>OV815277.1:32061263-33261263 GCA_929108145.2 Limnephilus rhombicus | reverse complement strand
ACACTCTGAGAAAACTAATTGTATGTACCTAGAGCATCTATTCCGCACTCCGAGAAAACTAATTGTATGTACCTAGAGCATCTATTCCGCACTCCGAGAAAACTAATTGTATGTACCTAGAGCATCTATTCCGCACTCCGAGAAAACTAATTGTATGTACCTAGAGCATCTATTCCACACTCCGAGAAAACTAATTGTATGTACCTAGAGCATCTATTCCGCACTCCGAGAAAACTAATTGTATGTACCTAGAGCATCTATTCCGCACTCCGAGAAAACTAATTGTATGTACCTAGAGCATCTATTCCGCACTCCGAGAAAACTAATTTATAAATAAAAAAATTCCATACAATGGCAATCCACTCTACTGTATATACAACGTGTCCTGAAACTCGTAGTAAATAAAATAAATAAATTGTTTGCCTGAATTTAATTAAAATGAATCAACCATTACATAGTGATGAAAGAGGGGTTATATTCTGTGTTTTTCAACGCTGCCTAGCCGAGTGTCACGCGAAGAAGCTTCTGTCTGATTTAGAAGATGTTTACAAACGAACTGCAGAAATGACTGGTACGTAGTATAGTTTGTTTAATAAATTTCATTAGTATTACAAGATTTATGCCAATTTTCGAGCGATAATAACCATTACAATCTGATTTGGGGTTATGTTAAAAAATCCGAATTTGACACTTCGATTTGACAGTTAATATGTGGCCACAGGAAAAAGGGAATAACTCAATAAAAAAAATAATAATATGCAACTTCTTTAAACTCGTAGAAAAGTTACTTTTTTCTCGTTTTCTCTTTCTTTCTTTCTAAGTGAATATTATCTAGTGTGTGTTTTTAAAACTACTTTTTATAATAATAATTTTAATGATGTTTTTCACACACAGGTAAATCTGAATCTGAATGTAAGACAAATCGTCAAGGAAGGGGAAAAGGCAGATGGAAAATTCGAAACACCGGGAAAACGGAAAATGGGCATAATAATAATAATATGTAATAGCAGTGCTGATGATTGGAAAAATTGTTGCAAACACGTGATGAAAATTGAGGCAGAATATTATGTACGAGGCAGTACTAACTAACCATCACGCCGTTTCCCGCAGGGGTAGGCAGAGAGGATGGACTGCCAAACAACTCGGTCTTGGCACACACTCTTTGCCTCACTCACATTCATACATCGTCTCATTACTATATATGATGATATTGATGAACTGCGTTTAGATGAAGATACGGAAGAAGAAGAATCACACGAGGACAAAGACAATAATTACATGCCGGGTGTTGAATTAATAGACTTAAATTTTTAAGTACCTACGTTTTTATATCGAAATAAACGCCCACTTAAAACTTGTTTTTTTTATTTTACTTCTATTAATCTCTAATGGGCCGGAGACGCGCGGGTGCGCGCGTATTATGCGCATGTGCGAGAAAATAATTCGAAATTTTGAATAAAATTTTCGACCAAAAACTGTTTGCGATTTTGGCCCTTCTATGTACAGAATTTGTATGAAGAACAGGGTCAGAATCGCTCGCGCCAACATTACTCTGTGAGATGCGTATAAATTTCATTCATCTTGCAAACCCAGAATATTTTTAAACGATTTTATCTATGACATAGAAATGTCACTTTTGCCGCGATTTTTAACCGTCAAAATTTATGCGTGTTCCTCGACTAAAACATCGTAAAACCTATTAATTTACGTAATTAACGCAAGTAATGTTGTTTTGGTACATAGTTTATTGTTCTAGAAACGTGTTTCAGTCAATATAATATAGTCCTGGGTCGATCGTGAATGACCTGATCGTCGAAACCCGCTCACGAGCCGCCAAAGAGCGAGTGGGTTATTTATTCGTCAGCACCCGGGTCTCAAGACCCGCGAACTACAACTCATTCCCGCACCCCAAGACTCACGACACTCTCACGACCGGTCGCCGGTTGCCCATGTGGCGAGTGGCGAGACAGTGAGAACTGCGACACATTCGGCATTCGGTCGCCGCTTGCCGATCAACACACACGTGCATGACGTAACAGTATCCTGCTTTATGCCCGTGTGTCACGTCATCGCGGGATTGTTTAGTATATTCGGTTTTTTAATATTCAACTAGACACGGAGTCGTTTTTAATTAGAGCGTATCTTGGTATTTGTTCGTTCTAGAATGCGATTTTTTCTATTTAGTAAGTAAAATAATTATTCATAATATTCATGTTATTTTAGTTACACGCAATTACTCCTTTGCAAATAAAATTATCCCATGGTTACTTCAAGTAAGTTCTCAAAAATGTAAAGTGTTTACTGTCAGCGTTTTATAACCCAACCTAAGAGGAACTCCTATAATCATAAAATTTGCAATATTTGAGTTTGAGTTGTAACTTTATTGGTGTGCCCTTTTTGGCCAACTTTTAAAGCAATTTTATTGTTTTATTGTGGATTTTTCGGGTCGCTTATGACTTGACCGGTTTGGGCGGTTTCAACTGGCGTGAGAAACTCGATTATCGAGTTTCGAAAATTAATCGACAAAACATTCAATTCAAAATTCAAAGTGGTGCTTTTTTAGTGAAATTTCGTGAATTTTCGTGAAATGGAGTGGCCACCCAGAGGTTAAATTACAGTTTTTTGTGCAACTTTTTTGAAAATACAAATATGCTATGAAATATGCATTTTGGCAGAAGTGTTTTTTTAAAACATACATTCATTGTCTTATGAGCCATCTTGGTGTTGCCATTTAAAACTAGAAAACGATCGCAGCGCCATCATTTATTTTCTACACTTAATTGCCAAACTGTATGTCTTAATATAAATAACATAGAAAATGCTTACCCTTCATCCAACATGTCCATTAATCGTGACCGTTTACATTTCCCGCTTTCCGTTGTGACTCCGCTCAAGACAGAACTCTGGGACTCTTCGTCCATTAACCCCACATTCCTGAAAAACACCCACAAAAATTTACTTCATATCCTAATTTGGTTAATTTAAAAATATTATATATTCTTCAGTTGTAGAAAAAAATCTACTTATAACCCTGCAGCACAGTAAAACTAAAAATAAAGTCACGAATAACCCGACAATATTTGAAAATCTCCTACTACCACCACAGTAAGCTGAAAATGTTGCTTGAGTCGTGATGAAGGACTTAGCCAGTCGAGGAATCGAACACGGATCGCCTGGGTGAGACCCAAACGCGATGCCCACTCATCCACTGACATATTTGACAGTTCTGATGGAGGTAAGGTACGAAATTGCAAGCTTCAATATTAATTATTAATCATGATTAATATTATAGAAGAATGTAGTGACCATGAATTCCTCATTCAATATGTCTTACTACGAAAACCAAAAACATTTCGACCCCGTTTTAATAATATGGTTATTTGGGATGATTCCGAATTTGTGGTACGGTATCGCATGTCGAAAGATTTCCTAAAATTTGTGACACATCAAATTCAAGGAGATATTACAACCACTGGAAAGTAATTTATATGTTTTTCCGTGTAATATCGTATACACTAGTGGACTTAATAAGTATGGACACTTTTTATAAATTTCTTGTATTTGACGTTTATTCGCTCTTTTATAAATCACGTTGGTGTTTAACTGTAATTTTTTTAATATTTTTTTTATTAGTTTTTGGGGTATTATGCCGTGTTGCGCTACCTCCTTCTTTAGCCAACGTTTCGGACAGCGTTGCAGTGTCCATCATCAGGGCAGATGTGTAATAGTTGATGTGTAATATGCCGCAACACGGCATAATCTAATAACAAAAATATTTTTGGCCGTGAAAACCTAAAATCGTATCTGTAATTTTGTTAGCTAATTAATTCAACAATATATTAGAATATTATATTTTGAAAAGATTTAAATGTTTTTTTAGAAAAATAACAAAAATGCTGAATAAAACGACATGGCAAAACACAAATTATTTATTAATTATAAAGATTTTGCATAATATTTGAAATTAACATTTAACATTAGTATTTCGTTGGAAGTTTAATAACTTCCTCAATTCATATAGGCATGGAGTCCACCAAACATCACTAATTTTCAGGTTTGATGACATGGAACCATGCTTGAATAATCGCTTCAATTATTTCTCTTTTATTGCTGGGTTTGCAACAAGAAACCAGTATTTTCAATCTGGACCAGCGATTTTCAATAGGATTCAAGTCCAGATGATTCATGCGCACGCCTGCGCGCATCCGCGCGGAACCAATTTCGAAAAAAATATTTTTTAATGCGATTTTGACCCTTCTGTGTACAGAATTTGTATAAAGGACAAGATCAGAATCGTTTGCGCCAACATCATTGATAATATAGTCACAAGTTTCATTCATCTGGCGACACCAAAATATTTTTAAATGATTTATCTGTGGAATTGAAATGTCAAATTGCCGCGATTCAAACTGTCAAAGTCCGATGCGTGATTTATTTATTTGAGACACAAACAGGATATTTATACAACATTTTTGTGGGTAGTATATAATAAATTAAAATACAAATATAAGTATCTCTAGACTAATGTGTCTGCAGTAATCACATATTCATTTTCACAGAAGCAAACTCATGAAAAACAGTGCAAGTATTATTTATACATAACTTGAAAACTTAAATACAAAATTGAAATACATAAAGTATACAATATTTGTAAAGTATTTACTGAAAAGTAATAAAACAATTTTTTTTTTTTTAAGTGCACAAATTGTGGAGACATTTTTTGAAATATGTTACATTATTTGCAAAAATATCTATGAAACTGTGTATTTTAACAAGATTGTTGTATGATCAAGACATTCTAGACATAGGATTAAAATATCCAGTATTATTTGTAAAAATATGGTGATACTTGACAAAAACGTCGTAAAACCTATCAATTTACCAAATTAATGCAAGTAATGTTGTTTTGATACATAGTTTATTGTTCTAGGAATGTGTTTCGGTAAATAAAATATACGATTGCTCAAAATTAATCCACAAAACATTCAATTCAAAATTCAAAATGATGCTTTGCATAATTTCCTTATTTCAGGGCGGCCTGTGACAGGTTAAAGTGTCCTGATTGGAGCACACGACGATCCTCTGTACTTTGTGGTTGGTTTAGACAGAACACGAGACATTGTAGGGATGCCAAAACTCAAAAACATTATTCTCAAATATTGGTTGTTTTAAAGGCGTTTGCTCCAATTTCTCATATAGAGTGATAAAAATTTTGAATCACCCTATGGCAAATCGTTTGGTATGTTTATTAATCAACTATAGCAGGGTTTCTCAAACTTTGTTCCGCGGAACCCTAAGGTTCCGCCGAACATGTACAGGGGTTCCGCGTCAATTTGTCGGAAGAATTTAATTTAATATAATATACACATATTCATATTTCAACACTACTAATATTATTCTCATTATTTGTATTAATATTTCACAATAGTTCTTAAGTAGGTACTAGACCCTTCCTAGGTAGAGAGACTAAGCTTTATGGATGTGGAAAGAGCCGTTTATGGTATTATCGCAGAAAACCTTCATTTTACGTACATACTAATAAAATACTCCTAAATTTATTACTGTGCTATATAAAACCGTGATCAGAGTCAATAATATGAACATCTGTGCGATGTGGAAACAATTACAACGGGATAACTGATCTACACGCGTGTCACAAAATTTCTGTTCCCGAGGAACCCAACCATATTTTTTCGAAATCGGCTGTACCTGAAAGTAAAATAATGTAAACATCTATCAGTCTTAGGACATGCTTTTTAGCAATTAGTCGAACTATAAACGCGCATGAATAAGCTGTACAGGACAGATTTAGTTGTCTTTCGCATCCCACGTTCATTGAACAGTGCCACGGGAAATGGGACCAACTCATACTCAAAGAATTCATCAAATCCTCATCTGATCGTTTGCTTATACACATCCGCTGAAACAGCAATGTTGGGTCAACAGTAACCTTTTCATCATGAATTTTTATCGACGAGCTGACAGAAGATATTGGGAATGCCCGATCTTTGCGGGACAACTTGATGTCCGAGAATATCAAGCCCACTATCGCATTCATTGCCTTTTCACCAACTCAAACAGCATTGTAGCAAATTGTTGTGGCATCTCCAACATCTCCACTGAAAATTGATATTATTTCCCTGGTTTGTGGGAAATTGCTTGAAAATGGAAAATCCTTAGGCTATTCACTTGACGTGAAGAAAACTCCACAAAACTCTTCAAGGAAAGTGCAGATCTCATGAGTTGCGCTCATACCAACTTAGAAGTTAAGAGTCATTAAACTAATTGTTTTAGGAACTCTGAACATAAATGAAATTTAAGTCCATGGCCAAGTCCCACAATCTGTTACAAACAAAAGTGGTGTGTCAGTAATAAGATAAAAACAGCTTTTCTGAAAATGATGACATTTTACGAAAAAAATTAAAATTGCTTTTTTACTAGAAAACAGAGGAATGCGGCGCTTCCACCGCATGTATGGACAGACCGCGCCTGGTTCTTTGCACTTGCCAAAATACATCTATGAGTTTTTGTTTTTTAAATTGGAGCCAGTGTGACTGTAGCATCCTTGGAGAATGTTATCGAGGATTAAAGAAGTTAGAGCGGAGAAGAGGAATTTCTGAGATACTCGACTATTCAGATAAGACCACAAAACATAGCTAAAGCCATTTCAAGCAACTTTTTATTCTCTATGGCAGGGTTTCCCAAACTTTTTCTGCAATGGAACACTTTGCAAACCCGTAAATTTTAACGGAACACTTAGGTTATTTTTAGGTTGTGTAATTTCTAAAAGTAAAAATTAAAAAAAAATGTTAAAATATATTATTTATTTAGTGTATAAAATATGGAATGAAAACAAAACAAAATGGAATAAATAGAACACTAACTTTGACGACTTTGAGTCCGTGAACTACATATTTTCTTGATATCAGACAAAATATTGGTAAGTCGGATTCTGTGGCGTCGAGCCTGTTCCTGCACTTTGGCTTGGTTGCAGCATAATTAGAAAATCCCGCTTCTCATAAATAGGTTGTATAAACGGAAGTAAAACAATAATAGCGTGTTTTGATAAATTGGGGTACCTACTCTTCTGACAAACTCACCCAGAAATCATTGAAAGGCGTATTTTTGTTTCAAGTAAGAGTCACTAAAATCAATTAGATTTTCATACTCACTTGCACTAAGGCCTACTGATTTAGCTGTCACAGAAAATGGATACCAAACCCAGGAATCGTCCTCATCACTTTTCGAAAAATATGGCAAAAAAGTTGTTTTCAAGTTATGTACGTAGGTACCTATTCTTAAAATTCTTTGGAAATCTCTTCAAATACTTTAAAATTTAATTCATTCAAACATTCGTGTATGACTGCCGTGGTCTAGGGGTAAGGCTTTGACTCACAATCCGAAGATCGCGAAATCGAATCCCGGAGTGCGCAAGTAAATTTTATTTGATTAATTTGTGTTATTTCACAATTAATTCACATAAAAATAATATTTAGTATATTTGCAGCACGTTCCAGAGTGGAAGATACTCTCAGTATCGCCCTGGCGCAAGATCACCATTCAGAATTGAAACGTTACTTGAAATGGCTTTAGCCGTGTTTGGTGACCAGATCTGAATAGCCAGGTACTTCCCAATCTTCATATTCTCCATCTCCTTTCCCCCTACCCATTACTGTCAGCCTCTTAACATACCCCAATCGGGGATGCCGTAGTCTCACTGGCTCCAAATTGTAGCAGTTGGGACTCTTGAGAGGTATTCATTTAAAAAATATAAAAGACGAAATAAAAAAGACAAATCAAAATGATTGGAATGAACTGATGAAATCCAAAAATGTATTTTTTTTTTAATTTTCACCAAAATTTACGATACCTTGCGCATTTATTTTTCGACTAATTGCTAACGAGTATGTAGTAAGACTGGTTGATTTTCTGTACTTTCAGGTAAAGTCGATTTCGATAAAAAATATGGCTGGGTTCCTTGGGAACTGAAATTTGGTGAAACACATGCAGATCCGTTTTCCCGTTGTTATTGTTTCCACATCGCACAGACGTTCTTATTATTGACTCTCATCAAACACAGCACAGTTATAAATTTCAGAGATTTTGTTATGTTTGTAAATGAAGATTTATTTAAACTCCGTAAAGCTTAGTCTCTGTACCTGGAAGGGTCTAGTTCTAGTGCCTAACTTACGAACTAATTTCTTGCGAATAATTTCAGTAGTGTTGAAATATGAATATGTGTATATTCAAAAGAAATTATTCCGACAAATCGTCGCGGAACCCTTGTTCAGGACCCTAGAACCCTAGGGTTCCGCGGAACACAGTTTGGGAAACCCTGCTCTATGGTGATACTGAGTGTATCTTCAACTCTGAAACTAGTGCATGCATACATAATATTTATTAACTTAAAATACAAATTACACTAAACCTATAGGAAAATAAATAAAAAGCTGGGTTTCAAACCCACGAACTCTGGCTCCAGAGCCGTGCTGCTTACCACTCTGCCACGGAGGTCATCAATGATACAGCAAGTATGAAATCACACAACCGTATTTTGGAAACTGAATATTTTTTCATGTGCTTACCAGTAGGTATAATGTATGAGTCGATGGCAACATCGGTTTTAAAAATGATAAGATTATGATGAGTACCTTTGAGGAGTTCCATTGTCCCCGATCATACAAGTCTCCTCTTCAAAGACTTGCAGAGCGGGAGTGAGGGTGGGTTCCAGTTTGCTTTTCCTACCCCCCCGTTTGATCTCTGTCAGTGGAAGGGCATCCTGAAAGTAACCAAACCAACAAGGTCAACCAACAACATAAAACAAATCTAAATATATGCATAAACTAAAAATAAGGCCCTCTTCCCTTTATGGCTTCAGGTACAAATGCAAAAATCTAAAATGAACATTTCTTTGATTGCATTTGTTTACTTCTCTTTTGATGCTGACTAAAATCACATTGCTTTAACCCCTCCGCAACGTAAGCAGATATATGCATTAAAAATACGACAGCAGTCAAGTACAATAAGCATGTTTACACGTCAGCGCGTGTCTCCATAGAAACCGTTATAACTCCATTATTGTTTTAGTTACATCCGTAAAATAAAAAGTGAAAGGTCGATAGTGAATCATGCTGCACATCTCTATTCAAGTTGTCCATAGAAATACATAAAAAGAACATTCTGTCAGACGCGCAGTCTGACACATAATTTATCCCGCCAAATTACCTACAGGCGCCCGACATTGTTAATTTCTATTAAATATTTTTATATGAAATGATAAAAAAGTGAGGTGACAAAAGTGTTTATTACACATTTATACAATAGAATAAGTATTGTTGTTTACATAATCTGTGATTTTAGTACCGTTTTCACATAAAAACATCACGTGAGTCATTTTCACATTTTTTTAATGTTTGCATTCTAAATTTTAATATTTACAAATGTTAATATTTATTTGTAATATAATAATTCGAAAGCTTATTTTGTAACCTGTCTAAAACAGTTTTTACTATTCGGCTACGTTCAGAAATGTTTCATTTATAGAGCTTTAATTGTGAAGCGGTAATAATACAAAGTTTTCGTAAAATGTCATTTCGTTTAAGACACCAAAAGCTAATATTCTCGAAAATTCGGAGGGGTTAAATAACTTATATCATTGATGTCGCTATTCCAAATTCCTGTAATATTCAAAAATCTGTTTCTGAAAAAATAAGAAAATATACAGATTTAGGAAATGAGGTTAAAAGAATTTGGCATTCTCAGACTATAAAAATATTACCATTTGTTATTTCGGCTACTGGCATTATTCCTAGCTCTCTCATTCAAAATTTAGGCATATTAGATTTCTCAAAGAATTTATATACAAAAATGCAAAAATCAGTCATTTTAAATACATGTAGGATTACAAAAGATTTTTTAAATATTTTTATAGGTCCTATTGTTCCACCGAGCCGAACCCTCTGATATAAAAATATCTGAAGTCAGTGAATTATTTTCCCATTTGGTCTCTTTGACATGTTGTTCTCGTATTATTTTTTATTATTTGTATTTATTATACTTATATAGTGCAAGTGCATAACGTGAATTGAGTAGGTGATCATTTGTGGAAAATTGCGTGAAAGGGTTAAGTTTTTCCTGCGGGAACGATTTAACCTGGATAAAATCTGAAGCGTTTAATCTTATGAAGAATATGTACATGTAACTAACTATAAAATGCTTAACCTGCCGGACACGCTCATTTGCGCGCAGCTTTTGCGCATGCGCGAAAAAAATATTTCGAAATAAAAAAGTTTGTCTGCGATTTTGACCCTTCTATGTACAGAATTTGTATGAAAACAAGGTCAGAATCGCTTGCGCCAACATCATTGATGATATAGCCACTAGTTTCATTCATCTGACAACACCAGATTATTTTTAAATGATTTTTATCTGTGGAATCGAAATGTCATTTTTGGCGCAAATTGAAGCTGTCAATATTGACGCGTGTTCCTCGACTAAAACATCATAAAACCTATTAATTTACGTAATTAACGCAAGTAATGTTGTTTTGGTGCATAGTTTATTGTTCTAGGAACGTATTTCAGTCAATGAAATATACGATAGCTCAAAATTAATCAACAAAACATTTACGTTATTTGTTTTTGGGGTGTTATGCCGTGTTGCGCTACCTCCTTCTTTAGCCTAAAGAAGGAGGTAGCGCAACACGGCATAACACCCCAAAAACAAATAACGAAAATGCTTTTGGCCGTGAAAATCTTAAAACTTATCTAACAAAACATTTAATTTAAAATTCAAAATCGTGTTTTGTTACGAAATTTCTGTATTTTTCCTGGAATTTGCGGGCCTTTGACAGGTTAACCAGTCAGCAACTTAAGCAGATATATGCGTTAAAAATACGAAAGCAGTCAAGTACAATAAGCGTGTTTATACGTCAACGCGTGTGTCTCTATAGAAATCGTTCTAACCCCGTTATTCTTTTAGTGACATCCCTAAAACAAAAAGTAAAAGGTCGATAGTGGATCAAGCTGTACATCCCTATCAAGTTGCCCATAGAAATACATAACAAGAATATTCTGTCATTCGCGCAGTCTGACACATAATTTTAACCGCCAAATTTCCTATGGGCGGCTCGACCGCGCTCGACATTGTTAATTTTTATTAAATATTTTTATACGAAATGATAAAAAAGTGAGGTGACAAAAGTGTTTATTATAAATTTAGAATAAGTATTGTTGTTTACATAATCTGTGATTTTAGTACCGTTTTCACATAAAAACATCACGTGAGTCATTTTTACATTTTTTGTTTGCATTCTAAATTTTCAAATGTTAATATTTATTTGTAATATAATAATTCGAAAGCTTATTTTGTAACCTTTCTAAAACAGTTTTTACTATTCGGCTACGTTCATTCTAAATTTTAATACAGTCGAACTTGGTTATAACGATCATGGCTATAGCGAGATCATAGTTATAATGAGCAATTACCAAATGATATTTTAGTTCACACTTATTTTCATATAATTGTTGACTGTTATAGCGAGGACGATTCACTGATACAACGTGCAAATAATTTTGTCAATACAATTTCTAAATACATAAAAGGAGGTCAACACAATTTCTAAATGGTTAAATGGGTTTAAAAAAAACAGTAATTGGGAATTATTCTCGTAGTAAGAAGGTATAACTATCAAAGGTGGCGACCATGAAGGGACATATGCCCGGCGTGCAACAGTGGCGGCTGGCGGGAATTTCCTATCCCGTTAGGGGTTAGGGACAGATTCGTATTTTTATGACACTACCTGTGTAAGATTGTCTGCTGTGTGAAACATTATTACCCATCGGGCACTATGTAAAATTGTCATGAAATTTGTTCTCTTTTAACATCTTCTTTTCCATTGTGCCTCCTGTCAAATTTGTTTTAAGAGATTATGAAGGTACCGAGCTGCGAGTACCTACATGGGGTAAATTTGTGATAGTGATGCACAACCTTTTTAGCTAAACCTTTTTAGCTTTTAAGGGGAAGCTCTGCCTTTTTATCAAATTGCCCGCGACCTACAAGTGGATTTTTTTGTTTTTCTGGAGGAGAGGGGATTGACAGCGAAATTCAAGATTTTGGTTTCTGAGGATTTTTTTCTGGGGGTCTTCCAATTTGGTTCCATTTAGGGAAAGCAGCGTAAATTGACAAAATCCTATAAAATTGTTCTCAAGCAGATATTTCAGGGTTTTTTCTCTATAACCGAGGGGACATACTTGTACAAAATTGGCATGCGTCACTTTGCATCACTAGGTTGTGACAAGTATAATTTTAGTTGAAAATCAATAACAATCCCACCAGCTAATGATAATTAATAAGTGAGATTTTACACGCAATACAATACACATAAGCTATCGATAATAAGTTAGACAATTTTTAGTGATGTTTTTCTTGGAAACTTCGAACCAGGTGATGTTAGATGCGTTGCTTTTTTGTGAAGGAAATTGAGAAGAATAAAAACGAAATCTTTAAAACAATCATTGATAAAAACAATAATTTATTAATTAGTGTATTTTTCTAATATATTTTTGAAATATATAATACCTTCTCGCATTTAGAAATATACTATACATTTGCGATTATGTTAGAGTAAAGGCAGGTAGGTAGGTACATACGACTGTCAAAAAACCTATTTTCGATATAAGGAGTAATGGCTATAAGGAGCAAATTTAGTCGGTCCCCTCGTGCTCGTTATAACCAAGTTTGACTGTATTTACAAATATTAATATTTATTTGTAATATAACAATTTGAAAGCTTATTTTGTAACCTTTCTAAAACAGTTTTTACTATTCGGCTACGTTCAGAAATGTTTAATTTATAGAGCTTTAATTGTGAAGCGGTAACAACACAATGTAAAATGTCATTTCGTTTGAGACATTATAAGTGAATATTTGCGATTTTCGGAGGGGTTAAAAAGGACATTGCTGACAAGACAGAACATTTTATTTATTTATTTATAATTTCTCACCACTAAATATGTTATTTTTTTTTACATAAAAAAAACATTAAAAAATATTGTTACTATTAGTATATTACCATTACCTATAGGTTTATAAAGTTAATATACAGAACAACACAAATGACATAAGAGGCATGTCAAAAATATACTACTCTTGAAGTTTGAGAAATGTTCAAGAATCTGACAGGTATAAAATTATACTCTCTCGGGGCATAACTGTGAAATGAATAATAGACACGATCGATCAAATATTTATAGTATAAACTCACCACATTCAAGGTGCAGGTTACATTGCAGTACATCTTCATTTTCAATAAGTCTAAAACTAAACACTAAAACTTTCACCAAAGTCGAATAATAACCACCAATGTAATTTGACACAAATAATATTTAAGAACTGCCAATTCTTTATAGAAACAGCTGAAAATTTTGAATTTATGCAAACTACATAACTGATTTACATTTTAAGTCTTTTAAATGAGTGAATTCGCAGCTGGAGGGAGAAATAGATGATTAAAACTATTAACTGTACTAAAAAACGTTGGGAGCAGGGAAGCTGTGCCCAGCTCACACCAATACACACGCCATACTGGTTAAAAATAGACAAATTCACATTTATACAACTCTCATAACACATGTGCTCCTGGGGTTTGACTTGACGCATTACACCACACACCACAAGCACACACTCAACACGGGGGACTGGGAACTGGGAACTGGAGGATACGGCAGGAATGTATAACAAGCTAGACCTACTGCATCTTCTTCTTCCTAAATGGATTGTTATTATCATTATTATTATATTTCTATGCTCTGGTATGAAGAAATGCAAGTGATAGTGTGTGGGAATCAAATTTCAGTATAGATTAAAATGATGTTTTTGCCTATTGTTTTGACAGGTGATGATTGTTTTTCTGTGGCTTTTTATTGTTTTGCCGTTGTGTATACCAAAATTCTAAGGTAAATAAAATTTGAGATTAAAATTCATAAATAGTAGAAGTATATTTCGCCTCCCATACACACAAGCCCTCCTTATTTATGGGGGAAATCAAATACATATATTATGTAATTAATTATTGTATAAAATTTATTGTAATTTATATATCTTTTTGTGAATAAAAAAAAAATGTATATATATATATATATTAGGTCCTTACAGATGAAATTGGCGTTTTGTATGGGAGGAACATAAAGTCAATTTTTTTTTAATGATATATTTATTTAATCAAAATATGTACCATTGCTATCTATTTGTTTTGTTTTGCTCTATTTTCTTTCTTTCAATTCTCATATGTTATTGTTGAGTCTCTTTCTTCTTTAGTTTTTATTTTATATGTATCTTAAATAAAAAAATAAAAAAATCATATCAAACTGTAAAATGAGGTCCTCAGCACGGGTAAAGCACCCAGTGAGGCCCACATTAGTCAAATATGTAACACACATGTATAAATCAGGTGAATCAAATAAAAAAAAATAAAAATAAAAAAAAAATGCACTTTTGCCATCTCATAGGTAGTTCATCGATCCCATTACTAAAAAAACCATTCGGACGGGAATCAATAAAATCTTTGAAGGCGGTTTGGACTGCCCCATCGGAGTTGAATTTTTTCCCTTGCAAGAAGTTATTCAAATTTCGAAAAAAATGGTAACCTGTTGGGGCAAGGTCCGGAGAATACGTGTGGATGTCTTAGACATTCCAATTTAAGCTCCTCTAATTTGGTAGCCGTCTGTTGTGCAGTGTGTGGTCTTGCGGTCAACGCGCGTTTGTTGATTTGCTTCACTCAATTCGTGAGGTACCCACCTTTCAAGCTTTTTCACCTTCCCAATTTGCTTCAAGTGGATTAAAACAGTTTTATCACTAACACTGCAGCCTACAGCTAACTCGGATGTGGTTTGCGATGGATCCGCTTCCACAATAGCCTCCAATTCTTCATTATCAACTTTGGTCTCCGGCCGTCCACGGGGCTTGTTCTGCAGGTCGAAATTTCCAGAACGAAAATGTTGGAACCAAAAACGCACTGTGTTTTCTTTTGCGGCACCGTCGCCATACACATCATTAATCCTTCGAGCCGTTTCTGCAGCACTGGTGCCACGGTGGAACTCGTACTCGTAAATAACGCGATATTTCAAGTTTTCCATTTTGTAAACTAAGTGACGCAAAGAAAAAAAACAATTAAGGAAAAAACAAATGAATTATAATTTTCGAAACACAAATACATGAGTAAATATGTAGCTGTATAAATTTGAATTTGGAATTCCTAACCAAAGAGAAGACATTTGAGATCAAAGTTGCCAGCACGGCAAAACGCCAATTTCATATGTAAGGACCTAATATATATATACGAGGGCAGGTTTTTAAGTTCGCAGAATGGGTAGGTAAGTGATAAGTGGGGGGGTCGCTGATTTAGGTACTAATTGAACAACTCATTATTAGTATAAACACCGGATTTTTAGTAATTGGGTCATTAGTCTTTGAGTTATCATCGACCAAACAAGTCAATCGGGAAGAAATTGTGAAATATGGAGAAAATTGAGTTCTGCGCTGTTATAAAGTTCCTTACAAAATAAGGTAAATCAGTTCTGACCATACTGAAAGAGATGTCATCTGTTTACGAGGACTATTGTCCAAGTAAAATTATGGTTTACAAGTGGCATACCCTCTTTAACCTCTTATAGGACGCGCGGGTGCGCGCGTATTGTGCGCATGCGCGAAAAAATAATTCGAAAACAATTCGAACAAAAAATGTTTGTCTGCGATTTTGGCCCTTATATGTACAGAATTTGTATGAAAAACACGGTCAGAATCGCTTGCGCCAACATTACCCCATAAGTTGGGTAAAAATTTCATTCACCTTGCAACCCCAGAATATTTTTAAACTATTTTATCTTTGACAAAGAAATGTCATTTTTGCCGCGAATTTTAGCTGTCAAAATTGATGCATGTTCCTCGACTAAAACATCGTAAAACCTATCAATTTACGTAATTAACCCTTCAAAAATTAGGCTTTTTTTTCGGATGGTCAAAATATTTTCACTTTACAATAAAATGCAAATATTTGGAATATTTCTGAACACATTCAAAAACCAAAAACTGTTTTAGAAAGGTGATGAAATACGCTTTCAAATTATAGAATTCGAAAAATATATATTTTTTTTAAATTATAAAATTTTTGCATACAAACATAAAAAAGTTTTCAAAATGGCTCACCTTATGTTTTTTCTAACTCAAGTGACTGATAATGAAAAAAAAAAAACACATGCATAATTTATTAGACAAATGTATAGCAAACACATATTGTAACCTCAATTTTTTGTCGCTCTATGAAATTTTTTTTTTTTAAATTTCAGAAGTTTCAAATTCTTTTTTCAATTTGCAATTCAAAACTTTGAGTACATAAAAGTGTACATTTTATTTTTTTATGGCTATTTTTTAGATTGGAATATAAAGCATGATGTTTTTCCTTTCTAACACCGATTAGAACATATTTCTAACTATGATAGTAAGGGAGTTACGGCGTCTTATGTGAGACCTATGTGCGTTGGGACAAATCTGGTCTCCTGTGATTAAACGGGTTAACGCAAGTAATGTTGTTTTGGTACATAGTTTATTGTTCAAGGAACGTGTTCCAGTCAATAAAATATACGATAGCTCAAAATTAATCCACAAAACATTCAATTCAAAATTCAAAGTGGTGTTTTTTAGTGAATTTTCGTGAAATGGCCTGGCCTCCCAGAGGTTAAACAAGGCAGGGAGTCACTTGAAGACGACCTATGGCCAGGAGGTGACCAATCGGGAAATTATTCAAAAAGTCGAAAAATTAATATTAGAAGATGCCTGACTAAATAAGAAACAGCTCGCAGAAATGGATGGAGTATCAGATACAACTATTTTAAAAATTCTTCACGACCATCTTGGCATGACTAAAGTCAGCGCAAGATGGGTGCCGAGAATGCTCACGCGCCTCAAAAACAACAGCGCGTGGAGTGTTTTCGTGCATTTTTGGACTTCTGTAAGGAAGTCGAAGATGGAGTGTTGGCTCAAACTGTCCTTGCGATAAAACTTGGGTTCATCATTATGAACCTGAGTCTAAACAGGATTCAATGCAGTTGCACAGGAAGGCACACCACCACCCAAGAAGTTTAAGGTGTCACAATCGGCTGGAAAAATCATGACGACAGACTATTGGGACTCAGAAGGAATCCTGTTGATCGATTACAAAGATAAAGGTGTTTCCATAACCGGAGATTACTTCAATCCAAGAGCAATTAGAAAGCCATCAAGGATAAAAGTAGGGGAAAATTGACCAAAGGTGTCCTCCTTCTGCACGACAATGCGCCTGTTCACAAGAGTAGTGATGAGATGGCTGCCCTGCAGAAGGTGAGCTTCAAAATTATGCCACAACGACTCTACAATTCTGACCTGGCTCCCAGTGATTATTACCAACTTACAAACATGAAAAAAAACTTTGTGGGAAAAAGTTTTCAAGTGATGAAGAAGTGAATGATGCAGTTTCGGTAAGGCTTCCAATCCCGGAATACCGAGATCTCGGAATTGCGGGACCCGCGCCATTTTCCAATCCCGCGTGATGCGGGATTACTGGCGCGGGATCCGCAGGATTTGCGGGACTGAAAAAAAGCGTGCATGCGACCTCTCGCTAGGACTAAAATACGCAGTAGTTTGGCAGACGACCATTTGGACATGTGTTTCCTTCGGAAACTAATTATTTTTTGTGTTTTTTTTTAAGAAGATTTGTTTTGTTTTGATTTTTGTGTGTTAAAAACGGTGTAATTTGATTGATCTCATACAAGTAGTAATTACTTAAATAAATATGGAGTTAGTTGATAATTCATAGGGTTTTTGTGATAAATAAACGGAGTAATTTGATTGATCTCATACTAATAGTAATACTTTAATAAATGTGTAGTTAGTTGATTAATTCATTCTTCTTTTGTTACAAAAAAAAAGGTGTAATTTGATTGATCTCATATTAATAGTAATATCAGGGTGGCCACAAAAAACGGATTTCGAAATTCCCTGATAATTCCAGGTTTTCCAGGGCAGTTTCTACTTTTTTCCCTGATATGTTGAATTTGATATTAAGGGATATCGTTCGTTAGATAAATAACAAAGGGAATTCCGTCATCTATAGCATTTATTATTTCTTTGCATCACAATAATCTATTAAAAACATAATACACTTGTTACAAATTTATGATATTTCACCTGAAGACTTTTTTCAAGCTTTTGAAACGATAGATAGAGATATAATCATTAAAAAAACTATCTAAAAATGAAATAAAAGGAAAGGCGTTGAAACGGTTCAAGGATTATTTAACTAATAGATATCAAACCACAAAATTGGGTGAGACAATCTCCGAACCAATGAAGATTACATTGGAAGTACCACAAGGGTCTGTTCTCGGACCTATTCTTTTTATAATGTACATTAATGATATGGTAAAAGTATGGCAGACGACGCATTGATACAAGGGCGGATCCAGGATTTTTTTCTGGGGGGGGGGGGGGGGGCACAAGGGGCAAACGGGAAAAAAAATCAAAAATTACTGTTAGAAATAAACTTGAAGAACATACTTCAAGTTTATTTCTACAAGTTCAAGTATGTTTAGGAAGGTTTATGATAGTGTCAAAATAATAGAAAAATTAAATGTTTAAAATAAAGACAGTTTTTGCTTCTAAGTATGTACAGTGATGGAATCTCCACAGTACACAAAAATACCGTCTGGGGGGGGGGGAGTGTCCCCCCCCCCCCCCCCCCCCTCCCTAAATCCACCCATGCATTGATATATACAGGGTGTAACAGGACGTACCCGAGGGATTTTAACAATCGATTCCTGAGCATATTTGGAGAAAAAAAAGTAAATGAAATGTTGGTCTCCGTGATATTTTTGATGTTTTTTTTATTTATTTTTTCTACAGAAACATTAAAAAATTGTAGGTGTTGGACAGTTGGAGGCGGGGTGAGGGGTTGGTCGGTTACTCGGCTGAGTGACCAATGACAACAGGCGGAAGAATTTTTTTTTGTTTGATTTTGAAGAAAAAAAATTTAAAAAAAAAAAATTTTAAAAAAAAAAATTTAAAAAAAATTTCTTAAAAAAGTCACCGGAGACCAAAATTTCATTTACATTTTTTACTCCAAATATGCTAAGGAATCGCTGGTTAAAATCCTTCGGGTACGTCCTGTTACACCCTGTATAGCAGGAGAATATTATGAACTCATAATGAATAATTTAAGTGAAGACCTACATAATATATCAATATGGCTAAAGAAAAATAAACTAAAATTGAATGTAAACAAAACTAAATCTATGAACTTGGAAAACGAGTAACGCAAAGAAAAAAAGACATATTGATAGACGGTGAAGTTTTGAAAGAAGTATTTGAAATTAAATATTTGGGAGTAATAATTGACTCCAAATTGACTTTCGCTCAAAAAACAAAACCAATTATTAAAAAGATTGCCAAAAAAATTTTGCTGTTGGGAAGAATAAGAAGATTCCTTGACACAGTCTCCAGTAAAAATGTGTACAACGCAATCATTGTACCACACATTACTGTATCAGCATTCTATTCTTAGCCAACGACGGATTAATGAAACAAATGACAATTCTACAAAACAGAGCTATGAGAACTATATTGAAGAAAAATAGATACACTTCAGTCAAAAAAATGTTGAAGGAGTTGAATATCTTGTCATTTAAATAAATTATTTACTTCAATACTATATTGTTAATCTACAAAATAATCAATGGACATATTGGTCTATTGAATTCCTAAGAAAAATTGATAAACTACAAAGCAAACATACACATGAGACGAGGAAAAGAAATGAACTAAGACTCCCCCTTCAGGAAAAAACACAGAGTCAAAGGTCATTAATGTACAGAGCATTGAAGATATTTGGAGAATTACCAGAAGAAATAAAATTGGAAGAGAGCATAAAGGCATTTAAAATTAAATTGCGAAGATATGTGGTTGATTTGGTATAGATGTGTTATTTTAAGTGTATGTATATATAAGGATTTTATTAGGACATAGATAACTATGTAACTGATAAGTTTTAAGATTTTCACGGCCAAAAGCATTTTCGTTATTTGTTTTATCCGGTAGATCTACCGGATCTGCCCTGATGATGGACACTGCAACGATGTCCGAAACGTTGGCTAAAGAAGGAGGTAGCGCAACACGGCATAACACCCCAAAAACAAATAACGAAAAAACTATGTAACTATTTAAAATACTGCAATAAAACAACATTGGAATTTCACATTTAGTTTTATTTTTGGAATTCCCTGATATTCTAAAAAAATGTTGAAATTCCCTGACATTTCCCTGATAATTCCAGGTTCGGTAAAATTCCCTGATAATTCCAGGTTTTCCAGGTCTGTGGCCACCCTGAATATGTACGTAAATATATGTGGAGTTGATTCATTTCATTGTTTTATTTGCCTTATATAAATGTGAATATTTTCAATATGCGGGATCCCACAAATACCGAGATCCCGCGGGATTGAAAATTCGTAGTTCCGGGAATACCGACATTGAATTCAGGCTGCGGGATTGGAAGCCCTAAGTTTCGGCGTATTTTTTAGACAGAGACAAATCTATTTTTTTTTGGGGGATACTTAAGTTAACACATTCGTTCGCGTCGCGCATTGTCAGTCAAGTGACCGGTATGCGCACAACGCGCCACGCGCGGTGTACCTTGAAACAGATCCAAAACAGACGCAGCCCTGTGGTTTCGAGTCGTTTCTAGCCTCAGCACAGGGAAACCCATCCCTTTATCACTTAATCAGTATTCTGTTAGTTTGAATTGATCCATCATTCATATCGGTCGTTTGGAGTTTTTGTCATTTTCGTGCATAAAGCCGCGTTTACACGAGCAAAAAATATTCGATGCAAACATTTTTTCTGTTTTGTTTTTTTTTTGTTAGTTTTACTGAAATTAGTGAATGCTTTTTGATATTTTTGAATGCAAGAGACATTACGTTTTTAGTTTTATGTGAAAATTTTCAGTTTTATAGACATTTTGAGTTTTGTAGACATTTTGAGTTTTATAGACATTGTGAATTTTATAGAAATTTCGAGTTTTATAGAAACTTTGTAGATACATTGTGTGTAGTGAGAACTCCTAAGTTTTTTACAATTCTTGCCTAAAATGGATCAACCGTCTTCTTCAAAGCAACCCAGAGTGGAAAATGTGTTGAGCGACAGTGATGAAAGTGAGAGGGAGTACGATACAGGAAGTGAATACCAAATAGACAGTGATTTAGAAACGGATAGTGACAGTGACAATGAAGACAATAATGTGTTTAAAGAACAACCACCGTCCAGTCTACCTTCAACTTCAAGACGTTGGTCTAACATATGTAGCAACACAAGCCCAGGAGATCCCTTTTACTGGAAGACCAGGTATGAAAGTTGATATGCCAGGGAGAGAACCTATTGATTACTTCAACGTTATAGCTAATGATGACTTCTATAACCTTATTGTCACACAGAGCAATGCATATGCTTTAGAAATTTTAGCTTATTCGGAAGGAGAAAAAGGCCGAATCACCAGCTGGAATTACCTCACAACAGAAACCTTCAAAGTATGGCTGGGGCTTTTACTGCACATGGGAACTATTCGATTGAGCCGCATAACTGATTACTGGAAGAAACATCACCTGTTCAATCAGACAGCATTCTCCCAGTATATGTCCCGGGATAAGTTTTTATTGATTCTAAGGGCTTTACATTTCAATTACAACGAAGCTGATGCCACTAGTATCGGTAAAATAAAGCCACTAATAAATTTTTTCGATGACCGGATGGATTTTATTTATGCACCTCAAAAACATTTATCGATTGATGAGTTTTTGGTACTGTGGCGAGGGAGGCTCATTATTCGGCAGTAAATGAAAGGGAAAAAGGCAAAGTATGGCATCAAGTTGTACATGTTGGGAGAATCTCACGGCTTGGCTATGAAAATACTTGTATATGGTGGTTCTGCTGACCAGGAGTTGGGTGGAAAAGATCATACCAGTAAAGTCGTGCATAAGCTGATGGAAGGGAACACCGGAGTTGGTCACTCGTCATATATGGATAATTATTACAATAGTGTCTCTCTGGTAGAAAATTTACTCAGCCAAAAAACTCACGTTACGGGCACTTTGAGAAGCAACCGAAAATGCAATTCAGATGAAGTCGTAAAAAAAATTAAAAATTGGGGAGTCTGTGAGCCAGTACACCGAAAAGGGTATTTGTATGACAAAGTGGAAAGATCGCCGAGAGGTATTGGCCATATCTTCCGAATTTGATGGAGACCTTACAGAGACCACAAATCGTCGTGGAAACGTGGTTATAAAGCCAACAATGATTATAAAATATAACAAATTTATGAGCGGTGTTGATTTTCACGACCAGATGTTGGCATGTTATCCAATTAGAAGAAAAACTTTGCGGTGGTATAAAAAATTAAGCATCAATATATTTCAGACGATGCTTTTGAATTCGTATTACTTGTATAATATGAATAGCGAGAGAAAAATGTCGCTCTACGACTTCAGACTTCAAGTTATTGAAAAACTTCTGGGTCCTCCTCCCCCATTAGTACCAAGGCCACGAAACATCGCACACCTCCCAAGTTTTTGCCCGAAGGATGATCATGGCAAAACAAAAAGAAGAAGGTGCAAGTATTGCTGGAGTGAAAACAAGCAGAGAAAAGACGGGATTGTGTTTGGAACCATGTTTCCGCATACACCACGAGAGGAATGGAGTCTGAATATTTTTTTTACTACTTTTAGAAATATTTTTATTTTTCATTGATAATAAATAAATAAAACATTACACATTCTTCTTTCGTGTTTTATTTCTGAAAAAAAAACAATTTATAATGTTCTCTATTCAAAATTTGTGCGCATGTAAACACTCCTTTAGTTCACTCGACCTTTCAGAAAGACCTTTTTTTTATACCTGGAATCGGCTTGAAACTCACTTAAAAAAAGGCAAGTATTCTCAGCATGGCATTAATATGTACGAATTTTAGTTAGCAATGAACGTGTTAATTGAAAGATCCGATTAATGTATTAGGGTAGCAGATGCATATATTGAAAAGATAATAAAAATAATTTTTATTTCCACTCCGTTCCCCCCCCATTCCGCGAACATTAAAAATCCACCCCCATTTATATATAGCCTAGTAGTAGTATATTTATAAAAGTTGCTCGTTTGGAATTAAAGTGACAGCATATCATAGAGAGCTTATAATGGTTTTAACATATCCATACAAGAATAGTGAAACAACTTTGTATTGTGAAGATATAACAAAATTAAAGTGACAGCATATCATAGAGAGGATATAATGGTTTTAACATATCCATACAAGCGTAGTGTAACAACTTTGTATTGTGAAGATATAACAAAATTAAAGTGACAGCATATCATAGAGAGGTTATGGTTTTAACATATCCATACAAGCATAGTGTAACAACTTTGTATTGTGAAGATATAACAAAATTAAATTATTAAAACAAAGACGCGTTAGAAAATAAGGTAAGATCTGTTTCATCATTGGAGAGATGTGAGTGCGAAACAAATAATATCTAGCAATGTATACATTTTCTTTAAATTATAATGCATATACATATATTTTATAGAATAATCAGTACATATTAGTTTCAGGATCATATTTTGGCATATATTATACTAGCAGACCCGGCCACACGTTGCTGTGGCTAATGAAACACAACGCCATTACCCAACCTTTATAAAATCCAGACCACCCGCTTTCCAGCTGCCCGCTGCCTGAATTGAATATTGGAATTTCTCGGCTTTTCTCTACTATAATAAGCATGGATTATACATATAAACCTTCCTCTTGAATCACTCTATCTATTGGTGAAAACCGCATGAAAATCCGATGCATAGTTTAAAAGATCTATGCGCACATACATGCGCATTTGTACACAGTTGACATTTGTCACATGAGAACGGGTCGTTTCTTCGACTCGTTCTTGTGTTCAACAGCTCGGCCTTGGAATGATTTGCCGGCCTCTGTATTTCCTCCTTCCTACAACATGGGTCTCTTCAAGACCAATGTTCATTCCTTCCTCTCCTCAAAAAGACCCTCCACACAGCATCCCAGATGACATAGGCCCTGAGGGAAATTATTTTCCTCAGGGCCTCCTGTGTGGAGTTAATGTAAAAAAAAAAAAAAAAAAATACATTTTGAGTGACTTCATCTTATACTATGTAATGATAATGACATCGGGTGTGTATATCAAAGAAAGCAATTTCATAGCAAATATTTTGTGCTCAATATTGGTAATTCCTTTTCAAACTGATTGAATATTTTAATAGATTTCTACTAATGAGAAATACAATTGTGATAATGCTGAAATGATCTGAACAAGTCTTTTATTTGTTTGAATTTTAGATTTGTCAATGCCATCAATTTATTATACCCCTAATATATATAGAGTAGGGTTGTTGCGGATACGGATGTGGATTATTAGAGGTTCACATCCGTGAATGCAGGTGTCTGAATTAATGCGAATAATCCGCATTTGCGGATGCGGATGCGAATATCCGTAACACCCCTGCTTCCTACCATAATGACACTTGTACTGATGATCAAAAGGTTGAAATCGTGACAAGATGGAAACTCTCCTTTTTCCCCCTCTACTTCAACAGCGTGTAACTTTGTGAAATACATATATATTTTTTTGAAATCTTTAAATGCAAATAAATATATTATAAAAATTGTATAGTTAAAACAGTATTTTTTTTTAACACCTGAAAATCGGGCTTCTAGACTAGATTCCCCTTAAATTAAATCAATTTTTAGAAAAAAATGTAACTCAGTCAATAAAAAAAAATAATAGTTGTCGTATCCAACCGTAACTAAGTTTGTAAAACAAGATTGTATATCCGATACATACCTGCATCATATTTGCTTTTCTTCAACTGGTTTTCATCATTCGCGCTTTAGAACAAATAAAACTCCTCTGGTGCATAGATTTAAGGTGATTTTTCAAAATAAAACTTGAATAAACACAGTAAACAAATACTGTAACGGGAATCACGTCGATAACTAAACCAAAACAAACAAAACCTGCAGGATCTTGTCACCAACGTGTGTCTTCCTATTGGTCAGTTAGCGAACGAAGATAGCAACGCGCGCGAGGCACGCGCCACTCTGGCCCCGTCCACATCCGCATTCATTCCACAGTAATTGATGTGAATGCAAATAATTCACGAATAACAATGCAGATGCGGATGAGAATATCAGCAACACCCCTAATATAGAGATCCGACAAGCTAATCGCAAAAGCATTATCTTGTAAGTCAGAAATTAAATTCCATCCACCGAGAGATTGCCTGCAGTATAAACAAGAAATATGATTAAAAATAGAGAGACGTACATTCGCATCTGCAGTTGACAATTACACCTCCGTCAATATCTCTGTGGGGAAAATTTATTTATTTCTATGTATTACATTATTTACCTATTAATTAACATCTTTACATAATAGATAAATTTTGAAAACATTTTTACATAATATATTTTGCAATTTTATTATGTTAGGTGTAAGGTAGGTTTGGAAAGGTGATACTGTGGATAGGTATTGTAAAATAAATATATGACCAATTTGGATACATTCCAGAATAAGCGATGCAAGTATTAGTATATAAGTAATGAATAATAGACAAACCTGCAGCTGTATCTCCTCCCCCCTCAGGCCTCCTGGCATTCTCCCTCCACGACTTCCCCTCCCCCCTCTGCTACCTCGTCCACCCCCTCCCCGAGACTTCCTGGGGCTTCCCCTCGATCCTCTCCCTCGGCCCCTTCCCCTCCCTACCATGGGGCTTTCCTCCACTTCCTCTGACAACACTTCCTCAGAACTCTCTGTCTCCGCATCGTCATCCTCCTTCACACTATCAACCTCTATCTTTTCTTGAATGGATTCGGCGAGGCGAGGAATGGTCACTTGACACGGGGGGGTGGATATTGGAGAGGTTGGTCCTTCAGCTTTCAAGTTGAGGAAAAAGCTGTGGGCTTTCTCCACAGGGGTTTGGGGCTCTGGTGGGGTATCGTGGGAGATCCTATTGGCTGAAGCCCGTCTTGACCCCCGACCGCGACCTCGCGTGCGAGGAGTACGCAGGATTATGGGACGATCCCTGGAAACAGATAGACATTTAAATTGAGTGATTGTCTAGATGTAGCATATAATCATCTCCATAAGAAAAGTATTATAGTCAGATAAATACCTCGGCGTCCTTGTAGCTCTAATAGGTCTCTCTTCCAGGGCTGGAGTGGGCATCTTTGGAGATTTGGCAGTTGCCCCATCGGGTAAAGGAATCTTACGAGGACGTCCCCTTTTCTTTGGAGAAGGCGTAAACTGTGAAGCCATAGCGATACCTACTTGAGATTGAGCCATTATATTGACAATGCTGTTCTTCAAATTTGTTACACCGGTGTTAGCATTTGTTACAGGAACAAAATGTGCCTTGGCTATACTACCAATGTCCAGAGGGTCTTGGGAGAGATCATCAACTATCATACACTCCTGAGAACTGGATCCTTCATTTAGAGCCATCATATCACCGTCCACTTTGTTGAAAATGGGACTATCCGTAGTGAGACGGTTGGCATCGGAAACATCGGAGCTGGCAGTTGAAGTAGTATTTGAATCAGCTTCAACTACTGCCGATAAGCATTTAGCTTTTGAGAAGGGAAAATGTTCTATTGAACTTGTCAATTTCTCTTCATGCTTTGCTTGTAATTTAGTTAGAATGCCTTGGAGTTTTGACTCTCCATTGTTAGCCAGTAGCAAGCGTGATGTTTTGGGCAAGATGCTATGGCTGCTATTTACTTTATGGAATTCTGATGTGATTTTCTCTTCTTTTGAACCTAGTGCCAAAACAGATATAGAAGTGTTTGATCTTAAATCCATTTTACCCGCAGAATCAGTTTGAGACTTATTCTTTGACACTTTAGTGACAGAAATGTTTGAATTTGAAAGAAGCTGATCCAACTTAAGCCTTTTTGTTTCGAAGGTTTTATCAACATCTGGGCAGTTGTTTATTAATGAGTCCTCCGGAGTAGGTGCCCGTTTGATGCCCGCCCTCCATATGAGACCCACATTCTCTTTGGACGGTTCATCGGAGTCCTCAATGTCTTGATTTACTACTTTAGTTTGGCTGCCTTCTTTAGTAAACTTTAATTTGATACGTCCCAGTGGAGAATTCAAATTCCGTTCGTTTTCTACGGGTTCTCTACAGCTTTCTTCCCTTAATTGTGATTCCACACTTTGTTCTTGGGCTAATTTGATTGTTAACTTAGGAACAATTTGCTCCACATTGCTGGGAGAATCCGTGTCACTGCGACTGTGGTCAGAATCTGTCTTCTTATGGCACTTCTCTGTCAATATTTCTGATGTGGATCCTTGTGTGGTTTTATTAATTTTTAGTATTATTCGAGGAGAGTCCAAACCACTTTCCTGGAAGCTGGGTGATGATTTAGAAGGTGAGGAAGTAATTATTTCCAGTGGTCTATCAATATTTTCAGGAATGGGTTTAATTGTTAACTTAAGAGGATTATGAATATCTATTTCGCTAATAGTCCTTTCCTGTGATTTAGAAGACCTGGTAGAAGTGGCATTCTCATATCTGTCATTCAGGATAGGAGTATCAGCTTCAGGCCTCACAACTGGCTTGATATTCAGCTTAGACAAACTTGCTTCATCGGATTTACTGCGACTCTTAAGTACCATCTTCAGCGATGTTGTATTTTCAGGTTCGCTTTCTACAGAGTGCGACAAGATTGACTCTTCATTTGGTTTAGGAATGGGTTTAATACTGACTTTGGGTACCGATACATGATCATCAGGTTTCACGATGGGTTTAATTGTAACTCTGGGTATAGTGGGGGAGTCCGATCTTTCGGATAATCTCAATTCATTTTCCTGAGGAATTTTAATGGTCAATTTTGGAACATGAGGTTCTGATAAAGCCTCTATCTTTTGGTTTGTCCTCTTTGATGTTTTTGGAATGTTTGAAGCATCACTCAGTGTGTCGATTTTGCTTTCCGATGAATTTTCGTGTACCTTATTAAGTTTTATTGTCAGTTTAAGAGGATTCTCTTCTTCGCAGTTATTTTCAACGTACTCTGAGGAACACTCTGGAGATTTCCCTCTCTTTATTGTCATTTTGGGTATGCCCTCCAAGTGACTGAGAGTTTCCATCTCAGCATTAGTATCATGACTTTTATTTAACTTTATAGTAATTTTTTCAATGGGAGGCGGGATAAGTGGTTTGATGGTAACTTTGGGAATAGAGTCGCAGGGGGCTGGCCTCTTGGCAGGCTTCTGTTTGAGAGAGTCAACATCCACCTTCGGAACAGTGGATAGAGACTTGATAGTTATCTTGGGAACTGAGGGACAAGACTTCTCCGTAAGTTCACAATCCGTTGTCTCAACAGTTGGAGATTGCACGCATTTAGAAGTTATCTCATTCTCGGAACTATCCGACTCCGAGACTTCGCTGGAACTAGATGATTTTTCATCTTGAACTTGTGCACTATCCTCTTCTTCTTGTGGTTTGATGATGGGCTTGATGGTCAACTTCACCACGTTGGAGATTTTATGAGATTCCATATCAACATCCGAGCTTTCATTGGCTTTAATAAATCTACAATTTTTCTGGATGGCTTCGACTTTAGACTCGGGCGGTTTGATAGGTTTGATAGGCTTGATGTTAAGTTTTAGTGCTTTACAAGTGAGTTTGGAGTCTTCATTAGTTGGCTTAGGGCCCAACTTCAGAGTTAATTTGGGAATACTCTTGGTTGGTTCTTCAGAGTTCAAATCATTTGGAATGTCTTTGCTTTGTTCAACTCTAACATTATGGATTAAAGCGTTAGATTTAACATTGGGAACATGAGATTCTTCTAGGATGGATCGGTTCAGCTTTAACGGAGATACCTTTCGAACATCCAGCACATCATTAGATTTATCAGGAGTTATATCATGATCCTCCCTGAATTCATCCATGTTATTGGTGACAATTATAGGACTATTAGAGTTAGTCATGTCAGAGTTAACAGAATTTACTTCAACTACTGGTGGAGAAACAGAAACAATTTCCTTTTTCTTATTGCTTGGGTCTTCCGAAGGCATTACACGCTCAAAAACCTCAACAGGAGCAGGAGATTCGGAAGACTTATCAGTAATCATTTCTTCAGATTTTCTAGCTTGTAAACATTTCTCTTCCACTAACTTGGATTCATCAGGTTTGCTGGGTGCTACGGAAGTACGTAATGTAAACTTAGTAGCCTCCTTGGTTTCATCTGATTGGCTGGGAAACACGACAGGATGCTCAGCAACTACCGGAGAACTTAACTTCTCCGACAATGGGGGTACGCGTTCAGTGACAACCGGTTGCTTGGGAAGGGGGAGTTGGCTGACCTGCGGTTGGATCCGGAGATTCGAATTCCGCACCAACTTAACTTTCTTGGGGGAAACATGCAAAACTAATTTCTCCTGCTCTTCTTCCATTGGCTTAGTGTTGATGGTGAGAATGCCAGTAGCATTGCTGGGTGACATCTCTTCATTAATCTTTACAGACTCGGCTGTTGTTACAGGTTCAGCTGTCCTTAAAGACTCCGCTAAAGGAACACTAACCTTCTCAGGCAAGGAAACACAATTAACACTCGTAAGAGGCTTGGCAGTTTCAGCGGCTTTGAGAACATTGGATGTTGGTCGTATAAGTTTTCGCCTTTGGCCAGGAAAGGTTTTATTGGGAGAGCAATCTGCATTCTGTTCACTAAGAACGGTACTCCTATCTAAAGGAATAACTTCATTTTGTTGAAATGATATCAGACTCGCCGTTTTACATGTAACACTATCGGGTAAAGTCCGCTCACAATTATCCAATTCAGGAATTACAGTTCCCACAAAATTCACAGTTCCTGAATTACTTACATTATGTTCTTCTAGAATTTTATTATTATTTTGAACAGGCACTATCACCGCAGTCTTATCCGAACTGCTTATTACATTGACCATATTTTCAGATTTAGTTGAATCAGGCTGTATATCTAGGGGTTTAGACAATTCTTTACTAAGTGGTGTTTTGTCGGAGACCCCCGTCAGAAGGTTGATGTTCTGCTTTGACATTTTCCCTTTTTCTAAACAATCTGTTGCAGAAGTGTTGCTGCCATCTCCAGAACTAACAGAGGCCACATAGTTGGGCTTGGATAGCTTGTTTGGCGAATTCCAGGGCTCTACAGGTACAGGTGCAACAGGATCGAGGGCTGTGTTAGTTTCTCTCCGCACAAGCAGTATTTCATTGGAATCCGTAGAATCTGCGAGGTATTTGGTCCGTTTGGCTGGTTTGGGTCCGTCAATTATATCATCAATCATATTCAGTATAGTTTCCGTATTGTGACAGGTCTCTCCGTCTAGCGGCGGACTGAGGCGGTCGTCCAGGTCACTGAGAGCCGCGGAATAACTTCGCACGGGTTCGGCTTCCATGGCGACTGAAGAGCCGGAGCTTGTATTTAAGTTCTGAACTTCGATGTAGTTTTCATCACTGACCTCGCCAGACAACTTTTCACACGTATTTTCCCGCGTCGGCGGTTGGCGCGCAGCGTCCTGCATGGCTCCCGCATCATCCTCACAACTTTCCATTATCTGTTGATTGACGGAGTTACCATTGCTGCAAATAAACAAACCGTTAAATAGAAATATATAGAGTCGAATATTTTTTTCAACTAACCTAACATTACACTTGACAAGCCCGACAAAATGCACAATTTTAATGGATCGCATGAATATAACGGTGTTTTAAACATAAAGATAAATTTGTACATACACGCATTGTATAATCTCATATTAAAAAAACTTTACGACGACTCCGGGAACTCAAGATTTGCACAAATAAAAATTCAAAACTGAAAACCGGCAAACAAAAAGCTTGTAAACGCCATTTTTCAAGCCAAGGACATGGCCGGAGCCATCAAATAACAAACATGGCAGCCAGTATCGCCCCAGTGCATCCACCCCAACGGTTCTCGCTCTCACCTCGCGTCATTGTGGACAACGTTATGTTTTATATTATTATTATTACTACTGCCGTACCTACCTGCGGAGCGGTTGGCTAGTTAGAGATTTAGGTTAGATTTAAATTTAATTAAAGTGGATTTGTTATAACGAGCAAGATGCGAACATTTTTCTTTATATTTTGCTTATCTAGCCATTGTATGAAATGCGTGTAAATTATAATACGTTTCTGGTAAAAAAAAAAAAAAATAATCTTTGTACTTATGGGTCGTCCATTAATCATGTGTGGCTCGGAAGGAGGGGGGGGGGTGGGAAAAATCACGAAATATCACGAGGGGGGGGGGTATAATGAGATATCATGTGTATTTATTTTTCGTGATAATATTCTGAAAATTTCAAAATACCTTGTACTAAAAAATACACGTGATTGGGGGGGGGGGGGTTAGTCTGAAACCTCACCACATATCACCAGAGGGGGGGGGGGTTAAAAAGTTTCTAAAAAACATCATTAGATTAATGGACGACCCCTTACAATAAAAATGTCTCTCAAAACACGTTTTCTCAGTATCCATCCAATTCATCAATTTAAAAAATATGGGCAACAAAGGGCATCTAAAAGTCGGAGCAATGTTCAACAAACGAGTACGTCGAATTAAAAGTATAAAAGAAGAGTGACACTTTTTTGTTAATGTAGTTCGAAATTTATGAAAGCTCAAAAGACTTTTTTGCTCAATAAAATATAATTATAATTACACAGTGAAAAAAAATGCTAAAAATACAAATGAAGCGATGTGCATATTTTATACGTATCTACTTCAAACGCAAAATTCCGTCTGATTCCATACGAAATTCCATCTTACAGGTCAATTCACGAAACTTGTGAAGCACTTTTTAAAAACTTCAAATGATAGTCAGTTTATTTTAATTGCAAGATATTAAAAAAAGTTACATGCGTGTTCATATTGCGGCTATCAGATATTTTAAATTCTTAAGTTAGGTTATCTTAAATTGTATGCAAGGGCGGATCCAGCTTTGGCGCCAGGTGGGGGGGGGGGGGGATCACATAGCGCTAGGGGGGGGGGGGTGTCACATAGTCATAGTCAAGTCACAAGAAGTTAAAATTTAATTTTGTTAATAATAGATACAAGTGAAAAGTAGATAGGTAATTTTATAATAATAGATACATAAAATATATAAAAACCTTATGTTTAACAGATAAGTTTTAAGATTTTCACGGCCAAAAGCATTTTCGTTATTTGTTTTTGGGGTGTTATGCCGTGTTGCGCTACCTCCTTCTTTAGCCAACGTTTCGGACATCGTTGCAGTGTCCATCATCAGGGCAGATCCGGCAGATCCGGTAGATGTGTTTAACAATTTTAATTAGTGCTCCACCTAGGTCCAGGACCCAGCCCAGGGGGGGGGGGGGGGGGTCATGACCCCCGTGACCCCCCCCCCCCTCCCTGGATCCGCCCTTGGTTGTATGGCCCCGATCAACACGTTTTAGAAATTATAATATATTTTTTGCTCTGTACACCTACACTCATTTCATTTTTCAACTTTCATCAAATGTAGCTAGCAATTCAACCGCTTTTTTGTCTAATCTAGCATCGTATGTATTATTTTATTTTTACCCGATACCAATATGCAACCAGAAGCTGTGATGTTAACGTCTTTATTTTCAGCTTCAGCATTGGGCCATCCAGCTTAATATATTATTAATTTTTCAAGTACCGAAACCGGTAGACGGAAGAAATAATAAAGTGACGTAAACAAAGTGTTTTCTTTTTATTTATTTATTTAATATATTATTGTTAGGTAGGGGGCATCCATTAATTACGTGAGCTATTTTTTTTAAATTTAGACTCTTCCACCCCCATTGGTGGGAGATTTGGTGGGACCCCCCCCCCTCCCCCTCACGTGAGATTTACACTTCAATTGTTAAAGAACTACATTTATTTTCATCATCATTACATAGTATAAAATGAAGTCGCTCAAAATGTATGTGCGCATAGATCTTTTAAACTACGCAATGGATTTTCATGCAGTTTTCATCAGTAGATAAAGTGATTCAAGAGGAAGGTTTATATGTATAATCCATGCTTATTATAGTAGAGAAAAGCTGAGAAATTCGAATATTAAATTCAGGCAGCGGGCAGCTGGCAAGCGGGTGGTGTGGATTTTATAAAGGTTGGGTAATGGCGTTGTGTTTTGTTAGCAACAGCGACGTGTCGCCGGGTCTGCTAGTAAAGAATAAAACTAATACACCTTTTAGATGTTCTATAGCAAATTTATATAATTTATTTATTTACGCCCTTTTTCGGGGTTTTTACATATGAAATTTACAAATTACGCTGTGATTAAATAAAATATAAATACCGTGTATTTTTTTTACAAAGAAATATAAAATATTTATTGTACATTTAACTGAACTGCCGTAACAGTATTTTGTATTTGTTTAAAGATAAATTGAAGATGTCCACTGACTTGGTATTATTTCCTTCCATTAGTATTCTAGGCAAAGAGGAATATACACAGTAAAAAGAAGGGAAACAATTTAACATTTTTTATTATGTCTATAATAATATACATATTGTTTTAAAGTTGATGTGAGATTTTTATTGACTCCCCCTCAGTTAAAATGAGATTTTACATGGTCAGATGTATGCCCCGTAGTATTGCATTAAATAAATAATGTCTATGATCGCTCTTTTGAATCGTTGTTTGTATTTTGTAACTTGAGCTTGAACGCATTTGTTATTTTTTTGTTTTTAGGTTATCTATGGGTTTTCTCATTCTCATTTCTCGTGTTTATTGACGTGGTTTGTTACGTCAGAGTAATGACTACAGTTACAATTTCCTTACTTTTTTACTTTCCTCTATTCTTGTCGTCGTGTGACGTCAGAGTAATGACTACCAATATGAATCTTACAATATCCTCACTTTTTACTTTCCTTTATCCATGTTGATGGTATGTGACGTCAGAGTCATGAAATTTTCATTATTTATGGTTAAATAGTGTCGACACCGTTCCATACAAAAAGACCGAAGATATCGATCTAGGAATTAGTTCATTTATGGTTGTTATGGTTGACAGTTTTCTAGTTTTCTTTTCGAAATATTTTTTGCGGTGGGTGGTTTGGTTTATTTATGGTGGTTTGGTATATTTATGTTTTCACGTTACAATTTGAAATCGTAGATATAATAACGTGTATGTAATCAGTTAGAAACATTATTGTAATTTGGTAACAACTTTCATTTGTTCTCATTTATGTAAAACTTACAAATTTCATGTAAGCCGGGAGTCGGGAATACGTAAACATTTGTTTGAGGTTATGTCAATTTTAACCAGTCAATAACATTTATTATTTTCCTGGCATTACTGAACATAAATTACATTTGAAAATCCGACAATATGACTACTTTACGACCATTCTGTTGTAACGACATGCTGAAATTTAATAACGTGTGAGTATTATCGAATGAATATGAGTATTTAGTAAATGTAATATCCGATATATTTTAATGTAATTGATTTCGTATTTAATTTTTGCAGCAATCTAGATCCGCTAACGGAAACTTATGGGCTATTATTCTATACCCAGTACCTGGCCCATTGGCCAGAATATTTCCAAGTTGCTGAATCTCCAAGTGGCGAAATCATGGGATACAGTTAGTTATATTATTTTATAGAATAAAAATAACGGCTTATATTATTTCTCATTATTTATGCATTGAACCGCTTACTCGTTAATACGGAATATTTTTTATTCAAACAGTTAGATTTAGCATTATTATTACGAAAAGTGAGTATTTGTGTCGGGGAGACAAAAAAACATGCATTTAACGTTTTAATTTCGTTAAAATGAATTCCACTTACGCGGTAACGCCATTTTTATATTTATCGTTTTTTATTTAACATTTCATAGACAATCCAGCAGTGTTGTTTGTTTGTTTGTACCTGTATTTATAACGGCAGAACATGGAAAGAAATGTATTAGAATAATTACACAAACCCTCTAGACCAGCGGTCGGGAACTTTTTTAACCATTACCCCAAAATATTTTTGCATAAGTCGATATTACCCCTTTCCCCCATTTTGAAAAGAAGACAATCAATGTATATTTAAATAAACATTATTTATTGAATTAATTTAGAAGGAAAATAAAAAAAAAGTTACATGAAAATAGTACGTATGTAATAGACAAAAAAAATTGATTAAGTTTGTAAAAATACTAACTCGTTTATGAAATAGCAAACTAGAAAAATTTCGTTATTACCCAAAAAAAACATTTTTACCCCATTTGGGGTAATTTACCCCTGTTCCCCGACCGCTGCTCTAGACAAACCCTGCTTTGCCAAAAAAACCATTCAAAACTTGGGATGTTTATCTAAATTATGATCACGCAGCTTTCGTAGTTTGAACCTCAATCCAATAATTCGAAGTAGATACTTTTTTGTTTTTATTTTGACAAGAATTTATTTTATAAGATTGGTACTTCCGACAAATGTCATATTTGATTGTCTATTTGTTAAAAAAAGGAATATTCCGTATTATCCATGCATCAAACTAACGTTCCGTATTATCCGTGAGGTGGACTCTACGCATATTTGCCAAAACACTAACTGACATATAATTGAGTAGCTATTTATAGGGGTCTGAACATAATTATTATTGACCACTGTGTTCTTTTTACCACTGATAGTTAGTTACCCAGACCCTTTACTCGCCCCAGGCGCTGTTTGGCTCAGGGCTGACTCCAACCATACCATAAACCCCTGTGTTCTTTTTGCCCCTGATAGTTAGTAACCCAGACCCTTTATTCGCACCAGGCGCTGTTTGGCTCAGGGCCGACCCCGACCATACCACAGATCCCTGTTCTTTTTACCCCTGATAGTTAGTAACCCAGACCCTTTACTCGCACCAGGCGCTGTTTGGCTCAGGGCCGACCCCGACCACACCATAGACCGTTGTGTTCTTTTTACCTCTGATAGTAACCCAGACCCTTTACACGCCCCAGGCGCTGTTTGGCTCAGGGCAGACTCCGACCATACCATAGACCCTGTGTTCTTTTTACCACTGCAGGGTGGCCACAAGACCAGGAAAACCTGGAATTATCAGGGAATTTTACCGAACCTGGAATTATCAGGGAAATGTCATGGAATTTCAAAAAAATATTATAATATCAGGGAATTCCAAAAATAAAACTAAATTCTCTATTTTGCGAATTGTTAAACCCCAAAGTTGTTTTATTGCGGTATTTTAAATAGGTACATAGTTATATACGTCCTAATACAATCCTTATATATACATACACTTAACCCCTCCGAATTTTCGCGAATATGCACTTGAGATGTCTCAAACGAAATGACATTTTATGAAAACTTTGTGTTATTACCGCTTCACAATTAAAGCTCTATAAATGAAACTTTTATGAACGTAGCCGAATAGTAAAAACTGTTTTAGAAAGGTTACAAAATAAGCTTTCGAATTATTATATTACAAATAAATATTAACATTTGAAAATTTAGAATGCAAACAAAAAATGTAAAAATGACTCACGTGATGTTTTTATGTGAAAACGGTACTAAAATGACAGATTATGTAAACAACAATACTTATTCCATTGTATAAATGTATAATAACCACTTTTGCCACATCACTTTTTTTATCATTTCATATAAAAATATTTGGTAATTTTTGGAGATCTCTGGCAACGGTATATGCACTTTTTTTTGAAAAAACCTTTTGATTCACCTTAATTACATTAAAAGGCAACTATTTGCATTGGGGGAAGTGGAAAATATTTCATTCTAAATTTCGATTACGTAAAATTAAAATTAGCTTTCGTCTTGTGAGATTGTACGCCATTAGCTATTAGCTCATTCGCTGTCACTTTGGTATGTTGGTATTCCTGATACACTTGAATGTATAACGAACGGCTAGAAGATTTTGAAGGTACGGGGCACTTTCTTTTGAATCACAAACCATGTTACACAAACCTAGCGTAGCTTCTAAACTACTTGAAAACTGGGATGTTTTTCTTGCCTTGACGCGAGTAGGCGTTATAAAGGGGCACTTTCTTTTGTATCACAAACCATGTTACACAAACCTAGAATTCCCATGAAGTCTGCTACGCTTTGCTCTAGCATCTTTTCGTACAGTAACAAGAATACCAACATAACAAGATGACATTTGAAAATAATGTTTGAAATGGACGGTCTCGTTTCACAGAATGAAAGCTAATTTTAATTTTACGTAATCGAAATTTAGAATGAAATATTTTCCACTTCCCCCAACGCAAATAGTTGTCTTTTAAGGTTAAACGTCACGTACGTTATAATCTATGCATTCATAGATGGCGCCAATTAAATTATTTTAGATTTTTAATACGTTTTGCTTTAAAATATTGAGGTGAATTATTTTTTTGCACCCGTACATACTTAATGTGAACATAAATAAATAGTTTTGACCATAAAAAAACCCTAATTTTTGAAGAAAGGCTGAAAAATACAATATTGGATTGAATAACCGATACAAAATTGAATTTTTCAGCCTTTCTTGAAAGATTTGAGTTTGTTTATGGACAAAACTATTTATTCATATTCATATTAAATATGTATGAGCGCAAACAATTAATTGACGTTAATATTTTAAAGCATAATGTGCAAAAAGTATTAAAAACATAAAATAATTTAATTGGCGCCATCTGTGAATGCGTAGATTATAACGTACGTGACGTTTAACCTTGATGTAATTAAGGTGAATCAAAAGATTTTTTTTGTTTAAAAGTGCGTATTAACCATTGCCAGCGATCTCAAAAATTTACCAAATATTTAATAAAAATTAACAACGTCGAGCGGCCGTTAGCGATTTGGCGGGTAAAAATATGTGACAACCGCGCGTCTGACAGAATATTCTTTTTATGTATTTCTATGGACAACTTGAATAGAGATGTGCAGCATGATTCACTATCGACCTTTCACTTTTTGTTTTAGGGATGTCACTAAAACAATAACGGAGTTAGAACGATTTCTATGGAGACACACGCGCTGACGTATAAACACTCTTATTGTACTTGACTGCTGTCGTATTTTTAACGCATATATCTGCTTAAGTTGCGGAGGGGTTAAAATAACACATCTATACCAAATCAATCACATATCTTTGCAATTTAATTTTAAATGCCTTTATGCTCTCTTTCAATTTTATTTCTTCTGGTAATTCTCCGAATATCTTCAATGCTCCGTACATCAATGACTCTGTGTTTTTTTCCCGAAGGGGAGTCTTAGTTCATTTCTTTTCCTCATCTCGTGTTGTTGCTTTGTAGTTTTATCAATTTTTCTTAGGAATTCAATAGACGTATGGCCATTGATTATTTTGTAGATTAACAATATAGTATTGAAGTAAATAATTTGTTTAAATTTTCTTGACTGGAGTGTACCTATTTTTCTTCAATATAGTTCTCATAGATCTGTTTTGTAGAATTGTCATTTGTTTCATTAATCCGTCGTTGGATAAGAATATAATGCTGCTACAGTAATTTATGTGTGATAGAATGAATGCGTTGTACACATTTTTACTGGAGACTATGTCAAGGAATCTTCTTATTCTTCCTAACAGCGAAATTTTTTTGGCATTTTTTTTTAATAATTAGTTTTGTATTTTGAGCAAAAGTCAATTTGGAGTCAATTATTGCTCCCAAATATTTAATTTCAAATACTTCTTTCAAAACTTCACCGTCTATCAATATGTCTTTTTTGTTTGCGTTACTCGTTTTCCAATGTTAGTTTTGTTTACATTCAATTTTAGTTTATTTTTCTTCAGCCATATTGATTTATTATGTAGGTCTTCATTTAAATGATTCATTATGAGTTCATAATATTTTCCTGCTATATATATCAATGCGTCGTCTGCCATACTTTTACCATATCATTAATGTACATTATAAAAAGAATAGGTCCGAGAACAGACCCTTGTGGTACTCCCGATGTAATCTTCATTGGTTCGGAGATTGTCTGACCCAGTTTTGTGGTTTGATATCTATTAGTTAAATAATCCTTGAACCGTTTCAATGCCTTTCCTTTTATTCCATTTTTAGATAGTTTTTTAATGATTATGTATATCTCTTACTATCGTTTCAAAAGCTTGAAAAAAGTCTTCAGGCGAAATATCATAAATTTGTAAGAAGTGTATTTTGTATTTAATTGATTATTGTGATGCAAAGAAATAATAAATGCTATAAATGACGGAATTCCCTTTATTATTTATCTAACGAACGATATCCCCCTTATATCAAAATAAACATATCAGGGAAAAATGTGGATATTGCCCTGGAAAACCTGGAATTATCATGGAATTTTGAAATCCGTTTTTTATGGCCACCCTGCACTGATAGTTAGTTACCCAGACCCTTTACTCGCCCCAGGCGCTGTTTGGCTCAGGGCTGACCCCAACCATACCATAAACCCCTGTGTTCTTTTTGCCCCTGATAGTTAGTAACCCAGACCCTTTATTCGCACCAGGCGCTGTTTGGCTCAGGGCCGACCCCGACCATACCACAGATCCCTGTTCTTTTTATCCCTGATAGTAACCCAGACCCTTTACTCGCCCCAGGCGCTGTTTGGCTCAGGGCCTACCCCGACCATACCATAGACCCCTATGTTCTTTTTGCCCCTGATAGTAACCCAGACGCTGTTTGGCTTATTCGCACCAGACGCTGTTTGACTCAGGGCCGACCCCGATCATACTACAAATCCCTGTTCTTTTTGTCCCTGATAGTAACCCAGACGCTGTTTGGCTTATTCGCACCAGACGCTGTTTGGCTCAGGGCCGACCCCGACCATACCACAGATCCCTGTTCTTTTTACCCCTGATAGTTAGTAACCCAGACCCTTTACTCGCACCAGGCGCTGTTTGGCTCAGGGCCGACCCCAACCACACCATAGACCGTTGTATTCTTTTTACCTCTGATAGTAACCCAGACCCTTTACACGCCCCAGGTGCTGTTTGGCTCAGGGCTGACCCCGACCATACCATAGACCCTTGTGTTCTTTTTACCCCTAATAGTTAGTAACCCAGACCCTTTATTATAATTCAACAGGGTTTTCATTATACATTCGGCTATGATTCCTGGTTCCACATGTCTTCCTAGGTAGGCCTTTGTCCTGTCAAGGAGCGAGATTGGCACCGTAGGTGAATTGGACATTTTAAAGTTACTAATGGAGGAATTTGATTTTTTTTTAGTAATGGGGAAGGCTGAAGGGCATGCGGAAAACTGGCACGGCCACGTGACTGCCCTGACTGTGGCACCTGAATACCGGAGACTTGGTCTGGCCGCTAGCCTGATGAAGTTTCTTGAAGAAGTCTCTGAAAAGTATTGAATTTAATATTCATTTCAGCTTTTACTGGTTGAATACATTACATGAAAATGGAACGCACATTGGCACAATGCCATTTTAGATTTCACACAGGAAGGAAGCTCTTGGTTTTTTTAAATTTAATAATTTCGTTTATGTTTCAGGAAAAACACATTTTTTGTGGACTTATTTGTAAGAGTGAGTAACAATGTTGCCATCACAATGTATACGGACCTGGGCTACATTGTGTACAGAAAAGTGCTAGAATATTACTCGGGCGACCCTGACGAGGATGCGTATGGTACGTATTCAAAACAAATATATTCCCCATCTATCTATCTATATAAATCTATATAATCTATCTATATATATATATCCCGCTATCATTTCTGCGTCCTTTCATCAGATCGACATTACTGCGTCTATCTAAAGGACTCAATTTTACATAGTTTTAAATGAAGTATATACAACCTTCTAATTGTCCGATTGTAGCTAGGTATTAAATTTTTTGAAAAAAGTTAATTTAAAAATATACAAAATGGCTCCCTTCATATGTAATGTAGTAAGGCGTCCAGCGTATTTTCCCTTACATTTAGTAGACAATTTTGCATCCAATTATATATTTAATTTCATTTATCTGACAAACCTACGTCTTGCAACGTTGCCGCTTATTTATTCACATTTTGTTACACGATTTGCTATGTATCGAATACGAATGGAAAGGTTACTGGTCCATACGTCGCGGGCTCAAATGTTATGAGGACGTATTCAGAATTGGTACGGGATTAGCTATGTTTAGCGAATAGATATGTATTGCTGGGAACTTCCAAACCTTCCTCTACCCATCATAATGTTTTTTCGCCTCACAATCATCCCCAAATGGATGAGCTATAATTTTTATTTTTATTTTATTTTATTAATCATCAAAGCCATGGGCTTTTTTTTTTTTTTTTTACATGTTTTTACAATTTCTGTGATTTAGTACATACAGGATCAAAAAAAGTTTGAAAGGTTTAGATAACAAAAAATGACAAAAATGGGTGTAAAACGTGGCAGGTGTAATAGTTAGTAAAAAATGTTTATTTTAATTTTGTACAATACAAGTGAAAGAAAAAAAAAACCGTTTTTGAACTGCAGATAGCATAAAATTTTACATAAAAATATAATTTGATGTGGGTTCTTAATATATAATTTACAAATGCAAAATATATAACCAAGTTAATTTAAAAACACACACACACGACGGCTTTACATAGCACTAAAATTAATAATAAAAACAATTTTCCTTAAACCAGTTCTATTGTTATCAGAAATTCTCTTTATAGAATTTAAAATCTCAAACTAAATGCTTACACTGTTACAATGCAACATTACAGATTTATAAAAATAATGTAATGTAGTTGTTACACTATCATGGAAAGTAAAAACGAGTTCGATTATATACTATAACTAGCAGACCCTCCCAGCTGTGGCTAACGAAACACAACGCCATGTCATTACCCAACCTTTATAACCAACGTCATCTGTTAAATCAAATCCACACCGCCCGCGCTTGCCAGCCTGCTGCCCGCTGCCTGCTTGGTCAGATATATTATATATTTCAACCAATTTACATAAAACCTTGACAAATTATGTATATACCTAAAAACCTTCCTCATGAATCACTTTATCCCGTTGCGCAGTTTAAAAGATCTAAGCGCTCAAACAGCGGAAGCGACTTTATTTTATACTATGTAAAGATAATGAGAGCACCAAAAAATAAGTACGAAATATGAGTCGTTAAAGTAAGTTTTTATTGTTAAAATACTGCTGGAGTATTTAAGAAAAAGGTTGTTACTCTACAAGCAGCAAAGTTTATCCCCTGAGCGGACGAATAAAAACGTACAAGGCGTAATAATAATAAAAGTAGAAATAAAGATATCAAGGAAAAAAGGAATAAATACATAATAAGATATCGGATAAGGTTTAAACAAACTCAACTAAATAAGATCCACACGAGAGGCAATAATAACAATAACACTAGTTCACGAACTTGACTCACAAACAAATGATTTGTTTGTTATGAAAAAATGTTATAAACAAATCCCATATAAACTTTTGGAATGTGTGTCATAGAACTTGATAATGAATTAGGCGGCCTGTTACGTAACAAGAGATTTATTCTTTCTTTTGGAATATTGCCGATTACTTTAAAGGTCAGTTGATGCCGTGAAAAAGATTACGATTTTAATTATCATTTTTGATAACAGTACTATCTCTCAACGACAAAAACTTTTTCGAATACTAACATACCGAGGACAACAACCGAACCTGCTGTAATCATCATGTCCTACCTTGACGGTATCCATGGTCGAGATGTAAGGCTCTCGAATTGCAATCAGGAGGTCACGGTTTCAAATCGCCAAGTGAGCTAATATTTTTTTTTTACATGATCTCCGCGCGGTTTTTCACGGTAGACCCATGTTCACTCCTTCCTTTCCTCAAAAAGACCCTCCACACAGCATCCACAAAGATAACATAGGCCCTGAGGGAAATTATTTTCCTCAGGGCCTCCTTTGTGGAGTTAATGTAAAAAAAAAAAAAACTTTTTGTTTGTAGCATATGTACAGGTGTTTGTGACTAGTATCACTTAAAATTAATATAAATATTGAAAATACCTCACAATATTTTAAATGTGTTTTATTTGTAAATAAAATTATTAGTTTAAAGAGAAAATACTTAAAAGTTACTGCGTCAACAAACGCAATTGAAAATTAAAATGCATTATTTTCCGCCGCCCCAAAGCCAAAAAGTTTCCTTTTATAGTAATTAAGGTGAATCTAAAGTTTTTTTCTAAAAATTATTTGTAGTAAGCGTGGCCAGTCCGAACCGATAATTACCAAATAGAATGTACATACATATATATCAGATAACTATAATAATACTAAATAATAATACTAAAGTAGTTTTCCTATCAATGAAATATGAAAAATTTTCTTATTACATTATATGTGTAAAAGGTACATGTTTTTTAAAATTTATTCCTATTAAAAGAAAATATAAGGTTGTGTCCATGAAATTTGCGTCTTATTTTGGTTTTTATATTAGTGAACTTTCATGAACAAACAAGAGTATATTCATAACAATGGCTCCCCTGACTGTCCTGCCCGCCAAGCCGCTGAGAGACGCGAATTATCTCGAGTCAATTTTTTAGGCTGAATCAGAATCGACACCTTATTAATACTAACTTTTCCACCTATTATCAAAATATTCGTGGTCTCAATACTAAGCTAAACTCCTTTAGATGCTCCATAAATTTATGCCCTTATGATTTTTTATGTTTTACTGAAACATGGCTATCAGACAATATTGCTTCAACAGAACTTGGACTACATGACTACATTATTTTTCGCTGTGACCGCTCTTCCTCTTCTAACAAGTGTAGAGGAGGTGGGGTAATGATATGTATTAAAAAAAAATACTCTTGCCACATTCTTGAATCGTCTAATAATGTATCTGAACAATTATTTATTTGTGTTCTACTTGGTTCCAAGAAACTTGTCATTGGTTGTGTATACATTCCCCCCTCTTCAATAGAAATCTATAAGTCACATACTGAAGCAGTTGAGCGTGTTTCCATAAAGGCCGATTCCTTACTTATTTGTGGTGATTATAATCTTCCTAAAATAGTGTGGCTTAATGATAGTCATGGTGTGAAAACTCCTAATAATGTTTCCCTTCATGCTTCCATAATAGTAAATTTCTTTGCCTTCCTGAATATGTACCAATTAAACTCGATCAATAACTGTGGAGGTTACTGTCTTGATCTAATATTTACCAATATGCCTAGCGTTTGTGTATGTGAAGCTACTGACTCAATATTACCAATAGATAAATATCATCCACCACTCGATATTAACTTCACTAATCCTTTCAAAAGTGACACTCTGAAATCAGCAGTTACATTCCACTACAAATTTAACAAAGGTGATTATACTGGCATGAATAGGTACCTTGCCCAATATGACTGGGCAGGTATGTTATCAAACAACAATCTTAACGATGCTGTATTTAAATTCAACGAATGTATAACTCATGCTATAGATTTGTTCGTTCCAAGGGGAACTTTTTCCCAGCCTAAATTTCCTATTTGGTTCAGTATGAAACTAAAGCATTTGATTATGGAAAAAAAGAAAACACACAAGTTATTCAAATTAACGAACAACTTAGCGCTTTATCAAAAATTTTCTCAGTTAAGAGAATTATCCAAAATTGAATCTAACTTGTGTTACAAATCTTATATTGAACTCTCTGAGACAAAATTAAATCTTAACCCTAAACAATTTTGGAAATTTATTAAACAAAAACGTATTGATAACAATCTCCCTTCAAGTTTATTTTTTAATGATACTCACGCCACCAACGATTTCGATATTGCCAACCTTTTTGCTGAACATTTCTCCTCTGTCTATACTGATAACATATGCACCATCCCTCCACTTAAATATGCTAATACTATTGACCTTAATAATTGCGAAATCACACTTGTAGATGTTTTCAATTACTTAAAAAATCTTCCCAGCAAAACAAGCACTGGTCCTGATGGTATACCTGAAATATTATTGAAAGAATGTAAATCTGTTGTATCTAAGCCAATTTGTTTATTATATAACTTATCATTATCATCTGCCACTTTTCCGGATTCCTGGAAGGTTTCCTATATACGACCTATTTTTAAATCGGGTAATAGGTCGAACGTAGAAAACTATAGACCTATATCGATGTTATCTCATATTCTTAACCCCTCCGGATTTTCGAGAATATTAGCTTTTGGTGTCTTAAACGAAATGACATTTTACGAAAACTTTGTATTATTACCGCTTGACAATTAAAGCTCTATAAATGAAACATTTCTGAACATATCCGAATAGTAAAAACTGTTTTAGACAGGTTACAAAATAAGCTTTCGAATTATTATATTACAAATAAATATTAACATTTGTAAATATTAAAATTTAGAATGCAAACATTAAAAAAATGTGAAAATGACTCACGTGATGTTTTTATGTGAAAACGGTACTAAAATCACAGATTATGTAAACAACAATACTTATTCTATTGTATAAATGTGTAATAAACACTTTTGTCACCTGACTTTTTTATCATTTCATATAAAAATATTTAATAGAAATTAACAATGTCGGGCGCCCGTAGGAAATTTGGCGGGATAAATTATGTGTCAGACTGCGCGTCTGACAGAATGTTCTTTTTATGTATTTCTATGGACAACTTGAATAGAGATGTGCAGCATGATTCACTATCGACCTTTCACTTTTTATTTGACAGATGTAACTAAAACAATAACGGAGTTATAACGGTTTCTATGGAGACACACGCGCTGACGTGTAAACACGCTTATTGTACTTGACTGCTGTCGTATTTTTAACGCATATATCTGCTTACGTTGCAGAGGGGTTAAAATCTTTGAATCTATAATCACAAAAAAAATAACACCTATTTTCACAAATGTGCTGATTGAGGAACAGCAAGGCTTTAGATCTGCTAAATCTACCACTACAAACTTACTCTCCTTCACCAACACCGTAGTCAATGGCCTAGAAGATAAATCACAAGTAGATGTTCTATATACCGACTTTTCTAAAGCTTTTGACAAAGTAAAACACGCTATCCTCATGGCCAAGCTATATGCTATAGGTATACGAAACCCATTGCTATCTTTCTTTAATTCTTATTTAAGCAATAGAAAACAAAGAGTTAAAATAAATAACATTGAGTCTATTATTATTGAAGTAACATCCGGCGTACCGCAAGGAGCACATTTAGCCCCGCTTCTCTTCAACTTGTTTATAAATGACATTATTCGTATTTTCTCTCACACACGCTTTTGGCTTTTTGCTGATGACAATAAGATCCTAAAAATAATCAAAAACTACCATGACTGCCTTCTTTTCCAATCAGATATTGACTCTTTCAATGACTGGTGTAAAATTAATTGCTTGGAACTAAATGTCGATAAGTGCAAAATTATGTCCTTCTACAGATCTAAAAATCCGATTGTTTTCGAATACAAATTAAATAATAATTGCCTAACAACTGTTCAATCTATTAAAGATCTTGGTGTCTCTCTTGATAGCAAGCTTTCTTTCCGGGAACATATAAATACGATTGTTAATAAATCTCTCAAACTACTTGGTTTTATCACTAGAACCACTTCTGACTTCAAAAACATAAATACCCTAAGAACTCTATACTGCTCCTTGGTTCGCCCCCATCTTGAATATGCTTGTATTATATGGTCGATTAATATAATACCCAGATATGATAAATTTCATATCTGGGTCATATACTTCGAGGGGAAAAGTATCACTTGCTCCATTTGATATTGAAAGGCAAGATAGAGGGTCGCCGAGGGCCTGGTAGGAGACAAATGTCTTGGCTGCGTAACATACGAGAGTGGACCGGCATTAGAAGTGTGGAGGAGCTATTCCGGGCAGCGCAAGACAGAGAGACATTCTCAAGAGTGATCGCCAACGTCGGGGGGACCTGATACGGCACGCAAAGAAGAAGATATGGTCTCCTTTTTATGCTGTCCATATTCGTCATATTGAATCCGTTCAACATCGGTTCCTAAAGGGAATTGCTTGGAGGCTAGGATTAGAGCGAGGCAATTACTCGTATGCTGAAATTGAACAAACTCTAAACCTTTCTCCTTTAGAAGACCGTCGGATAAAATCTGATCTCATTTGTTTCTTAAAAATTATTAACGGTTTAATCGACTTGCCTACATTACTACAACTCATCACATTTAATATACCTTCTCGTAGACTCAGAAATAAAGACCTGCTTTTCCTCAATCAGCACTCGACTAACTATGGTTATAACTCACCACTGTCCAGAATGTGTAGACTGGTTAACTCACGTCAAGACCTTGATTTTTTTTGGTTTTTTTTTTTTTTTTTTTTTTTTTTTTATTAGCAAAGTTTTTTTGGTACATTTACATATGGGTAAATACATAATAACAAAAAATGTAAGTAACAAAAAAAAATCCCACAAAGGCGAAGCCTGTGTGTGGGTATTATATTATGTGGATAACAGTGGTAGTTAAAATAAAATTATAAAAAAATAAAAAATATATATATAAGCATAGAGTCTACAGTGATCAACATGAATGACTTCGTAGGAGTTTAAAAATTTAAAAATATATGTAAGATAAACACACAAATTAAAATATATATGCATAGTGTCTACAGTGATCAACATGATTGACTTCATACGAGTATAAAAATTTAAAAATATATCTAAGATAAACACACATTTACACCCATACTTAAATACACATGTACATACGAGTATATATATATATATATATACATATATATATTTCCTGTTTTTATTCTAAATATTCAGAAAGACTCCACATTTTAGAAGCTGATTGAATTACAGAAAAAACTTATTCAGTTCCAAATTATTTTTTACCCAGATTTTAACATTTTTTTTAAGTACGTTCAGATTTTGATCCTTGCTGATGGAGTGGGGTATGGAATTGAATAGTTTTGGGGCAATGTAGGTAATGTGTCTTTGGGCCAGTCTGGTTTTGCAGTGAGGCACTGTGTACACGCACGTGTTATATCTCTGGCTAGAACGATATGTGTTTTTATTGAAATTGTTTGGACGTGTAAAAATATATTTGAGACATTGGATACAGTAGATCCGCCTTAGTTCTAGTATTTCAGTTTCTTGAAATAGCTGATTGGTAGGATACATCTTGGACTTCTGGTACATTACCTTAATGATGGACTTCTGAGCAATTTCCAATGGTTTTATATGGTTATTGTATGTTCCTCCCCAGGCGATTATTCCATAGGAAATGGACGAAAGCACCAATGCATCATAAACAAGTTTCATGGTTCTTGTATTGACGATATTGCTCATACGTTTGAATATATAATTTAAGTATCTCAGTTTATTTACAGTTTTTTCTACATGGTAAGTCCATTTGAGTTGGCTGTCTATAGTTACACCTAAGTACTTGATATATTTTCCTAATTTTACATCTTCGCAGTTTGTGCATGTCGCAAAGTTACAATTAGCATTATGGAACTTCAAGTTAAGATTATTTTTAGGGGATGACTTTTGGGAATTATAAAAGGGAATAAAAATAGTTTTATCATAATTTAGGCTAAGAAGATTTCTATCTAGCCAATCTTTGACTATTGCAATGCATTTGTTGGCTTTACTGATTGTATCTTCCCAAGTTTTACCTTGTACTGTGATTGCAGTGTCATCGGCAAAAGAGAGAATTTTACCTGGTATTACAATATTACAAAGGTCATTGATGTAGATTAGAAAGAGAAGTGGTCCTAAGACAGTTCCTTGAGGAATACCATGTTTTGCTAGACCATAAGTGCTTAAGCTTGATCCTATTTTTGTGCGTTGTTGGCGATTTAATATATAGCTTTTTAATAACATGAGACTTTTGTTTTTAATTCCAATGTTAAAGATTTTCTTTAATAGAATTCTATGGTTGACTGTGTCGAACGCTTTCTTTAGGTCCAAGAAGATGGTTAGAGATTTAGTGTTAGAGTCTAGATTGGAATATATGTTTTTGGTTAAACTAAATACAGCGTCGTCGGTGCACAGGTTAGTTCTAAAACCATATTGATTAGCTGAGAGGATTGCCTTGGATTCTAAAAAGTTCATAATTTGTCGTTTTAAACACTTTTCGAAGATCTTGGATAATTGTGAAGTTAAAGTTATTGGTCTGTAGTTGTCTGTTTTACATTGGGATCCGGATTTATGTATTGGAATAATGTGAGCGAGTTTAAAATTATTGGGGTAAATGCTGTGTTTGATGCAGTTATTGAAAATGTGATGTAATGGAATGATAATATGTTTTTTAATTGATTTGATGGTGGTATTGCTTATGTTATCTGGGCCATTTGCAGACTTCTCTTTAAGGTTGTCAATTTGTCTTGAGATTTCAAGTTCTGTTATTTCTTTGAAAGTAGAAAGCTCAGAGGTAGTATCATTAGACTCTGAAAGGTCGGGAGGAATTTGATTCGAGTAAATACTAAGACTCGGGTTATTATCTATTAGGGTTGAGGCAATGTTTGTAAAGAAGTGATTGAAATTATTTGCGATGCTCTCAGCGTCTTCAATGGTGGTGTTATTATCAGTAATGATTTTTTGGGGAATTTTATCAACCTTTTGATTCCTATTTGAAATTTCATTTATTACGTGCCATGTTTTTTTTGAGTCGTTGTGAGCATTATGTAGTTGTGTAGAGTAGTATTGTTGTTTTCGTTTTTTTATGATTGTGTTTAGGTAGTTTCTAAATAAAATGTATTCATTACGTTTGGTGTGGATCTGTGCTTCGTTTTTGGTTGTGCAATGATTTTCAAGATTTTTGTAGATTTTGAAAAGTTTGTTTCTGTGTTGTATTGAAATTATCAGTCCACGTGTAATCCACGGCTTTATGTGCTTGTGTTTACTTTTTGGTGGTGTTATTTGTTCTTGACTTTTTAGAATATGTTTTTGAAGTACTTCGTAAAAGGTATTCAAAGTTAAATTTGGGTCATCATTAGATAGTACCGCGATCCACGATTCTTCGTTCAGTAAGTTATTTAGAGTTGAGTAGTTGATTTTAGTAATTGTTTTGTTAAAATTATTTGGATCAGCGGAGATCCATGAGATCGATGAGGGCAAGGTTGGAGTATGGTGGCCGTAGAAGGTAGGATAGTGGTCAGTTATGTCAATTTTTAGTGTAGCGGATTTATATTGGTAATTTTTGTTTGATTTTAGGAATATATGATCAAGGCATGTATCATTAGGATGATTAGGTCTGGTGGTGTTATTTATGTACGATAGATATCCTGTGGAATGCATAACATTTAGATATTCGTTCGCGGCCGGATTTAGTAAGGCGTTTTGAATATTTATATTAATATCACCCAAAAAAAATGCAAAATCGAAATGGTTAGAGTTATTGTTTTTAATAAAAGTTTTAATTTCTTGAGTAAACAGGTTTGTAGATAAAGAGGGTGAGCGGTATGCCGTCAAAATAGAGTATTTTTTCCCTTTGGAGGTAAAAGTTGCGTGGGCAGCATTGGAATATTTGAACTTTGGGTTTTCTATATTGATGTTGGATATGGAGTGTACATTGTAAAATATGGTTATGCCATCATGAGAGGTATGTCTAGTCGGAATTGAAAAGGTAGTATAGTTCGGTAAGTTAAACGGAACGCATTCGCGCATTTGTGTTTCAGTGAGTGCTATAAAATCTATTTGGAAGGATAAAGAATTTAAAAGGATACAGAAGTCATCAAAATGTTTCCTAATACTTCTAATGTTCATGTTTAGTATGTTGAACGATGTATTGTTGAATAATGTGTTGACATCTTCGAAATTGTCACATTCATGAGTTTCAGGGATGGTGTTTTCTTCAGAAGGGGCCATTTTTATTAAGTCCGGATGGTCATCTTTGAAGATACAAAAGGGAGTCCAGGTTATTGAAGTGGTATGTCGCTTGCGTCTCTGACATGTATAATTGGAGTATCCTTGTTTTTGCGTAGAAGGACATTGCCGTTCTTCGTCCAAGCATATTGGTAACCCATCGCCTTTGTTGCTCTCGCTAGCCAGAGCAGTTGTTTATTTTGTGGCGTTAACTTTTCGTTAATGTAGATGGGGTTTTCAGAATTGGAGTGGTTAATGTCTTTGGCGGAGAAATATCCCGCCTTCTTTTTTTGGGAGATGATCTTGTCTTTTGCTTCTTTCGTGGCCATCTTTATTGTTATGCATTTTTTTAGGGCGTTAGTGTAGGAATTTATTATGGTATTGTTTTCAAGTAGGTCTTCACACCCTATTTTTTTAAAGATGCGTTCTATCGCGATTTTAGGATTTTCTTCTTTCCTTGATTCAATTCCATTGATTTCAAGTGATGTATCGAGGGAATTTTGCAGAGATTGGTTTACAACATATTTTAAATTTTTATTTTCTTTTTCAACTTCTTTAATTTTTTTGTGGAGTTTTAGCTTAAATGATTTCTGTCGCTCTTTAAACAAATGAAGATATGTAATATTCACCCTAATTTTTGCAAGGTCTTGACGTGACTTGACACTTATTTTTCTTCTATTTTCACTGTTTGTCTTTGCTTTCATGTACCATCCGAATCTTTACATTGTTCATTTCTATACTTCGTGATACTTTGTTTTAAATTGGACGTAAGTCCGTAAATAAATAAATAAAATAATAATAACAACTGCTTACCGAAGTGTGATATAAGGTATCTCAACAAGTTTGGAGATGTTGTATTTTAAGACAACATGATTAGTTAGTACTTTCGTCCAGAAAAGGTATTTTAGTTTTCTTTAGAACTGTTTTAAGGTTATTAATTGAGTGAATAATAACATTATCACGCTTCCGTAAGCAATTGAAGCGTAAAATTATAACATAATGGTAATTTCCTCAACACATTCAATCGGATGTAGTGTCATTGTACATCCGAATGCATGTGTAGGTAATTAATGATAACCATTTTGTCATAATAGAAAAGTTGATAAGGTTCTTAAGGTGAAATAGATTTGACAATTCCCATACAATCTATTTTTCAGCCGCATTTGAAAACTACAGATACCATTTTATTTATTTTAGTACCGAAAAATAATACTAATAATCATTATTGCGAACCAAAATTTCACTGTTCTATCACTAATAATAACCAAGTAATTAATTTAACAAAAGTAATAAGGATCTTAAATTATTTGTGTTAGTCGAGGATTGCCAATTGATTTTCTCTATTTTGTCCTTTCTAAATTATTAGCTAAATGAGTATGTTTATAATAATAAGCTAAAATAATATTATTTTTGTTTGAACCGTTTTTGTTCATCTTCCTCTTGCTAAATCTACAGCATGTTAAATTATATACATATATTTATTATTCACAACTTAATCCTTAAAAAAAAAAAAAAAAACTTTATTTTATTTTATTTTAAATCAGATCTCAAAACTATGGTCACCCTAAAAGTCTACATTAATGTACTACCTAGCGCCATCAGTTTAGTAGGTACCCATAATCTAATCTCAATCTGTAAGAAATACAACAATATTGTTCTTTCAAAATCTGTATAATTTTGTGTTATTTTGTTAACTTGTATAATTATTGTTAACCTCAACACAGGCTTGTCCTAGTGAGGTAACAAATTGTATTGTAAACATTTTTACCTGCAGTGTAAAGAAACAATAAATAAATAAATAAATAATTTTATGCAGACACTGCCAACTAAAATGCCCTAATCTGTATTAGAAGGAGGCAAACCTATTTGAGAGCCATACGTTTCACGTGCACGCTTTCAGCCCATTCCTACGGTGTTAAAGTGGTCAGTATATTTGATTTGTTATTCTGATAGAATGTTCGTTTTGCTTTTTTATGAATGTTCCAGTATTACTTGGGGCAAAGAACATTTGCTGTTAAGGGCACGCAGTAAAAAAGGTAAAATTAACTATATAACTATATAGTAATCTGAAAGTATGTTGCCTGTTGTATGCTGATGATGCGGTGCTGATTTCTAACACTATGGAAGATCTACAGTCTCTCGTATCTAGGATGAACGAAGTATGTATGAAGAATGAGCTAATGATGAATGTAAGTAAGTCTAAAGTCATGGTGTTTGAAAGGGAGAGTACGAAAACAGTATGCAACATAGTTGTGAATGATGAATATTTGGAGCAGGTGGATGAGTTTGTGTATCTGGGTAGTATGTTTACGAGAGATGGGAAGGCTGAAAGAGATATTGAAAGAAGGGTGAATGCCGGTAACTCCATTAATGGTGGACTGAATGCCGTTGGCGCTAATAAAAAACTGTCAAAAAAAGCGAAGCTAGCAGTCCACAATGGAGTCCTGGTACCTACCCTGATGTATGGCAGTGAGGCATGGAACTGGCAGAGGAAGGATGAAAGTAAACTGAATGCTGTTGAAATGAGATCCCTGAGACGTATGTGTGGTAAAACAATGTATGATCGTGTGAGAAATGTGGATATCCGCAAAGAATGTAAGGCCGATGTAAGCATAATGAGTAAGATTAAGAAAGGGACCCTCAGATGGTTTGGGCATGTAGAGCGAATGAACGAAGGAAGTAGTGTAAGAAGAATATACGACGCGAATGTGAATGGTAGAAGAAGTCGGGGACGCCCGAGAAAGACATGGCACGATCAAGTGAATCAGATACTTGAGTCGGGTCATGTCAAAAGTCAGAATAATAGAAGAGAATGTATGAGACGATGTATGAATGTGAGTGAGGCAAAGAGTGTGTGCCAAGACCGAGTTGTTTGGCGGTCCGTCCTCTCTGCCTACCCCTGCGGGGAAACGGCGTGATGGTTAGTTAGTTAGTTAGTTAGCGACTGTAATTATTTAGAACTTTCTTAAATCTGTAACTATCACTAGACGTCTGCCTAGTTATATTGTTATTGAGACTTGCTAAACAATGAAATGCATAGATCGAGCTGGATACCTACTATTCTGTCTAATTTATGTCTGTCTGCCAAGGGTTTAGAAATTTGATACTTTACGGCCTACAAGAATAACAAAATTTTGTACACCGCATGACGGCCGGCATTGTCCAGCGGTAAGGCTCTTGACTAGCATTCCGAAGGTTGCGGGATCGAATCCCGGCGTGGCAAATAAATATTATTTGATTAATTTGTGTTATTTCACAATTTATTCATTAAAAAAAAAAAAAATAGTCTCACTGGCTCCAGACGGGAGCAGCTGAGACTCTTGTGAGGTATCACTGAAAAAAAAAAAAAATTGTTATTCCATAAAAATGAGGCATGCCCTTTATAAGAATCACAGCTATTCCGGGAAAAGAGTGAATCCAAGACTTAGTGCAAACGGTATGAAGCGTCAGCACGGCGAATTGGAATACAGGTATGTATTACGAAACTTTTCACTAATATTTCTCGGTAACTAACTAACAATCACGCCGCGCCGTTTCACCGCAGGGGTAGGCAGAGAGGACGGACCGCCAAACAACTCGGTCTTGGCACACACTCTTTGCCTCACTCACATTCATATATCGTCTCATACATACTCTTCTGTTATTCTGACTTTTGACATGACCCGACTCAAGTATCTGATTCACTTGATCGTGCCGTGTCTTCCTCGGGCGTCCCCGACTTCTTCTACCATTCACATTTACGTCATAAATTCTTCTTACACTAGGTACCTACCTTCTTAGGTACTTACTTTCTTCATTCATTCGCTCTACATGCCCAAACCATCTAAGGGTCCCTTTCTTAATCTTACTCATTATCCACATTTTCTAGGTACATTCTTTAGTTATGTTATAATATGTTATCATTATTATTATAGTATTTGTTTCATAATGCTGATGGATTTCATACGTAGGTATTTGTGTTCCAATTTACCATGTAGATCGGAGGAATCCAGATTTTGGACTTCCGCACGTTAAGTGTACTTACCTATACGGTGGACTAAGTCAAGTACTGCAATATCGTCAGTCTATCAACAACCATCGAAAAAAATCGTAACGTGACATTTCGCTCAATGTTGAAATGTTATTTTCTATCAATCGGAAGCGTGTAATGTGAAGTATTATCTCGCCGTCTTTATTGAATACTTTGTGTGAACCGCTTCATCGTATCGTGACTCAAACTCCATCGTGGTTCTAATAACCGAACAATCTTATTGTACGCCTTGGATATACCTATGACCGTCGCCGAATGAAGATCAAGCTACGAGACACAACAGTGAGTATTGCTTAATTGTGTATACCGGATCTTGTTTGGTGATTGGGCATAATTCTTATCGAAATCCATAAGCGTTTCATTTAGTAAGGAGTAGCCGCAAGTATTCTAAACCCCCGTGCCATCGTGCACGATTCGGGACAATTCATCGTAGTCTTACCATTTAGAGAAAGGGATAACGATATCGCTTCCCCAGGTTCGCGCGAAGCCTCTTCGCGCATCATCCTTTCACTCGAACGTAAACCGACAGTAAGGCTCAGTTTACGTGAACCATACTTCGCTTTCATGACTGACTACTTGCACAGTGGTCACTTGACACGTGTTCCTGGAAAAGATTTACTCAAGGAAATGCATCACATACTTCGTCATTGCATTCTTCTTCCGGGCACCGTTATTACTATGTTGCGAATGGTCTTCGATGCCTCGGTGACGGAGGTGAATGAATCATCGTCAAATGATGCCTTCCTTATCGTTCCTAAGCTCAAACGAACATTGCTGAACTTCTGTAAAACTTTCGTTCACCATCTGTGGTGTTCATTGCTGAAGTACGGCAAATGTATCGCCAAATATTTCTTCAAGAGCCAAATCGCGGATTCCAAAGAATATTTTGGCATCATCAACTATCAGAATCTACCCCGGATTACCCATTACACCCTGTGACTTCTGATATCTCTGCCTTTATTCTGTCCTATCGTATTGTCAGATCGTTGACAGAAAAGAAAGGTTGCGGATTATCACTCACTCGCCACGCGATCACTTCGGACTCAAATATCGATTCTATCGTCATCGGCTGTTCCAGTCTGGAACAAGTTCAACTAACGCAAACGAGGTCAACTTGAACTGCAGAAGTGAGATTGTAGCAAACCGAAACTTCGCACCTTTCTACCGTCGGACTACTATCTCACTGATGTAATCTTCAAGAATGTTGATTATTCTCTTACTCTCAGGATATTGGGATGGAAGTGGAGGCCACCAGACACTCCACCCGATGACATTTGTCACAAGAATCGTTACACCAACCAATTATCGCTCTTGACAGTTATCGCATCTAACCATCGTCGTCAAGCATCATCGGTTGATAATCCATTGGATATCGCTTCACGTGGCCATTCTCAGGCCGTTCTTATCCGTAACGTGTTATGGTGGGCGGAGCCCTCCGGGCTTGTCCAGCCTAACGACTCTTGGCCCATCTAAGATGGCCATGTTAACAAAACTGAACTCCACTCTGAGGAACGTGTTCAATCGTCGTTAGTCCAACATGATGATATTCTGCTGGACTTTTATTAAAAAAAAAAATTATATCGTTTTCGGAAATTCCAACGCCTTATCGGTTCTTGTTATCTATTCGTACACAACTTTCATAACAAAGCCTCCCGTCGTTCGGATTTTCTATTTAATCATTTCGAAATTTGTATTCTATCTTTAACCATATCGTGACTCAAACTCCATCGTGGTTCTAATAACCGAACAATCTTATCGTACACCTTTGATATACCTATGACCGTCACCGAATGAAGATCAAGCTACGAGACACAACAGTGAGTATTGCTTAATTGTGTATACCAGATCTTGTTTGGTGATTGGGCATAATTCTTATCGAAATCCATAAGCGTTTCATTTAGCAAGGAGTAGCCGCAAGGTCATTCTAAACCCCCGTGCCATCGTGCACGATTCAGTATTATTTAATTTTTACTAGTTATCTATCCCCGTTTTCTAGAGGATGGGTCACAACTAAGAGTTGAAAGTGAGTGTGAAGAAAACGATTATTCGCATTCATACATCTCTACTTTTACAGTACTGTGCGAATTAATGTGAACACGTGATAATTAGCACAATTACACTTGTTCTTACAGTTGTATGTAGCATATTGTAATAGTGGCCATTTTGTGTTTGTGTTCTATCATTCAGTGAGTTACGAGACACACCAAGCTACAGATGCGTTAAATTTTGTAATTTTTTAGAATTACAGGAGTATTTCTCAAAAAAAGTGTACATTTTGAAAAAATAAAGTGTGCCTAGAAACAGTTAAAAAATTACACATTTTTAATTAATCATAAAAAATATATATATACATCATTTTGTAGAATAAATATTAGGCCTTAAAATAGCGTAGAATATACATTACAATCGTATTAATCTGCTAATATTAATTTTTTTTTTAAATATCGATTTTTACCTTTCATACAAAATAAAACTGCCACCCTACCTACTTCATGTGTTTATACTTCATAAAATGCGAGTAAAACGTTAAAATATGTGAATTTTTGTAACTGGCGGAGAGGGGTGCGGTATGTCGTTTCTTGCAAGGGGGGACGACTGAATACACTCGCCGCGCCGCGGTACTGTGACGTCATAATACTTGACATGTGTATCGTAACACTTCCCCCCGCGCTCGGAAAAAAAGCGACGTGGCAATGGAGCAATAGGGCAAGAATCCTCTAAGCTACCAACGGGAATTTGAGAGAGATTTGTTGACCAGAGAGAAAAACTGACTAAAACATAAAACTAGCTTAACAATGTTTGCAAGGGTAGGGAGGGGAGGTAAATGTATTCTGTAATTAAATAAATGAAAAAAAAAAAAAAAGGTTATGCAATTGAGAAAACAATAGACAAGGTTATGCGATTGAGAAAAAGGAAAAAAAACTGTGTGTGACTCTTAAGGTTTCATTGGTCTGGAAGCTAAGTTTGCGGTGCGTGGATTTGTTTATGATTTCGACGAGATGCGAAGAGTTTCGAAGAATTACGAAGAGACGTGATTTCACAGACTCTAAAAGGGATTACATTATCACTGTAATCTGACCCATTTGAGATAACACTCATGAGTACACTAGGGCCTTGGAGAAAACACTTTATTTCATCGTGGACATTGAAGGTTACGAAGTGGAGACTGTGGTTGCAGTGCGGGGGCTATGGTCACAGAGGTCATTGAAGAGAAGAATCCAGGATCTGCAGACATGCCAGTACAAATCCTAATGTGCTATTATGGTGGGCACGGATCGTATATAATGGTTATCGAAGCATAATGTAGCTCGGAATAACTTGTAAAGGTAAGCATTTAGCGAATACTGGAGAGTCAATGTAATAATGGTTTACACATGACATGGTATGCGTCACTGCATGACAGAGCAAGAGACGGCAAAACTGGCTTGGTAGCGAGAGCCGGAACAAAACCCAGGGGCTAGCGTGCCCAAAAGGTAGTCCAGAGTGTCGTTATGTATAGTGGGACAACTCAGCTCGCAGCGGCACAACAAGACAACATACATATGAGCGGTATGGCCTATGTTAACATAAGGTGGTAACATTTTTGTAGAATTTCAGAGAACAAGACAAAAAGTTGTGAACGAGTCACGGCAAGGCAGAGAAACTGATTCATGAATAAAGGTTGTCAAAGAGACAGATGGTACGCCAAGTGCATGCCATACGTGTCCAATATTCATGAATGTGTTTCATTGAAACCAGTATGAAGATGGTGAGACATACGAAGAGACTGAGGAAGAAAACCTGTTAGTAACCGGTCAGTTACCGATTCGAACTCCAAGTGAGGGCGAAATATGGTCAACAACAGATTTTCCACTTCATAACATATATTTGAGAACATGAGGGTAGGGAGGAAGGAAAAGGACGGAAAGGAGTTGAGTGAAGAAACTTGCTAGGGACTGGACTAATTTCCAATTCAACTCTATGTGAGGATGAAACATAATCCACCAGCATGTTTCCTGACTCTTTACATTAACCAAGGCGGATAATATTAAAACAATGAGATGAGAATGAATACACATTATACCAAAAGCTAATCTTTCGCGTGTATTTGGCAAAAGATTAGGGGTCGTTTAAAAACTTCTACTTGATTGTGAGAAAAGATAGACCCTCGCTTCAATTTCACAAACCTGGGATTTTTCTTATTCGTTTCCCAGACGACGAGTTTGGTGGTTTTGTGCCCATCGATTAACTCCTGCGGCACTATGCCCCATAGTTGACAGTGACGCTGAAAACTAGTCCTTTTGAGATAGTAGATATTCCTGGGCTCCTTTCCTTTTGGAAAGAAGGAGAAAAACAGGAAGTCCACGGGCATTGGCGTTGAATAAAAAAGGTTGTGGACTACATTGCGTAGTACGCACACAAAGGTTTGATATTATTTCGTTCGCACGATTCATGATGAGTATTGTAACGTCTTCACGTGTAGTGTACAGAGTATACAAGTATGCACAAGATACAACTCAATTATAGACAAGTCAAAGAGTGTTATACAATGCATCTTAAAGAAGATAGCAAGGCCGATATTATGTCGTTCACACGAATCACGGTAAGTATTATTATTACGTCTTCACGTCTCGGGTACAAGGTGGCACACAATTATACACAAAAGCGGTTCTCATGACAAATAAATGACACACGACCAAAAGGGGCGGTACTCATGACAAATTAATGACACACGACCATAAGGGGCGGTACTCATGACAAATTAATGACACACGACCAACTTAATGACATTTAGTTAAGAGTATAAAGTAATTATAACGAACTTCTCGTATCATGGCGGGTATTTTAAGGATCTCTCCTATCGCGTAGCAGGGTTACGTTTAAGTACAACACAATAAGTGTTAACAATATTTGTTTTAATATTGTATATAAAGATTTGTTAGATTAACTAACCCCGTAGCCCGGGAGGCGTACGATAGAACAACAGAGAAGATAGACAATTTAATGTTACTGTTATAAATGGGTAATTGAGCAGAAAGAGTTCAATAAAAACATGGTTTCACGTAGGAAATCTTTTAGTTTATTTCACGGCACATTTTACAATAAATTTGTTCCCGACCCGAACAAAAACACTTAAATTGGCCACTTTGACCACTCGCTAGATAATGCTAGCTGTTTACAGGAGATCCACGTTATTAAGAGAGCATTTTTAACTAGAAACGCAGGCTATTTATAAATAACATTTTCCAACACCAACAAGCATAAATAAACCACCATTGTCAATTTATAAATACGACATAGATATCAGAAATCTGCTTTATCGTCTAGCACTTAAAACAGTGCGGCCCTATGGCCGTAGCTTGTAATCTGTAATTCAAACAGTCAAGTTACAAAATATACCGCTAGGTGGCAATACCCTTCACTTTTTGAACATACTGCCGGGCGGGGAATGAGAAAAAACAACAAGTTTTTTTGAAATTAAAAAATCAAACTACAAATTCCTAAATTTACAATAATATACTAAAATTTTACCAGATGTGTACCTATCTAAATTTAAAGGGTCCGTGAACCTAACCAACAATTAACAATAACCTAAAAATTTACAAATTTCTAAAAAATTTCATAAAATATAACAACATCACAACATTAATAATAATTTTTTTTTTTTTTACATTAACTCCACACAGGAGGCCCTGAGGAAAATAATTTCCCTCAGGGCCTATGTCATCTGGGATGCTGTGTGGAGGGTCTTTTTGAGGAGAGGAAGGAATGAACATTGGTCTTGAAGAGACCCATGTTGTAGGAAGGAGGAAACACAGAGGCCGGCAAATCATTCCACAGCCGAGCTGTTGAACATAAGAACGAGTCGAAGAAACGACCCGTTCTCATGTGACTAATGTCAACTGTGTACAAATGTTGGGCACGCGTTTGGCGTGTTTCCCGACTATGCACCGGTGCCGAAGGGATCAATGATGCTAGTTCCTCGGAGCATCTTCCATTGTAATACCGGTAGAACAAGGATAGCATTCCCACCCGACGCCTGTGCTCTAAAGATTGCAATCCGTCTGTTAAGATGGGAGAATCTATCAGACGGACCGCCCGTTTCTGCACAGAGTCGAGGGTATTTTTCAGGTATTTTGGAGCTCCAGACCAGAGGTGGCTGCCAAATTCAACCGTGGGGCGCACTTGCGATTTGTACAGGGTTAGCAGTTGTGTACTTTTAAAGTATCTGCGGGCCCTGTACAGTACGCCCAGTTTTTGGGAGGCTAACTTTACTCTGGCTTCGATGGAGCCCCCATACCTGAGCTGGTCACTTAGGGTTACACCAAGCAAATCAATGGAGGGCCTGTTCGGAAGATTGCTTCCGTTGAAAGAGACTAGATTTTCATTGCGATCCCTTTTAGACGTAATCAGACAAGATTGGGTCTTTGAAACATTAAATTCAACGAGATTATTTTTACCCCAAGAGAAAACACTCTCGAGGTAACCGTCCATTCTTTGCTTCAAAGCCTTACGAGCTGTTGGAGTTTGTGAGCCCTTTGGGGGCTTGTCAAACAAAAAGCTATCATGAACTGTACTGTCATCCGCGTAGCAGTGAATTGGTGCACATGACAAAAGGTCGTTGATGTGCAACAAAAACAGAGTTGGAGACAGAACCGATCCCTGCGGGACGCCAAATTTGTACAATTGACAATTCAATAATGTCTCATTGTCTCTATGGAGATTTTTCACTTCAATTATATTATTTTTTAACTAACACCAATTCACAAATAGCAATAAATTGTTAGTTCGCTGTGAACTGACTATCACTGGCATGGCACTGCCAAAAACAGAGAGAACACTTCACTGGGTAGACTACTCGGCCATCTTGTCCAGGGTGGTCATCATATTTTAATAGTACATCACCATGTACTTCTGTGTGTCATCATTGGGTAGATCATCATGGGGCGGCCGTGCCCTGGTAATCAGATAGTACCATTAATTCTGCAGCGGGGATGATCAACTCGCTTTTGTTAACTGGAAGCCCCAGTGGCTTCAGACAGGATACAGTGGTGTCAACAACACCAATACCGATGCTCCATAATTATAGTTGTGGTTTGGTTGCATCGGTTCAGCCCTAATTACAGTTAGGCTGTGACCTTGGGAAGGTCCGTGGTTTGCCGGGTCGGGAATTTTGGATCCAAGTTTGCTTCTATTGGCATCAAACATATTTTTGTGATGGGTCTCACAAAAGTGCCTTGTGCTGTTTTGAGGGTAACCACCCTCACTACTCCATCCGGGCCTGGATGAGTAGTTAATATGCGCGCCATCTTCCACAATGCAGGAGGCAGATTGTCTTCCATCAAGATTACCAGATCGTCCTTCTTTATTGCCTTTTGGTTGCTGGCCTGCCATTTGGTCTGTTTTTGCAGCTCGGCAAGGTAATCTCGTTTCCATCTGAACCAGAAATTTTGAATTAGAGCGTTTAATTTTTGATATTTGCTTAGTCTGTTCTCCGGGAGCTCGCGGACATCCACCTCGGGAATAACCGAGGCATCCCTGCCCATGAGGAAATGGTTGGGGGTTAAAGGGAGAAGGTCGTCTACGTCATCAGACAGGGAAGTTAAGGGACGGGAGTTCAAACAAGCCTCTATCTGACAAAGCAAGGTATATAATAATTCAAACTGCAATGGGTTATTTTTAGTAATTCGATATAAATGAAACTTGGTGGACTTGACTGCGGCTTCCCACAGCCCCCCATGATTCGGCCCCCTAGGCGGTATAAAACTCCAAGAAATTCCCTTATCAGCTAAAAACCTATGAATTTTGTCATTGTTCAGTCTCAGACTGGCATACAGTTCTTTGAGCTTATTGGAAGCTCCTCTGAAAGTGGTTGCATTGTCAGAAACTATTTTTCCGGCTGACCCCTACGGGCAATGAACCTCTTTAAACAATTTAAAAAAGCATCGCTTGACAAATCTGTTACGAGTTCCAAATGAACCGCTTTGGTAGAAAAACAAACAAATATGCAAAGATACGACTTAATGAGCGGAGATTTCCTCAGCGCTCCAGCCTTCGTGTCTATCGGTCCGGCAAAGTCGACCCCTGTGACAGAGAACGGTAGACTGGGAGTGATTCTCTCAACTGGAAGGTCTCCCATGATCTGCCGGCAAACCTGAGGTCGGTATCTAAAACATACAACACACTTATGTAGGATACGCTTAACAGTGTTTCTCCCAAATATCGGCCAATATTTCAAGCGTATTTCCGATAACAGCGCTTGGGGACCTGCATGTAAATGTTCATAATGATAATTACGTATAATAAGTTCAGTTATTTTATGTGACGGTGATAATATTATCGGGTGCCTTTGATGATGCGATAAATACGTAGCTAATTTTAATCGTCCACTTGCGCAAATTAAACCTTCCATTAAACAGGGATTGAGAGCCTTCAATCTACTGTTTTTGTTTATTAACCCATGCTTCTTTAGGTCCTTCAATTCTCTTTAAAATGAGTATTCTTGAGATGATTTCAGTAGGCATTTTAAAGCTGCTTCCAGCTCGGAGACAGTTAAATTGCCATACGTTTTATCCTTAGGGTTACGACAATTATGTATAAATCTTAACGCTTGAGCGCTTACTCTTTTTAATTTGGTTAGCGATGAGAATTTTTCGAAAATATCCCATTCTTGAGCATCAGCTACCAATATTACATTTTTACTTTTTATTTTCGGGGGATCCAAACATGACATATTATTCCAAATTAATCCAAGTATTTTTTCATTCTTGGAATTGTCAGTGATCATTTTTTCACAATTGCCCTGTTTGGCAATTTCACCTCGGCCCCGCCCAGATGACAATTCCAAAACATTTGATCTCCACTTCCTCAGGGTCATCCCTGCGGACAGCAAGATATCACTTATTTGTTTCTTCAATTTGAAACAAACTTTCAAGTCATCCCCTCCAGTCAATAAATCGTCCATATAAAAATCATTTTCTATGACTTGACTTGCTACTGGGAAATTAACTTGATTATCCATACCAATTTGTCGAAGACATCTCGTTGCTAGGAAAGAGGAAGGTCCCAGCCCATAGGTAACGGTCTTCAATTTGTAATGTCGTAGTTCCTCTTCTTGTGATTCGCGCCATACAATCTTCTGAAGGCTGCGATCCGCTTCGCATACGTTGATTTGGCGGTACATTTTTTCGATGTCCGCAGTCATGACGTATCGATGTTTTCTGAAATGTAATAAATGGCTGTATAAGTCCTTTTGAATGACAGCTCCCACCATCAGAGCATCGTTCAGGGATATTCCGGTCGACGTCTTTGTCGAACCATCAAACACTACACGCACCTTCGTCGTGGTGCTAGCTTCTTTAATAACCGCGTGATGCGGCAAAAAATAGGATTGCTCATCCTCTCTCCATTTATCACATAACTCCATATGACCTAGTTGATCATATTCCCGCATAAATTGTACATTTTGCAATTTCAATTCAGGATTTATTAAAAATTTCTTCTCTAAGTTCTTAAATCTTTTCTCCGCTGTGTTTAGTGAGTCACCAAGTTGACTCACACAAGGGCGGCGCGGCAGACTTACAACGTATCTACCATCGCTCTCCCTAGAGTGCGTGGCGACGAAATCTGCTTCACACGCCTTCTCATGATTTTGAAATCTCGCAGGATTCACTTCCTCCATTTTCCAGAATTTTTCTAATTGATTGGATAATGTGTTTATTGATAAACTACAAATTTGCGGTACTGGCCTTTTTTTATGATGAATGTTGATCGGGCCCGATATGATCCATCCTAATTCAGTCCTCTGAAGAGTAGGTCCGGTATCCAATCTCAGCCGATCATCTTGTAGTATATCCCAAAAGCTCTCAGCGCCTAACAGTATATCAATAGGTGCCGCTACGTTGAAATTTGGGTCCGCCATTTGTAATCCCGGTGGCAGCTTAATATTTTTTCTGGCCACTGTTGCTTGAGGTAGGTTTGTGGTTATTTCCTGCAATATTAGACAATTGATATTTTGGTTATAATTTGTCCTCAGAGATTTCATTTTAATAACAACACGTTTCTTTATATGAGTAACATTGTTGTGTATGCCTAACACAGGCTTGTTTATGTTTTCACATCTTAAATTTAATTTCATTGCGAACTTTTCGCACATAAAATTGGCTTGAGCTCCAGAGTCAATCAGGACTCTTGCCTCATGCACTTTATTATTGTGATCTACCACCCCAATGATAGCAGTCGACAATAAAATTGTTTTTTCTGCCTTCGCTAAGGCTGAATGGTTTGACACTGAAACTCGTTCAGCATCCATTTGGCAGTCACCTCCGGGGTGATCTTCACCTTTATTCATGGAGTCATCGCTCGGATGCATCTCCCTGTGCAATAACGTATTGTGGCTTTCGCTATCACAATGCTTGCATTTCAAATTAATTTTACAATATGGGGCCGTATGTCCTAACCTCAAACATTTGAAGCAGGCACGGTACCTCCTTATTGCGTTGGCTCTCCTGAATTTAATTTTAAAATTTTTTTACAATAATATATTTTATGTCCCTTGTCATTACAACAAATACAATTATTGTGGGTAGCAGCTAAAAATACCGATTCCTTTTTAGGATTATTGTTGCTACCATTTGCTTTCGGGTGGGTAGGAATTTTTTTCGAATCTGAATTTAACATTAATTCCAAAACTTGTGCACGCGAGGTTAAACATTTAAGAAATTCCTGTAATGAAGGTAGCTCATCCTGCAATGGGGTTTGTTCCCAATGCTTTCTAGAACTTGCATCCAATTTATTAGAAATTACATATATAATTAAAGCATCCCATTGTTCGGTTTTCACGCTTAAATTCTGCAACGCTTTGAGATTTACATTCGTTTCATCAATCAGGTAACGCATGGCTACTGGATCCTCATGTTTCATCTCTTTAAGTTGAAACAGAGCTTGGATGTGTCTATGTACGGTAGTTCGTAAATTTGCAAACCTCTGTTGCAACAACTCAAAGGCCGATATATAATTCAGGTCTGATACCTCGAAATTGGCGATTATCTTTGCTGCATTCCCCTTTAAACAGGATTGCAGATAATAAAACTTCTGTACATTGCTTAAGGCAGTATTGTTATGAACTAGTGTCTTAAATGTTTCTAGAAAATTAATCCAATTTTTTGGATCGCCGTTGAATTCTCGTAATTGGAGGCTAGGTAATTTTATTTCCAATTTGGGAGTCTCCACAGACTGAATTGCTCCCCTTGCAGTCGCTAAAATTGAATAATATTGGTTTTCAAAATTCTCCCTTTGCAAATTATTATCGATTTCGTTGGAATCCGGAAGGCTTTCGATTTGTTCCTGGATTTCTTCGAAATCATCAATTATTTTCTCAATTCTAGCATAGCGAATTTTAATTTCGTTTACTGATAATGCATTTAATGAATCCGCAAATATCGTAAGTTTACCTTTCAACACTCCTCGTTTGTTAATCAATGATTTTAAATTATCCATTTTTATTACGTATTTGACAATAATTCAACAATAAAAAATGCTAAAAATGTTCCTTCAAAAACAATTTCTGTGCAATAATCGCGTAAAACAACAGTAATAACCAATTCAAGCTATGAACAATGACAGAATCTTACAATAATTATCTTCTAAACAATTAACCTAAAATAAATTTGCATGACTTGCATTTTACACTGAGGGTAGTTAATTTTTTGTTTTTAAAATAAGTACATCGACACACAAAAAATAGCGCTTGTTTGAACAGGAATCCAATGAATAATTGTGACAGGATGGCAGGGATACTTATCTTTTGATCCTTCGTGGTTCATGTTTTCATCCTTCTGGTTTTTTTTTATTATATAGCTCGCTGGTTCATTCCGGTAATTCCTTTGATGCCTTCATCCGCTCGTAAGGGCTATGCGGCTAGAAGGACCATGTTATAAATGGGTAATTGAGCAGAAAGAGTTCAATAAAAACATGGTTTCACGTAGGAAATCTTCTAGTTTATTTCACGGCACATTTTACAATAAATTTGTTCCCGACCCGAACAAAAACACTTAAATTGGCCACTTTGACCACTCGCTAGATAATGCTAGCTGTTTACAGGAGATCCACGTTATTAAGAGAGCATTTTTAACTAGAAACGCAGGCTATTTATAAATAACATTTTCCAACACCAACAAGCATAAATAAACCACCATTGTCAATTTATAAATACGACATAGATATCAGAAATCTGCTTTATCGTCTAGCACTTAAAACAGTGCGGCCCTATGGCCGTAGCTTGTAATCTGTAATTCAAACAGTCAAGTTACAAAATATACCGCTAGGTGGCAATAACCTTCACTTTTTGAACAGTTACTTCATATGTCAAAGGTATAAAGTGATGGCAGAGTATATTCTGCTTACACCAAGCAATATAAGAGGACAGACCTACGGTGGTTTCACATACTGCCTATAGTAACAAGTTTCGGTGAAGAAAACAAGAGGTAATAATTGCAAAACGATGATCGAAGAAGACAATGCTGATTTACGTTAAAAATTACAATTATTTGAGCTCGAGAATCAGGATGACCGTGAGGTTTTATTAACCTGTCCCGTGGGGTTGAAAGTGTAATACAAAATATATGTGACGTAACAGTAGAGAAGAAACAAATCAATAATTTCGTTAAAACAACCAGAGACCGGATGATTCGGTTTTACATACTTTGGTTGAAACGAGCCAGAGGATTTGTACATGAAATTATAAAGACCGACTTTAGGTTTTATAAATACAATATCTAAAATGGACGTGTCAATATTCAATTTTGGGTGAAAACATGAGAACGGGTGAAAAGGACGCCATCAATTAAAAAAAAAAAAAATTAAGAAAAAATTGAAAAACTTATATGTACAAGAAAGGCAACTATAAAAATAACCATTACCGATTTTCATACTTGAGACCACTATTGGGTTTTACGTACTCAAGGTAAGCTGAAAATCAAGGGAAAGAAAAAAGGCGTGACTTTACCATGGTAGGTAAAATATGGTGATTGTAAAAAAGGTTAACTAGTTCTGAGTCGGAATTTATCCTTTGTAATTTACAAAATCTGACTTCTAGAACGGTATGCCGATGAGCAATTGTTAATTTTTTTTTTAACTTTAAAGAAAAATTTACATAGAGGCAGCCAATGCAAGGGCCAATAAACAAAAAAATTACAAGTTACATGACATGGCGAGACCAAGCAAGACAGGCATGAACATTGTATAGTGTAAGGGTTGAGAGGCGACGATTGGGTTCATGACTTCCCAAACATCGTGACTCGAAGGGTGCCTCTGTTCTAAAGTGATCAGCCTCAGAACAGGTGAGAAAATAAACGAAAAAAGAAAAAACGAAGGCAAATTGCCGAGAGAGAAAGAAAGTTGGTACAAACGCAACATTTGGATGTACGTAATATGAATATACATTTATTTACAAACATGATCAAGAGTCCGCCCAAAGGCTAACTCGAGACCTGCCTCACGCTCGAGGAACCGCGCCACATCTCATCTCGGGGTGTAACTCTGGTATAGTATACACGCTGCGAGGGAGTAAGTACTACAGAAATGATCCTGTGAAGTACAGTCCATTCTGTAAATGTTGTCACTGTTTCGTTTACATTCCAATTCTTGCATTTTAATTTTTTGTATGCGGTGCCAAGGGGTTAATTCCGGAGAAATCAGTTCTATAAAATTTCTCTGTAGCACGTCAAATGGAACATTTTTAATTGTGGCTGTTTCTTCAACTCGCTCAATGAAATCCAGTACATTAGAAACACCTTTGTATTTGATTTTCCAAGAAGAGAGGTCGCAGGTTTTTTCTTGTGCCGTGATGGGTGCAGCATCTTGTTTCACTTTGACGTTTGTCTCGGGTTCCTTACTAGAAACCGGATTCTCCAAAACTTTGGTAATAATGGGTGCACTGTCCTCATTTGCTGATGCAAGGTTTATCCTTCTGATATTTTTTTGTTGAATAATAACGCATAAGCTTTCATAGCAGATTTCGACTTGTTCATTGGAGAAAGTCCTCTGTTTTTTAAAGCAGCTTGGAGACGAGTTTTTGATAGGCTGTGCACATTGGGAATGACGCCCAGGTCCAATGACGTACTTGTTTCGTTGCTTTCCATCGTGACGTTATTATTCAGAAAGTAAAAAAACGGGAGGGAAAAAAAATTGAGGGAAAAAAAATTAATTTTTTTTCTAAGTCCTAGAATTTGAAAAAAAAATATGCAGGTGTTCCCCTAGAAAACGCATAATTGAATTTTTGTAGGCACTTTATTCACTTTGTAACACTTTGCACCGAAAAAAAATGAGGTAAAACACTTCAAGGCAGCACTTCCGGAGGAAAAAACACACTTTCCAAAGAATTTTTTTTATTTGAATGTGGATTTTATTGAGTTAATTGTTTATAAAATTGTATTATTAATTTATGAACTTAATCACGAATTTATTGTCGAGTTTTGAAACACTTTTCCCTTTTTTAGGAAGGATTCACTTGAATAAATTAGAATTTATTGAATTATTATCACAACTGTCAAACGAAAACACTTTTTCACTGAAAAAACGGTACCTGTATTAGGAAGAAAAATGCTATTATTTATCTCCTCACGTACTTTGTTGATCTTGCGCGACGGTACACCAGTTTTTTGTTGATCCGTTTGAGTTTGTTGATCTATCCGGATTTGTGGATCCGTTACCGAAGCTGGCATACATATCCTGATCCACGTGGATCAACTTTTGTCATCGAGATTTACCTGTAAGCCACGCCCATTTTTCGGTGTCATATACATTTCACACGTTTTTATTTGTTGATCCATATATGTATACATGCCAAGTTTTGACCGAAGTATGTAACGTCTTTGGCTGGAAACGTCAGATTCATGCATTACTAACCTCACTTCTATTGATATTATTGCGGCGGCGGTGCAGCGCGCGTGTATTGAATTAGGCAAAAAAACTATAAATTAGAAACATTACATGCACAATACATACAATACTTTGAGCGGCGTTACATATTAATTCTCTACAGAAGTGTTTTGTTTGAAAATGGTTAATAAGTGCGTTGTTCCTCGTTGTAAAGGGAATTAAAGACGTCATACATTCAAGTTCAAAAATGATGTTATACCTATTACGTAATAAATGGGTTAAGTCTATTCGTCGGGATTTCATTCCAACAAAATATTCAACGGTAAGTGAAAAGTGCTTATTTTTTATTGCAAATACAGGATTCAACTTTGAACATAACCTAAATGCATATAAAAATCGATTGTAATGTAGTGTTTATACATGTTTATTCATATTATTTTGAGTCTAAAATGTGTTTATTGTCTAATTTAATGTTGTTAGCTCATTACGTTGTTGTCTGATTTAATATATTGAATCCTACTTGACAGTTTTTTGGTGTAATGAAAGACGACACCATGAAAAAATTTTACGTTTCGAAGTGCCTAGATATTTAATATTTATTGAACAGCTAAATAATACTATTTTGTAGGAGACTACTATTGAAATCTATTATTGTCGTGCATTGCAAAAATTTACCTACATTATGAAAGAAATTGACAGTTATGATTATTTGAGAAAACATAAATTAACACTAAAGTAAACTTTTCAGGTTTGCGAGCTGCATTTTAGAAACGAGGACATCATTACAGCCAGTGTTCACACCAACATACAAACTGGAGAGCAATGTATAATGAAATACAAGAGGGTCCGGGAGCTATCCCGTCAATTCTGCCAAATTGTCCAGAGCGTACCTGTCAGCGACTCAAACATTATCCCGAGAAAGTGTGGACGCAAAGAAAAGTAAGAAGAACTTCTTAATTTACAAACAGCAGTAGAAAAGAGCATAGTTTCTAATGCAGTCTTTGAATTTCAGAACCATTTTTCAACGTTTAATGAATTTTTAGGTTGCATTGACACATAACTTCCCAACTGATTGTATTACCGTGAAAAAAGCAGGTTCCGTAGTATTTTTTTATCTTGTGTCAACTCCATTTCCAAAAGTCATTGCATCTGCTGTTGTCGATATAAATTTACAGTTGAGTTTATTTGTTGAATGCGTAGAATTAAAAAAAATTTCTACAGCAAATAAACAATTACAATGAACTTAATACTATTTTATTATCAACTAGCAGACCTGGCAACACGTTGCTGTGGCTATAGTACGGCCCGCCAGCCGTCTTAAATCGCACAAAAATATGTTTACTTTTAATTTCTTGGCTTTTCTCTAATATAATTTACATGTATTATACATATAAACATTCCTCTTCAATCACTCTATCTATTGGTGAAAACTGTATGAAAAGTTTAAAAGATTAACGCGCACATACATTTTGAGCGACTTCATTTTATACTATGTAATCAATTCAGTCCTTCAAAAATGTTTCTGACAATGCTATAGATACTGTAATAGAAACTGTGGTCCATTTACTAAGTGAAATTGATAACTTATTAACAGATGATACTAAAAAGCAGAAAAAAATTCAATTTTTAACGGAACAATTACAATTATTAAATCGAAAATCAGGGGCTTTTTTTTTTTTAAATTAACTCCACACAGGAGGCCCTGAGGAAAATAATTTCCCTCAGGGCCTTTGCCATCTGGGATGCTGTGTGGAGGGTCTTTTTGAAGAGAGGAAGGAATGAACATTGGTCTTGAAGAGACCCATGTTGTAGGAAGGATGAAACACAGAGGCCGGCAAATCATTCCACAGCCGAGCTGTTGAACACAAGAACGAGTCGAAGAAACAACCCGTTCTCATGTGACAAATGTCAACGGTGTACAAATGTTGGGCACGCGTTTGGCGTGTTTCCCGACTATGCACCGGTGCCAAAGGGATCAATGATGCTAGTTGCTCGGAGCATCTTCCATTGTAATACCGGTAGAACAAGGATAGCATTCCCACCCGACGCCTGTGCTCTAAAGATTGCAATCCGTCTGTTAAGATGGGAGAATCTATCAAACGGACCGCCCGTTTCTGCACAGAGTCGAGGGTATTTTTCAGATATTTTGGAGCTCCAGACCAGAGATGGCTGCCAAGGGATTCACCATGTTTTGTAGTCTTCTGTACTCTATTTCACCCATTCATATAAATTCCTACGAGGCTCAGATCATCTAACGTTTCCCCATCCTAGAACTTTGAGAAGAGTTTGCTCCAAGTTTCGTACAAACCCACTAAATGAACAGAGTGACAATTTTTTGCCGTTTATGAAAAATAAATTTAAATTGTTAACGAAAAGGGATTTAACTGTAACATTGATGATAGATGAAATTCACATAAAGCCATATTTAGATTAGGGAACGTACCCATACTAAATGACCAACTTTTTGCAATTTTTAACCCCCCCCCGGTGACCAAAAACCTAAGCAACCCGTCGCTCATTTGTACAAGCGTAGTATTTTGAAGACCCCCCCCCCCCTAAACAGGTCACGTAGTATGGGTACATTCCCTTAGAGCGGAGGCAGCATTTTGGGATCTGCATTTGGTCGTATACGTGAACTTGAGAATGAAACCCAGGCCTGTACCAGTTCAAATAAGCAACCAAATTTATCTTTCTGGATTATATAAAACATTTACTGAGAAAGATTTCCAGCAAGCAGAAGCCAGTCTGCCTGTTCTTACATATCTCGCAGGTTATTGTGCCCGAACTGTTTTAAAGAAACTTAAATGTACAACATGTTCTAACTCCATCACTGTCGATAAAATCTTAGACACAAATTGTAGTTACTCTTTAATAAGGAATATGGATCGTGGTGGTTTATTATGTCCTCACCCTGACATCGTCAAGGCCGTCATTAATAACTATGTCACCGTACAAAAGCTTTTATCAACCAAACTAGAAAAAATGTTTTTAGATTACAATAACCAGCTTGAATTAGTATCACAATTGATAATTGACGCTATCAATGATATATCATCGAATATTATTTTGCAACATTTAATCAGATCATCTACAAATTCATTGTTAAATAATTATGTTAAAAGAAGAAATGATAACTACCAAAAAAGTTGTGAAAAGTCGCAAAATCTACAAAGTAAAAAAAAATATTCTTGACTGATTCCCTCATCACCATTCAACATTTCAAAACAATATACCCATAAAGGCGGGTACAGATTGCTGTAACGTAACATGCAATGTAACATGAAAGGAACATTTCATAAGTGTGGACGCAGAGCGCGCACGAACCGAGCATGTACCTACTCGCAGCTTTCCCGGCATGCGCGCAGTGAACATAGCTCAGTCTGCCGAGAACAAGTTCTCCATTGTTCGCATGCGTTCTGCCGTATAGACACAAACAACCAGTCCACACTAACGTTCCGCGCACACTGCGCGCCCCTTTGTATTCGGCGAAAAAACCGAAGCTTTGTGGATTGCGGCGCGCACGAGTTGAAATGCTCTGTTCGCGCGCGGAGTGTGCGCGGTTCGTGCGCGTAAGACGTCCACACTATGGAAATTCTGTTACATTGCATGATACATTGCGGCAATGTGGATGGCAAATTCTTTCATTGCGTGTTACGTTACAGCAATCTGTACCCGCCTTAATACTTATACTACTTTAGTTGTTATTATTTTCAGGTGCACATTCTCTACAGCAGCCAGCCTCCAGCCTCCAGAAACTGCAGCAGACTGGTCTACAATCTCAACTGCCGGCAATCATATCCACCAACTACACAACATTCATATTATACATATTCCAACACATATCAATATGATCAAATTTCATTATTAAATGTAATCAATTATTAATTTTGTTTATATTTAGTTTATTCTTTAGGGCCAGTTGTTTCGCAGAATTTGAACAATTCGTCAAATTTCAAAGTTAATTTTCAAGTTCTGTTGAGGTTCTACTCAAGTTCTATTATTATTTCAGCTATGTGGAACAACTTGCCCATATTGATTTAATAACAGAACTTAAATATGTAGCAGTTCCTACCGCTACGATGGCAATATTTAATTTACCACGGAAATACAATGTGTGCGGGCCACACTAAATGCTTGCAGCGACACCGGCAGGCGAGGAGAGGAAGAAAGAATTCTTCATGGCAGTCAGTCTAGGAGCTTAAGAATACCTTTTAATATTTAGAGTCTCATGCTTATTGCTAAGTTTGCATTATTAATATCCTTGTAACTTTTGTAATAAATTGATAAGATGTTTTATCTGAGCTAGCCATCTTTCATTTCTTCTGGGCACATATTCATTCATGTATTATTTTACAGGTTACACATTACACTCACATAATTTAACATATCTCTTATCGTTACACTTTGACTACCCATGTGTAATTCACCCTTTTCATATTTTAACATAACAAATGGAACTTTCACAGAATTTTAAAATTTACATTGGTTTCATGAAAAATATGAGCAAAAAGTCCTAAATCTCTTCTATCAATAAGTGGTGCTAATTAAAATGAGAGTACACAAGAGATTATAAAAAAGCAACAAATTCATAATACTTACATTCTTATAGGTATTTACAAAATCTTACCATTTGGAGTATGCTGTGAGGTTGAAGGGGTTAGGGAGAGGGAGGAGATGGGAAATAAGAATGTTTGTTACATAATAATTCATAGAGAAGTGTAGTTTTTATACAAGATGTATTTAATTAATAATTATAAATGACATATCATCTGAATTACAAATTTTAACGAACGTCGAATCTCAAATGACTAAATATTAAGTGGGTAAAATAATTACAGATTATAATACCATACATAAATACAAAAAGCAGTTTGTGTCCTGGTCACCAAACCTAGACAAACCGCATCCCATGAACCCGGGCACCCCTTCTTAATTCCATACCCTCGACTCTGTGCAGAAACGGGCGGTCCGTTTGATAGATTCTCCCATCTTAACAGACGGATTGCAATCTTTAGAGCACAGGCGTCGGGTGGAAATGCTATCCTTGTTCTACCGGTATTACAATGGAAGATGCTCCGAGGAACTAGCATCATTGATCCCTTCGGCACCGGTGCGTAGTCGGGAAACACGCCAAACGTGTGCCCAACATTTGTACACGGTTGACATTTGTCACATGAGAACGGGTCGTTTCTTCGACTCGTTCTTGTGTTCAACAGCTCGGCTGTGGAATGATTTGTCGGCCTCTGTGTTTCCTCCTTCCTACAACATGGGCATAAATACGCCAATATTTGACGACTTTTTTTTTTCAGCTGGCATTAGTTTGTTCATGGCTCGCACTATGACCTCATGCATACCATCGACAAGAATATAGGAAACAAAAAAAAAAGCTCGACCATAGACAATATAATTCTCTTTCGGTACCTACCCAATTTTTTAGCCTAAAATATTATTTTAAAAATAAAATGAAATGTCAAAATAAATGAAAACACAATAACATTTTTTAATATTTTATTATAAACAGGTAAAAACAGGAAATACAAGAATAACCAACTAACCATCACGCCGTTTCCCCACAGGGGTAGACAGATAGAATGTACCGCCAAACAACTCGGTCTTGGCACACACTCTTTGCCTCATTCATACATACTATTCTGACTCTTGACGTGGCCCGAGGCAATATCTGATTCACTTGATCGTGTCAGGTCTTCCTCTGGCGTCCCCGACTTCATCTACCACTCACATCTTCGTCATATTACTTACATTCCATTCTGCGTCATATTACTCTACATGCCCAAACCATCTGAGGGAAATAACATCGTTAATCTTGGAAGTAACATCGTAGATATATATTATAAGTTTGTGCAGAGCGCCTTTGAGGTGATTTTTTTTACAGAAATGGCGCTATACAAATCATTCAAACATTATTATTTATGATTGTGTTGAAATGTGGAGATACGCAAAGAATGCAAGGCTAAACAGACTAGGATTAGATTAGCCTTGCATTCTTTGCGGATCTCCACATTTCTCACACGATCATAAATAATAATATTTGAATGATTTGTATAGCGCCATTTCTATAAAAAAAAATCACCTCAAAGGCGCTCTGCACAAACTCATGATATATTTCTACAATGTTACTTCCAACTAAAAAATAGACAAACCATTTTAAATTTCATCCACCGGTTTAGCGATCACTGATATGAAACTATACTAGTACATTCGATTTGACCAATAAACGCTTTGCTGCGTAAAAATATACATATATTGCTTTATTTATACTCTATACAGGCAGAAAATATACAGGACCATACATGGTTTTACCACACATACGCCTCAGGGATCTCATTTCTACAGCATTCAGTCTACTTTCATCTTTCCTCTGCCAGTTCCTCACTGCCATACATACATCAGGTACAGAACTCCACTGTGGACTGCTAGCTTCGCTTCTTTAGACAGTTTTTTTTTGTTAGCGCCAACGGCATTCAATTCTCAATTAATGAAATTACCTGCATTTACCCTTCATTCAATATCTCTATCAGCCTTCCCATCCCTTGTAAACATACTTCCCATGATATACAAACTCATTCGTCTGCTCAAGTATTAATCATTCACAACTATATTGCACACTGTTTTCGGACTCTCTCTACTGACAAAAATATAAAGTACAGAATAGAAAAGGCGTACTGAGAATGTTTCTCGCGTTCTGATTCAGTTCATGGAGACTCTTCCTTCTTGTGTTCTCTCAAGGACAGTGGTGCCGGGAAGTGGTGGAATACGTCAGCCCCCTATCTCCCGACATGTCACATGACACCACAACGTTACTGAAGGAAATGAGTGTTCTCCAGCACTAGTAGTCTCCGCCAGCCTGCCAGCTGTAGGGGTAGAAAGTAAGCAGCCTGACACTCTATCTGTCACTTTGGTGTTTCGAGCTGAAAGTATTAGAAAATAACTCGTGAGATACATCAAGACAGACAGATCAAAGCAAAACATTATAAATACGTGAAAACAAGATTAAATTAATGTACCTTTGACACTATGAAGTGATTGTAATTATTGCTAAAATAGCCGTACGAAATGAGCTTAAAATTTCATATAAATAATCAATATAAATATTTGTACCTGAAGGTTATGAATTCATGACGATCATGCATTCAATCGCGATGTGCCATTTCACGATAGTATTATCCAAAAACACATGCACGAGTTCTCAAAATCGGGTAAACAATGTATTCAAGTCTGCAATTCCACACCGCGCTGATATTTACTTGTATGAAGCAATTTTAGATTGTGCGCGGGTAAATAAAATGCGACATCAAAGAGCGACCATTTTGCTGGATTATTCACATATAGGTACCTACACTACCTACATTTATTATACCGCATAGCTGTCAAGCTTTTCATTGGTCTCGCACGATGACATCACACAGAGACCATTTTTGAACTCGGTTGAAGATTTGGATCGGAGTTATACCCCCCTGAACATGGGTCTCTTCAAGACCAATGTTCATTCCTTCCTCTCCTCAAAAAGACCCTCCATACAGCATCCCAGATGACATAGGCCCTGAGGGAAATTATTTTCCTCAGGGCCTCCTGTGTGGAGTTAATGTAAAAAAAAAAATATGTGTCATTTATGAAAAGCTACAGTGGAGTTATCAGCAGTCCGCTCTAACTCCAATTGAACATATGGCTCATTGATCTATAAAATTTGCCTACTCCAAATTGCAACAGCAGACAGTCGTTTACTTTTCATCTCCCTCGTTTCAAGACCAACAATTAAAACAGTTCTATCGGTAGTTTGACATTTGTTATTCCTGTTTCAGATATGCGGAAAGCCTGCTCGCGGGATGTGGAGAAGAAGTCTGTGATACCCCTGACCCACCCTGTCAGACCTGAAGATGTGGACTGACAGCTTAGGAAGAAAGGGGAAGGAAATCCCAACTATGTTATATTCCAAGCATTTCATTCTATCTGATTTATTTATAAAATGTCAATGATACAGAGTGTGAACAATATTACGTTCAAGTTAAATAAAGCATTTATGAACTACATAGTTGAGGCAGTTTCTTCTGCCACAACCTCTTTTTCTTTGATTTTCTTCCAGTTCTTAGCAGCAGCCAGCAACTTGAGATTAGGTTTAACCATCTCATCTTCGGGGAATATGTAGTCGAAGACTTCTTCCCAACCTTCTTCCACCCCATTTTCTGAGATGATCTTCTGCCTCTTCTTAACTCTGCGGGGCATTTTCTCAAACACCTTTTTAATATTTGTATCATCTCCAACTTCATTTTCGAAATCTCTCCAGGCTTCTAACAATAAAACTCTGGATTCTTTTTCTTGCATATTTCTTAAACTGTCATTGGCTCTTTCGTAAACACGTCGAGCCATATCATTATTGACATTATCTTGGTTTTCCGCATTGAGTTCGAATTTGGCGTAAGACATCCACACTTTTACATGGACGGTGCGTTCGATTAGTCTTTCGTACAATTGTCTCGCTCTTTCTGTTTCTCCCTGAGAAACTTCGAAGTCGATAAAACTTTTCCAAAGCAGTTCAGGCATATCCAATCTTGTTTGGTTCACGGCTAATTCGTAGATAGCTCGAGATCTGTCTATGTCTCCTAGTAATGTCTCTAGCTCGGCAAACTTCATCCAAGTTATGCAGTTTTCTGGACCAAACTCCAAAAACTTTTGATACAAAATTCTACAGCGATCAAATTCTCTAAGTTGGATTTCTAAATCTATATAGCCTCTATAAAGTTTGTCCCTGGGACATATACCCAGAGCCAAGCCCAGAGTTTTCCTCGCTTGTGTTAAATTTTTACATCGGATTTCAAATTGCGCATACATCAGCCATATTTTTGAGAAAGTGAAAATTTTATGAGGCAGCAGATCCAAGCATGTTCTGTATATTTGTCTAGTACGATTGATGTCTTGAGCTTCCAGTTCTTCAAACAGAGAGTAGTTGATCCAGAGATAAATGTATCTCCTCCAAAAGTGTTTTTCTTTAGTTGGTGGGACATTGGCTATAGCTCTTTCGTAAGTTTCTCTGATTTCTTCTAAGCTTCCATCGTTTTCAATCAGTCGGAGGTAGTCGAACCATGCATCGTAGTTTGTGGGATTTTCCTTAACTTCTTGTTCATATTGAAATTTCCTCTTGCTCACAATAACATCCTCAATACCAGATCTATCGCCATATTTCTTCTCGTGAATTGTGTACGCTTTGTAAAGATCATTAGTTTTTTCTTTTGGAATATGTTGCAGGGCATATTTATAAATGACTTTGGCTCTATCGTGCTCCTTTTGATTTTCTTCAAATCTGGCAAAAGCGATAAACAATTTTTCATCCATCATATCATCACCGTAAAACTCAACCGCTCTTTCGAAAACTTTTCTTGATCCATTGATGAAACCGTGGTTTTCTTCGAAGCGGGCATATTTAATCCAATTTTTAACATCTGGATGCACCATCACAAACCTTTCGTAGATTTGGCGGGCCCTATCGATTTCCTTGTAACGCAGTTCATAGTTGATGTAAGTTTGCCAGGCCTGCTCATCTGGCTGCCATTCCATCCAACGCTCAAACACCTGCAATGTAAAGTATTTATTAAACAACTGAAATATTTAATTATATTGTATTAATATTTGGGTTAAAATTGAGCCAGAGCAACAAACATGACAACTTATTGAAGCCGTTACAGAAAAGGAGCAGAAAGTGAAATGTATCATTAAAGCTAAACACACCTGTCTTGCCCCTGCAACATTTTCTAGCATCTCTTCCATGTAGGTGTATTTGTACCAGAATTGTGCCACTCGAGGTAGGATGGTGACGGCTCGGTCCCACAGATTGCGAGCATGGTTCACTTGGCGATTCCTCATCTCTAGTTCGGCGTATTTTAACCTGGAATCCAAGAAATTACATTCAAACATAGTTTTATAAACACAGCACCCTTAAGGTGATTTTTCACAAAAACACCGCTCTACAAATTATCCAAATATTATAATAACTAAACATTCATCAGCACAAAACTTGTAAGGAAATAAACTACACTTAGTTCTAGAAATAGTATCACCAGTGTAAGGCCCGGTAGGTGTACACATCAGGCTAATATTGTTTGAAATGAATTGAATTGAAATTTAAACAACTTAAGGTTTGTAGAAGTCAGAACAGGGCCAAACCATTTGAAGTTGTAAAACAGCTGATCAAAGTTTAGATGTAAAGTAATAAGAAGCAAAGAAAATACAATAACTTACCAAAGGGTGATGTTTCGATGATCCATGTCTAGCGCCCTTTCGTAGATGGATCTGGCCCGCTGAACTTGTTTCTGCGATTCTTCCCATGATGCGTACTTCAACCAATTGCTAATTACCTGATGGTCAAAACGAAAATTAACATTAGATTAAACATTTACTTTGGTAAAGTATGGATAAGCCGCCGCATGCCGCTACACTTTAAATAGGCATAAAATTTGAAAAGTAAACTACTTTTAATCTTAATTACCACAAGAACCATCGGTTTCATTCGGGATAGACGGAAAAATATGCATTAAAATTCGATTTTCATTAAAAGTTTAGGGTGAAATGCATATCCTGCCACGGTTTGGAAATTTAATAAAAAGGCACTTTTTAGATGAGAAAAGTGTGGAGAAGCTGAATAAAAAAAAATTAAGGCGCGCTCGGCATAATTGAGGGAGATACAGCCGTTTAAAGTATAAATAAAATTTCACTTCGTGAACCGATACTACGACACTCCGCCCGCCATTTTGTCACTGTTATGTTGGTATCCCAGACCTACAAACAAGAGCCAGATACGATTGTAGCTGACTTCGTGGGATAAATAATAAGGCGCGTAATTATGAAAAACAGAATTAATAATATAATGTAAACGAACCTGTAATCAGGTACTGGAATGGAGACAAACCATTCAAATCCTGGAATATTTTTTAAAATAAAGATAATATACACAAGCCCGTTACACAAACCCTGCATAGCTAAACAAACCATTCAAAAACGTAGGCTGTTTTTTAAAGTAAAGATAACATACACAAGCCCGCTAGACAAATTTCATAATTACGCGCCTCATCAGTTATCCCACGAAGTCGGCTACAATCGTATTTAGCTCGTCTTTGTATTAGGGATACCAACAGTGACGAAATGCCCGCTGGCACCCGCCGGGCTGTCATAGTGTCGGTTCGCGAAGTGAAATTTTATTTAACGCAATTGAAAATTAATTACTTATTCAAATTTTTTTTCTATTGCTTTCCGCACTTTTTTTCATCTTCCAGATTAAAGTTCTCAACTTAAAACGCGGTGAAAACATGGTTTTTTGCAAAAAAACAAACTGTGGCAGGATCTGCATTCCTCCCAAAGTTTAAAAATCACCATCTCCATTACGGCCATGGATTTGACATTCCGAAGTTTGGTTTCAAACTAAAAACGCATGAATTACTTAATTTACCTAAACTGATAACCTATTTTGTTTTCGTAACTAGTTGTTGAAATGAAGTATAACTTCCGTAATCTGTGCATAAAAGTGCGGCGGCTTACCCATAAATTAATTTTACTTTTTACAACTACAAATCTTCTGAATACAAAATGTAGGGCGTTAGGACGGACAATATGGGATGTTGACGATGAATGAGAAAAAAATCATTTTTAACGCTGGACTTGCAGTCAAAGATTAATTTTAGTTTAGGTAAATATTCGGAACAAACGTCAACGGTTATGTAACGGGATTGTGTATGTTATCTTTGCTTTAAAAAACAGCCTACGTTTTTGAATGGTTTGTCTGGCAAAGCAAGGTTTGTGTAGCGGGCTTGTGTATATTATCTTAATTTTAAAAGTTTTATAAAAAAAAAATGCGTATTAACCATTGACGTTTGTTCCGAACTGCAAACAGAGTGATTTGACAGTGTGAAAGCAAATTTTCAATTTACGTAAATAAAATTAAAAATGTAACATTTTCAACCTCCCCGAATGCAAATAGATTAATTTTTGGGGATCGCTGGCAACGGTTAATATGCACTTTTAAAAAAAAAACCTTTTGATTCACCTTAATTACATTAAAAGGCAACTATTGGCATTGGGGGAAGTGGAAAATATTTCATTCTAAATTTCATTACGTAAAATTAAAATTAGCTTTCGTCTTGTGAGATTGTACGCCAGAATCACAAACCATGTTACACAAACCTAGCGTAGCCGCTAAACTACTTGAAAACTGGGATGTTTTTCTTGCCTTGACGCGAGTAGGCGTAATAAAGGGGCACTTTCTTTTGTATCACAAACCATGTTACACAAAAATATTTTCCACTTCCCCCAATGCAAATAGTCTTTTAATGTAATTAAGGTGAATCCATAGACATCCAAATGACTAGACAAGCAGTTACGGGTGAGGGGTCAAACCAAACCATGGAGGGGGAAGAGGGGAAAGATGACTGTGATTCGTTATACAATCAATCTGACAGTAAATAGGCATCTCGCATTACAATATCACCATTTAGTTCTTAAAAGCAAAATCTGCTTTGAATGAATAGACCTTTTTACATGGGAGCGCGAATTGCTTGCCACGATAATAACATATTTGCTAAGGTCAAATGCTCGCCTCAAAAAGACTCGCCCCAATACACATAGCAATATTTTGTTGCCGTGTTTAGTTAAAACACTATTACAAATGTTTCATAATTTACTTACCCCTGTAACCACCGATGAGCACACTGGAGAACCGCCCACATTCGCTATGTGCACATTGATATGTAGATATATTGTATAGAATACGCTACTGTTTTGGCGTTGTATTTCGTTAAATGTATGGATGTTACCTTCTAGCTGTTCACGGCAAGAATGATGACGTCACACATTTTAGATTCAAGCGAGGCTCTATCCCCTCCCCATGGAGCGAGCCGGTTCCAAGGAGGTGCTTCAGCCGGTGCCATGTGGAGGGGGAAATAATACGTTTTTATCACTTAGGGCAGGTCCATGTATATTCATATGTCCGTGGGTGAATCAAAAGATTTTTTCAAAAAAAAGTGCATATTAACCGTTGACGTTTGTTCCGAACAATTACCTTAGTTTACGTCAAACAGTATGCATAAGTTACTTACCATACGATTCTTCCTTATGTTGTCTTCAAATGCCTTTCGTTTGCGATGTTGATAATCTTTGAGTTCATCGGGATCTGAGATCTTTTGTTTGGGGGGCGGGGGCAGGATTTCAAGATCTCGCTCTTTGGCTTCACGCAGCAGCTGCTCAGCGGTGATTTGAATTTCAGCGGGAGCTTTGTTTTTCACCTAAAACAATAATTAAAAACAATGTTACATAAAAGGAGGTTAAGTGAGGAAATAAAAGAATCCATAAATTTGTATGCGAACCTTAGCCACTTTGGGCATTTTTTGCGACTTCGTCTCCATTTTATGTAAAATTGATTAAATAAACTATAAATATAAAGCAAACCAATAGAATCTTCAAAAAAGGTTCACTTTTGTATTTCGACAAACCGACGTCAAACTTGGTTAAACCAAACATTAGATTGATAACTTCGTGCTTTTTGTACTGACGAAGTGTCAACGCTATTTGTATTTAATCTATTTATATATATATATATATATATTTGGTCACTGTGGTATTATGACATCACACATACCATCGACAAGGATAGAGGAATTTAAAAAAGGCTCGACGGATTGTTGCCTTGAGAAAATGAGCTTACTTTTCTTTACAGCTCATTTTCTCTAGACAGAGCTTTTGTCAGATGGAAACCCATTGCTAAAAATAAACCAACTGGCGTAAAAATAACCCAAAATTACTTGAAATTTCAATCCCTTCAAAACGGGAAGCACAATTTCAAATAAGATTAGCGTTCCTACGACAATATCGAATTTTGGCACTTCTCTGATATAGAGAAATGAAAACTCAATTACGTTTTAGTATTTTATTATTAAAAGGAAATACAAGAATAACCAACTAACCATCACGCCGTTTCGCCGCAGGGGTAGGCAGATAGGACGGACGGCAAAACAACTCGGTCTTGGCACACACTCTTTGCCTCATTCACATTCACACATCGACTCATACATCTTATTGTACTATTCTGACATTTGCCGTGGCCCGAAGCAAGTCTCTGTTGGCGCGGACCATAAATGACACTAGTAGTTAGTAGTCCCCAGTCTCCACCAGCCTGTCAGCCGTCACAATTAGGTGTTTCGAGATTAAAATATTTGAAAAGATACAACAAAACAAAACTAATGCAAATGCAGAAAAAGTTTAAACTGCAAATGAATATACCTTTGACACTGATAGGATTGCGCTTGAAAAGAACAAAGGGGCTTAGAGTTTCATATAAATATTTGTATATTTATGATATAATGAACGGATTTGATGCCATCGTCAATTGAATCGCGAAATGTGCCATTTCGCCACACTCTTAGCCACAAACATATGCACGAGTTCTTAAAATCAGGCAATCGATGTATTCAGGTCTGCTGATTTCACACCGCGCCTATTTCATAAAAATAAAAATTCAAAAAAATTTTAATTTAACAAAAATAAAAGTTGGAGTGAATGGAGTAAAAAAGATCGGAGAACAAAAATTTGTGATTTCTTGCCAAAAAAAGAAGATGCAGAAAAATTAACCTAAGAAATAAAGTAATTGGAAAAGAAGTATCGGCCGAAGAAATAAAAAAAGAAACCGTACTTAATGTTGAAAAGGCTGCAATGCCAATTGACTGAAGAAGAAATTATAGACGGGATTGTACAACAAAATTAAGGATTAACCCTAGAAGACAAAAAAGACATTAAGCTTATCAAGGAATTAAAAAATAAGTACAATGAAGGAAAAGAAAACGACACCACTAACTACATTATTGAAACAACTGGAAAGTTAAGGAAAAACTAATAGATAAAAAAAATAAACATCAAATTCCAAAGAGTGTACGTTGACGATTGCAGTCCGCTCAGACAATGTTACCGTTGCCTCAAGTTCGGCCACACAGCTCAAAGATGTCTCGCCAGGACGCAGCCACCCATTTTCCCTCATTGCACTAAGGAACACATATTATCCAAATGTGAAAATAAAGAACAAACTCCAATCTGCAACAACTGATGTGTCCAAAACAAAAGGTTTGATATGAACTATTCCACCGATCATAGAGTCGATAGCATAAAATGCCTTTACCGGCAAAAAATGCTTCAAATTGCGAAAGAGCGCATTGATTACGAATAAATATTGTAAATTTTCATTTCCTCAAACTCTTATCTATAAATTAACAATGAATGATTTTTTATATACTTAACACATTAGGTAAAAAAATATGTATAAAAGAAAATTTATATCACTCTATAAGAGATTTATATTTTATTTGCACTGAAAAGGGATTGACTCAATTTCATAAAAATATTAAAAGCGTAAAAATTTTTTTTGTAAAATTAATAATATCTTTAAAATAAATAATTTTTTTCTCGGACTTGATTGGGTTTACAAAGACTTACTTTACTGGCGAAACTAATTACTCCATTCCAGGGTACCAAGTAAGAATAATAAGAATAAACCAAAACTCTGATATTGGAATATCTATTTCCAACCAGTATAATGTTCTCAATATTAATGAAGTAATTAATGATTATGATGTGAAATATAAAATTTAAAGACGTAAATAAAGTATCGTATTATATTGCTATTTATCGTATACATAAGTCTACAGTTCAACAATTTATAGATGAATTAAAAAACATTTTATTGAATTTTAGAAATATAAATAATATTATTATAAGAGATATGCATTTAAATATTGTAAACGACTATGCTAGTAATGATAAAGATGTGATCAATTAATATATGATCAATATGTTAATCAAGATTTTATTAACATTTATTATAAGCAATAATTATCAGCCTGAAACACTCATCAACATTGAAAAATCTTCCAGATACTTGCCGCCAACGGGACTTGAACCCGTGTCCTTCTGATTGCCGGTCAGCTGCTCTTGACCACTGAGCTATGGGGGCTTATCAATTCAATATTAGCTTAAATAATTCAATATATACTAGTGTTTCATTCAACAATTACTGCTTATTATATTTTTTCCACCTGAAAACAACCAACTTTATTTTTGCGAGAGAGATATTGTAAGTGTTAAATCCCTCGCTAGGTGGCGTCGAGACAAATTATGACTACATTTATTGGGGAAATACTTAAACTTGTCAAATATTAATTTTTATTTTTAATTTATAAACTAACGTTTAGACAAGGTTTTTATGCGTAGCACAAAGGGTAACAATTATTATAAGCAATAATTATCAGCCTGAAACACTCATCAACATTGAAAAATCTTCCAAGAAAAGATACTTGCCGCCAACGGGACTTGAACCCGTGTCCTTCTTGTTGCCGGTCAGCTGCTCTTGACCACTGAGCTATGGGAACTTATCAAATACCCGACAAATAATTCAATATATACTAGTGTTTCATTCAACAATTACTGCTTATTATATTTATTCCACCTGAAAACAACCAAATTTATTTTTGCGCTATGCATAAAAATCTTTCCATTTGTGCTATGCATAAAAATCTTGTCTAAACGTTAGTTTATAAATTAAAAATAATAATTAATATTTGACAAGTTTAAGTATTTCCCCAATAAATGTAGTCATAATTTGTCTCGACGCCACCTAGCGAGGGATTTAACACTTACAATGTCTCTCTCGCAAAAATAAAGTTGGTTGTTTTCAGGTGGAAAAAATATAATAAGCAGTAATTGTTGAATGAAACACTAGTATATATTGAATTATTTGGCGGGTATTTGATAAGCCCCCATAGCTCAGTGGTCAAGAGCAGCTGACCGGCAATCAGAAGGACACGGGTTCAAGTCCCGTTGGCGGCAAGTATCTGGAAGATTTTTCAATGTTGATGAGTGTTTCAGGCTGATAATTATTGCTTATAATAATTGTTACCCTTTGTGCTATGCATAAAAATCTTGTCTAAACGTTAGTTTATAAATTAAAAATAATAGTTAAGATTTTATTAATATATTCTCCCAATATACTATCATGACTAACTCATTATTCGAAGATATAGATTCGTCCTTCAACATTTCAGAAGATATTTGTCTATCCAGTGATGAATGTCATAACTCACTATTAAATATGGATCCTTTAAAATCATTAACGATTCTTCATTTAAATATCTGGAGTGTTTCTAAAAAAATTGATCATTTTACACTAGCTTTAAATGAACTCGCCCATAAACTGGATTGTATAGTGTTGTCAGAAGCCAGAATTAGCAAAAACTCAGGCACTTACAATTTACCTGATTACAAATATTTTGCAATGCAATACAACTTACAATATAAATCAAAATAGTGGACTAGTTATTTTGTAAAATCCCTCTATAAAAATATTTCCATTAATGAAATACCTATCGACTTTGTAAATTGTCTACATATACAAATTAATATAAAAAAACATTTTTTATGATATAATAGCATTATATAATCTTTTATAGACACAAATCACTTTCAAAATGCATTTATTATAGGAGACGTTAATATTGATATATCTGATGATTTTGAAAACAATAGTAATAAGGAAAAAACTGAATATATTAACACATTAGCTGAACTCAATTTCAAACCATGTATTAAAAAATATACGAGAGAATGTTTTGGACAAAGACTATCATGCATTGACCATATTTGGTGTAATACAAATGAAACTGAAAAAATAAAATCAATTATTTGGAAAAATAATATTACTGATCATCACACATGCATTGTAGCATTCAAAACTGGCAAAATAAATGAGAATAATAATTCTTGCAATAATTTACCTAAAACTATTATTAACTATGAAAAACTAAAACAAAACCTTAACATTGAAAATTGGGAAACTGTTCTATCCTCTAATAATACCGATATACGTTCACTGAATTTTGAATTAATCCTGAATAAACATATCAAATCTTCATCTTCCATTATAACATGCTCCCCAAAGACTAAATTCAAAAAATTAAAACCATGGATCACTCAAGGAATTATAATTTCAAGCCGGAAAACCGAAGAAAATTTCTATAAAGAAAAAATCAATATTGCTGGCACCAACAACAAAAAAATATGGCAAACTGTCAATGAAATTATCAATAAAAAAACAAAAAATCTAATTAAAATAAAATAACGGATATTGATAAAAAAAATTTACAATGTAAACACGGATCCAAAGAAATGTGCAAATATCTTTAACAATTATTTTGGGTCAGTTGATGAAAAATTAGCTAAAAAAAAAAAAATAAAAAAAACACTGAAAAAAATGATCTATGTTCATCACCTTCCAATCCTTATAACACCTTAACACAATTCCAACGAACTAACACCGATGAAATTAAACAGGCTATTAATGAATTAAAAGGTATTTCTTCCCCTAGTTATGACAATATTACTGCAGAAATACTTAAAAAAAATTTTGATTCACTTTGCAAACCATTGGCACACATCATAAATACAAACTTCGAAAATGGCAACTTTCCTTTAAATTACAAACTACTATTACGCCCATTTTCAAATCTGGTGACCCCACTCTAAGCAATAATTATAGACCAATTTCTCTTACCTCAAATATAGCAAAAATATTTGAAAAAATTGTTAAAAAACCGATGTTTAAATTTATAAAAGAAAATAATATATTAAGTGCACATCAGTATGGTTTTAGAAAAAATTTGAGCACTCAAGATGTTATCGTAGACTTAACAACTGAAATATATAAATATTTATATAATAAAAAAAATGCATTGGAATATTTGTCGACTTAAGAAAAGCTTTTGACAGTATATCACATTCTAATCTTATCTCTAAACTAACGATAACCAATGATGCCTTAACATGAATAAAAAATTACCTATTTCATGGAGAGCAATTTGTCAAGTTAAATGGTTTTCTAAGTGATTCACAGACCAGTAGTTTTGGAATCCCGCAACGAACTACTAGGACCAATTCTTTTTATCATTTATGTGAATGATATTTTTAAACTCACCATAAAGTCAAAAATAATATCATATGCCGACGACACAGTGATTTTAACTCAGGGACTAAACTGGAGTGAAACTCAGAATGCGGCTGAGCTAGATATAAATTTAATAAAGAAATGGTTTGATCAAAATTTATTATCTCTAAATACAGAAAAAACTTTTGTAATACCATTCACTCTGAATAAAAATGGTACCCCTGAGAATCTAAACATATGCATACACTCATATAATTGTAATCCAAAGTCATATCTATGTAAACCTAACTGCTCTATACTCACTGTTAAAACAAATAAAATACCTCGGTGTAATTATAGATAGTAACATAAAATGGAAATTATAAATCAATACAATTGTAGAACGGTTAAGAAAATTAATTTACGTTTTTATTAGAATACGAAACATATTAAATATTGGATTATTAAGAACCATATATTTTTCCCTAATTCAATCAGTATTACAATATTTAATTGTTGGCTGGGGTGGTGCTTTCAAAATTTCTCTTTTGCCTTTAGAAATTATCCAAAGAATATTAAAAAAAATAATTCTTAAAAAAGCCATACTATTAACCACTATCAAATTATTTAAAAAATTTAAAGTCCTTTCACTTCATACTATTTATAAAAAAATTACGCTTTTACAAATGCACAAAGATTGTTTCAATAATGTAAGCTTGACTCTTTTTTCGAACAGCAATAGAACAAATATCCTTGGTTCTTTGACTATACCACGCTGTTACACCACCACAGCCCAGCAATTCTACAAAATATTGGAGTTTAATGGTTTAACGAATTACCCTTGAAATTAAGATTGGAAACAAATTATAAAAAATAAAAAAAATCAATAAAAACTCTTTTTAGATAACTTATCAACATAACAACTCCATTATAATATTACCTACTTATCCTTTTTCTCTCATTATTTTTTTCCTTTCTTTTTATCTCCTCCTCTTCAGTCAGTTGTATTTCTTATCTATTATTTAGTTATATATATGTATATACATGTATATAAAAAAACATATTTATATATTTTTTCTTATTTACTATTAATTATTATTTTTTTGTTTAATATATAAAAAAAATATTATTTTTCCTTTGCTAAACTGTCGTTATCATGCGTTTATCCGCTTTTTTAACTCGAGCTTTGCTCTTAAAAAGGGTGTAAAACGTATTATTTAATGTATTTTAATAAAAAAACTTTATTTCACAAAAAAAAATTTTAGAAGCAATTTTTCATTCGGTCACACGCAAATAAATCGTAAAGCGACCATTTTGAAATATTATTACGCCCAGCGACTGCAACTGTCAACATAAAAAATGCAAAGTTTTCGATGGACACGGCGTCAAACAGTCATAGATATTATCCATCTTTTGTCTTGGTTGAAAATTTGGATCGGAGTTCGGAGTTATATGCGGTTCCATTTATTACCATAGAAAAAAAACAATATTCATAGACAATTTTAATCAAACTGCTACGTTCAAAAACAAAAACTTTATGCTACGTCCAGACTGAAGCCAACCTTCCAACTCCGAACTTAGTTCGGAGTTGGAAGGTTGGCCCATCGTGTGGTCGCTGCGGCCAACCCTCCAACCTCGAATTCCGTACTCCAAAATGGCGGACATGAAACAGCTGTAGCTACGCTGTATCTTTTTCAGTTGCCTACAATTATTACGTACGTATAATCATATAATTATATACACGACATGTTTTCAAACAATTGTTATACCACTCTCCGTAATAATATAGTCATTTTAATAGTACGCGGCACGGTGTGGACAGCTGCGGCAGGCTGGTTCGTGTGAGTTGGCCGTCGGGATCGCCTCGAAGGCGATCCCGGGCCAACGCGAACTCCAACCTTCCAACTCGAACTTCCAACGCACGAACACCCCTCCACACGATCGTCCAAACGTTTGAAGTTGGAACGTTGGCCGCAGTGTGGGCTTACCATTATGGTAATTTTTGTTTTACGTTTAACGTTTAACGTTTAACGTTTAACGTTTATTAACGTTTGCCCGGGATCGCCTTCGAGGCGATCCCGACGGCCAACTCACACGAACCAGCCTGCCGCAGCTGTCGACACCGTGCCGCGTACTATTAAAATGACTATATTATTACGGAGAGTGGTATAACAATTGTTTGAAAACATGTCGTGTATATAATCTTATGATTATACGTACGTAATAATTGTAGGCAACTGAAAAAGATACAGCGTAGCTACAGCTGTTTCATGTCCGCCATTTTGGAGTACGGAATTCGGGGTTGGAGGGTTGGTCGCAGCGACCACACGATGGGCCAACCTTCCAACTCCGAACTAAGTTCGGAGTTGGAAGGTTGGCTTCAGTCTGGACGTAGCATTACATTTACGAAATCGAACACACACGGAAAAAACAATTGATGGCGAAATATAATTTACAAGGAAATAAAAGAAAAACAAAAGCATGGCGCAAAAAATAAATTTGAAGAGTAAACTGAAGCATTTCACCTTTTTTTCTCACACATAAAATGAGGGTTAAAATGAAACTTATTTTTGTATTTGTAGCCAACTTTATAACGATCATTTCAAAAATATGTCGATTCAAGCAAAACAAACTACTGATTTGACAGTCCCGAGTTCACAAATATACGAGTTTTTAATTTGAAAACATAACCACAATAATAATTTTATGTCAATGTCAATGCAGTAAGGAAAGCAAAGGAAAGTCTTGAAGTGCCGAATATAAACTAGTTGAGATATGATAATAATACTTTTGGCCGTGAAGATCTAAAAACGTATTTAGTTAAGATATATTTGATCATTCATTTCTGTGATCACAATTAGCCAAATAAAATGATTTCTATCGCCGTTCATTTATACAAAAATCTCCTGCACCACTCATCTGCGTTATGTTTTAGCAAACATATTTCTAAAAGAAAAGTCAACACTATTATTCAAGGTAATATTAGAAAAAAAATTTAATATTAAGTATTTGTTTATTACGTTATTTAAAATGGTACTATTCCGCCTCATTCTACGCATGATTATAGAAATAACGTTTCATTCTAACTTAATTACAATAAGAAACAACTAACATCGTGGGAGAGGCATAATAATGCATTTAAGTTGTAATTTTGTTAAAATTTATACAAGCGTAATTTGCTTTTTCGGTTGACACCATGTTATATTTTGATACATTTTATCCGAATGACAATGCTGTCAACTGTACATATACCTTGTTGATATCAGTGACGTTATGTGTATACTGTAGAAGCGTGATAGAAATCTCAAAGTAGGACAATTGCAGTAGTCTCGATTTATAGTACTTTAGTACTAAACTGCCACTCGTCGAGTAAGGTCGTGTCTTACCAGTAGGTAAATTGCATTTAGAAAGCTCAAAAATGCCCTCCTGTGTCAATAACGTTATATACGTTAGACGCGGGGTAGAAATCTCATAATGGGAAGCCAAAAGCAAGGCAATTGCACTGTACTCGATTTCTAGTACTTTAGTACCAGTAAGGTCGTGTCTTACCAGTAGGTAAATTACATTTAAAAGGTTTCAAAATGCCCTCCTGTGTGATGAGAAAATGTTTCCATTTATTTATTTTATTTATTTATTTATTTATTTGATGCAATATTATTTACATTTTTTACATAATTCAATGATGTTGGCCTCACTGGGTGGTTTACCCGTGCTGAAGCCTCCATTTCATATACAAAATTATACACAATACATATAAATATATATATACATAATATTGGTGAAAAAAAGGAAAAAAGTAAATAAAAAACATACGATTAAGATAAATTAAACTTAAAAATTAGAGATTTAGAATTAACGTAAAATTAAGAATAAATAATATTATATAAGGTTAAAAACGATATTTTTAATACGTGTTGTGTGTTTGTGGGTGATTGTGTTTTATATTGGTTTTGTGTGTTACTTATATGTTTTGTTATTTTATGCTATGATATTTTGGTAGTATTGTCTATTTTGGTCTTTAATCCATTTTGTAATTTTGTGTCGGAATTTATTTTTGTTTTCCTCAATTTTATTTATTCAATTTTATTTACACGGCAAACAGTAGTAAAAGTGAAGACATTTCTAAGTACACACAAATTACTTATTATTATCGATTATTATAAGCAATACAATTAATTTTCATGTTTCCCATCCGACAATTTTATGCGTCATTAGAGAAAAAACACACATTCTTTGATTGTCTTATGGTACGGCCACACTGAGGCCAGCTTCCAACTTCAATCTTTCGGACGATTGTGTAGAAGGGTAGTTTGTGTGTTGGAAATTCGAGTTGGAAAGTTGGCTTCGGTGTGGAAGTAGCATATCTTTTCAATGCATGAATAACTTTTGAATTAAGAAATTACTGAAAACGAAAGAGTGTTGTTTACTTGCCACATTATATCTTGAGTTTGTGAGACAATCACGGGCGTAGCCAGGTTTTAGTATCGGGGGGGGTTCAAAAATCACGACGACGACACCGAAAAAACGGAACTTGCAATTTAAATTAATTTTTTCTTTCAGAGGTCCCCATTTTTCTTTTTAGATACATAATAGCATCTTGAGTTGTCAGTGTTAAAAAGAACATTGCTTGAAAAATTGCTTGTAAGCACATCAACAATATTTAAGATTCATGAGAATTCCAAAAAACATATGGGCATATAATACCAGTAATATTGTCATATGCAATAAAAAATTTACCAGGTCGAAATTTCCGTAGATTTAGTGCTGATTTCCCTTTTCCCTAAAAAATATTTTTCTCCCCTAGATCTAGTCAAATTTCCCTAGACGGCACGAAGATATATGTACAAAGGTTACCGAATGCGATCGGATAATCGACGACAGCCAGCGGCGAGTGGTAGAGAGGGCGAATCCAAAATACATTATTAGTATAATAATTAGTAATAAAATAAGTTGTGCCGCTCTTCGCATCTCCTTATTTGTAATATTATTGATGTTGATATCTTAACTTTTCGGGGGGGTTTGAACCCCCAAAACCCCCCCCTGGCTACGCCCACGGAGACAATGGCAAGTCTATTTATAAAACGTCATTGGTTGATATGACAAATTCCGCTTTAAAAGTTTTTACCAAATATGAATTTAAACCCATGTTCTTCCACCTCTCCAAATGTAAATAGTTGTTTATTGTAGTAATTAAGTTGAAATGAAGTGCTTTTTCAATAATTTATGTGTATAGTGAAATTTTACCAATATTTTTTATTAGTGAAGACAAAGATTGCAGTTTTATCAGTTCAACAGCATTACAAGTTCTTAAAATTTTCAGGTTCTAATCTATTCCGAATTCCTGCTCATTTATCAATCAATGAATATTCCACATCTTGGGATTCTCATAAATCAGAATTTTTGGATGACATCGATTTTGCCAAAGTTGGATCACCAAAAAATTGGGAAAATGTAAAATCATCATTTGTGAAGTCCAGTAGAGATGCCACCGATAGAAATGTGGATGCATTGATCATACAATATTTAACTTTGAAATGCTATTGGGACGAAGGAAAAGATTATCTTAAATACATTAAAGACAGCGGTGGGTCCCTTAATCTTGGCGCCATTGGTAAAGTGATGAAGTTCTATTATTATTTTGGTTTGCAAAATAAATTGAGCCCTGAAGAAATGTCTTACATTAAAGACGCATGCAAAGAATTGATAAAGAAGTATAAAGTTCTGGACGGCACAACTGGTGAATGCTGCATTATTGCTCTTTCTCTGACTGATGATTGGAAGGAAGGCTTAAACCTGATTGAGAATGTGAAGATAGCTTCCACTCCCGCAGCACTTGCGTATTGCAGTCTCGCCGTAGCCGCTTTCAAAAACAACCAACCTGAAATAGGATGGAACCTCATCAGTAGCATGCCGGTGGTTCTCAGAAGTCCCTATGATAATGTGTTCACGTCCTGGATTGACTATTGCACATCTAATTTTAAAAGCGATAAAGTTGCGTTGCTTTCAAATTTAGAAAAAATGTTTAATTTCTGCGGAGAAAATGATTGGAAAGTCGGGCCTAGTGTTGTCAAGCAACTGAGTACAGTTTTCCCTTCCCATTTAAACTGGAAAGCAGACATTGTTCATATAAACAGAAAGTAAGTAATTTATTGTCTTCAATTTTTTAAACTCCATGAATGATTAAAAAAATGTAATAGTTTTTATAATGTCTATGATATTCACTTTAATAAAATAAAAATAGGATATTATTCAATTCAATTTATTTATTCTTTAAATACATTACAAAATTAAAAATTTTAATGCATTTTTAAAATATATTTGTAACAGTATTACATTAAACATAAATATAAATGGTAGGCAAAAAAAATTATATAAGCATTAATTGAGCTTGCCTTTTAAAGGCAGCTTCACTTACGCTAAATATGTCGATATCCGAATTAATTCTGTTCAACAGCAAGATTGCTCTCCCGACTGGCATAACCATTGGCAAGTTAGTTCTGCAAGCTGGGAGATAAAACAGTCTATGCTGTCGATGACGGAGATAACCATCGGGAACATAGAAACTAATGCTCTCCATGATAGCCGAGTTTTCGAACCTTCCACGAATCAGTCTGAAGAAATGTGTTACAATGAGCACATCCCTTCTGACCCATAGAAGGTTCATACTGAGCATGCCCAAGAGAAAGTGGGTAGGGCAGAGCCACGGATAGTAGCCATATTTCCTCAGGTAAAGAAATCTCAGAAATTTCTTCTGAACTCTCCAACATGAGGGAATACTTCACTTGGTGTGGGCTCCAAACCACCGACCCACTCTCAAGCCTACTCCTAACCTAACCTTAGGTAGCCGTTGGCGGCCTTTTACAAGAATACCGGAATTCTAATGCGGGGTGATATTTGTCTTCATAAACGAGGGGAGAATCGCTGTGAATGACGTTTAACGCAATATTACATAAAATAAGATCCAACGTCCTCGAATCCGAATTAAGAATACCATTATTCTGGGAGAGCCCGAACACTTCGCATAAGAAGTTAAGATCATTTTGAACATCATTGCTACTTCGTGCGGAATAGATGTTGAAATCTCCCATGATTATAATATTCCTTTCTCCGATAAGATCCATGTTTTCGTGTAATTTATCAAAGAACAATTGAAACGTTTCCAGGTTTGATGCCGGTGGAAAATATATTATACATGTAAATGTAACAAAAAAATCAATTGATATTTTTAACCATAGGTCTTCGATGCCAGCCTCCAGAGCAGGTATGTGTTCAGCTTTTAGTTTACTTTTAACAGCTAAAAGCCAGCCGCCACCTTTTCTTTGGCCACTACCACCATTTTCCTGAATACATGGAAACTGGCATCGAATAATTCCTGGTTGTATACACTGAGGTTTAGCCAGTCTCAGTAATTTCTATGACATCGTAATTGTTTACCAAAACATTAGAGAAAAATAAAGAACATTTTGTTTTAAGTCCTCTAACGTTTTGGTAAAAGAAATGAATGTTATTGGAATGTCAACTCGGTTTGATATTTGGAAGCCGAGGCGTTATAATCTTATTAACCCATTCCTTCAAAAACGAATGCTTGGGCCAATGCTTAGATTGTTGAAATTCTGCCACTACTGACCCGGGAACACCGATTTTAAACGATGCATATTCTCTTTTCGTTTTAATCTTATATAACTTAAATGGGGAGATACTAGCATTTTTAATCATAGACATCCAAATGACTAGACAAGCAGTTACAGGTGAGGGGTCAAACCAAACCATGGAGGGCGAAGAGGGGAAAGATGACTGTGATTCGTTATACAATCAATCTGACAGTAAATAGGCATCTCGCATTACAATATCACCATTTAGTTCTTAAAAGCAAAATCTGCTTTGAATGAATAGACCTTTTTACATGGGAGCGCGAATTGCTTGCCACGATAATAACATATTTGCTAAGGCCAAATGCTCGCCACAAAAACATTCGCCGCAATTCACATAGCAATATTTTGTTGCCGTGTTTAGTTAAGACACTTTTACAAATGTTTCATAATTTACTTACCCCTGTAACCAGCGACGAGGACACTGGAGAACCGCCCACATTCGCTATGTCTATATAATATGTACCTATAATGTATAGCGCAAGCTGCCGTTTTTGGCGTGATATTTCGTAAAACGTATAGACGTTACTTTCGCGCTGGTCACTACAAGAATGATGACGTCACATATTTTAAATTCTCTCCCCTCCCCATGGAGCGAGCTGGCGCCAAGGCGGAGCTTATAGCCGGTTCCATGGGGAGGGGGAAATATTACGTTTTTATCACTTAGGGCAGGTCCAGATATATTCATATGTCCGTGTTTTTAATAATTGATTTTAAGTGCGATGTCAGGTCATCTAATAAAGTGTCTAATTATATTATTAGTTTACTACAAATGTATCTAATAATTTCGGTTATTACTCTGTTTATCTACCTATAACTCCAGTTATATGAACTCTAGAACTCTGATTTGCTTTGAATTTAAGTATCTCTTTCAAAATTGGTGGTGTTTGTTTGAAGAATTCTGATAAGCGATAAAGTACCACCTAAAATGTAACAATTTTAACAGAAAACTATTTAACTAGAACTGATTTGTGGAGAGTTCAAACTATCCACGATTTTTCACAGGTCTGCTCTAGTGTATTAATAACTGTTTTAGAAATAAATAAAAAATGTATCTATTTTACCGAGTTAGCATTGAAAGCAAAATAGATTTTCACAATATTACCAGTGGCCATCCAGTCCTTTTCTTTAAAAATTGGAGTCCAATTATTGGCCAATCTATATTACATTGCAGATCACTTTCTAAACCGTATCTTCAAAGTCAATATTGATGTTAAAATAATCAGTCTTTTCATATGATATTTCAGGATATGAATTTTTCAAATTGTATTTACATTATTACAAACTTTCAAATTTAAATGTATAATTGTTTTAGTGGGAAGTGTTACGGATGCAAGAGCGAACTTGGTGAGATATATGTGACAGACCAGGAATACGATGAACTAAAGAAAGCGTTTTACAGTAAAGTTATGGTCGGCAAAAGCATATTCATCAAATCATCACCGACGGAAATAAAATCATTCTTAAAATTCTTGGAAAGGAATGCACCATTTGACATTGCCGTGGACGGACTCAATGTGGCCTATTCCATACCAAACAACTGCAAATCTAGTCTTTTGGTTTCTGTTGTGCAGAAATTTGTGGCTGAGAATAAAAAGATTGTTGTTATTGGACGTAATCATATGCTCAAATGGTCAAAGAAAGATTTGAAATATATTCAACAGAATTCCAGTCTGTTTCTGACTGATGATTTGTAAGTATGCACATATTAATTCAATTTCATTTCACGACAACTCAGGAGATTATTTATTTTATTTTTCCTTGTCCGTAAACATAATTATTTATTTGAATGATTTATCTGTACAGGTCTCACGATGATCCATTCCTTCTACTAGCTGCTCTGAGCGGCCGTCACACAAAGTTTTTGTCCCGAGACATCATGCGCGGACATAGATTCCTGTTGGAAGATGAAAGGCTTCGCACTGTATTCAAAAGATGGCAGCAGAAGAGCCAAATGTCTTTGACCTATCTTACGTCTTCGGGAAGATGTATCATTAAGGTTTGATATTTGTAATTTCGCAATTTTTTTTTTTTTTTTTACAGTGAATACCGCACAAGTATCTCAACTGCTCCCGTCTGGAGCCAGTGAGACTATGGCATCCCCAATTGGGGTATGTTGTGAGGCTTAAGGTAGTGGGGAGGGGAAGGAGGTGGGGAAGAGGAAGGTTGGGAAGTACCTGGCTATTCAGATCTGGTCACTAAACACGGCTAAAGCCATTTTCAAGCAACGTTTCAATTCTGAATGGTGGTCTTACACCAGGGCGATACTGATAGTATCTACCACTCTGGAACATGCCGCAAATATACTATATATTATTTTAAATGAATTAATTGTGAAATAACACAAATTAATCAAATAAAATTTATTTGCGCATGCCGGGTTCGAACCCGCGACCTCCGGATTGTGAGTCAAGAGTCTTACCCACTGGACTACGGAGGTCGTCGCGCGAAGCGATACACACTTGAAACATTTTTATGGTTTTTAACAAGCAAGTTGTCTTTTTCTCTTCTGTTTTCAGCAGGGCTGGATTTTAGGTTTGTTTCTTCAACTCCACTAGATTTGTATTACTTTAAATAAAAAATGTGTGTTTAATTTTTTAAAATTTGTTTTAGGAACCTCCAAAATATGTACCAGTTGCACATAAGTCTAAAGGATGGCATATCCCATTTAATACGACAGATAATCAAATAAATCCTGACTCTATTGAATTACCAGAAGATTGGCTGTGTCTTCAACCTAGAAATAAAACATAATTAATTATCAAAAATATGAACTGCGCTTTTATTTCTATATCTCATCTCGTAATCTGGAAATCTGTTGAAAGAGCAAAAACTATTGACCCGTGAGTTCTGGCCTTGTGACATTTGCACATTTCTGTCAGAATTTCTAAATCAAGTCATTTTCAAGATTATTTGATACCAAGATACCTTTGAAATATTTATTTTAATGTAAAAAAAAGACAAATGGCCATATTTTTTAATTGTCCAATAAGAAAATAAATCAGAAGAAGAGTGTTGAAACTTAGGCAGTTTCTGTGAACACTGGAGTTTACAAAAAAACACCCTTGTGTGGTAAGATTCCAATTGTTTGAAACTTAGGCAGTTTCTGTGAACACTGGAGTTTACAAAAAAACACCCTTGTGTGGTAAGATTCCAATTGTTTGGTTTTGGATTCGCCCATGCTCATTAAAAAAATCACCTCTGAATATTGATATGGAAGCAGATAATCTGCTTACTGTCGTTTAAATTCAAAGCATTTACGTAGGTATGTTTTTTTAAATGTTAAAGAATCATAATTCACAAATGTATGAAATTTGTATGTCTGTTAACAGAAATGTTTGAAAATTGTACTTATTACAGAAAATTTATGAACAAATTTTATAGTTATTATATTAGCTTGTATTGTAAAAATGAATTAAATAAAACACGGCGCTCTGGAAGAAAATGACAGCTGCTAAAAGAAACACTAAAACACAATATTTTTAAGACTTTAACCCCTCAGGCCTCGACTGTATTTTGTTAGAGGGTAAAAAATATTTCCGTTTTGCAAAAATATCCAAATAAATGGAATATTTCTGAATGTATCCGAAAACTAAAACTGTTTTGGAAAGGTGATAAAATACATAGGTGAGTAAATAAAGTTAATATAGGAAATAAAGGAAATACGTGACGTAGCAACAATGCGTGGTTGCTACATATCCGAAAACTAAAACTGTTTTGGAAAGGTGATAAAATACATAGGTGAGTAAATAAAGTTAATAAAGGAAATAAAGGAAATACGTGACGTAGCAACAATGCGTGGTTGCTACATATCCGAAAACTAAAACTGTTTTGGAAAGGTGATAAAATACATAGGTGAGTAAATAAAGTTAATAAAGGAAATAAAGGAAATACGTGACGTAGCAACAATGCGTGGTTGCTACATATCCGAAAACTAAAACTGTTTTGGAAAGGTGATAAAATACATAGGTGAGTAAATAAAGTTAATAAAGGAAATAAAGGAAATACGTGACGTAGCAACAATGCGTGGTTGCTACATATCCGAAAACTAAAACTGTTTTGGAAAGGTGATAAAATACATAGGTGAGTAAATAAAGTTAATAAAGGAAATAAAGGAAATACGTGACGTAGCAACAATGCGTGGTTGCTACATATCCGAAAACTAAAACTGTTTTGGAAAGGTGATAAAATACATAGGTGAGTAAATAAAGTTAATAAAGGAAATACGTGACGTAGCAACAATGCGTGGTTGCTACATATCCGAAAACTAAAACTGTTTTGGAAAGGTGATAAAATACATAGGTGAGTAAATAAAGGAAATAAAGGAAATACGTGACGTAGCAACAATGCGTGGTTGCTACATATCCGAAAACTAAAACTGTTTTGGAAAGGTGATAAAATACATAGGTGAGTAAATAAAGTTAATAAAGGAAATAAAGCTTTAAAATTTTGGAATTCCAAATAAACATATAATTTTTGAAATATAAAAATTTTGCATGCAAAATTAAAACAACATAAAAAAGTTTTCAAAATGGTTCACCTTAGTTTTTTCTAACTAAAATTACTGATTACGCACAAAAAATAAAAACACAATTTATTATACCAATATATTATAAATGTTATCGTCAACTCATTTTTTTGTCATTTCATGTAAAAATCTATATTTATTAAAATCTGTTGCTGTTCGTTTGACTCGCTAAAACTCGAGAAGAAAATATGGAAAAATTGTGAGGAAGATAGTAAAAAAACAATTTCATTTTCCCATATAAACTGTTCTACCTACTTTCTTGTCAATCATTTGACATTCGTCGCTTCGGTACGGTAGACTCGGGTCCACTTGAATTGAAGCACGTATTAAATTAAGGGTTTTGAATCGACAACATAATGTATATCCATCTTACTCGGATTATCGCATATTTAAATTTTAATATTTTGATGGTTGTCATTGTTGGTTCGTTCAGAATAACAAATTCGAGTTATTGCAAACATCAGAAGAAAAGCAAACAACTTGGTAACTATTTTTTTTAAATTAGGCAATTCACCCTAAACAGAGTGCTTTGTTGGTGTCGTAGTTAATATCTATCTCTAAAAATGAATCGCCGAAATGTATGTATGCGCATAACTTCCGAACGACTGTACCAATTGGATAATTCTTTTTTTTTTGTTTGGTTTTTTTTTTTTTTTCAATTATTTCTGGCTTTCACCCTTCAAGGGTGTTCTAGGCCATCATTTATAATTACAGAGAAAGGAAAGGTGAATTTATGTATTAATTTTATTTAAATGTGCAGGGTGGGGGAGGGGGATAGAGGGAGGGGGAGGGATGGGGGGAGTGGAGTGGGGAGAGGGAAGGTGGAGGAGGTTGGAGTGGGAATCACCCTAATACCATTCGAGCGAAGCCGCAGGAAATAGCTAGCGTTTTATGGGCAATCAAGATGCGGAAGTTGAAAGGCGTTGTGCTCATAATCCAAAATTGAAACGAACCATTATCCAAGAACTGCAAAGTTTCTTCATCAGAACAATGATTTAGTCAAAATGTTCAAAATGGTATTAGATCATATGCCATCGGACAGCCATAATATTGTCATTCTTCTTCTTCGATGGCGCTACAGCCCATATCGAGCTTTGGCCTCCTGCAACACTCGCCTCCAACTCCTCCTATCCTCAGCGGCTGGCTTCCAATTTGGTACCTGGAGAAGCTGTGCTGCATCCCCTCTTACTTCGTCTTCCCACCTCAGTCTGGGTCTTCCCACTTTTCTCTTTCCACCTGGGTGTCCAGTCAAAATTCTTTTTGGGACGCGTGTATCCGGCATTCTCTGTACATGCCCAGCCCATCTCAGCCTGAGGAGTCTCATATGTGTTGAGATGCTAGGTGCCTTATATATATCATTCAATTCTGTATTGTGCCGGATGCGCCACTGTTCACCCTCTTTCATGGGTCCACATATTCTTCTCAGCACTTTTCTTTCAAAAGTATCCAGCATTTCAGCCATCTTTACCGTCAGTGTCAGCGCCTCACATCCATATGCCAATACAGTTCTAACAATGGTCTTATATATGGTTATTTTGGTTTCTCTGTGGACACTACGTGACTTAAACACTGGCAGCAAAGAGAAGTATGTTTTGTTGGCTGCTGTGATTCTCCTTCTGATTTCTGCTGGATCCTCATTGTTCTCTGTCAGACTGGAGCCCAGGTAGGTGAATTGATCGACCACTTCGTATGAGTAGTTGTCTTTGAATTGTGCACTACTTCTTCTTCTGTGTGAAGGGTTCCTGCTCTGTATCATCATTTTCGTTTTGTTGACATTAACCTGCAGTCCTACTTCCCGTGCCGCTGTTTCTAAAGGATCGAAGACCTCCTTAATGGCTGAAATTGATCTTCCGACAATGTTACTGTCATCCGCATATCCGACAACTTGACTGCTCTTAAAACAAATATTGGAGCCAGTGTCTATTAGCGTTTTTCTTATTACATGTTCGAGCACAATGTTGAAGAGAGTGGGAGCCAGACCGTCCCCCTGTTTTAGTCCCTGCGATACTGTGAATTTTTCTGACAATTCCCCATCTATTTTGACCTGACATCTTGAGTCTGACATTGTGGCTTTGATGAGCCTAACCAATTTAGATGGAATCTGGAATTGAAGTAGTATGTCATACAGACACTCCCGATCTATGCTATCATATGCTTGCTTGAAATCTATGAATAGTATAATAATATTGTCATTAGAGCTGACTAAACACCTGCTGGTGGGCATGCAAGGAGGTTTAGTTCACCGACAATCGATAAAGTGGTTATTGTCATTGTTGGAGAAAATTTGCAGTCTAGACATATCGTGCTTCATTGTCGGAACAATGAATTGAAACGTCTGTCTGAAACGCGTAGGTCTAATGACGCGTTACAATATCCATTAATCTTCTGGCAGGGATAAGATGGATACCATTTTAATATCAAAATGGTTACTCAAGTAACAGGTAACGATATTAAATAATATTTTTAAAATTCAATATCAATATATCTATATAATTATTTATCATTTATGATTTCAGGTGCTGAAAATAACAAAAAAGGTAGTGCTATGAATGTTTATTCACAGACTCATGACCCGTGAAGGTGAAGAAAATCACATTTTGATGTGTCAACGGCTTCTTCATCAGTTTGCAGTTGACATGTATGACAAAAATTGAGACTAAACGATTGATATATTATATGTCTAGACTGCTAATTTTCTCCAACAACGACAATAGCCACTTCGTCGATTGTCGGTGAATTAAATCTCATTGCATGCTCACCAGCAGGTGTTTGGTCAGCTCTAATGACAATATTATGGCTGTCCGATGGCATACGATCTAATACCATTTTGAACATTTTGACTAAATCATTGTTCTGATGAAGAAACTTTGCAGTTCTTGGACAATGCTTCGTTTCACTTTTGGATTATGAGCACAACGCTTTTCAACTTCCGCATCTTGATTGCCATAAAAAGCTATTTTTTCTCGCTGCTTCGCTCGCATGGTGATTCCCACTCCCCCATCCCCCCCTCCCTCCCCCCTCCCCCTCCCCTAATTCCCTCCACCCCACCCTCCTCCCCCTCCCACCTCTCGCATTCCACACATTCATTCCTGGTACATTCAGTTTTCAAACTGCTCGCGTGTAGGGAATGCAATCTCGTTCTCGCGAGATCTCGCCCCTTTTTAGCGAGATTGATCTCGGACGAAAAAAGGGCGAGATCTCGCGAGTTTAACGAGATTGCACTCGAGCATAAAAACGTCTTATTCGAAGCGCGGACTGACACGGTCGGAGTTGCGATCTCTCGGTTTTGTTCGGTGCGCGTGAGGCGTCGCACAATGGGGTGGATGACCCCGAAAGTTGGCATCAAATCAGGGGTTGTAATTACATCAAACCTTTTTCGATTTTTAGTTCCGTATAGACATGTTAATACAAATAAGTGAAAAATTTTTTTGGAAAAGTCACCCACATTTAGTACAAAAATATTAAATTGAAAAATATAAGATAAATTAAATTAGTAATAAAGCTCACTTCATTTCAAAAGCTATTTATTTACAGTTATATACAGAATAGATCATCTTCGTCATCCTATGATAATATACTATCATTATCACACTTGGTTCAACTACCAAATCATTCCCGGCAGTCGGATTAGGGTCTGGTAACTTTAGCATTTGTAGTCCTTCTTTTGGAATTGTTTTCACTGTCCTTTTGTTCATTTTTCCCAAGCTGGAGATTACTGAATCTGACGAAATCTCACTCAGAGAATCGATGACAGGCTGTTAACTTGTATAAAGTGTTCAGCAATATGATCTAGCAATTTATTGTTGTAATTTCTCTTCTTCACTGAAGATTCCGTGACCGTTATGCATTCGCTTAAAGGGCAACATTTTTTTCTTAGCTCCTTGTGCAATTGTACAGGAAGGAAATACCTCTTTATTCTTTTCCCTTATTAAACTATATTGGTAAAGTCTAAGATTGGCATCTAAAATCGAAGGAAGTGCTTCATCATCAATCAATACCTTTTTGTTTTTGGTTTTATCGGTAAAAGTTTTTCGATACTTCTTTGCTCTGGTCGGTGTACTTAAACGTGACTTCTTTGACTACAGTCAATGTTGTTGCTTTACCTGCCTACCGAAAACTCATGTGGGTAGCAGAGGTTAACTCATTACTAGATGTTCAATATCGCAATATCATAGTTTTTGGTGTTTTGTATTTATTTTTTTACGATACATTTATACAGTAAAATAACATAATAATAATATTTCAAAATAACTGTAAATATTAAAATGGGTACAAGTGTTATTATGTCTTGTTTGTCTATATTAGTTCCTAGCTAGGCAGATTGCCCGTTCTAAGGAACCAAATGCTGGTGAAAAATGCAAAAAATGTATTCTGAACAAAAAAAAAACAAAGTGTTTTTTTTTTTTTTGTAGATTAAATATATACTAAGTTCTTACTGATTGTGGCATTTAATAGTAAAGCATTTAAAATTTTAAGTTTTTAGTGACGTTATTTAACAATTTTTCAGACTCATCCCTACCTAAGCCAATCAACCATTTATTTATTATTGAACCGATGCATGTCATTTTACATGTTTTAATATTTAATTCTGGAGGGATTTTATTATATAATTTCGGTCCCAGATATGTATATGTCTTTTGGAACTTCGACGTATTGCTCCCTGGGACCACAAGATCCTTTCTGGTGTGACTTCTTGTGATGTATTTATGATAAATTTTATCAAGTTTTTCTAGATTTTTGTGTACGTGGATAATAACCTTTTTTATATAGTTTTGACGAACATCAAGTACATAAAATTTTTTGTATAGCTGATCGCTAGAAAACCTATAGGGTTTACACATAATAACTCTAGTTATGGATTTCTCGGCCTTCACTAGTGGATCTAAAATTGTTCTACCTGACGCTCCCCAACCAATACAACCATACGTTAAGATGGGGTTGCATAATCCGAAATATATTTTTCTTAGATCTTGCTGTTTGATTATATTTTGTAATACAAAGAATATATGGATCAATTTTCTTACCCTTATTGTGAGGTTGTCAATGTGATATTTCCACTTAAGGTGATTGTCTACAATAATGCCTAGATATTTGATGTTTTTCACACTTTCCAAAACTTCACAATTGCAGATAGAATTAATATTATCGGAATTACAGTTACGCTTATGTATTTTAATTGTAAATGATGTACTAGGTTGCCCTTTTATAGTTGAGCTGAATCTTATGTATTTAGTTTTTGATATATTTAGTGTAAGTAGATTTTTGTCAAGCCATTGTTTTATCGCCTTGATTCCACTTTCAGCATGTTTATGTGTTTGAGTCCAGTCATCTCCTTCAAATATAGCTACCGTATCGTCAGCGAATGTAATAATTTTTCCGCCTACTTTTAGCTCGCATAATTCATTTATGTAGATTATAAATAGAAGAGGTCCCAATGTGCTTCCCTGCGGTACCCCAAAGTTGGTCTCTAGTGATTTACTCACTGTTTTGCCCATTTTGAGTTGCTGGCTTCTACCCGTTAAGTAACTCTTTAACCATTCGTAGGGCATACCTACAATGCCAATATTTTTTAATCTTTTGAGGAGTAATTTATGCGAAATTGTATCAAAAGCCTTGGCTAAGTCTAAGAACAGTGCAATTTTTTTCTTTCCACGATTTATATTTTAGAAATATGTTGTGTAAGTTGCGCTATCGCATCGTCCGTTCCCCTCCCCGTCCGAAAGCCGAACTGATTTTTGCTTAAAAGTTTTTGGCTCTCTACATAGTTACTTAATCTGTTTTTAAAAATTTTTTCTATAATTTTTGAGATGGCACTCAATAGGGATATTGGCCTATAATTGCCCACTTGGTTTTTGGGTCCATTTTTGTAGATTGGTACTACTAAAGACTTTTTAAGATGGTCGGGGAAAACCCCCGAAGTAAAACTTTTATTAAAAATGTTCGATAAAGGTGATGCAATATTGTGTTTAATAATTTTTAGTATATGAGTGTTAAGACCGTCAGGGCCTTTCGAATGTGTGTTGTTAAGATTGTCAATAATTTTTAGAACCTCTTTATTTGTCATAGGTGGGAATTGAAATGAAAAAGAATTGTGTTTTGTTTCTATTGCAGATGCCAGTGAATCTTCAGTTTCCTTAGTGACACTTAGGATGTTTTCCGCAAGGTTAGACCCAACCGTTGTAAAATATTGGTTAGTGTGGCAAGCAATTATGTCCGAATCAGTGGTGGCTGTGTTTCCAATTAGGAGTTCGTTAATATTAGGGTCAGTTTTATGTTTAGTATTGGTAATTTGCTTAACGATGTTCCACATGTTTTTACTTGATGGATCTTGGTCAAGTTGATGCTTATAGTACTGTTCTTTTGCCTTACGCATAACATCTTTACAAATGTTACGATACTTACGGTAATTCTCTTGTTTACAAGTATTTTGTGGGTCTTTGGTCGCCACTTTGTGTAAATGATTTCTTTTGTGTATAGCTTTTACAATACCAGTGCTAATCCAAGGAGAAAGTTGTATTTTTTTATGTGTAATGAGTTTATCTTTTGAATTTTGTGTTATACGCATGTTGATTTTGTTAATAAATAAGTTGAGGGCTTTGTTAACATCAGTCACTCCACATACATCTGTCCATGTTTCATCATTTAGATCCCTAATTAATCCCTCGTAGCAGATGGTTGATGTAAACTGGTTATATTTTACTTGCTTTTTAAGAGATGTGTTTGTAATGCTTATTGCTGTTGTATAGTGATCAGTTATTGTATTGTGTATAACAAATGCATTGGATGCCGTAATATTTCTGGTATTTATGTGATCTAAACATGACATGCTATTATTTTAAACCCTGGTAGGGACTGTAATATTTATTGCTAAGGTGTTTTCTGCCATGGCGCACATGTAATCGTGACATTGTCGGTGTATAATTCCAAAAGTGTTAATATTTATATCTCCCATCACTATTTGTTGTTTAAAATCACTACATTTTTTGAGCTCAGATATAAGATTATCTAGAAATGGATGTATGTCGTGGAATGATGGTGATCTGTAAATGGCTAAAATACATAGATATCCATTAATGACTATTTTTAGACAGTTAGATTGACTGATGCAAATTTCTTGAACTTGCGAGTGGATGTCATCGCGAATGTAAGTTACGACTCCACTGTTTTGATTCAATAGTTTTGTTGTATGATATTCATGATATCCTGTAATTTGTTTAGCAAGATATGAGTCATTCAGTCTGCATTCTGTAAGGATTATTATATGAAATCTCACAGTCGACTTAATGCTATCTAAAAATAAAAGAAAGTCATCCAGATTTTCCATTGTACGGATATTTTGTTGTATAATATTAATTTTGTTACTCCAATTAAATTTTTTGATTTCATCAATTTCTTCTATAATAAATTCATTGTTTGGCTCTCCTATGTTATCTATTTCCGTATATGCGCTTAAACCCATTTTATTTAATTTATATTATTACATGGTATCTTACGATCGCTGAGTTTTAGGCCTGTATTTAAAATTGCAAGGAGGGTGATTGTACAATATAAATATTTTAATTTAGGAAGTTTGGTATTTGTTGATGGAGATAATGCTAGTGTTTGGTTCACATTGAACGGCATTAATAATAGTTTATAATAGTGTATAAAAGTGTATAATATGTTGATAAATGAGATGATATGATAGTGATCTTGATTTGTAATTCTTTCCTTGTAAGGCCTTTCAAGCCATTCTTTATTGTTTAAAATTAAGGTGTCATAGTTTCTGCGATACTTCAACCATCTGGTTTTCAATTTACAACAAAATACAGCTATTTTATTAAAAAAAAATTGATTCACAAGGTCAGAATGTCAGATGTCTAAGAGATGTTTTTTCAGGAATTTTACTTTTTCATCAAATTTCTTAACGCCAACGTTCTTCATATGTCTTCATAATCAAGTATAACTCGAATCTTTTTAACCCCCCCCCGGTGACTAAAAACCTAAGCCCCCCGCCGCTCATTTGTACCAAGCGTGGTATTTCGAAGACCCCCCCCCCCCTGAACGGGTTACGTAGCATGGATACGTTCCCTAACGTGTTACGTGATTGCGTTTGATTTCATTCGAGTATTTTTTTTGGTTATTTATACAAAAAAAGTTTCTTATGTGAAGTTGTTAAGTTTAATTTTTTTTAACTTCTCGTTGTTTTGTTTGTTATAAAAGAACTGTTTTATTACTAAAGGATTTTTGTTTGATATTAGTAAAGAAAGGTTGTTTGTTTCATTTGTTATTTGATAGATACGTACGTCAAAGCTTACTACGAAGTTTATTAAAAAAATATAGACAAATACGTCAAACAATGTTTGATGCATAAAAGTCTATTGAAAAATTCGTGAAATTAAATGTTTATCTTATAATACTTATAATTTTATTATTTTTTTCCTAATTTATTCAAATATTGTGATTATTTGCAAAAAAAACACACAAAACTGCCAATCTCGCGAGATCTCGAAATTGGCGAGATCTCGCGGTATTGATATTCTAAACCCGCGAGATCTCGCTTAAGCCCCAATCTCGCGAGATTTGCATTCCCTACTCGCGTGCCACCTATTACAATTTTTTATGCAAATTTCATAATGGCAGAGCTCAATATACAAACTAACAAACAACAAAAAAAGAATTATCCAATTGGTATAGTCGTTCGGAAGTTATGCGCATACATATATTTCGGCGATTCATTTTTAGAGATAGATATTAACTACGACACGAACAAAGCACCCTTTTTAGGGTGAATTGCCTAATAAAAAATAAAAAAAAGTTACCAAGGCAACAATTTGTTTGCTTTTCTTCTGACGTTTTTGTTATTCTGAATGAACCGACAATGACAACCATCAAAATATAAAAATTTAAATACGCGATAATCCGAGTAAGATGGATGTGCATATTTTTTTATTTTTTTTTACTTGAGCTCCACACAGGAGGCCCTGAGGAAAATAATTTCCCTCAGGGCCTATGTCATCTTTGAGGATGCTGTGTGGAGGGTTTTTTTTAAGGAAGGAGGAGAGTTCTGGGAAGGAAAAGGGTTTAAGGGGTGGGTAGGAATCTGGGGTTCAGTATGTCCCGGTCATCCGCCTCCAAGACCTAGACAAACCTCACCCCATGAACCCGGGCACCCCTGCTAAATCACCAAACGTAGCGAACCACTTGGGGTGACCTATGGCAGAGGTGTTGGTTATCCAATAAAGGGTCCCGGGGCGGCGGTACCCATTCCCCGCCTCCCAAATTGCATATGTTGTCGATTCAAAACCCTTAATTTAATACGTGCTTCAATTCAAGTGGACCCGAGTCTACCGTACCGAAGGGAAGAACGTCAAATGATTGATAGGAAAGTAGGTAGAACAGTTTACATGGGAAAATGAAATTGTTGTTTTTACTATCTTCTTCGCAATTTTTCCATATTTTCTCACCGTTTAAACCTTCCCTGGACTTTGACAAACATTTCATAACCAAAATCAACTAAATCGGCCCTGCCGTTCTCGAGTTTTAGCGAGACAAACAAACAGCAATAGTTGATTTCCACAAAATGAAGAATAAATAAAATAAAAAAAATCTTCATGTTTGTTGACTGTAGTGTTGGCATTACTTCATAATCAAACAGTATTAATAGGCTTGCGTCTGCATGGACGTATTTCAGAACCCAGCTACGAGTGCATGTCGGGCACTACCCAAACGCGCCGCGCCACAAATAACATCTGTGTATGTGGAAGTCGGTCGACTACTGATGACAAATTGTATTTGGTCTCTGGGGACAGTAGAAGGGAAGTGGAATCTAAGGCTGAAGAAGGTTTACAAGTGATCCTTGAATGGGGAAAGAGAAATAGACTTATCTTCGATCCCCACAAGGCCGTTGGTCTCCTCATGAAGGGCATGCTCAGCCGAGGCAGGAACCCCTTCATTGGAATGGGAGACTCATCCATTCGATTTGCAGAAAATACCAGGTATTTAGGCGTCATTATGGATAGATCTTTTTCGTTCCTAGCCCACGTCAAGAACGTCTCCGACAGGGCCCAGGCCTTGTTTCAGAAACTGAGAAGAATCTCAACAGCCGAGTGGGGATTGCGTTCTCCGGTGATTCGAATGCTGTATGAGGGGGTATATGTGACGCAAGTCTCGTGTGCTGCCTCCGTGTGGGAGCATCGCCTGGATAATGTCTTGATAAACTCGGCTCTTATAGGACTGTAGCCTCAGATGCATTACCGGTTCTGGCCGGAGTTCTGCCAATTGACCTTGCAATTAGTGAAATGTTGCCAAAAAAGGAACTTATTAGAGGCAGGGCTGCTGTCCACCTTGGAGTCGAGCTGACACCGGGAGGTGTCGTGGCCCTCCCCGGCTTGCTCAAAGCGATGCGTGAAAAGACTCTGAGTGTATGGCAAGAGCGATGGAATAGGTCGACGATGGGCAGATGGACTTTCTCCTTCTTCCTTTCAGTTAAATTTAGAATGGAAGGGGCATACATTAAACTGAATCACTACATGACACAGATGCTCTCCGGACATGGGGAATTCAGGGGTCGGTACATATCTTGACCCTTTCTCCCCATCCAAACGGTGATACTAACCAGGATGCCAGGCACATTCTGTGGCACTGCGAGTTGATGAAGGAAGCACGAGAGGAAATGTTGGATGGCTTGCGCGGAATAACAAGACCAGCGGTTTTTACCTGCAGTGTAAAGAAACAATAAATAAATATAGAATTTAAGTATCTTTCCGGATACATATGGTGAGATTACATATGGCGGCATTGCCTGTCACGGTTACTTTAACTCTGTGACTAGCTATCACTTCACTCCATCACTGGATCACAGTGGATCCGAGTGGATCACAGTGGATCCGAGGAGCTGGCTATTTTTGGAACCAGTTCTTATCGGATTTATAAAATGGTTACCTACACTAAAACTGGGCGAAGCCGAAGCAAAAGCCGCCCGCAGGGCCTAGCAGCAAAAACCTGCGGAGCGGGTTTTTAACTGCTAGTTTGAATGATTTCCTCATCTTCATTTTAGCCATATTTTTATTTCGTTTTTTAGCTCCATAGTGTTTTTAATTTCATTTGGAAGGTCATTATGTAATTTTGTCCCATGAAAATTATGGTTTTTCTGGCCAAAAGATGTATTTAATTTTGGAATGTTTAGTAGATTAGAGGTTTTCGTCCTTGTAGGGTAGGTGTGTTGGTCAGGTACCTATTTTGTTCTTTTAAATTTGAATAGAGTTTTATAAAAAGTACCAAAGACATCTAAGTTTTTAAAATTTTCTTTTGACCGAGTTATTATGGATATTTCCAGGATATGTAAAACTTTTTTTTTTTTCAAAAAATTGTTTGCCTGTTTTTCTTTTGACTGCCTGCAGAGATAAGTATGTCAAGTTGCAATTAAGTTAGCCTCTGGGAGAATATAATAACTAAGCCCTTGGTGGTAGTTACTTGTTTTATAAATAATATTATCAAGTTTAAAATAAAATCCTTCTACATAAGATATGTTCTAAGTAAAACAAAAGTAAAATGTCATTGGGTTTAAAATTTTTATTAAGCTAGTTCAAGAATTGAAAAAAATAAAATGGCTTCATCTACATCATTTTCATTTGTAAAACCAGAATCAACTATGCGAATACGGACAAGAAGAGGTTAATGTTATGTTATATTATTATAATATCCATCTTCCAGTTGATTAGTCAGACACCGAAAAATCCAAATTTGATTCAAGTATGTAAAAAAGTTTACCCTCTATCTCCGTGGTCGTCAAGCTGCGGCCCGCACAAATATCAGCCGCTTTTTAAAATATTTCTTTTTTCATGTACAATTATATAAATCTGATTTTTATTTTTTATAAATATTTTGTGTTTATTACATGATTTTAAAACGTTGTTTTTAATTGATTGACATTTGATTTCAAAACGTTGATTTTAATTGATTGACATTTGCTTTTAAAATGCCCAGTTGGTTTTTGGACACATTCTAAGTCGATTTTGAACTCGCATAGAGTGTACTTCATAGGTCATAACGCCCTCTTGTGGGTGTTTGAGACTTTCAGAAGGGGCAGTAGAAGACCCAGAAAAAAATAGGGGGCGTTAAGAAGGCACAGTGAGGGTATGGGCAGGTTAAAAAATATGGTATAAAAAGACGGTAGGGGAGGGGGGGCACTTTGATACACAAAAATTCAATCTCTTTTCTGAGGACCATAAAGCATTATATTTAAATATTTGTTTTGATGTGTGCATTGGCTGATATGTCAGCTTATATTTTGGCTACGCAAAAACTGCAAAAACTGGCGACGTATAGAGATAAACTGATTTTAAGAAAAAATCATATTTGTATCATTCTGCCCCACCAGTGGGGCACTTTGATACATGGGGTGGGGCAGTTTGATAGGTATTTTAGATCCATATGAAATGCAAATTTAAACTGACTAAAAACCCAATATAAACTGTATTATTACTTAAAATTAAGAAATAAAACAATTTTATTGATTGAGATCGCAAAAATACTTTTTATTAAGAGTGCACATTAGCCATAATCAGTCTCTTAAGTTACTTGAATATAATCACAAAAAAACAATATTGTCATCATAGAACAAGACTAATTCTCTGTTATTTTCTTAATTATATAATCAGTTATATACTTACTAGGTAATCAGACTTTAAGGGTCGGGTTTGGAAAACATCGCTCCGCATTATCAGTAGCATCCGCGTCTCGTAGCAGCAATACTAGAAAATTATATACGGGTAGTTAGAAAAATGTGTAAAGTTACTAGTGATTAATTTTTTTTTACTGTAATCTTACAAATTCTATAAGTTATACATACTGCAACTTTAGTTAAAACGTTGAAAAAGGCCTTCGCGATTATCCCTCCTGAACCTGTTGTAAACATTTTTACCAAAAATCCTTCCGTAATCTCAGAGTAAACATTATGTTAAAACAAGCTATTAAATTAAAAGCACTTCAGTGTATCTAGATTTTTATTGTAATTCGCCTAAACTTTCTGAATTTTTCAACTATTCTCCGCCATACAAAAATGTATGGCAAAATAATACGCCGCGCGATGTCTTATATAACGGTTGAATTTCACAGAATTCATTCAGTTGTGAGAGAGCGGTCAAGGTGACAGCATGCATATTTTTTTCGCAGCAATTTTGTTCGCTGTTTATTCGATTTTTGAAGGAATCATTGAGGAGATAGGTGTTACAGTAACCGGGTAAGTAGAAATAAAATATATCTAATAAATTATTTTTAACTTGATTTACAGTTTTACAGATTTTATTTTTATTTTTTTTTTTAAACTTCAGGTACCTTCAAAATGGGTAAAATAAAGGAATTCTTGCTTACCGTGCCATAAAAAATAGACCCTCCCACTGGAAGAAAAGGAGAATAAGGTAATAATGTCAAAAAATTTTTTTTACTGATTTCTATCAAAGGTAGTTTGAAGGTGGACTGAAGTCATTTCGCTTTTTGACTTCTAAAAATTTCGGCATCCATCTTGAATTTCTCTGTAGTTATCTACCGATTTGGTTCAATATCAGAATTCGGGCGTTTAGAAGTGCACTGAACTCGGATCTAATGTCAAAATGCAAAATTTCGGCATCCATCTTGAATTTCTCGTGTTCTCTACCGATCTGGTTCAAAATCAGTATTGGGGAGTATTGGCGAGCACTGAACTCGGATCTAATGTCCAAATGCAACATTTCGGCATCCATCTTGAATTTCACTAGTTATCTACCTATTTGGTTCAAAATCAGGATTAGGGCGTTTGGACGTGCACTGAACTCGGATCTAATGTCAAAATGCAACATTTCGGCATCCATCTTGAATTTCTCTAGTTATCTACCGATTTGGTTCTGTATCAGGATTCGGGCGTTTGGAAGTGCACTGAAATCGGATCTAATGTCAAAATGCAACATTTCGGCATCCATCTTGAATTTCTCGTGTTCTCTACTGATCTGGTTCAAAATCAGTATATGGGAGTATTGGTGAGCACTGAACTCGGATCTAATGTCCAAATGCAAAATTTCGGCATCCATCTTGAATTTCTTTAGTTATCTACCGATTTGGTTCAAAATCAGGATTAGGGCGTTTGGACGTGCACTGAACTCGGATCTAATGTCAAAATGCAAAATTTCGGCATCCATCCTGAATATCTTAAGTACTTTGACGATTTGGTTCAAAATCAGGTTTAAGGAGTTTGGGGTTCACCGAACTCGAATTTAATGTCAAAATGCATAATTTCGACGACCATTTTGAGTTCTCTACCGATTCCGTTCAAATTGTCACTAATTTTTATTGAAAACAACGACAACATCCATTGATAAATCGAATGAATTTCGATGTTGGGTAAATTCTGGGTTGTATTATTACAAATAAATTTATTTTATATGTTTTTTTAGAAAAGCAGCAGAAGCAATATAAATGACGTCGTTATAACAGAAACTATCAGTGAACATGTAAGTTTTTTAAATAAACATAAGCGGCCTGAGTAATGGCCTTCCATATAAACTTTTTGCTATAATGGATGATCTACCACACTTTTTGTGAATGTTTAGAATTATCGATAATAGACCTGGAGAAAGGATGATGTCATTACAAAATGACAGTCTTATGGATAAATGAGGAGCTAACACTTTTCACTCTGTATTGTTTTGTATTTTTTTTATTAATAAGTTTACATTACAAATGTATAGTATAATGTCCTCCACGCTAGGAATTCACCTGTGTTGTGGAGGACATTTTTCAATTGTAAAATTATAAAATAGTAAACAAGTATATAATAGTAACTTTGTTATTTTTGATAATGCTGTGAAATAACTATAATAATTGTGGGTAATAATTAATTTATTTTGAACTTACATATAACATTTGCAATTTTACCTGTAACACGCACAACACGAGTTACAGCGTGTTTTATACAAAGAAAAAAAAACTTTTCAATAGCCTTCTATAAAAAAACAGAGTGGAAGATACTTTATGTATCGCCCTGGTGTAAGACCACTATTCAGAATTGAAACGTTGCTTGAAATGGCTTTAGCCGTGTGTGGTGACCAAATCTGAATAGCCAGGTACTTCCCCTATATTATTCCCCTCCCACCTTATTCAGCCTCACAACACACCCTAATCACTGGCCCCAGGCGATTGATAATAGTTGGGACTTTGTAAGGTACATAAAAATAAAAATAAAACATTTAGTTGTTTTATAAAAATTTGTCTGAACTTCTTTATATTTTTGACTGTCTTTTTCCAAATGTGCTTCGTTCTACTTTATGTATATCAAAGATAAATTGTAAAATATATTCTTTCTTACTAGGTATTAATAAAAATCTGTATGCATATAAATAAACTTTCAAAAACAAAACTACCTGTTTTTTTAATTTCTAAGGCTCAGAGTAAAAACTGATTGTCGTAACTTATTCACACCCATTATTTTCTGGTAAAATTATAAAAAAAATTAGTAACATTATACAAACCATATGTGAACCAGAAATTTTTTCCACATCAAAACACCATTAGATTCTATGTCACATTGAGTCAAAAACTAAGACGTCTGTAAAGGTCCAGGGGCTAAAAAAAGTCTATGTATCCTTGCCCTTGCATAATATGATTTATAGTCTGTCGAGCTGTATCAATTATGTTGGAAATAAATTAAAATTTTACAAAGCAAGTGTATTTTTATTCCGTATTTTATCAAAATGCTGAGCAGCCGTGCCTGAATCTAACCGAAATACACAGTAGATCGCGGCGGCCGAGCTTGTTTGCAACTACCAAAAATACCTAACTACAGTGAATGGGCAGTTTGACCCAGGCGTAAATGTCTCTATGAGCTATCCACGCTATTCCACAATATGATTCTTAGTATGTTAAGCTGTATCCATTATTATAGTAGGAACTAAATTTTAATTTTATAAGGCAAGTGTATTTTTATTTCCTAAGTCCGTAGTGTCTAGTATACCCACATCTCCTCTAGTCAGACGCAGGCGGTCAGCTGCGGCCGTGTTTGTCTACAAGTACAAGAAATACCTAACTGCAGCGTCAGCGCGGTTTGATACCCGACCCTTAACATTGAATATTGTTAATGAAAATATAATATTAGAATCTCCTATCAAAATGAACAATGTTTTTCTTAAAAAATTAAACAAACATCAAAAATTTAACAAAAATAATCATAAAAACTCTCATATAAATTACAAAACAATCTACTGGATATTATATCGAGTTAAACCTACCGAAAATGAATAAAGCAACGATGTTCGAGATGTGCCTTTGGAGAAAGTTGGTTTTGGTAATTGCAAAACTACATCTCTAACATCCACACTTGCTTTGTCTTCCACAATTGGAAATATAAACTTAGAAGACCCTGCCTTTTTTCTGAGATATAATACTTCATATTCTGTCACATTATACTTAAATACAACTTTGGCAACGTAGTGAATCACAGTTTTCTTCTACTCAAACTTAATTACCAGGAAATCTCCAATATTTATGTGTTCAGGATTAACTGGTTCTTCATTAATTACCTCTTCTTCCGATTCAATGTCTTCACTATCACTCGTCATCACGACTTCATCTTGACTAGAATCGGAATCTATTTCTGCAGGCAAAGAAGTCACTCTCTTTTTATTTTTTGGCTCAGTTAATCCCAACAGATTTTTCACTGTTTTCAATTCTTTTGCATGCTGTTTTGCTTTTTGTAATTCTCTTTTCCTGTTCTTTTCTTCTTTTAAGCTTTCTAATATATTTTTTCTGGTGTTTCAGTGTATATTCTTGATCGTCCCTTTTCTCTTCCTTTTCTTTTTAAGACACTGTCAGTAATCGCCTTTTTTGGGTAAGGTCTAACTACTTCAGGAGTAAGAATAGCCTTTGAAGAAGAAACATGTAGAGGATCGTCAGCATCAGACACTGAAACTGGGTCGGCATCCAAAGTAGGAGTTTTATTTTGTTCTCTATCAACAACCTCATTATTTTGACTTGTTTCTGAGTCTACAAAATGTAAATCTTGTGTGTTGTGAGTGTTCTCATCTGTCAAATCGTGATAACCTGTGCTGAAAATGTCTATCGGTGCAAAGTCGTCGTCGCCAAATACCAGTTTATTAATTGGCCATATTCCAGGTTTGGAAAAACCACCTATGATATTCTTTGGTGTAAATGATTCCAAATATGCTAATTTTGACAGTTCAGCAATGTTGTATATGGTCAAAGTTTTTCCAACATTTTGAATGTGCCAGTCGTTGAAAGCTATCTTCAATTTGCCTTTGAAGGGTCCGAACAAACGGACATCAAGCGGTTGCAATTTGTGTGACGTGTGTGGGAGAAGACTCAAATAAACAATACCGTTGTCACGACAGTAGTTAACAGCTTCTATTGAAATGTGAGATTCGTGGTTGTCACAAATGATTAGAATTGGGTTATCCTTATTGCTCGAAGTAAGGCGTTGAATGTGTTTCAAAACTCTTATAAACAATTCTGATGTCATCCAGCCGCTTCTGTTTGCCAACCTTAGACTTCCATCAGGAGCACCATTTAGGAAGTGATCTTTATAGTGAACTCTTGGAAAGACATAAACTGGAGGAAGAGAAGAACCAGTTGCAGTAATAATACCACAGAAAGTAACTAACTCTCCGCGTTCTGCAGAAACTATTTGTCCCACTTGTCTTTTTTTTCTTCCAGCAATAACTTTAGGAGTGGAAAGGACTGTGCTTATGCCTGTTTCGTCTAAGTTTATTATTCGATCGGGTGTAAAATTGTATTGTCTCATTATGCGTTTGTAATTATCATGAAATTGAGCTACAGCAGCTTTATTGAAAGCAAAGCTTCTTGCTGCGCTTGTGTTTTCTGGTTTTCGTAGACTCAATTCTGGGTTTCTCTTCCTGAAGCCAGCTGCCCACTCTTTTCCAGCGCATTTGTTTTCTTTCCAGGATTTTGGATTAACACCCTGAGGATTCTGCGTACTCGTATGCCAAAGTCAAAAGCTGTTTCAATGTAAGGCCGTAGTGCATTTTACTGCAATTCAATAAATATTGAGTCAATGCCTTTTCTTGTTCGGTTGAAAAAACTTGTGCAACGGTATACTTGGAACCATAGATGTTTGATGAAGTAGCTGTAGCAGTGTGTGATGATAAAGCTGCAGTAGTAGTGTGTGCTGAAGATGATGCTATTTGTGCCATCTCCATAGATGGTGCTATTTGTGGTGAAGATGGACCTGCTTGTGATAAAGAAGATTCTGCTTGTAATGAAGAGTATGCTTCATTTGTAGATAATGTTCTGGTAGCTTCAAATGATTTTCTGGCTTTTTCTATGCGATGTTGTAGGGTTGCAGTTTTGATGCCATATTTGTCGGCTGCTTTGCGTATAGATAAAGTCTTTGACAATACTTCACGTATTGCATCTTCAATGTTTTCTTCATTGATATTTTTTCTATCAGTTTTGGGTTTGTACGTGCGCACCATTTTCTGAAAAAAAAGAAAAAAAAACAATAAAATAAAGTATTATTTTTGACGGGGCACTTTAATACAATAAAGGGGCACTTTAATACAATAAAGGGGCTGATCGATACGTATCATTGTACCCCGCACGTTGTTTCCACAAACAATTAATTTTATCAAATATATAATAATCTTGCAATCAAAAACATTTTAAAATACAATAATAACTATATTTACTTACCTTTAGTAACAAATCATAACAAAAACAACTAAGAGTATCCTCCTGAGACAATTACATTTCACGTATTTTTTTGTAGGCAGCGGCGCACGCCACTTCCAACACGTTAGTGACCGTTGAGGTGGTTGAGGGCCAACGGCAAACTGGCGGCGAGCGGTGTCACAACTGTCATTCTTGTGAATGTCCTTGAGCATTCTAGTGATGTGCCGGACTGTGCAGCGTTTATCGGTTTTGAGATATAGATACTGTACCAATGTGCCCCATGAATCAAAGTGCCCCCCCTCCCCCTAAAGATAGTATATCATGCGTGCGAAAATTCAGTGCTTGTATTTCAGGATATGCATGAAAATTGAATTGAAAGATAAATTGGAAAAAATGAAATTTAAAAAAAATAATATTTGGCTGATTTATAAAGCACCGCTTTCGTGAAAAATCATCTCAAGGGCTGAAAATGAATATAATATCAAGTGTATTATTATTAAGAATTATATCATGAATACAAGAAGGAAGGAGGTAGCAACCCGGAACTTGAAATACAAAAGAAAGAATTGCCTTTTTTAACTTCCTAAACAAAAAGATATAACAAATAATCTTTAATTTTAATCGAATTATTGATTCCGTGACAGTTCCCCCCCCCCCCGCCGCCAATAAGTGTGCGGCCCTCGGTGATACCTCACTTGTTGTATGTGGCCCTTGACCAGAAAAGTGTGACGACCGCTGCTCTATCTGGTACCTCAGATTGTTAACACGACCAAATCAATTATAATACAGAAAAAAACTTGTAGTGAAGTGAAATTTATGTTCTCTGAAATTTAAAATTCTACTAATGTACCTACCGGACCGTTCCGGTATTATTTTATAGCATATTTAATATGTAAAATGCAGATAGAGTAAATAATATTTGATTTGCAGCGAGCGTTCTAATATTGCATTTCTCATTATCTCAAAACTTAGTAAATGGAGATGTCTGACTAATCAACTGAATGATCGAAATGTTTATAAAAATTGATTGAGTTGTGATTTATTTAAAGTATTATAATGTTTACGATGTATTTTAACTCAACATCATAAACACAATGACATAATAATTATATATTCTTTACACCAATATGTATATCGAGGACTTAAAGTCAAACAACTTATCTGCAAAAAACATGCAAATTATAATTCTAGGTCTTAAAGTCAAATAATGTAATCTACAAAAAACATGCCGATACTAATTATTGGTAAGTATATCTTTTTGAACTCTTATTTGTATGTTTTTAGCAGTTTTCGTTTGACTTCAAGCACTCAATTTATTATAATATGTATTTTAGTTAGACTCATCATATTTCCATAACTGTGACAGAACAAAGATGTTATATAAATTTGCTCTTAACCTCACAAACGCCAGTGTAACCTTGCGGATATGTTTAACCTCACAAACGCCAGTGTAACCTTGCGGATATGTTTAAAAAATAATTTCTCTGAATGTTTTTATTTATTTATCTTAAAAAATGGAACATGTTATATTGTTACTTTTCCTCCATTAAAAGCATTTGCTTGTGGATGGAGGAGCTTGTGGATACATTTTAAATATGTACAATTTATACAGTCGGGTGTTTCACATAATATATGCACAGATTCACAGTTAATATACTGTTAATATACCGTTAAAACACAGTTTAATCATATCGCAATCAAGATCCTTTAACTAAAAGATAAAATCATCCACACGTATTCAGTAATAAGTAAAATAGGTGTAATTTTTAGTGTGACATTCATGTGGTGATGAGGGAAGCAGCAATTTTCCCGTTGGTGATTTCTCTAAAATGCTTTATGATGGAATTCAACAATTGTACTTTGTCGTTAATGCTTCTGATTTCTACTGGAAGGTTATTAAAGAAGTATTTTCCTTGGTGTGTATAATGGTGTTGGGCAAAGACGTGTTCAGTTTGGGGCATACAAATACATGTGTAAGTCTTGTACGATTTTCAGTTATGAATGAGGATTTAAACTAACTAACTAACTAACCATCACGCCGTTTCCCCGCAGGGGTAGGCAGAGAGGACGGACCGCCAAACAACTCGGTCTTGGCACACACTCTTTGCCTCACTCACATTCATACATCGTCTCATACATTCTCTTCTATTATTCTGACTTTTGACATGACCCGACTCAAGTATCTGATTCACTTGATGGTGCCATGTCTTCCTCGGGCGTCCCCGACTTCTTCTACCATTCACATTCGCGTCGTATATTCTTCTTACACTACTCCCTTCGTTCATTCGCTCTACATGCCCGAACCATCTGAGGGTCCCTTTCTTAATCTTACTCATTATGCTTACATCAGCCTTACATTCTTTGCGGATATCCACATTTCTCACACGGATGAGGATTTATCTTTTTCTTTTATAATTTGTATGATTGAATTTTTCGCAAATAAGTTTTTAAATGTTGGAACTTTGAATTCCTCGAATATGCATTCAGTGGGGAAGTCTGGAGGTTTTTTTAGTATAATTTTTATAATGAGTCTTTGAACAATTTCTATGGGGGTCAAACTAGTTTTGTAAGCTGCTCCCCAATGATAATGGCATACTGAAGAATAGACTGTACAAGTGCGTAGTATATTGAGTATAGATTTTTCGTTGATAAGAAGTTTCTAATTCGTAAGAATATATAAATTAATTTCCTAATTCTTTTTATTGTATGTCCGATGTGATCTTTCCATTTTAGGTTTTTATCTATGATTATTCCGAGATATGTAATTTTATCCGCTGTTTTCAGAAGTGAACAATTTTGTCGACAGTGATTAGTATCGTGTTGTGCGAGACAATGATTATGTAAGATTATTTGAAGATTTGATATATTGTTGGTGTTAATTTTGAAAGGGATGACATATGTTTTATCACTATTTAACGAAAGGAGGTTATAGTCGAACCATATTTTTAGATTATTTATGTCTTCTGTGGCTTTTAAATGAATTTTTTCCCACGTTTTTTCTTTTATTATAAGAACGGTATCATCGGCGTAAGAGATAATTCGTCCATGTAATGGTTGAATAAATGTATCGTTTACATACAAAATGAACAATATTGGTCCTAGCACGGTTCCCTGTGGGATACCAAAATTCGACGTTTCCTGGTCGCTAGTTTGGTCATTTATCTTAACAAATTGTGCACGATTGTTCAAGTAACTTTCTATCCATTGGACGGCTATGTCGTTGATGTTATTTGATTTCAGTTTTTTGATAAGCTTTACGAGTGAGATACTATCGAATGCTTTTCTTAGGTCTATGAATATTCCTGCGCATTTATTAAGTTCCGAGTATATAAATGATGTTACGTTTGCTATTGCGTCTTGTGTGCTTTTTGTTTTTAAGAATCCGAATTGATTGCCATGTTATATTTTATTGTTCTCCAGAAAATCTACAACCCGTTTTTTTACAATCTTTTCAAATATTTTTGCTATATTCGATATTAGTGAAATCCGTCGATAATTTGAGACATTTTGTGGGTCGCCAGTTTTAAAGATAGGGGATATTACAGATTTTTTATAATTTGTTGGGAATATGCCTTTAGTCAGACTGAGATTAATAAGGTGGTTAAGAGGTTTCAGTAGATACATTTTCATTGTTTTAAGAATTTTCACAGAAATATGGTCAAAACCTGGAGAGGTTCCGTCTTTCATGTTTTCTATTATAAGTTGTATTTCAGTTTCAGTAGTTTTTTTAAAAGTGGACAGTGTATTTCGTTTTTGTGTATAATTAGTTATAGGTTTTGATGTGTGTAAAGGTTTAGAGATTTTTTCAGCGAGATTATTTCCTACTTTAGAAAAATAAGAATTGAAAATGTTTGCTGTTAGTTTTGGATCTTTGGATGCATCTATTATATTATTTTCGTGTTTAATGTATTTTATACATTTTTTTTCAATTGCATAATTTACCGCTTTCCAAATAGCTTTCAGATTATTTTCTGAAGTAGAGATTACTTTTCTGAAGTAGTCATCTTTACTTTTTTAAATTAAAGTTGTTAATTTATTTCTATATTTTTGGAGAACTATTTTAGCATTTTCGTCGTGTGGATTTTTGATTGTATTTTTATACAGCTTTTCTTTTTCTCTAATAGATTTTATAAGGCCACGAGTGATCCAAGGTTTTATACGTCTGAATTTTGAATTCGTGTATAGTGAGATCTCTGTTGTGGAGGTTTCAATATGATTCATAAGTTTTTTTTCAAACATACTTGAACATTCTTCGACATCGTTGGATTGTAATATTGTATACCAAGTTTCTGCTTTCAATTTTTCCTCCAACATGGCAATATTTGTGGTTTTTTTAGTCTTAATTGGAACATTTATTTCCGACTTCAAATCGTTATCATATAATAATAAGCAAGAATGGTGGTCAGTAATATTCGTTTGCCAAACTATTGTTCTAATTTTATAAAGGTTTTGTAATTTTATGTTAACCCAAATATGATCTAAACAAGACGGTTTTTGTCCACGCATTTCTCGAGTATTTTTGTTTATGCATGATTTAAAATCTAATTCAGTCATACAATTTAGGTATTCATTTTCTAAAATATTTTCGGACTTTTCGTTAATGTTAATGTTAAAATCACCAGCAATAAAACAAGTTTTATTTTTAAGCGGCAGTAAAATATTTTTCAGTTGATTTATAAAATTAGAAATATTTGATTCGTGTGTTCTGTAAATGGCAATAATGTGGTAAATATATTTATCGAGTTTTATTTCGATTTGAATACAGTTAGTCAGTAATATTGGGTGTTCTAAAATCGTGACAATACTGAATTTGGTGTGAACGAATATTGCGATTCCACTATTTTTATTAATATTTATTTTGGTCGGGATGTATGTATAGTTAGGTAGTTGATAAGCTGGTGACTCATCATTTGTAAATGTCTCTGTTAATATTATGGAGTCTGGTTGATATATTAAGTTAAATATTTTAATAACAAATTCATCAAATTTTGAAAAATACTACGTATATTTTAGTGTAATATGAATAAACCGTTAAATTTGTGGGGAAAAAATTCATTACATGTCTCTGTGCTTGCACATTCGTATTAATGGATTGTGTAGTTGTTTTCTATTTGGCTGGATATGAAATCATCCATTTAAAATTAATTGAGTAGAGAGTTTTTCTTTGGAGTTTACAATTTTATAATGAGTCATAATAGTTTTTGGTTTTGCAATCTTTAACAAACAATTTTTCAAACAATTATTATGCATATAAAGTATCATGTTGCTGGTGGTGGCGAGACTCATTAAACATAAACAGAACACATGCGATTCATATAATAATAATAATAATAATGAGAGTACATTAATAACATCCTGGAATAAAACATTATTATTACTATTATTATTCTGAGTAAGTAACGTCTTGTTGGAAATTGTGGTAAGTCTCTTGAGAAAACCAGATTTATTTTTCATTATTTTCTTCCAGTATTTATATAGGTTTGCTGTAAGTATGAGATTACATAAAATTCCACTAATTGTGTTACAAACTGATGGGCTTGATAGTAGAAAGTGAAATACATTATTTTTATTATTATGCATGTAAAGTATCATGTTGCTGGTTGTGGTGAGACTTATTAAACATAAGCAGAACACATTCGATTCAAATAATAATATGAAACATGAGAGTACATTAATTACATCCTGGAATAAAACATTATTTTGAGCAAGTAATATCTCGAAAATTGTGGTAAGGCTCTTGAGAAAACCAGGTTTACTTTTCATTAATTTTTTCCAAGATTTATATAGGTTTGCTGTAAGTACTTATCATGTTAAAAACAGAATGGCTTGACAGAAGAAAGTGAAATACATTATTATTATACATATAAAGTGTCATGTTGCTGGTGGTGGTGAATACTAGCGAGCAAATAATAATAATATTAAAAATGAGAAAACATCCTGGAATAAAACTTTATTATAATAATTATTTAATATGAGAAAACCAGCGAAAAAACTTATGATTACAGAATTTTCAAACTTAAAGTATCTTAAAACAATAACATGAGTGGTAATAAGATACGTACTTCTATTGGTCATAAATAAAACCATTGTAAATATATTTTATTATAGATAAATAAATAAATAAAAAAATAACAAATAGGTTAACATCAGAGTCTCAACTGAATTAACAAGAAAAACATAATATAATAATTCGAATGAAAATGAAAATGGGCATATGATTTGCAGTAAGTTTGTTTTACAGATCTGTATACTAGCGAAATAAGTATGCCGTTATATTTATTCTTAAAGAATGAGCTGTACATTATTATGTATGTTCGAAAGCAATGTAACAGAACGTATTAATATGTACCTTCCTTAATAGCCATGATAACAGAATGAAGATGTAGTCAGAATGATTGACGTTTCAATCTGTCAAGGTCATTGGAATTTTTTATTGTTATTATTTTCGAGCTGTCATTTTGCTGATGTCATTGTCATTGCTTTGTCATTTTGCAAGATACGCCCTGAATTTGACCACGTGTATTTAAGTTGTTTTCTCTTGCAAATCGTTTCGTTTGTCCTAGGAGGAAATTTTGTTTTTGTGTAAGATGGTCAGATATGTAAATTCGTTTGGATTCTTGAGAAAGACCTAGATCATATGTGTTTAGTTTATTAGTGCTGGGTGCATAAATAAACCAATCCGCTGGGTGTAGTGGCTTTTATGTATGATTTCAGTTTGTATAAAAAGTTATCCCGTGCTTGAATGTGATTAAATGTCGCAATGATGGATCGGGGGTTTTTTTCTGAGATTTTAGGCCCCAATCTGTGAATCTTCTTGATTGCTGAATTTTCTGTGGAGTCCTCGAAGTTGATGATTTTAGATATTTTAGGGAATAAATTCGGTGTTTGGGTAAAATTCCTAAAAAATAAAACTAGTTATTTTTATACTAATTTGGGGTCGGGGAATCCGAATCTGAAAGAATTAGGCGGCGGCAAGCAATATTAACTGAATTAAACGACTTTAAAAAATTTTATACACATACAGGAAAATAGCCATTTTGGAAGCATTTTGATTCCTAGAAAATCAAACTAGTTATTTTTATACTAACTATGGGCTGGGGAATCCGAATCTGAAAGAATTAGGCCGCGGCAAGCAATATTAACTGAATTACACGACTTAAAAATTTTCTATACACACACACTTGAAAATAATCATTTCGGAAGTATTTTGACACATGTAGTACAAAGATCATAGAAAAACAAGAAATATACAAAAACATGTGCCGGCAGTGTTACCAGCTCTCAAAAACATACCTTATAAATCGACCAAGTCTTCTTCGTCCGTCGTATTAACACATTAACCTGATGAATTACGACTATCTCAACGGCGTATTCTTAAATCAAAAGTATGAAAATTCGTAGTCTTAAAAATGCGTAACCTAACCTAACCTAACGTTAGGTTTGTGTAACATGGTTTGTGCCCCTTTATACCGCCTGCTCGCGTCCCTAACCTAACCTAACCTAACGCTAGGTTTGTGTAACATGATTTGTGCCCCTTTATACCGCCTGCTCGCGTCACGGCAAAAAAACATCCCTGTTTTCAAGTAGTTTAGCGGCTACGCTAGGTTTGTGTAACATGGTTTGTGCCCCTTTATACCGCCTGCTCGCGTCACGGCAAAAAAACATCCCTGTTTTCGAGTAGTTTAGCGGCTACGCTAGGTTTGTGTAACATGGTTTGTGCCCCTTTATACCGCCTGCTCGCGTCACGGCAAAAAAACATCCCTGTTTTCGAGTAGTTTAGCGGCTACGCTGGGTTTGTGTAACATGGTTTGTGCCCCTTTATACCGCCTGCTCGCGTCACGGCAAAAAAACATCCCTGTTTTCGAGTAGTTTAGCGGCTACGCTAGGTTTGTGTAACATGGTTTGTGCCCCTTTATACCGCCTGCTCGCGTCACGGCAAAAAAACATCCCTGTTTTCAAGTAGTTTAGCAGCTACGCCGGGTTTATGTAACATGGTTTGTGATACAAAAGAACGTGCCCCTTTATAACGCCTACTCGCGTCAAGGCATAAAAACTCCACAATACTAGTTGGTGTACCTTCCTAAAATATTTGAGAATCAATTATAAAAAATAAGTACTTAAAATATAAACATGTTATTTTACGTTATAAATATTACTGCTTAATGGCAACACTTAATTTTGTGTGGTAAAAACATCTATGTTATCGTGTTTTTCTATGATCTTTGTACTACATGTGTCAAAATACTTCCGGAATGATTATTTTCATGTGTGTGTGTATAGAAATTTTTTAAGTCGTGTAATTAAGTTAATATTGCTTGCCGCCGCCTAATTATTTCAGATTCGGATTCCCCGGCCCATAGTTAGTATAAAAATAACTAGTTTGATTTTCTAGGAATCAAAATGCTTCCAAAATGGCTATTTTCCTGTATGTGTATACATTTTTTTAAAGTCGTTTAATTCAGTTAATATTGCTTGCCGCCGCCTAATTCTTTCAGATTCGGATTCCCCGACCCCAAATTAGTATAAAAATAACTAGTTTTATTTTTTAGGAATTTTACCCAAACACCGAACTTTAGCCTATTTTAGTGATAACTTCCATATAGTTGTTGGATATGGTTTCTGGAACGCCTCGAAGTTCAATAAGTATTACATATTTGATGCGTGTATTCAAGTCTATCAATTCTGTCATCTTGATGTGAGATTGTATTAGATAATAAGGTATTTTGATTTTTTAGATCAATTATCTCCGCATTATTTTTTGTTTGTGATAATTCCAAAGCATTCACTCGATTTTTAAGTTCTTCTTGCTGATCCGATATGTATTGAATCGATTTTATGAATTCATTGTTTTGTTTTAAAATTTCTTCGTATTTTTGGCCAATAGAGTAATTTTTTTTGTCGACAAATACCATCATTGAAGATTTGAAGTTTCCTAGTTCTTTCTTGAAAGTTCCAGAGTAAGGGGTTGTTGAGAGCCATCTGTGTGTGGATACGGTAAGTTTTCACTGTTGACTGCCTGATCGGTTAAAGTTTTCGAAGTCTGTGCAAGTTGTTTTGAATTTTTGGCAATAGATGGCGGTTCTTGATTGTTTTCCGGCAAACTATTTATAATGCTTTTCTGTTTGTTATTTTTAGGTTTTACGCAATTTTTACATTTCCAATTTGGATGTTGATGACTTTTCCCACCTCGGCGAGAAATTTCCATTGTTTCAGCACACAAAATGTGGTAATCTTCATTACAGACAGAACAAGATATAAAGTCTGCGGGAATTTCGATGTTTTTTCCACAAGCCGTGCAAAAAGTATTTATTTTAAAGTTCTTTGGGCGTGAAATTTACATATAATTGTCTATTCTGGAGAAACTAGGTACTTATGGTAGAATATATAATATTTTTATAAATATACAAACACATTATCTGGTAAGACACATTATCTGATAAGACGGTACCATTTACACTCTACATTAGTGTTTAATTTCTCGTAAATGTATTACAAAATCTGAAATTTTATCAAAGATCAGCTGAACTCAAAAAAATTACGCATAAATCCCCATTGCTAGAGTGGCTAACATAAAAACATTACGCATAAATCCCCATTGCTAGAGTGGCTAACATAAAAACATTAATTAATTTCCAGGTTTTAATTCAAATTAGCTAATTATCTTTTAATTAAAATCTTAACATTTCCAAGTGAAGAACGCTACAGGAAGACATGGCACGATCAAGTGAATTAAATAGTTATTATTTAAAGGGTAGAGTGTAGGAATAGCAATTACCAATAATCCTACCAGCTTCGCCAATATTATTTAAAGGGTAGAGCGTAGGAGTACATAATTTGGAAGGCGGGTATGGGTACCGCCGCCCCGGGAACCATTTATTGGATAACCAACACCCCTGCCATAGGTCACCCCATGTAATTTGCTACGTTTGGTGACTAAGCAGAGGTGCCCAAGTTCATAGGGTGACGTTTGTCTCAATGTCTGAATCGGAAGAGACTGGTTTTACATCTCCAGCCGGACCTCCCACTTGCCTTGTGCTGAAGTGGGAGGGATAGACCCCTGGACACATTTAACAAACTCCGATTTAACAGAAGACTATATAATAATATGCGACATGAATATATTCGATGCAGAGAGTGTGTGCGAAGACAAAGTTGTGTGACATTCCATCTGAGAAATAACATGATAGTTAGTAATGCCTTTTCTAGGGTCTTGTAGGTAGGGTGTACATTATTCTTGAGTCGTTTCCTCGTTGATAAGGAACATGGCCCCACTCCAGTGGCCCTGGCGAACCAGCCTCTTCCACTCCTCTTAATTTTGTGCTGCACAGAAAGCTGCCGACACCGACGTTCCAGATACCTGTAATATTTGATCACTCCAATGCACTGGTGATCATATGCTTCTCTTGCCTTCCACTTTCCAGTAACCACAAGCATCTCTGGTTGAAGCTCTCTGTTTGGTGAGTTACGAGTCCAAAGTTTAGGATACTTTGCAGGCAGACATTTGACTCCTTGTTCTTCCAGAATGGATAAATTGTTGCGCCTGGCTGTCCATGGAATTCTGGGGTAGTAAATTTGTTTACCAATTGTGATGTGTTATTTACAAAGTGGGTGGTTTATGATTTTATTCCAGCCAGAAATTTGGACCGACCTTCGAGGACAGAAGTCCTGGCCAAGCCATCGCAGCGGCGCCTCGAGGAACTGTGGCAGGAGAAGGGGCTCCAATTGCCCCCCCGCTATAGCAACAACATCAAGGGGGCCCTGGAAGCTAGTTACTTTGTCACACCCGAGTTAGTTGAATTTATTATTTTACATATTTGTTATGCTTAAAAGTTTTTGACGAATTGTACGTTTATGTTTTTATTTGTCGCAGGCAAACTGAAGAATATTTTCGCCACCGCTCTTCTCAAATCCTTAGTAGGAAGAAGAAAAAGAGGCTGCCCCCTACGGAGAGGAGACAGTGGCTATCGGACTTCTCAGCCCAGGTAGGTATTTAATAATAAATATATATATATATATATATATATATATATGTACTTGTTTGTTTTGATTCTTTGTCTTTCAATTGGGCAGAAAACAATGAAACAGTAATCACTAAATCTAAGAGAAAATGACTTATTATTTATTCAGATAATGCAGTTTTGGAAAATCGGAATATTAGAAGACACAAAGCCAAGTAATTTTAAGGATCATGAAGCTCCTGTAATGTTAATTTTTTTTAACATTTCGTAAGATGGCGTTAGTAGTCTGAATTAGTCAATGTTTGGATCTAACGTAACAATATTTTTTGTTGCTTAGTGGGATAAATCTTGGTTATTCCAATGCTGAATAATAACTGCCCAACAGCCCACCAACACTGACAGTCAAGATAGCCGTCGATCTTGTTCAAACATTCAAGGTACTGTGAGATTAAGAGCCTAGCAGGACAATCGGTTTTATCGAAATTTGCTAAAATAGTTTAATTGTTTGTCGCTTGTGTCGCCCTCATCGCTTTTTAACTCAATTCTATCAAAATTTATTGTAAATGGTTACTAAAAATGGATTTGATAATAGTATCCGCTCGTAAAAATCCGAAGTTACACGATCATTCCCGATAACAAATTAAATATTGGCATATTATATCTTGGCCGGTCGTTTCGAACGTTGGATTTCTATTTTTCCCCATAACGTGGGAAGATTCCCTATTTAGAAGAAAATTATTTAAAAAAATATTATTTGAACAACTTTTTAAAAACTGTCGGAAATTCACTATGCAACTGGTATGGTTTTAGAAGCAAATCGTGAGTTGTTTATTGGTTTAACACTTCAATCTATATATATATTTTTTTATTTAAAAAATATAAACTACAAAAAGTTATAGAAGTTCTATAAAAATCTGTGTCTTCTAAATATGAAAAATATTTGCGACATATTGATTTCTTTTACATGAGAATCGATATTCCCAAATTTTACAAGCAAACTAAATTTTCCAAAAATACGGGATTTTTTTCGGCTAACTGTCAACACCCAAGAAGAACACCTGAATTGTGAGCCCCTCCAGACTCACGGCGAGAAGCCCCGAGAACACCCGAGAAGCGTGAATGTGATGAGTTTCTCGCATTCTCTTTCTCGGCTCGCCTCTTCTCGGATCGCTGTCGGTAAATTTGGCCGCTTCAAAGGATTTCTCGGGCGAGAAGCGAGAAGGCTACTACACTCACATTTTGTGACGTGCGTTATATTTTTGTTTTTGTATCGAAAATTTTGTTTACTTTAAAATGTGGAACAATCAACAAGAGTTGCAATTTATAAAATACTAGCAGACACGGCCACACATTGCTGTGGCTAACGAAACACAACGCCATTACCCAACCTTTATAAAATCCACACCACCCGCTTGCCAGCTGCCCGCTGCCCACTGCCTGAATTGAATATTTGAATTTCTCGGCTTTTCTCTACTAAAATGAGCATGTATTATACATATAAACCTTCCTCTTGAATCACTCTACCTATTGGTGAATACCGCATGAAAATCCGTTGCGTAGTTTAAAAGATTTATGCGCACATACATTTTGAGCGATTTCATTTTATACTATGTAATGATGATGATGATTTTCAATCTGAACCGGTGTTATGGGATGCAAAACATCGGAATTATAAAGACAAAAATTTGAACCACGATGCGTGGAACAGACTTAATGGAGATGCAAGTACCTGAACTCAAAAAGAAAAAATATTCCCTTTTTGCTAGTTACCGGAATTATTTTTAGTTACAACGTTCACAAAATTATAATATGCCATGGCGCACAGAGCCAAACCTGCTGCATTTTGAATATTGTCTGTAATGTCGTCCATACCGGATGGGAAACAGATCACGAGTGAGAAAAATGAGAGTGTGGATAAGTGCTTGTTCTCGTGAGAAGTCTCGCCGAGACTTCTCGCCGTGAGTCTGGAATCAGCTTGACAACAAGTCTTCGCGATGGATGTCTGCGCCCGCCAGTTGAATAATCCCCAGGGCGTCACAACACACGGAAATATAAAACACCATTGAAAAATATATTTGTTTATTTAAAAGTTTAGGTTTTAACATTAAGTAGTCGTTATGTATTATTATTAACATTGTTATTATTTCCTATGAAATAAACGTATTCTCCTGTGAAAGCTGATGTATAAAAATGACTTATTATATCACACTGTCATCATCACTATCATCCTAAGGAATGCTGTGTGGAGGGTTTTTTAAGGATTTAAAAAAGTTTTTTTTAAGTTTTTTTAAAATATGGAGACGAAGTTCTAATAAGGATTTCTGGGAAGGAAATAGGTATTAGGGATTGGTAGGAATCTGGGGGTCAGTGTATCGAACCAGGCGTAACAAACGTATGAATCCATCTCAGTGCAAGGCGATGGGTCGAGATATTTTATTTATTTTTATTTTAGTTTATTTAGGAAACAAACAGTTATACATATTTTAATAAGAAAGTAACATATTACATGATTGCATTAACCAGCGAAGTTTCCGCTACAATTTATAATATATAAACATGGATTAAAACATTAAAGAAAACATAAAGTGGTAGAAAAAAAAGAAAAAAATATATATACAACAGAAATGAAAGAAAAAAAAACACACAAATTAAAGCATATGGGATATATAAATCATCCAAATATTATTATTATAATAAAAAGAAGGAAAACCAACATAATGAGAATGAAAAAAATAACATGCAGCAGGGGTGGAGAGTTCGTAATTAACAATTTGTTTTAATTTTTTCTATTATGGATTTAATAAATTGGCCTGAGGACAAATGGAAAATATCAGCGTCGTAAAAGATATCATTGTATTTTGTGCACGTCCTTCGGAGAAATGAATGTTGTGTGTAATTTGTTTTTGAGTGTGGGATGTGGAATAGTTGGTTTGACCTTGTGTTTCTTATTGGACAGTGGAAATTAATGTGTTCTAGAAGATAGTTGTTGTCAACAACGTTGTTAATGATTTTAAATAAAAATTTTTGGTCGGATATATTTCTTCTATCTTCTAAAGTTGATAAATTATGGAATGTTAATGAGTCTTTTAGGTTTTCTGAAGTTCGAAAGGATTTAAATTCTAGGTGTTTCAATATCTTTTTTTGAATTCTTTCTAACCTTTCAATATTTACTTTGTATTGGGGATTCCATATGACTGATCCGAATTCTAATATTGAGCGAACAAAAGAGACGTACAGTATTTTGATTACGTGTGGAGACCTAAATGGTTTGGTCACTCTTATGATGAATCCTAGAAGTTTGTACGCCCTGTCACAGATGGAATTTATATGTGTTCGGAAAGACATTCCGGAGTCCATTATTATTCCTAAGTCCCTCACTTCACAACATCTTTTTATCTCTACGTCATTGATTTTGTACGGGAATATTAGGGGGTTTATGCTTTTGGTGAATGATATTGTGTTACATTTTTCCAGATTAAGGAACAGTTGGTTGTTAGCACAATATATTCCAAGCCTATTGATATCATCTTGCAATTCTAGGCTGTCATTAATATTAGTGATTTTTTTGTAAATCTTAGTGTCATCAGCAAAAATTTGGAATTTGGAATTTTTAAAGCATTTACCTATATCATTGATATATAAAATAAACAAGAGAGGTCCGAGATGTGATCCTTGCGGGATTCCTGAAGGTATACTGTAAAAACGCGAGGAGAAACCCTTAGCTCTAACTGCTTGACTTCTGTTTGTTACATATGATTTGATCCATCTGAGAAGGTCACCATTAATCCCGATTTTTAACAGTTTCTTCAGAAGCAGGTCAATGTTAATTTTATCAAAGGCTTTTGAAAAATCCGTATAGATAGAGTCTACTTGATTTTTACCACCCATAGAATTTAAAATAAAATCTGTGTATTCCAGAAGGTTTGTCTCGACTGACCGTTTTCTGAAAAAGCCGTGTTGATTTTTAGATATGATTGTTTGTACCGCCGGAAAAAGTTGATCAAGAACTATGTTTTCCATGATTTTGCTGACAATTGGGAGTTTGGAGATGGGCCTGTAGTTGGTAATGTTAGTTTTGTCCCCGCTTTTGTGGATTGGTGTAATGAGTGCTTGTTTCCAGACGTTGGGGAAGTTGCCTTCTTCAAATGACATTTTGAATAGCAAGGAGAGAGGATAAGCCAATTGGTCCCGGCATTTTACATAAAATATGGATGGAATTAAATCAGATCCCGCACTTTTATTCGGATCAAGTTTTTTTAAATAATTAAGTACACATGATTGATTGAAGTTAATATTGTGGATATGTAGATTAGAGTTGTCGTCATCATTCTCACAGTTTATAAGATTGAGGCGAGGGTTGGAATTTTCTACAAAAACTGATCTAAAATAATCACTAAAATGGTCGCATATGGATTGTCCATCATTGCAGGAAATATCTCCAAGATACATTTGCTTTGGTAAATCGGAAGAGGATTTCTTTGATTTAACAAATGACCAGAACTGTTTGCTGCACTTTTTTATTGAATCTTCTGCCGTCATAATGAAGTTTTCATAACATTCTAACGCGATCTTCTTTTGACGATTTCTCAGTACTGAAAATGATTGGTAGTCAGCCAGGTTCTTGTATTTTTTCCATTTCTTGTGATATTTTAATTTCTCTTTTACAATTTTAATAAGTGGTAAAGTGTACCAGGGGGGAAACCTTTCTAAATTACCGTTAATTTTTTTTTCGGGGATATATTTGCGAGTAATGTCATTTATGATATTGTAAAAATCTAATACGGCTTTTTCGGTATCCTTACCTTGAAATTGGAGTTTCCAATTTATTTTGGATAATTCCTCAGTGATTTGACCGTAATCACCTCGGTGAAACATTTTAACTGTCCTAGATGATGTATATCTTCCATACTATATTCATAGTATGGAAGATCTACAGTCTCTCGTATCTAGGGTGTACGAAGAATGAGTTAATAATGAATGTAAGTAAAGTCTAAAGCCATGGTATTTGAAAGAGAGAATATGAAAACAATGTGCAACATAGTTGTGAATGATGAAAACTTGGAGCAATTGGATGAGTTTGTGTATTTGGGAAGTATGTTTACGAGAGATGGGAAGGCTGATAGAGATATTTAAAGAGGAGTGAATGCAGGTAACTCTATTAATGGAGTACTGGTACCTACCCTGATGTATGGCAGTGAGTCATGAAACTGGCAGAGAAAGGATGAAAGCAGACTGAATGTTGTAGAATGAGATCCCTGAGATGTATGGCGTATGTGTGGTAAAACCATGTAGGATCGTGTGAGAAACATGGAGATCCGCAAAGAATGCAAGGCTGATGTAAGTGTGATGAGTAAGATGAAGAAAGGAATGCTCCGATGGTTTGGGCATGTAGAGCAAATGAACGAGAAAAATAGTGTAAGGAGAATATACAACCGCAAATGTGAATGGTAGAAGTCGTGGACGTCCAAGAAAGACATGGCACGACTAAATGAATCAGATACTTTAGTCGGACCATATCAAGAGTCAGAATAATAGAAAAGCATGTATGAGACGATGTATGAATGTGAACGAGGCAAGGAGTGTGTGCCAAGACCGAGTTGTTTGGCGGTCCGTCCTCTCTGCCTACCCCTGCGGAGAAACGGCGTGATGGTTTGTTAGTTAAATTATGAATAATAATAATTAACCATTTATTTGGACAGCCCTATTTCGTGTGTAACTTGACACTCGCTTTTGAAAAATAAAATAATATTATGACGGATGATATACATGCCTTCTTCGAAAAAGTAAGACAACACGGAAATTTATTTCTTGTAAAAGCACTGATGGGCTTTTACAAAATGTTTAATTTTTTCGTGGTTTTACTGCCAGATATAGAGATATTGAAAAATATTATACAGCTAGGTACAGTTCTGAATCTCAACTATTTAATAATAATAATTGGACGATTTTTATAATGCCGTATTAGTGAAAAATCACCCCTAGGGCGCAGTTTCACTTGATCGTGCCATTCTCCCCCCCGACTTCTTCTACCATACCTACACATTCACCTCATTCCTTCTCCTTACACTATTTTCTTCATTCATCTGCTCTGTAATGCATTCGTAATTAAATAAACTAAGTAAAAATGGTCAAAACGAATAAAACTTCCGAATAATAAAAGCTAATTGAAAATAATTCAAATTTCATTTATTACTGTTTACAAGTACCTAATGGCAGTTTTGCCTACCAAAGTCATCGCCAAATCAACAATTGTTGCCGGTACGCATATAATTAAAATCATTAAAAATATCTAGCAGAACTTAATTAACAGTAATTGATTTCAATAATAACATTAAAAATATTTTTCGAAATCCCACGTATAAAAATAAACATAAAAGCAGTTAAAAATTGATTCGTAAAACCGAGTGATCACTGTATCCATATTTGGGTCTACGAACAGGGCAATATGTAAGAAGGTACAAGTATATGACAGTCAATCCTTGCCACAATCGTTTTAAAATATATCTTTTTGACACACTTCATTCACTTTCCCCGTACAAATTCAGTGGTCGAATTTCTTCCCTCCAGAGTATACGTATTCTATATAAAAACCAACACATGCAAATATTCTTCACACTACTTTACGGAACAGAGCGTTAGGAGACAACCTCTCGTGGCGACTGACTTTCGCGTAATGAATAGAAGTTGAAAATGGGATCGCATTTATCTGTTTTGGGTACAGATAATAATGGAATATTACACAATAAATCGCAAAATTAATTTTATTTATTTATCAGTTTTTATAGTTTAAATATTATTTTCATACACATTATTTTTATTTTTTTCAAATAATTGTTTTTTAATACATAAAATCCATTTCAAAGTACATCGATTAACGTAGTTTTTAGAAATAATTTTACATCATTATTTGCGCATTTTATAAAAAAAAATAAAAATGCAGAGGTATAGGTTGATATGTTTCCTATAAAAAAATATTTTTCAATATTTTTTTTCTTTTCGTATATGACGACAGATGGAAAAAAATCAGTGGTACATGAACGATTTTTTGAAAACTGATCTTTTATAAACAGTTATAAAGTAAGAAAAAATATTTTTTTAAATATTTAATATTAACTTGGGGCATCGAAAATGCATGTATCTAAAAAAAAATTATAAGAAACTTTTTTTTTGAGGTGCTGTTATCGACACAGATGACTTCGAAAATACGCAAAAATACGCAAAAATACGAAAAAAACATTAAATATTGAAAAATCCCTCGCGGGCTTTTTAACGTAAGCAAGCGTTTTTGGGTTTGGCCTATTTCAGCATATTGCTCGCCATACGTTCTCAATGGGAATGTGAGCGGTATGATGAAGTAGGCCAAGCACCAAAGTATAACGCGCATATATGACTTACAAAGGCATCAAACATACCAGGGGGTGTTTATTTATTTACCAAGTAGGTAGTTTCTGAAGTTCTAATAACAAAGTAGTTAAAATATGTATGTCTCCCATATTATTCCCCTGTGCTGTGCAATTCGCGAGGCGGGCTCACGGGGCATCCTAGCTACGCACATAGTGGCTGGCTCGCACCATTGGTAGTTTAGCAGCGTTGCCTGAAATGGTTATGAATGCAACTCGTAAACTAATTAAAAATACATTTTCTTATTGAATAATTGTTGTCTATGATTTAATTTAGGTAGCCTCTCAACTGTGCCAGTGGATGGTGGAGCACAAGGATCAAGTACTATCACATCATGGCGAGGAGAGCAGGAACCTTAATGTGAAGGACGTAGCCGACACAGTATTGGGAAAGGTGGCGGATATTCTTGGTTAGTGTGTCCTATCAAAGTAATATATTATTACAAAAGTTGTGTGAATAGCAGACCTCGTGTCCAAAAAAGTTCATTTCTTTTTTTAATATTAATTTATTTTCTTTATTTATTCATCTTTATTAATTAAATGACATTGGTGATGTGCTGTGCCTGTCTCACTAGGAACTCCTGTATTGAGAGCAGGCGCAGTTTAACAAAAGCAGTTTACACAAAAATAAAAAGAACAATATTTTATTTTAAATAAAAGACAAAAGACAATCAGTGTTGTACCATTGGGAATACAGACATGTATAAACATGTTTTAATAAGATCGCTGATGCTTGAACTGTCTTGGTTAACGATAATTAATCTAAGGTAAATGATAATCCTATGCCCTTTGGTTTTAGTATCTCGAGCAGTTTGGAGATTTCATCCAAACTACTTGTGATCGGTAGTTTTAGAATAATAATCTTTATAATTAGTTTCTGAGCTAGTATTTTACGGATCTATGGGTAATTCTAATTTTCTCTTATTTAATAAATCAAAACCAAAATTTAACCATTACATTTCCGGTTAACATTCAAATCTACATGGAAGGCATTTGTAGTGTGTATTATCTATTTGGTGGATAAGATTTAATTTTTTCTCGTGAATTTTCTAAAGCCTAACACAATATTGTTGGTGTAATGCAGGTGAAAGAAAACCATCTCGGCGGGACAAGAGTCGTCTGGCCCGCTTCATGCTTGCCGTGTCAGACAGGATCGCCATCTGGATAGAGGCAGTGCTGAGGGACGCCAACCAGCACCAGCAGGGAGACACTGATCACTGATCACTGATCGCTGATCATTGATCACTGATCACTGATCGATCAATCACTGATCAGTATAGACCTGAAAATTTCGCATTTGCAATAACATTAATTTTTACACGAAATTTCGAACTCTACCCCCTGGATGAGTTAACCTTTTAAAAGCATTTTCTACGAACCTTGTAAAATAACTTTACTTTTACCCGAAAAACCACAAAAATGCGAATTTGGGAAAAAAATTATGCGAACATTTCAGGTATATTTACTGATCAGTGATCACTCTTGTTTTTTTATTAGATTCGTTGTGCGTAACAATTAAATACTTTGAGGCCTAGTTTTTGTCTTTTAGCGCGTGCTGATGTTATCTTATCACTAACGGCGACACCAGTGACATTTTTTTAATACAAATTGGGCAATCTAAGATTCACTGCTGTGAATCGTAATAACCTCGAAATTGCAGCACTGCGCCACCCTATCACAAATGCTAACTATTTTCAATTGATTTAACAAAATGCTACCATTTTGCTAAAATATGAGCATTAGGGTGTGGTTTGGTATATGTATTTATGGTTAGGGTGCTCAATTTCATCATCATCATCTGTGGCTCTACAACCCAGGTCGGGTCTTGGCCTCCAGCAGAGCCTGCCTCCATGACTGTCGGTGTTGTGCTGCGTTGCGCCAGTTTCGGATGCCGATGGTGCTTGCATCCTTCACCACTCCATCCAGCCATCGAAGCTTTGGACCCCCAGGTGCACCATCCATAATTCGCTTTGGAATATCTCCTTCGCTCATTCTCTGGATATGTCCAGCCCACCTGAGTCTTCCAGTTTTGATTTCCTTGGAGATATTAGGGTCCTCGTAAAGATCGTATAGCTCCTGGTTGTATCTGATACGCCATTCTCCATTATCACAGACTGGGCCGTAAATCCTTCGCAGCACCTTCCTTTCAAAACTTTCTAGGGCTCCTTCATCACCCTTACTGATTGTCCAGCATTCCGAACCATACATAAGAACAGGTCGTATAAGGGTCTTGTAAAGCAGGACTTTAGTTCTTCTGGTAAGGTGGCGAGATTTCATATGCTTCTGTAGCCCAAAGTAGTATCGATTTGCAGCTACTATTCTTCTTTTGGTTTCGCTGGATACATTGTTGTCATTTGTAACCATAGTACCGAGATATACAAACTCGTTGACAGTTTCAAATGTATAATTATCTATCTGTATACTTGGTGGTTTCTGGCGTCCATGTACGGGCATATATTTTGTCTTCCCCTCGTTGATGACCAATCCCATGTTCCTTGCCGACGTAGCTAAGCTTTTAAACGCCGATTTTAGTTCATATTCTGAGCGTGCGATGATATCTATATCGTCAGCATAAGCAAGAAGCTGAACAGACTTGTTAAAAATATGGCCTGTGGTTTGTATACCTGCATTTCGGATGGCCTTTTCCAGCGCTAAATTGAATAAAATGCAGGCAAGTGCATCTCCTTGTCTTAGTCCATTGAAGGTCTTTAGGGTGTCTGACAGATCCTGTTGTATTCTGACTCGGCACTCAACATTAGACATTGTGAGCCTTACTAAGTTTACCAGTTTTCTTGGGATATTAAATTCATCCAAGGCTCTGTACGGTCTTTCTCTATTTACCGTGTCATAGGCAGCCTTAAAATCTATGAAGAGATGCTCAATTTAGTTACATATTTATAAACAATGTGTTCAGTGGCGTAGCTAGGTAACCAAGGGCCCTGGGGCAAATTAAAAAATGGGGCCCCACTGCTATGTAAACTGATTAGGTTTTATCAAATAAAAATATGAAATATACAAACACTTTAAAACTGCTAAGCTACTTAAGCTCTTTTTTGTGCACTGCAGGGCAGGTAATAAAAATATTAAATAGTAACACCATAAATTACAATTAATATTAGGTCCTTACATATAAAATTGGCGTTTTGTATAGGAGGAACATAAGGTCAATTTTTTTTTAATATAATATATTTATTTAATCAAATTATGTACCATTGCTATCTATGCACTTTTGCCATCTCACAGGTAGTTCAACGATCCCTTTACTAAAAAAACCAATCGGATGGGAATCGATAAAATCTTTGAAGGCGGTTTGGACTGCCCCATCGGAGATGAATTATTTCCCTTGCAAGAAGTTATCCAAATTTCGAAAAAAATGGTAATCTGTTGGGGCAAGGTCCGGAGAGTAGGTCTTAGACATTCCAATTGAAGCTTCTCTAATTTGGTAACCGTCTGTTGTGCAGTGTGTGGTCTAGCGGTCAACGCGCGTTTGTTGATTTGCTTCACTCAATTCGTGAGGTACCCACCTTTCAAGCTTTTTCACCTTCCCAATTTGCTTCAAATGGATTAGAACAGTTTTATCACTAACACCGCAGCCTGCAGCTAACTCGGACGTGGTTTGCGATGAATTCGCTTCCACAATAGCCTTCAATTCTTCATTATCAACTTTGGTCTCCGGCCGTCCACGGGGCTTGTTCTGCAGGTCGAAATTTCCAGAACGAAAATGTTGGAACCAAAAACGCACTGTGTTTTCTTTTGCGGCACCGTCGCCATACACATCATTAATCCTTCGAGCCGTTTCTGCAGCACTGGTGCCACGGTGGAACTCATACTCGTAAATAACGCGATATTTCAAGTTTTCCATTTTGTAAACTAAGTGACGCAAAGAAAAAAACAATTAAGAAAAAAAAAATTATAATTTTCGAAACACAAATACATGAGTAAATAGCTGTATAAATTTGAATTTGGAATTCCTAACCAAAAAGAAGATATTTGAGATCAAAGTTGCCAGTACGGCAAAACGCCAATTTCATATGTAAGGACCTAAAACTTGGTGTAGGTTTGGCTAATAAAATGAAATAGAGAAGATTCGAGGGTTTATTATATAAAGGTCGGGCCTACCAACTGACTAAATAACAATTATATTAACAATTTTTTCCTAGCTTTAGTTTTCGCAAAAGTATCAATGACTTCGTTTAAATCCAGGCTTGATGCGGTTTTGTTTTCAATTGCTATTAGCGATAAATGTCGGAGTCGAGCTTGGCCCATCTTATTTCTTAAATAATTTTTTATTTGCTAAATGACCTTTCAGCTGCTGCAGAAGTGACAGGAATTGTAAAGAATAATAACATTGCTGTAAATACTTCCGTCAGGTCGCATTCTAGCACTCCATATTTGCTCATTATTTCCTTACATAATTGGTGGATCAGTCCATGCTTGAGTTAGTTGAGGTAAAACTAGATGTTAAATATTAATAAATTGAAGTGAAAAACTAGGGCCTATTATATCTGAATATTTTCTTTGGAATTCGTCACACTTTTGTAATAAAGTTGCTTCATCAACATGTATGATATAAAAAATATTCCAAGTTATAAAACCACATTTGGACAAAGAAACTATACATACTTTGCAACAAAACTCCATAACATCCTCCCCCAAGACATAAAACTAATAATAAATCCAATTGAATACAAATCAAGAATAAAAATATGGCTTAACGAGGTCAATGAGAAAACCCTAGCGAAGACGCTAAAAACGACATAGAAGACAAATGAACTATATTTAAATAACTTTAGTCCGCCTCGGCACAGGACCCCCTAGTGAGGAGGACTTAGAAATACAATATTTTGTACTTAATTTCACATTGCATTTTGTATGTAAATTTTTTTTTATATAGTCGCTATAATAAAAAAAATGTAATAAAAATGTTGGTGTTAGAAAATCGAATATGTGACAGACTGCACTCATACCAATAAAACGTGTATCTAATTGAGATATTACTGTGTCTAGTACATTATTGAAAATCTCAATTTTAAATATTTTTTTTCGGTTTGGAAATCGGTAATCAGCAGCTAATTTATCAAAATGTTTTTTAACTTTTCTTTGCCTTTTTTCTTGAAAATGGGTATCAATACCATATTTTCTTGCAGTTTCACTGGTTTTGCACTTGAATAATTCGAAATCATTTCTATAAATTTGCAACCTTGCTTTTGTCTCTGCTAAAACTTTACTCGCCTCGCCCAAATTGATGTCGCATTTTTGTAAAGTTTTGGATGCATAATTGATGTCGTTCAATACACTGTGCATGAATTCGAAAAGCAACACCAACTCGAAATTTTGCATTTTTGTTTTAATGCTCTCTGCTTCACTACGCTCATCTTTATTAGGACTCTTTAGAACTATTTCTGATAATGCTTTGATAATATCAAAATAACAAAGTTTTATTGCAGATATCGTATTGACCCTACTGGACCATCTAGTCGGATTTAGTTTTTTTAGAGTGGTGTCCGATTCGCCAGTGAATTTTGACAGTAGATCCCAAAGTTTGATGCTGTTTCCGAAAAAGTTATACAAATCTTGCAACGTTGCGAAAAAAATCTGTATTTCCACACAACTGCTAACGGCATCATTTATCACCAAATTAAATTATGAGTGGCACAATGTACGTAGTCTGCGTTAGGCTGGATATCCTTAATATGTTTTTGTTTACCATTATACATACCACTCATCATACTGGCTCCATCATAGCCTTGCCCCACACATTTTTTTAAATTAAATTAAAAAAAGAATGTAAGGTATTTTTGTCGATAAATAATGTTGTCACTTGGTTGACTAAATCTACTGCGCCATGTTTGATGGCTGCATAAAAGCCTAGAAACACTTCTTTTGCTTCTATATCAATTGGCTGTCCATTTTCCGATCTGGTTATTACTGCATACCTAACAACAATGCTTAGATGATCTACCTTCGATATGTCCTGTGTCGTATCCATTATGATGGCAAAAAACGGTGACGCTCTAATTTGTTCTAGTAGATGGGTTTCGAGTTTGGTCCCCAAGCTCTCAATCATTTCATTTTGAATTGTTCCACTCAGGTATCTTGTAGATCATAAAAACATAAAAAAATACAATTTCAAAAAAGTCCTGATAATAAACAGTTAATAATTATAAACAAAATAAAACGATAAAAAAAACTGAGAAATAATTATTATTACTTTGGGCATATCCAAAACTTCCTGACTTAAGTCTTCTTGATGTCCTCTCAAAGCCAAAGAACTCTTTGCTAGGGTAAGTATGATATCGAATAACCATTGAAGCACCATTTTCCAAAATGATGCTTCTTTGCGAATTTCATTTTCAAGTTCCTTGTCGATAGTATTGGTATCGTTTTTTTTCCAAAATTCATACACAGCACATGCTTCCAAATGGCCACTCGAACAACTGTGTTGTTTAATTCTTTCTGATAAATGCTTCCAATCTCGAATTCCCGTACACCAAACATTATTCCTTTGTGAAGCAAATAACCAGCAGGGTTAACAATAGGCAGCATCTAGTATTTTAGAATAACACAACCAAAAACGATTAACTGGCCCATATTTAGAACACGAAACGTAGTACAATTTTGAAAAACACCTATTGTTCTGGTTGATGTCTGTTGGAAAAGGTCCTGAAGGCTGTAAAGGCTCCATATCAATAATTTGACGTTTTTCGTTATCACTTAATATTTTGTTCGTGAAGTTTCCCAAGTCATAAGAAGATTTGTCGTACACATTTTCGAAAAATGTAGAGGTCTGTGGTTCCTCCAAACCCTCTGCTCTTATGTGTATCATGCAAACATCATCCACGTTCACATGATCGGCGGCGGAGGTATCTCCAACTGCAATAATTATTGTCAAATCTTCTTCAGTAGGCTTCTCAACCAACACTGCAGTTACCACATTATTTGAGTTACTATCAATAGAAATATTTCACTAAAAAACTTGTCAATTTTGGGTAATTTTTGTTTACTATCTTCTCTTTCTTGGCATTGTTTGCGTTTAAATGCACCACTGGGTTTCTTCTTTTTATTCATAATTTTAGTTTTCTAATTTATTTAAACAATACAATATTAGATTGTGCTCGAATAGGTAGGTACTCACTGTTCACTGACGATGTTAAAAGTAAAATAAAAGGAAAGAGAAAAACACTGATACGCTACAAGTGTCGTTGGGGAATGACGCACATATCACTATCCGTCAAATTGACAACACTGCCAACCTACAGAAAGAATTTAGGGGAATTCCCTAGGCATAACTTTTGAATTTCTCTCTGAGCTTGAGTGACCCCACTTTAATCATGACAACTGAGTTGTCATGATTAAAGTGGGGTTGCAACCTGTCATATTTATTTTGAAAATGGGAGAAATTTCCAAAAGTTCAGTTCGATCGAGATTTCTGGTAAGGATTCGAGGCCCCCCTGAGCTTGAGGGCCCCGGGGCACTGCCCCACGTAGCCCCTAGGTAGCTACGCGCCTGAATGCGTTATTTGACATAATGACTTATTTACTGGATTAAGCATGGCAAGTAGGTAGATTGTGACTTGTAACTCAAGACTTTTGGCAGTAAACTTACGATTCACGTTAGGGTAGTTGCAATTTAGTTATACTTACGGGTAACATGCGTTAAAAGACAAATCTAGGCCTCAGTCAGATTCCTATAAGAATGTCCAGAATAAACCCAACGAATTTAATGAAATCATTTACAACACGCTACGACAAAATATTTATCTTTAACAAAAAAAAGCAAAAATACATTATTTTGACTAGGAAATCTTTACAACAATGGCATTATTATTTTTTACCCACTTTACAATGACAAATTAAAAATGATTTTGAAAATAACTCCTAATTTTATGTTTTTTCACATATTTATGAGTTTATTTTATTTTAGCATTATTGATGGGTAGAAGAGAAGCTGAATGATTATTGAGTTACTGTTTGTCAAATAAGAGTAGAAAACTTAGGAGGGCGCAACTGTTCAAATGGCAAAACTAAAAATATAAATCATGGTGGAAATGGAAAGCTGTGTAATCTACATTTTTGTAAAAAATTAAAATGGCATAAAAGTGAAAAAAATATTTTTTCATTGCAATACCCACTGATCTCAAAATTAGAATTTCATGTTGGTATGCGGCTGGCGTATATAGTATATAGCAGGGGTGCTCAAACTTGAACTGCTGGCGATCTACCTCAATATTATTAGAGCCCGATCGATCGACTCTGACAGGCTGCAAGCACGTGTGATGCAGGATTGTCATGGTGGGCATTTAGGTACTTTAACCACAGATTTTATAGCGCCGGGGGGGGGGGGGGGATGGTTTGCGTAGAAAACCCATTTTTTAATGCGACCTCATTTTTATATCCCATGTGACGAGTATTCTTCCAATAAAAATCATGTTTATAAATTCTAACTACTCTCGGAAATCGAAAATAGTATCCATGTAATAGGATTTCTTCACCACACAAGGCATGTTTAACTTAAGATTGCTTCTGCGTAAGAGTCCCGAAATAATAGTTACACAGGGAATAGTCAATTTCTCAGAATTTTGCAGCATATGGCATGCAACTCAAATGCAAAGCTTCACTCGGTACACAATTTTTTTAAATTTATCGTTATATTGTGAACACAAAACTGGTTTTAATTAAATCTGTATGCGGTGAATTAAAACTACACTCAGAAAATGAAAATGGTTTTTAAATAGTCTGCAACTTGAATTTTATAACTGCACTTGGAATAAGAGAATGTTTTCTTTTGAAATGTGTCAGCAGATGAATCAACAACTGGAATTTTACACTCTGAACACAAAACTGGTTTAAATTAAATCTATGTAAGAAAACATGAAAATGGTTTCTCTTTGATTCTGGCAGCACATACATCCATCGAAGCCTAAGTAAAGTTAGCCTCCCAGAAACTGGGCGTATTGTACAGGGCCCGCAGATACTTTAATAGTACACAACTGCTAACCCTGTATAAATCACAAGTGCGCCCCATGGTTGAATTTGGCAGCCACCTCTGGTCTGGAGCTCCAAAATACCTGAAAAATACCCTCGACTCTGTGCAGAAACGGGCGGTTCGTTTGATAGATTCTCCCATCTTAACAGACGGTTTGCAGTCTTTAGAGCACAGGCGTCGGGTGGGAATGCTATCCTTGTTCTACCGGTATTACAATGGAAGATGCTCCGAGGAACTAGCATCATTGATCCCTTCGGCACCGGTGGATAGTCGGGAAACACGCCAAACGCGTGCCCAACATTTGTGCACGGTTGACATTTGTCACATGAGAACGGGTCGTTTCTTCGACTCGTTCTTGTGTTCAACAGCTCGGCTTCCTCCTTCCTACAACATGGGTCTCTTCAAGACCAATGTTCATTCCTTCCTCTCCTAAAAAGACCCTCCACACAGCATCCCAGATGACATAGACCATGAGAAAAATTATTTTTCTCAGGGCCTCCTGTGTGGAGTTAATGTAAAAAAAATAAAATATGTGTATGTAAAAAATGGTGTATGTAAGGACCTTTCTTAAAAGATGGGAAATAAGGAAGCGTAAAACTCACTGGTTGATGTAGCAGGCTGAATTGATGACGTCCACATAAGATTCACATTTCACATAAAAATGTTTCAACTGTGCACAGATGGTAATAGGTATTAAACTAACAGTATAATTATGATGATTTTAGTAAACTTCTTTTGTACTTGCATTCGACAATAGAAGTGGAAACTTAGTCATGGAAAACAATGTTAGCGTGTTGACGGTTATCGGTTTCGACACAGAATAAATAATGAAAAATTCCGTGCTCATTTTAATCGGTCCAAAACTTGGGTGCGACAAATATGTGAATTGAAACGGGTTAAATTTTTTACAAGATATTATTATTATTTATTGTGAAATTTTACCGCCCCTTAAAAGTGCCGCCCGGGGCAATCTTCTTCCCAATCGTTATTAAAATGATGCGTTTTACTTCTCTTCCTCCTAAGCGGTTTGTCATCAACTTAACCACGGATAAACCCATATCGATGACGCTAATAGACTAAAGATAGAGGAAGTTTATTCATCTACCATAGACAATATAATTGCACTCGACCTACTGCAACCTATTTGCGGATAGGACATTGCTGCCACAATGTTCACCTGACGTCTTGGTGAAGAGGATCTCAATCATATTTTTTTCAGTTGCCCTTTAAATAATTCATACAAAAATTTCATCCCTCACCTAATCAGTTCGGGCATATTGCCTCCCATGCCTCACATCGCATGCCTGTTATCTTCTGTGAACAAACGCGTGTATAAAATCTTGGTTAATTTCCTGAATATTAACAGCATCAATTTGTAACTGTAAGTTAATTTTCATGTATTTATTTTATTTTTTACGCACAATAAATTGTGTCAGCATATCTTTTAATTTCCTTGTTATGTTTAATTAAAATCATCTCTTATTGTAATAATTTTGTGTATTATTATTTGTATAGTATTATTATATAATATAGATAGGTTCTTGTTATTAAAACTAAATTAGTTAATATTAACCAAAAATTACACTCACAAAATTACACTCACAAAAGCATTCACTTGACACTGGCCAGAACACTCTTTTGGGGTGAAAAGCCATTAAAAATAATAATAAAAAAAAACCTATTTGCCCAATAAATTATTTAAAAACAAAAATGATTGGAATCAGAAAATGTTTCTTATTACATTAGACAAATGAAACACTCAGGGTACATCTTTAAATATGTTTATTTTCAGTTCAGAAGCAAACACATGAAAAACAATGTAAGTATTTTCATAAATAACTTAAAAACTTAAATACTATATTTGAAATATTTATGAAGCAGTCAAATGCTATAATTTTTTTGTAGAAGTTACATAGACAAAATTACTGCAAAATCCTAAACAATTTTGGCAATTTGTTGAGCAAAAGCATACAGATAGTGATCTCCCTTCAAGTATGTATTGTTATGAATCTCACGCTACAAATGGTCACGGCATCACAAGCCTTTTTACTTAAAACTTTCCTCTGTATATTCTGATGCTTCATGCACCATCCCTCCACTTAACTATGACTATAATATTGACTCCCTCCCCTTAACTATGATTATAATATTGAATGATTGCCAAATTTCACTTGCAGAGGTTTACCAATCCTTAAATAATCTTTCTAAAAAAAAAAGTACTGGACCTGATGCCATTCCAGAAATCTTGATAAAAGAATGTAAATGTTCATTATCTAACCCAATTTGTATGTTGTACAATTTATCACTCTCATCCGGATCATTTGCTGACTCATGGAAAATTTAATTTATTCGACCCACTTTTTAAGTCCGGAAACAAGACAAATATTGGAAATTACAGACCCATATCAATTATCTATAATATAAAAATGAATCGCTAAATGTGTTGGTAAGCGCAAATCTCGAGAGCGGCTGAACCGATTTCGCTAATTCTTTTTTTAGAATATTCCTTGAAGTTCGAGGATGGTTCTTACGGAGAGAAAAATTAAGAAAATTGCGCAAAAAATTAGATAATAATAGAAAACATCGCACGTTTGACAGTTCGCGTGTTAGAGAATGACATTTTGCAAAATAATGAATGATTGTTCAATCAGGATTCTATTTTTGAAAAGTTGAAAATTTTATTTAAAGTAGGTACTCCCCTAATATTTTGAATCGAATCAAGAATTTCAGATATTTTAAATAGGTACCTATGTTAGGTACCAAATTTAATATACATGAAAAATGGAAATTTGAATAAAAATTGTTAAAAGGTGGCACGCGGGCTGTTTAAAAACTGAATGTACTGGGATTGAATATAAGGAACGCGGGTGGAGGGTTGGCGGGACGAGGGAGCGGGAAAGGGAAGAGGGAAGGCGGGGAAGGTGATAGGGAAACGCTGGAGGGGGGAGGGGGGAGGGGAACTCGGGAGGGGGGTTCGCGGGACGGGGAAGGGAAGGAGGAGTGGAGTGAGGAGAGGGAAGGTGGAGGTGACGGAGTGGGAACGCGAGAGGGGAAGAGGACGCGGGAGAAGAAGGGGAGGCGGAAGGGGAACGGGACGAATGGGAAAAGACACTCAGGGAGAAACAATTTCTTTATTAAATGGCATAGCAATGCATGCCGGGACCATATGGGACGCAGGAGGAGGGTTGGCGGGATGAGGGAGCTGGAAAGGGAAGAGGGAAGGCGGGGAAGGTGGAAGGAGAACGCGGGAAGGGAAGGGGAGGTGTGAGGGGGGAGGGGAACTCGGGAGGGGGTTCGCGTTACGGGGGAAGGGAAGGGGCGTGGAGTGGAGAGAGGGAAGGTGGAGGTGACGGAGTGGGAACGCGAGAGGGGAAGAGGTCGCAGGAGAAGAAGGGGAGGCGAAAAGGAAACGGGACGAATGGGAAAGGACACTCAGGAAGAAACAATTTCTTTATTAAATGGCATAGCAACGCATGCCGGGACCAGCTAGTATCTAATATTTCAAAAATATTTGAGTTGATAATTTCAAAGAAAATCACTCCTATTTTCAAAAATGTTCTGATTGAGGAACAGCATGGATTTAGATCCGCGAAATCTACAACAACTAATTTACTGTCCTTTACAAATACCATTGTTAAAGCCTTAGGGGGCGTTCAAGTATTACGTAATGCAATTTTTGATGATTTTTGAACTCTCCCTCCCCCCCCATGTAACGCGCCGTAACGTTTTTCCGTACCCCCCCCCCTCCTAATTGTTACGTAACGCCCAAGTGACAATTTTTACTTGGAAGTCACAATTAAGTTGCGCAAAGTACTGGAAAGTCGGTTAAATACATTTTTTCTTCTTTTATTCGCGTTTTCGGTAATAAATAAAACAAGAGATTTCTAGAACGAAAAGGGTTGCCAACTTGGAAGATTTTAATTCCCTAGTTTTTTTTATCTAAATAAAGAAAAACATGTTACGTAACGAACGCGTTGTTCGAACCCCCCCCCCCCCTCTCCTCCCCCCCCCGTAATGCACAGTAACGTTTCACAAGACCCCCCCCCCCCCAAGCGCGTTACGTAATACTTGAACGGCCCCTTAGAAGACAACACTCAGGTTGATGTCCTCTACGCTGACTTCTCCAGAGCCTTCGACCAAGTTAATCACCGTATCCTCACGACCAAACTTTATGCTATAGGCATTAGAGACCCATTGTTATCATTCTTTCTCTTTTACTTGAGTGATAGAAAACAAAAAAGGGTTAAAATAAATAACTTTGTTCCGCAAGGAGCCCATTTGGCACCGCTTCTTTTTAACATTTCTATTAACGATATCATTAAAGTTTTTTCTCACACACGTTTTTGGATTTTTGCCGATGACAATAAGATTCTTAAGATAAATAAATCCCATTTTGATTATATCATTGAAGAAGAAGATAACAATAATAATCTAAACGAAAATATGAAAGAGAACAAGACACAGAAAACAGAAAAAAAGATATCGGTCGCAACTGGGACTCGAACCCAGACCTCTCGTCTAATCGGGACGTGCGTGTTAACCAACTTTGCTATTGCCACCTACTGTCAAACCGTCATAATTGTCAATCTCATATTTAAAATTTTAGAATTAACAATATTATCTTCAACTAATTATTTTTCCATATTATGGGCAACTACCATTTTTATTGGAAACAATCATTCTAAGAATTGGTTTGTATCCCGGAAAGCGTCTCAGATAAATGTATCTGAATTTATTCAAATGGAACTATTGACTTTTTATGAAAGTCTAAATGAATATTCATTTTTTTATAAGAAAAACTCTCTTTTATAACTTTTGAAGGTTATTCCCATTAATTTAATATATTATTAAAGAAGAAGATAACAATAATAATCTAAACGAAAATATGAAAGAGAACAAGACACAGAAAACAGATAAAAGACAATGGTCGCAACTGGAACTCGAACCCAGACCCCTCAACCGAGAAGTGCGCGTTAACCAATTTCGCTATTGCCACCTTCTGTCAAACCGTCATAATTGTCAAAATCATATTAAAAATTTTAGAATTAACAATATTATCTTAAATTAATTATTTTTCCATATTAAGGGCAACTACCCTTTTTATTGGAAACAATCATTCTTATAATTGGTTTGTATCCTGGATAGAGTCTCGGATAAATGTATCCCATTTTGATTGTTTACTTTTTCAACTTGATATTGATTCATTTAATGATTGTTGCAAAATAAACTGCATGGAACTTAATGTTGATAAATGCAAAATTTTGTCCTTTTATAGAACCAAAATACCTTTTCAGTTTGATTATAAACTAAATAATGTTTGTCTCTCCACTGTCACCTCTATCAAGGACCTTGGGGTCAATCTAGACTGCAAAATTTCTTTCCGTGATCACATTAATAACATTGTCAAAAAAATCATTTAAACTACTCGGCTTCATTCATAGAATTACCTCTGATTATAAACATATAAGTACACTTTAAACTCTTTACTGTTCGCTGGTTCGCCCTCACCTTAAATATGCTAGTGTCATTTGGTCGCCTTTCTATGCTGTCCACATTTGTCACATCGAATCTGTACAACATCGCTTCCTACGAGGAATTGCATGGAGGTTAGGACTTGAAAGAGGCGAGTACTCGTATGATGCAATTGAACGCGCCCCCTCCCCGCCGCTGCCCTTGCCCATGCCTATCTCCCTCGCGGGCTCGCGACAGTGTGCATATGGCAATTGTAGACTGGGAGGCGAGATAGGTAAACCCTACGTCATCGAGTACACGGATGAAACTACTTTGTAGTGATAATGGACATTTAGAAAACCTTAAAAAAGCTGGTCTGCCGGTGCGCCTCTTGGCAGGAGCCACGCAGTCATGGAAATAGTCAGCGATTTTTTTCGAAAAAATTACTTCATCGAGTACACGAACGGGAATGGTCTCATATGATAAAGGTCGATTAGAAAATGAGAAAAAAGCAGGTCTGTCAACCGGCAGCCTGGCACGTTCGCAGGCAGCCGGCCTCAAAGTGGGGTAAAAAATAGTAAATTTTACGTCATCGAGTACACGAATGAAACCAACGAATAACTATAGTCCATTCATAGATCATTCCATTTAAGAATTTCTTGGTCTGCCGACCAGCAGCCTGGCAGCTGTTTGTGTACGATGTTTTAAAGTTTTTTTTTCTTAATTTTTCGTTTATCATTATTATTATTTTTATTTCACTATATTTTTAAAAACATTGAATGCCATATTTTAAACAAATAAGCGAAAAACGTAAAAACAATAATTTGAGAGTTCCGAGTGTACCCATCCGTCAGACGAGCCTTTCGACGCCAAACCACTTAAGAAACCTGCCGCGGTGCCCCTCACCGCTGTTCCGTGTTAATATTTTTGTCCAAATTTATAATAATAATAGTCCTTTTAAGATTGCCTAATAGTTCATAGTAGTTGGAAGTTCGAACAACCGACCCACTGTCGCCGTAAGAGCTGCATTCGTCCGAAAAACGACGGAAATTTCCGAACTCCGTCCGTTTCATATCGGTTTCGCTTGCCCTGCTGCATCGATTACATCGAATACAAGATCGAAACTAACGAAAACCTGTAGTCTAAATCATTCCATTTATGACTTCTTTGGTCTGCCGACCAGCAGCCTGGCAGTTTTTTGTGTACGATCTTTTAAAGTTAAATTTTTTTTTTTAATAATTTTTTTTTTCAATATCTTTATTATTATTTTATTTGAATATGGTTTTAAAAACTTAGAATGCAAGATTTTAAATAAAATAAGTTATAATCATAAAAAAATAAATGTTGAGTGTTCCGAGTGTACCCATCGGCGGGAGAGCCTTTCGACGTGAAACAACTTACTGGAAACTGGCCGCGGAGCCCTTCGCCGTCAACGCGTGCCCATTTTATTAAATAAAATTATAATAATATAAGACTTTTTAAGATAACGCAATAGTCCATAGTAGTTGGAAGTTCGAACAACCACCGCACCGTCGCCATAAGAGCTGCGTTCGTCCGAAAAACGACGGAAATTTCCGAACCCCGTCCGTTTCATAACGGTTTCGCTTGCCTAGCTGCACCGATTACTTCGAATTCAAGATCAAAAAACTGTAATCTAGACAAAAACCAAAACGAAAAACTGTAGTCTAGACAATTGCATTCATGACCTCCTGGCATTCCGACCAGCAGCCTGGCAGTTTTTTATGTACGATTTTTAAAGTTTTTTAATTTTTAAAAATTATTTTCATTATATTTATTATTATTTTTATTTCAATATGGTTTTAAAAATTGGAATGCCAGATTAAAAAAAAAAGTGTTATGATAATAAAAATAATTTAAGTGTTCCGAGTGTACCAACCTGGCTATAATATGGGCACGCAATGGCGGCGAAGGACTCCGCGGCCAATTTCCAGTAAGTTTCGCGTCGAAAGGCTTTCCCGTCCGATGGGTTTAATCGGAACACACAAAATTTATTTTTTTATAATTACAACTTATTTTATTTAAAATCTGGCATTCTAAGTTTTTGAAACCATATTGAAATAAAAATAATAATAAAGATATTAAAAATATAATTTTTAAAATTTAAAAAAATTTAATACTTTACAAGATCGTACACAAAAAACTGCCAGGTTGCTGGTCAGCAGACCAAGAAAGTCATAAATGGGATGATCTGGACTACAGGTTTTTGTTAGTTTCAATCTTGTATTCGATGTTATCGATGCAGCAGGGCAAGCGAAACCGATTTGAAACGGACGGGGTTCGGAAATTTCCGTCGTTTTTCGAACGAACTAGTCCTGGATTTATCAATAGGCCTTATAGGCCGCGGCCTAGGGGTATCAGGGGTTCAGGGGGCGGCGCTCGCTCGCTTTGGTAAGCCATTAATTTTGTTTACGATTATAAACAACATAAAAGTCACCGTGGATAGATAGAACCTTTAGAAGCCCAGATTTGTGTCGTTCAATGCCCAACGGTCCAATACGGGACCAGTGATTGTGGTGAGAATATTTCACAAAAAAGGCTTTGGCAGTGGGCTACCTTTATTGCACGAGCGTTTAAGGGGAGAAATAGGTGTAGGACCTCGTATTTTTAGTGATTTTCATGATTTTTTAAATACATAAGGAATAAATATGTCTTTTATACATTTTCTTCATGCTCAAATGGATATGCGATGCCAGGTAGATGCCATCTATACTGATTATTCCAAAGCATTCGACCGTGTTAATCACTATATTCTTTTACAGAAGTTATTTAGTCTAGGAATTCACGGTGATCTCTATAGATGGATCGCATCATATGTCAGTAATCGGCACCAAATCACGGTTGTCAACGGTTTCGCATCCTGTTTAACGGAAATCGTCTCGGGTGTGCCCCAGGGGTCGCATCTCGGACCACTCTTATTTAATATTTACATAAATGACATCTATGTATGCTTTCAAAATAGTTACTTTGTGTTATATGCGGATGATATGAAAATTTTTAAACCTGTACAGTCTTTATCTGATTGTATAGAATTACAAAGCGATCTTGATCATTTGTGCGCGTATTGTGAATCAAATTTACTCCCCTTAAACATTTCTAAGTGTCACTCAATTACATTTACTAGAAATAAAAATAAAATCATCTATGATATCAATTTATCTATGGTACGTTTGTTGACAGAAGTGTCCAAGTGTTCACGTTAGTTTTTTTTTAAATTTAAAAGCAAAATACAATCGGTACAAGTCAAATAAGTGTCAGTACAAGTTAAAGTGATTATCGTGCACTGCATGAACGTATTTTTACGAGCTGAAATGAAACCTGTGATTGTTTTTTTCAATATCTAAAAAAACAACATTCAAATTTTATCAGATAATCGTTAGTGTTTCTAGATATCTTCTCTCAGTTAATTATCTTAAAAGATAACATTGATTGATAACGATACAATTGTGATCTTCTAATATAAACCTAAGAACGTGCTTAAATCTGTGTTTAAAGAAATATTCTAACATTTAAATAATTGAAGTGGTGAATTGCATGAATCATTAATGTAGGTAACTCTAACTGTAACATCATTTTGCCATAGTACCAGAAAGGTGTCGTGAAGTTTGCCTACTAACAGGCGCTATTAATACATAGTACTAGAAATAGTAAGGTGTCGTGGAGTTTGCCTACTAACAGGCGCTACAAATATAATGCATCTTTGTGAGGAATGTAAGCTGAACGCGAAGGCCGACGAGATAATGACTTGCAGTAAATGTTCCCAAAGCTATCATTTTAAATGTGTAGGAACTACCAAAGAAAATTACACAAAGCAATCTAAACAATATAGAACTACTTGGAAATGTGTCCCTTGCAAAGGAAAACAGAAATTTACTGGAAATAACGCAGAAACTCTGGTTCTTCAATCCCCCACCATATTGCACGGACAACCAACAGGTTCCAAACAAAAGACTAATGACACCTCTATATCCACCCCACAAACTGCGAGTTCAAGCGACTTATCTAAAATAATCTTAGAACACATAGACGAAAAATTAGACCAGGTACTGAAAACCCTAAAACATGAATTATTTCAATACCTTAACTCCAAAATAATGGACGAACTAGGGGATATAAAAAACAAGCTGTCCCATATGGAAGACTTTCAATCATCTCTTGAATACTTCGCTGCAGAATATGATAGATTAAATTCTACATGCAAGGCTAATGAGACGAAAATATCCAAACTGAGTTCTGAAAATGAAATCTTGCAGCGGAACTACGACATACTATCCCAAAAAATGAACGCAATCGAACAAACTAACCGGAACTGCAATCTGGAGATTCAGATGGTCCCGGAGAAGAGGAACGAAGACATCATGATTGCAATACAAAACCTGTGTACATCAGTAAACTATCCTGTAAAGGACGAGCAAATAATTTCCTGTCATCGTACACCACGCCACCCTGACGCAACTCCCAACTCAAGACCAAAAAATATTGTACTGACTCTGCCCAGCCCTCGAATCCGTGACGAATTGCTGTCTGCAGTTAAGGTATTCAACAAGAGGAACGTGGATAGGAAACTGAATAGTCAACACCTTGGTTTCACAGATTCTTCTCCGATATACGTATGTGAACATCTGTCACCTTATAACAAGGAACTTCATGCAGCAGCTAGGCGAGCAGCAAAGGACCTGAACTTCAAGTACGTATGGATTAAAAATGGGCGCGTCTTCTTAAGGAAGAATGACATGTCTCCACCACTGCTCGTGAAGAACAAGGCCGTACTACAGAATCTTACCGACAAATCACCCTCAAACCCATCTTCCTCCGTCCTTTAAACCTAATGTATACGTCTTGTCAAAAATTACAAAATGGATCTGAAAATTTTCTACCAAAATGTTAGGGGAGTTAGAACCAAAACAAATGACATAAAAAACGAAGTTATTATCAATAACTATGATATAATCTGCTTCACCGAAACTTGGTTGTGTTCATCAGTATTCAGTAATGAATTGTTTGATGAGCGTTACCTGGTCTTTCGGAGAGATCGCGAATCAACTAATTCTACATCTAAAAAAGGTGGGGGGGTATTAGCGGCAGTCAACAAGAATCTAATAACAACTAGAAAATCATCTTGGGAAAGTGACGGTGAAGATTTATGGTTAGCTATAAAACTGCATGAATATTCAAACTCGTTCATCTATATATGTGTTCTGTACATTCCCCCCAATTTATCTGTTGATGATTACTGTAATCGAATCAAAAATATTCAGGATATTTATTTGCAACATATTAATTCCAAATCTCAATTTATAATCATTGGTGATTTTAATATACCTGAAATTAAATGGACACCTGACATAACATATAATAACATAATACTAGCTCCATCCAATTATTTTAGTCACAAAGCTCATTCCCTTGTCAATTTGGCCTCAATGTGCAACCTTCACCAATTTAATTATTTACCTAACAAAAATTTTAATATTCTTGACCTTGTTCTTTCCGATAAAACCAATATTAATATTTCAACGACAGCTAACTTATCAAAAATTGATCACCATCATCCCTGTTTTGAAATAAATGTAAGTCTAGAAAAAATGCAATTCCTACAAGAAAATCACTCTCCCGTAAAATACAACTTCAAAAAAGGTAATTATGAAGGATGTTGTCATGATCTAACAAATGTAAACTGGATCTCACTTTTTAACAACTGTCATCTCAATAATAAGGTACAGTTATTCTACAATACACTATGGGATATTATAGACAAGCACATTCCAAAAAAAAAAACATACGTAAGAAATCACTATCCCAATTGGTTTAGCGAATCTCTAATAATGCTCCTCAAAGAGAAAAATAAAGTAAGACTTCGGGCTAAAAAATATAACAACCCGATAGACTATTCCGAGTTTGCTACTCTTAGAAAAAGATCAAAAAAAATGCTAAAAGAATGCTACACATCCTACATCAATCTAGTTGAGCGTGGGATAAAAGATAATGTTAAGGCTTTCTGGGCTTATTCTAAATCATTGCGTAATTCAAATTCGATTCCAAAAACAATGCGTATGGATTCTATGATTGCAAACAATGGACAGCAGATTGCCAATATGTTCTCTAATTATTTTGGATCGGTTTATACTCAGTCGAATCCCACATCAAATACTTCCGGACTGAATGTTCCTCAATTCAACCAATTTAATCTTAGTAAACTTAACGTAAGCATGGGAACTATCAAATCTTGTTTAGAAAGCATTGATATACATAAAGGCCCAGGACCAGATAAAATACCTCCTTTGTTTTTAAGATGTTGCTCTAGCGCGTTGATCAAGCCACTTTTCATTATATTTAACGAATCATTATCTACGGGAACTTTCCCAGATTTGTGGAAAAATGCACATATTGTCCCAATACATAAATCTGGCGATCAATCTTCTGTGAAAAATTATCGACCAATTAGTATATTATCATGTTTTGCAAAAGCCTTTGAATCTATAATCTATAGTTCCATATTCGCACACTTTAAACCACAATTATGCATCAATCAACATGGATTTGTTCCTAACAGATCCACAAATTCCAATCTTCTCGATTTCTGTGATTATGTTTGCAATGCGTTTAATGAAAGAACTCAGGTAGATGCTATTTACACAGATTTTCAAAAGGCTTTTGATAAAGTAAATCATTTTATTTTACTACAGAAGCTTAGTCGTATAGGTATTCACGGTGATCTATTTAGGTGGCTTAAATCCTATTTGGAAAACAGAACACAGCTCGTTCTTATAAATGGGTATGAGTCACCTCCCGTAATTGTAACCTCTGGTGTACCCCAAGGGTCCAATCTTGGCCCTCTGCTTTTCTTAATTTTCATTAATGACCTAGGCCCCATGTTACGCTGTGATTTTGTTTTATTTGCCGATGATTTAAAGATTTATCGTAAAATTTCCAATGATTCTGACCAAGTTATGCTTCAAGAAGACCTTTTCACACTACATAACTGGTGTATTCAGAATGATATGTTTTTGAATATTGAAAAATGTTACATTATGACTTTCAGCCGTAACAGAATGCAAAAAGATTATGCATATTCCATAAATAATGCTCGATTAAATGCAGTTACAACCATCAGAGATTTAGGAATCATTCTTGATTCAAAATTTAAATTTGATGTACACGTCAGTGATATCACGACTAAATCCTTGAAAATGATGGGGTTTATACATAGAATATCTAAACCATTTAAAAAACCCCAATCCATTATAACCCTATACAACTCATTGGTCAGAAGCAAATTAGAATATGGTAGTGTTATCTGGAATCCACACTACTTAAAATATTCAAAAACTATTGAATCTGTGCAAAAAAAATTTCTGAGATTGTTATCATTTAAACTTGGACTAAATGCCTTACTCCAATCTTACGAGGAACGACTCCAATATTTTAAGTTTACAACTCTGGAAAAAAGAAGAAAAGTTGCTGACTTAATGAGTCTATACAAAATCATTCATGATAAGCTTGAAACAACTCACTGCCTGAGCAATATTCTTATTAAGGTCCCCAATAGACGTAATTTAAGGAATCAGAATATATTTTATCTTGAATTATTTAAAAACAATATTGCATACTTCAATCCACTGTCTCGGATGTGTCGACTGTATAATTCCATTGAATGTAACCATATAGACATCTATGCAAATAGTCTCGCTTACTTTAAAAAGCAAATTAACAATAGACTAACCTAACATGTAATTGAGAATTGAAAATACTTATCTTAATACTTATCTTGAACTTGAATGTGAATGGCTGTTCTTCACTCTATTTGTACTTTACTTTTTTTGTTTTTCTGTTTTTTTACATCGTATATCGATCTTTTTTTATCTTTGTTATCTCTATATTGTATCATCACTATTTTTGTTATCTCTTTTTATACCTCCGTTTATATTTTGAAATTCCTAATTTCTGTTAACAACTATTAAACTGTGCATTCTGTGAACATTTTTAAGTGGACTATTAACATGTACGCTTTTTACAATGCTTATCCAATGACTTTTTTCTGTTAATACTCTGTAAATGTTCCAAAACAATAAATAAATAAATAAATCTATTCTTACAACTTGAATAATAAACCTTTACAATCTACGTCTACATGTAAAGATCTCGGTGTTTATTTAGACAACAAATTAATTTTTGATAAGCATATCGAACACATAATATCAAAATCCTACAAGATGCTAGGTTTCCAATTAAGAATATGTAAAGTTTTCAAAAGTGCTAAGACTCTTGAAATGTTATTTTGTTCATTGGTTAGAAGTCCACTGGAGTATGCGTCCCCGGTATGGAATCCTCAATATAAGGTGTACATAGATATTGTAGAAAGTATACAGAATAAATTCTCTAAATATTTATTCAAGAAATACAACAAAACTACAAATAACATGTTAAGTTTACAAAAAAGACGCACATTATCAGATCTGCTGTTTCTGTATAACCTGCTAAATAATAAAATAGATAGCCCTGAATTGCTATCCACTATTGGTTTAAATGTCCCAATGAGGCGTATCAGGCACACTTCTCTTTTTCATATAGAATCCAATAACACTAATGCAGCGAGTAACTCACCAATTACTCGCGCAATCATAACTTATAACCACTATGAAAAATTACTACACTTAGACATTTTTCATGATTCCTTGCAAACATACAAAACTAATTTATTAAATTTCTTGGCGTGATATAATTGTTTTAAAATTACTTACACTTTTCATTAAACTTTAATCAGTCAATTACAATTAGTGAGCATACAATTCTTGATTTTAAAATGTCTCCTTATCTCCCCCCCCTCCTTTCTTCCTTTTTTTTATCATTACTTCATTCATTCAATAATTAAGTTTTAAGACCGGTTCATATCTCAGGCGTAATTACCAAATGACATTCTATGGACTTACGTAATAGGTACATAACCATGTAATAATTTAATTTAACATACCTTACAATCTGTATTATAATGTACTGTGTATGTCTTAATAAACAAATAAAATAAAAAATAAAATATTATAATATATAGGTAATATATATATATATATATATATATATATATATATATATATCTACAGATTTGGCGTCCTTTCACTTCGCATCCTTTTGGCTACCACTGCTTACGGTAGGTTTTTTAATAAAATTGCTGTGAATGTTCACATGTTTTTAGGTTGAAAAAAGAGTGATAGTAAAAGAATTATCCAGAAATTGTGTTTTGAGGGTGTTTTTATATATATATATATATATTAACTATATATATATAAATATATACATATATATTTATATATATATAGTTAATTATATATATAATTTTGTCTCAATAAGTAAATTAATAATATACAAATATCTATTATATTATGATTGAAATAATTTCTAATATCATAAACTTATTTCAATTGCTATATTTTAGATGAAATTATAATACAAAACATGAACTTGATCAAATAAATACAAAACATGAACTTGAAAATTATCAAGTAAATAACTATTTTCAATAGTATAGATACGTTCAAAGGTAGGTATTCGGAATCGATACCTTTAAATCTAATATAAGTATGTTTTGATTAGATTTTTCTTGGAAAAAATACATATATAAATATACCTGTACAAATTATTCATACATATTTTATAAACAATATTTTGATATACATGCATCATCATATACATGCTGCATCCGGGTGGCTCAGCTCCCCATTGAATGAGCGATGGATGCAAATGATGAGGCGACCTCCCTGATGGACGATAAAAAAAACCAATATTTCTTTTTTAAATTTTAATTTCTGCTTTATTTTTGTTTAATTTTATTTTGTTTTTAATTTTGTGATTATTTTTTATTATTATTATTTATGTACGAATTTTATTTTAATTTTTTATGTAATATGGCAGACTGGGATTGCACTACCCTCCCAGCCCTGCTGGAATAAAAACTTAAATAAATAAATAAATATCGCACATATTAATCAAGTAATATTTTTTTAATAAGAATTAAATTCAAATACCAGCTACCTGCTACCTTCCGCTATCTCCTTGTAATCTGAAAATATTTATAATAGAAAAACTCAGCCCCCAAAGTTTTTCCAATCCGGGTGCTTCACGAATAAAACCTTGTTGAAATTTTCCTACCTAATTATCTATTGTTCTAACTAAATCCAAATAAATCTTTCCGACTATTAATTTCAATTTATATTTTATTCTCGTTTAATCTAACCAAATTAATCGGCATTTGATATTTATCATTGTAAACTGTATTTTATTTTCAAAACTCGTTGATTAAATAACACTTTGCTAATTTAAACTTAACAATTCATTTCGAAATGGTAAGTTGTTGTTAAATTAATTTTTATTCCTCTGAACTTTATTTAGTAATAAAATACTATTTTGCATTATTATTTTTTTTCCTTTTCTTTAATCTTTTTCATTAATATTTTGAATTAATAAATTATTATAGTGCTAATCTTATGATAGATTAATACTTCTTTGATAGAAATGTGCCGTACAATTGTAAATTATTTAGCCGAATTATTCTGATGTTAACTTTAATATTAATGATGATTTAAAATTAATTTAGTTTTATAATTAACCGATAATTATTATTAACCACTGTTTTTAAAATTTTGCTAATAAACAACACTTTTATTATCGCACAATAAATTATGATTAGTCACTTTATTTATTCTAAATTTTCATAATTTTACGAGGAGATTTGTTTCAACTGCACTATTTTTCTAAACAGATTAATACTTTTTTGATAGATTTTTTGTTAAAACTTTTCCGTTTGAACACACTTATTTATTTATAACTTGTTTACATTTAATTATCACATCAATTTACTATTCTATTCACTGATTCTAGACGCGAAAATACTAACGCGAAAATACTACGATGCGAAAAGTCCAAAAATATAATATTTATTGAGTATAAAATCCTAATTTTCCACTAAAAACAAATTGTATTTATCAAGAGCACTTTTTAAACTTTTCACAAGTAATTAAAACGTAAACTTTATTTTTATTTTCACTGATTTTAACTGCAAATTTTTCCAAGTCACTGGCTTGTTCAGATTTGAACATGAATTTTTACTAAGTCACTGGTTTTAATTGCATATTTTAAAGTCTCAAAATTCCAAACACTTAAAACTTTTTCACAATTAAATTACCAAAACGTTTCGTCACGTCACACAAACGTTCGACTTTTCAAAACTTCGAATTCCTCCAAATGACGTCTGCACTGCTTTATATACCTCCTCTCAGGTCCAAAAGAGTGTATCTGAATTTCCTTTAATAAGACAATCTAATCCCTATCGACTCGTAATGTTTTGAAATTCCCACATTATTGCCTTGTTCATATATAAGATCTTTTGTATCATTTCACTCATCTTGCGCTGGGAGGCAACTAATTTTTATCTCGTAACTTCATACCTATACGGTCCGGATCAGTAAGTCCTTGTTAGATTGCCCTAACTTTATTTGTTCTACTGCTAATACAAATATAGTTTGAATATCATGATTTTTGTGTTCTTTTTTTTCTCAATTCGTAAAAGGTCTCTCTTCAATAAACTATATTTAGATCTCAATTTTTCGCATATCTTGCAATTCATGATTAAATCCATGTCGAAATCTTTACTATGCATATTCGAATTTCAATTATCCTAAATTTCACTTCATTTTACTGCCAACTGTATTTTCTCTATTTACGTCGTAGATTTGAATTTTTCCCTTTTTTCTTGAATTTTCTTTTATTAACGACGCTCTTTCTACGAATTTCCTTCTTTATTCTTATGTTATTTTACACTTCCCTATAAATAATTATGGGATTATTTGGCACAAAACCGAGATGAGTGGAGGAAGACTCTTGAGGAGGCCAAGACCCACCAGGGGTTATAGAGTCAATAGTGATGATGATGAAGATAAATAATTATATTCCAAGCCGTATTTATTAATTTCATGGATAACTTGGAATTGTATCGGTTTTCCCCACTTGGATCATCCCTTTTTCCATTGTTTACCCTTTTTTACCTTACGCCCTATTGTTCTAGATGTTCGCTGTCTCTTGAAAATTTCATTTTCTATCTGTTATTAATTAATTTATCATTTTTCATACTTTTATAGGAGATATTCCCAATTTGCCCCTTAAATATCTGTCAAGTTAACTATTTCATCTAGACTCCACCCAAAAATCTGCCTCTTTTTCGCTCAGAATCCCATAAACTATATTTTTATTGACATCTGTTGACATTAAAATCTCTACGTACTCGTCCATAAATTCTCTTTTATCTGAGAGTCATTAAATTTTATGGGTTTTTCATAATCTAAATGCTACGTAAGGCCTGGGTTAATTTTAATGGTCTTTTTAATGGCTAATAACTCTTATCTAAATAAAAACCATGTTCGAATCTTCATTGTTTATAAAAACATTACACATGTGAGATCGACCATCATTTTTTCGTGTCTATCTCATCAGTAGTCTTGTTAAATTGTATGATTCACCCACCATGACAATTACGTAAAATGACTCCTTTTTCTGAATTAAATCTATCGCAATGTGTCCAGTATCTCCATTCTCCCCTATCATGTATACTATTCTATACAGGTATACTATTCTATCTCCCTCAAATCTTTGTTACTCCACTAAAACCTCTGAATCGTCCCCTCGTTCAGTCGCTACACTCTTCATAAATGCCCATTTTTTTACGAAATTTTCTTTTCAAATCGTTTTCCTAATATCTCCATTTTCCTTTAGCACGCTTTCCCTCGAATTTGTCATCTCCGGTCGTCACAAGTAGCCGTATAGATGAAAATCCACCTAATAGCTTTCTTTAAATTTTTCTCACCTTCTATCCAATTTTTCATTTATAAAACTTTCCATCGTTGTTCCCAATTGAAGTTCCCAATTCAATTCGAAATCTATGGTTAACGATCCCATAAATGTAAACGTTATTCATAACATTTCTTGGGTTTGTTGTACTAAGGTCCTTGAATAGTTATCATTTAGTTCGATAACTCCTTGGTTCGTTGGGAACGAAAAGGTGATTAATTATTTCCTTAATTATCGGGTGCAAAGGCCAATCCTTTGTTCTTAGTTGGTATACGCCTTCCCGTTTACGGATTGGTTTGTCTAATTTTTTATAGCTTTTGACCCAATTTAAATGGCTGTCAAAATTTCATGTGTTTGTTTTTACGCCTAAGAAATGGGTAAATCCTTGCGCTGTGACGATTTTAACACCCTTTCTAGTTTTTTTTATCAACACTCATTACAATTAGGATTATTATAGATCTCTACTGTCAATATGAAATAAATCAAATCTGATCCGATAGATGTCGTAAGTGTGTCCGTTTTATACGTAATTGATATTTTTTAATTAAAGTGGGAAGCTACGATATTTTCTTATTTTCACTGTTGATTAATGCAATACATCACACTCTCCAATGAATCATTTTTTAATTATAAATTTTCTATTATTAATCCGTGAATTTAATTTATTTCTTTAAATCGCACTTCCTTAGTTAAACCCAAAGATATTTAAATACAAAAGTTAAACCCAATGTTGGATTTTTTTTATTTATTTCATTTATGTTACTTAACTTAAAACGATGCTAAAGTTTCATTTATTGTGTCATTTTTATTTAATATAAGAATATAGTTAATTAAATCTGATTTTTTTACAAGCGATTTTTATAAGTGCTGGACTTCACTAATTACTTCGAGTTTTATTTTAAAGTCGCGAAGGAAAACTACGAAATTTTTTTATAAGTAAACTGACCTTAACACTTCACTGAGATTTAAGTTATAAAAGAAAACTAAGTCTAGACACTTTATTAAAGTACTAAGTAATTTTCACGACGCGCACGATGTATTGAGGCACTCTGGCCTATTGTCAAAGAACCCCCTTTGACGTCCAGCATCCTATCTTATACCACCCATACACCCCCAAAAGGGTCTAATTGAATTTTCATTGATTAAAAAATATAACCCGTAAAAACTTGTATTTTTTCGAAATTCCCATCTCCTTATTGCTTGTCGCTACATACGTCTTTATGTATTGTCTTCAGACCAGCCCTGGCCCCAACCCACTCTGCTACTCTGTTCTCACACAACTACAGGGCCCGAAACAGTAAGTTACCGTTAGTTTGCTCATCCTTTTCCCAGTCTCGGATCTCAAGAAGTATAGTTTATAAAACATACATTTTGTGTTCCTTTTTTAGTCAACTTAAAAAGTATTCGGGTGTGGTTTTCCAAATTTATGTTTCACATCTACGTTAACGTTCACAAACGTAGATGCAATCATCTCCCTCCCTTAAGAACAAGATTTACAAATTTTTATTTACGTTGTTTCTTCCACCTTTTCTTTTCCTACATGAACAAATATATATCAGAACTGTATTTTCACTATTTATATAGCTTATTTGACCTTTTTATTTTTCCACCTGAATTTCCCTCAAGGAACGGTGTTTTCGTAAATATTTCTCAACGATATTTCCATCGTTGTTCATAAGTAACTATATTTCGAGATTGTACCTACTCTATTGTTATCACCTACATCTTACTGTTATGTTGTTTTGTTTTATCTCCTCCCATCCAAACAAATCGTCAATTATTTAAATCAGATGTTTGCTTCTCATGTCATAATTTGTTATGAAGCAATTTAAAATATTTTATTTCCTCAAGCACTTTCTTAAGCTGCGGCTTTAAAAAAAAAAAATAATGTTGGCGACACTTTCTTTGGGTTTTTGTCTATGCGAAGCGCGGGGAGCGGTTCCGGTTCCTCTTACTTTTTGATTTGGAAGCGAAGAGAGCGGCCCGCTTTCAAATCGACTCGTCACCTGCTAATTGATTCGGGCAACAAGTTTGGATCGAGTATACGCGGGCGACAATAGTGATTAGTGATACAATAGATTTATCAATGAATCCACGAAAATACGCGAGTGTGTTCGTGTAGATCGAACGCGGGCGATATTCTGCCGCGTGTTATTGTGGCGTGCCTCTTGGGTAAATTGAGATCGGTAATTATCCGTGCCATCCTGACGTGTAATCAAGCGTTACGCGCATAATTTCCACATTCCATGGCCAACGAGCCGGGTAGAGAACCTCATTTTATGGATACTCGCCGTTTCCGGGAGAGTGTTGCTAGCATTTGAGTAGAATTATTAATAATTATACGAACTTTTATGTTTCATCAAGAACTACTCGTAATGGTGGGTTTCTAAGAAACCCACCCTCAGTGTTCATAATTTCAGAGGTACATTCTTCAGATCTAACTTTGCAGTAATAATGATAACTTTTCGGTTAAAAGTTAATAGTTTTCAGTAATACAAACCTTATAAAATATATTTGCACAATATTATTCTAGCTTTATATAATGCCGGTATACATTCAAATTACGACTTCGTCAAAAATAATATTGCCCACATTATTAGTATTTTAATTTATCAAAATAAACGATTTGTTTTTGTTTCAAAATATGTACCTGTCTAAATACCTGTCAAACTGTGTACATCTACATGTTATGCAAATACAAACGAACGACTTCATTAGTGAATCATTTATGTAGAGGCAAAAATAAAGTAACAGAGTCAGCTACCTACTTCGGGAAGTAGGAATAGGTAGTTAAGCCTTTTTCAAAATTAGAACTACATAGATAAAGATTGTTAAAACAAAGCAAGTTGTTTTCTTGAAAATACAATACGTAATATCTGTCCTGTTGTTTTCTTGAATATAATAAATAATAAAATTGATATTCTACATTTACATGATTTATTATCACTTTAAACGTTATAATTAGTTTCAGGACACGAAATTTATGTTAATTACAGCTGATATCTTAACAAAAGATCTTTATACTTTGGAGATCTTAGATCATATTAAAGATTGTTAACATACATAGTCATATGGAGACAACGGTCATTCAACATTCAATTGACAAATAAAATTTCTGATTTTATACAGGGTTGGCGCAAACTAACATTTTCTTACATCAGGGTTGTCTAATAAAATTTCATATTTCAATTTAAAATAAGAACAGGGTTGGCAAATAAAATATTTCATATTTTAATTACAAATACAGGGTTGGCACAAGTAGGTTATTATTAAATTGAACTCAAAAAGTCGTCAACAACGACAACGACAACAACAACGACAACATAACAACAACAACAACAACAACAACAACAACAACAATAACATCTACAACATCTACAACAACAACATCTACAATAACAACATTTACAACAACATCTACAACAACAACAACATCTATAACAACATCTACAACAACATCTACAACAACAACAACTACAACAACAACATCTACAACAACTCGTCATATATATTTTTTTTTAAATCAAGGGCATCATTTTTAATAACTAAATTGAAATTCTTATAGTTATATTGGGAATTTTCTTTTTTTTTCTTTTCGATTCTATATTCGTGTTAAGCTTACCACACTACCGTTACAATGTCTACTCCAATACCAAACGTAAATAATGCATCTAAGGATGACCTTATGAATGATGAACCAGAGAGCACCGCTCAAGCGTTGCATACACAAGCGCGCGCCTTTAATAAAACAATGAACAAATCATTAACGTGGTTATGGAGGAAAGTGATTCGGATCTAGATTCAGACAATGAAACACAGGAGAAGGTCACGGTTATTAACATAACAAGATTATTTATAAAGATTCACCATCGCGGGGGCTTACTATTGGGATTTTAAGTACGATGGTAAAAGCGGCGTAAGAGATTTTTTGCTATTGGTTGAAGAGCGTTGTAGGACACGTAACATTTCTCATAAAGACTTAGTTAAATCCTTCAGTGAAACTTTAGATGGTTTAACACTTCTCTGGTAAAGGTCAATTTATAGCCCAGACTTAGAGTGGGATGACCTCTCCAGCTTGTTAATAAAAAAATTGAGGGACAGGATAAGCAACTAGATCTCGAAAATAAGATTTTCGGTAAATTTATACAAAGCCGGGACCAGCTCATTTTGGACATTAAAAAATAAATATATACCCCAGTAGATAGGTAATAATTAGATGAAATTAATTCCGTGAGCGGAAATTAAAAAAAAAGGATATTATCGTCAATTTTTTATATTTAAAAATACGAAAATGTCATTTTTCAATGACCTCCATGTTGTTATCTTTAATTTAAAAAACAGCCTACGTTTTTAAATGGTTTGTCTGGCAAGGCAGGGTTTGTATAGCGGGCTTGTGAATATTATCTTAACTTTAAAAACAGCCTACGTTTTTAAATGGTTTGTCTGGCTACGCAGGGTTTGTCTAGCGGGCTTGTGTGACAGATCGGCCGCACCATGTCAGTTTGCGAAGACGCGAAGTGAATTTTGATTGTACGCAATTGAAATTTAAAATGCATCATTTTCCTCCTCCCCTAATGCAAAAAGTTTCCGAAATACGTAATTCTAACAATTATTCAACTTTTGCAAAGTGTTTTTTCGTGAAAAAGTGCATATTTAACGCTGTAAACAACATGGAGGTCATTGAAAAATGACATTTTCGTATTTTTAAATTTAAGAAATTGACGATAATATACATTATTTTCAGTTTCCGCTCACGGAATTAATTACATATAATTATTACCTATCTACTGGGGTAAAAATTTTTTTTTTTTAGTATTAAGTGAGCTGGTCCCGGTTTTGTATAAAATTAATAGATTTTCAATTATAAACAACCCAAGGGAATGTCAGTCTTGGAATTCGCTTTGAGACTTAAAGCGCTTAACAATAAATTGGATTGTAAAATTCTTGATGTTAAACTGTTGCGAGTAGCCATGAAACCACTGTTATGCTAACTTGTTGTCATCCAGAGATTTTAGTTCATTTGAGGAACTTATGAGGTGCGCTGCTAAACTCGAGTCGTACACTGAGGCCTCAACGCCCTCGGCAATGCCAAAAGTAGTAGACACTCAAAATAAGTCGGGTAACTTTAAAAAATTTAATTCGTTCTCCAATAACTACAATAAACCGTCCAATAATCAAACCAATTACAGGACATTCAATAATAATAACAATAACGATAATTCATGGAAGTATGAACGCCTACGCTGAATTAATTAGCAATGCGTCTAAAACACCTGACTGCCGTTAATTATCTATGGCGCCCTCTCATCTACTAGATTGCGCACTGTCATTTACGACAATTTACGTTGTCCAATACATTTATTAACATAAATAGTTCTACAGTTCTAACTGCCTTTTCTTTCATTTCATCAGGATATGGGCCACCCCAAGCCTGCCATTTACAGTTATTTTGGTGTTTTGAGTAGTGATTGCAAAGTGGAAAAAGTAAAAATTGCGAGAATAACCTCACTTTGGTTACCGCGCTCGGGAGTGATTTTTTCTTTTCAGACATCTATTACTTACTATTGAGTGTTTGAATATAAATATGGCTGGAAATAATTCGATGATGTCGATTGAGAAGTTTGGCGGTCAAAGCATACTTACAACACGAAGATTTATATAGTTGTATTTTTTTTTTTTTTTTTTTTTTTTTTTTTTGTGTGTATGACTGTGTCCATTTACAATACACATGTAACATTAACTACATATATATGATACAAATAATACAAGTTATAGATTAATAGCATTAACATGCCTCTTGAATTCTTCAAGACTACTATTAAAAATATCGATAGTCTTGGAGGCGTTGTTTAACAGCGCCATACCTCGTGTCATGCTATGCCGAGCCAGTACGTCCGTTCTGCCACGTGGGATACAAAGCAGATCATGGTGACGTCCCTGGCTGTAGTTATTCGGTACGAACAACTTATAGCATTCCAGAAGGTATGGGCTATCTATTAAATTATTAATAATTTTGTACGCCGTTACTGCAAGAGCCCCACTCCTCCTCGAGTGGAGACTTTGGTAGCGCGTTTCGGCAAGCAAATCTTCGTGATGCATGAATCGCGGATACTCTCCGTGCATTCTCAAATACATGTATCTCAAAAACTTTTTTTGAATCTGTTCTAGTTTTTCAATATATTTTTGTTGGTATGGGGCCCATACAGCAGAGGCGTATTCGATTTTAGACCTTATAATGCAGCTGTACAAAGTCATCATTGCCTCGGGATTGGAAAATTGTTTGCAGAGTCTTATGACAAATCCGAGAAGCTTGTAGCATGATGTCGTCAACTGCAATATATGGTCCGAAAACGTAAGTTTGGGATCAAAGACTACCCCAAGGTCCTTGATGGATTTTACTTTTGACAATATATCATTTTTGATGCAATAATCGAATTTGATAGGGTTTCTCGAACGTGTATACGACATAGCGACACATTTTTTTGTATTAAAAAATAATTTATTTTCATCAGCCCATGATGAAATTGAATCTAAATCAGTTTGCAATTTGACACAATCTTGACCATCACAAATTTTCTTAAGTAATTTTAGATCGTCAGCAAAAAGCAGGCAAGTGGAATGTTTGATGCATTCTTGAATGTCATCAATTAAGATTATAAATAGTAGAGGACCTAGGTTTGACCCCTGTGGCACTCCAGAGAATGCAGAGAATTCTCTAGACCTGTATCCGTCGATGCAAACATATTGTTTCCTATTCCTTAAATACGTGACAAAAAAATTTAGGAGGGGTTTGTCGAAGCCAATTCTATGTATTTTTCGTAGCAGTACGTCATGATCAACTCGGTCGAACGCCTTGGCGAAATCAGTGTAGATCACATCAGTTTGATGTTGAGCATCTAATCCTCTTGCTACTCTCTGTGAGAGTTCTAGAAGATTAGAGACGGTGGACTTATTTGATAGAAATCCGTGTTGGTTTCCCTGAAGAAACGGTTTAATTTGTTTGTTTAGCTTTTCGCAAATTATTGTTTCAAATATTTTTGGGAGTATTGACAGAACTGCTACTGGTCTATAGTTCTGGACTTCCGTTTTTGTTCCAGATTTATGTATCGGGCTAACCTTGGTTAGTTTCCAGGATTTAGGAAAAGTGGAAGTTGAAATACTGAGGTTGAAGATAAAGCATATCGGGTTAAACAAATGTTCTTCCAACATGATAATGATATGAGGTGGGATTCCATCTGGCCCCGTGGCCTTGTTGGGCTTTTGTTCCCGAATACACGCTTTGACTTCCTCAGGCTTAATTTGTTCCAGAGATATTGAACCTGTGTTTCTAGGCACCTCTGCCCGGAGACTTTCAACATCTAGGTTAGGGCTCGTATGGTTGTATACCGACTGGAAATAGTCCGCGAATCTCTCTGAAACTTGTTGGGGACATTGGATTATTTTATCGACATTCATAAGTCCAATAGGAGTGCCCCTACCTGATTTTTGTGATCTAATATATTGCCAGAAGTTTTTGGGGTCTTCTTTGATCCCATTTTCAATATCGGATAAATATTTGTTCTTTTTTACAGTCATCTCTTTTTTGAGATCGGATCTCTTTGCAGAAAATAATAAATAGTCTGATTTATTATTAGTAGCTTTGTACTTCCTGCGAAGAGATTCCTTACATTTGATTTTTTCTATAATATTTTTATCGAACCAAACTGGGTAGTTAACATTTGCTTTCGATAATTTTTTTAAAGGTACACATAATTCAAATATACTAAATAATACAGAGTAAAAATATTCCACAGCTTCGTTGACAGATTTCATGTTGTATAAATATCTCCAGTTGAAGTGTGAGAATATTTTTAGACACAGATTAATATTAACGTGTTTAAAATTAAATTTGTTAAAGTTCGAATATAAGTGACGTCCCATTTGATGACGGTTTGCACGCATTTCACGCCTGCTGTATTGTGTCCTCGCCAGGGTGGCCGAGATTTTTGAAAGAACCAGTGGCTACAGATCCTAATTCAGTTAAACAAAACATCAAAGCCAAGTCAAAGTTAATATTATTAGTAGACCCGATTTTATATGTAAACATTCAAGAAGCCGAAAATGCAAAACAGGTATGGGAAAATTTTGCAAAGGCATTCGAGGACAGCAGATTGACTCGAAAAGTGGGTTTATTGAAAGAACTCATTAACACCAATTTAGAAAATAGCATTTCAGTCGAAGACTACGCAAACAAAATTTTGATAGCCACGCACAAGTTAAGGAATATGAAATTCCATGTGGACGATGAGTGGTTGAGCACATTAATGCTGGCAGGTTTGCCAGAAATGTATAGGGCCATGATAATGGGCTTAGAAAGTTCCGGTATAAGATTAAGATTAGTGCTGATTTAGTAAAAAACAAACTACTACAGGAAGTAAAGACATCAGACACTACCGCACTTTATACAAACACGAAAAATAATCAGCCCCAAAAAAGTATTACGAAAGGCCCAAGATGTTTTAATTGTAATAAGTACGGACATCTCAGTAAAATTGTTGGCATAAGAAGACAAGTGATAATAATAAAAATACAGGGTATGTTGCAGCCTTTTCAGGATCTACAACAAACGACTCTCATTCTTGGCATGTTGATTCAGGGGCATCTATGCATATGACCATGCACCGGGACTGGCTCACTGATATCACCCCCCGTCTGTACCGTGCATCAGAATTGCTAACAATAAATGCTGCAGTAATGTATGAATAAAAATAAATGCTGTTTACCACGCGGACAGTAAACATATATACGTCCGCTATCACTTCGTGCGCGAGAAATTTGCTGCCAAACAGATCATGGTTCAATATAGATGCACTGGAGATATGGTCGCAGATATTTTGACGAAAGCACTCCACCGACCGAAGCATGAAAACTTCACCTCATCAATGGGTTTAATTTTAAAGGGTCTGCGTTCAGGAGAGGATGATGGAAGTATGAACGCCTACGCTGAATTTATAAGCAATGCGTCTAAAACACCTGATTGCCGTTAATTATCTATGGCGGTCTCTCGTCTACTAGATTGTGCACTGTCATTTACGACAATTTACGTTGTCCAATTACATTTATTAAAATAAATAGTTCTAGAGTTCTAACTGCCTTTTTTTTCATTTCGTCAATAATTTTAACCTTTCTAGGAATTCTAGACCTACGGCGAATAATACGAATAATTTTGTTAAACGGGATACAAAAAATCAACAATCTAAATCTCTTGTTTTTACTTATTGCAAGATCAAAGGTCATTTAATAACAAATTGTCGGAAAAAACGGCGATATTAAGAAATTGCATGTTGGTAGCATTAACAATAAGAAACATATCAATGATCCAAAAAACTAGAAACGAGTCAATCTTACCGCGCCTCTTCTTGTGCACACAGAAAGAGGGAGTGGAAGCGTTGGCTCCGCCTAGTGCAACAATTTCTAGCCACATTCAAATCAAAGAACTGGTTTTACTAAAACTAATTAAAAGATGGTATCGTAACTGCCGACACTCTTTAATTATAGCTACACTCAGAACATGCAAATGGTTTTACAAAGTCTGCAACAAGAAATTTATAACTGCACTTTGAACATGAGAATGGTTCCCGTCAAAATGCATCAGCAGATGAAACCACAACTGAAATTTTTCGTTGCATTTTGACGGTTAACTCGGAACTAGTTTCAATTTAGATTAAATTTGCATGCGGGGAATTAAAACCACACTCAGAACATGAAAATGGCTTTCCTCTAATTCTGGCAGCATAAACTACGAAACTAGAATTTTATAAAGGAACTTCCAACATAAGAAATGCGTCAGCAAATGAAATCACACCCGATGCGTTTTCGTTGTATTCTTAACACAGAACTGGTTTTAATTACAGATTGAATCTCTACGCGGGGAATTAAAACTATACTCAGAACGTGAAATTTTTTTCCTCCAATACTGGCAGTATATATGCAACTACAAATTTATAACTGCACTTCACACACGAGAATGGTTTCTTGCGAAACGCGTTAGCGAGATAAAACACCTCCTGGAATTTTTTCGTTGCATTCTAAACACAGAACTAGTTTTAATTATAAAATGAGTTGTACGCGGGGAATTAAAACTCCACTCAGAACATGAAAATGGCTTTCCTCCAATTCTGGCAGCTCACAGTACGCAACTAGAATTTTATAAATGCACTTCTAACACGAGGAATGCGTCAAAAAATGAAACACCATCTGGAATTTTTTCGTTGCATTCTAAACACAGAACTGGCTTCAGTTATAGGGTAAATCTGTAGGCAGAGACTTTAAACTACTGAGTGTAGCCATTTTACTGAGTACATGAAAATGGCTTTTCTCTAATACTGGCAGCACAAAAGCAACTAGAATTTTATAAATGCACTTCAAAAATGAGAACGGTTTTATACGAAATGCGTAAGCAGACGAAAACACACATGGAATTTTTCATTGCATTTTGAACGCAAAACTGGTTTTTTCATGAGAGCGAATTGGATTGTGAGTCCGTAGCTTTAATTAATACTGCACCTATAACACCAAAATGGTTTTACCTTCGAAATGCGTAAGGGTTAGCAGATGAATCCGCAACAGGAATTTGCATTGTGAAAACAAGATTAATTTTACCTTGAGAATGAATAGGAGTCCACTAGTCAATATATGTTAAAATCAATAGTTGGCTCCAATCAAATGTTTTAACAATGAATGTTAAAAAAACAGGATACATGATCTTAAGCTCAACCCGTAAAATAATTCCTCCTCATGTACCCTTAAAAATTGAAAACAACGACTTGCAAAACCTGATCCAGGAAAAATATCTTGGGTTGTGCATTGATCAGCATTTGACATTTAAACAACACATACAAGGTATTAAAGATAAAATCATCCCCTTAATCAGCGTATTTAGCCGGCTATCATATCTGTTGCCAAATAAATTAAAAATAGGTTTATATTATAGTCTCGTACAATCACATTTAAATTATTTGATTGAAATCTGGGGAAACGCATGTGAAACACACATAAATGAATTACAGGTAATACAAAACAAGGTAATCAAAAAACTATTTAATTACAAGCCCAGAACATCCACAAAAAATTATATATGGAAACAAAACTATTAACATTAAGAAAACTATATGAATACAATACATGTCTCCTTATATACAAAATACAAAATAATCTTGTACACACAAACACAGAATTCATTAAAACGTCCCAAATACACAAACACTTTACACGACAACGCGATAACATACATTTAAATACCATCCACACTAACTATGGTAAACAATCCATTGGTTACGAGGGGGGCAACTTATATAATTGCCTCCCAAATGACATTAAAAACGAAAAGAAGCTGGGTAAATTTAAAAAACAATTATTTATATTTATTCTTGATAAACAAAATAATGAAATAGAATAGCGCTGTATTGAAATATTTATTTATCTTAATGTGTATAATTATTTCTAGTTAAATGAGTGAAAATGTAATTTTCTTTTAACTGGAATAAAAAAAAAAAAAAAAAAAACCAGCTTAAATTATATTGTACTCTGATTACGTGAATGGTTTTTCTACATATTGTAGCATATTTATTGTCCGCAATATAATTTTATATTCAATTAACTAATTACAATAAATTACATGTAATGATTTTTTTTTATGCCAAGAGTGTGGCAATTATTATGGAATTTATGTTTGCATTATATACAAAATGTTAAGGGAAGTGCTTGACATAATAAAACCATTGATTCCTGACTTTATTTGGGGAGATTGTTAAATCTAGCTTTTAGTTCATCATCGTTTTGTAATTGAATAATTTCGTGCTGCAGATTGATTATCAGACACATTTTATGGTTAAGTGTTATGGTGTTATGGTTAAGTAAATATGTTCAAATCCATTTGCTCTCTTTTCACACCTTTAAATCGTTCATTAAATGTCTCACTTAATTTCGCGCACTCACCAGCATATTCAAACAATGTAGAAGGTTTTTGTCCTTGCAGTGTTGGAAAATGCGTCGTGTTATACATTTCGACTTACTTTCCACAGCCCTAATTTAGTTTCAAATGATTTCACGTTTCACTCAGCTTCAACTTTTCTTTTCTTCGTATTTGTCATTAACCTTCCCCATACTAAGCATCCAAAAATTCCGTGTGCACCGAACCGGGGGATCGCAAGCCCCCGCTCGTATTTGTACAAATCGCAAAAAAATATTATGTGTTCTAAGTGACGTCATGTCAACCATCTGGCTTGATGCGGAATGTGACCGGAGCTCTAATAGCCACTGAAGCCCTAGCTAGCCAGCGCTTTCTAAACAGTGGGATATATTTTTAAATAAAAATAATTTGTAAATATTGCAGTTTTGACTGTTCTTTATATTTTATTTAAACTTACAAGTATTTCGATAAATTTAAAAAGAAAGTATTGTTAATAAAATTAATATACATAACAACGATAATTTCTTTACAAAGATAGGTAACTTTTGCAAATATTCTTAAAAAAAATTATTTCACATTCAGAGATTTCAGCTTGCCTGTATACTTGTGAACTTGTCAAATGAAAATGTATAAATATATTTATGAGACTTAGAAATTACATTCTTAGACCAGAAACATTGTAATATAATTGTAAATATAATTGTAAACATTGTATAATAATATGCTCATTGTTATGTTCAATAAAAAAAAAACACGCAAAAGTCTATTATACTATCTCCATTCTTTTTCTTTTTTTTTTACATGAGCTCCGCACAGGAGGCCCAGAGGAAAATAATTTCCCTTAGGGCCTGTGTCATCTTTGGGGATGCTGTGTGGAAGTTTTTTTTAAAGGAAAGGAAGGAGAGGAGAGTTCTGGGAAGAAAAAGGGTTTAAAGGGTGGGTAGGAACATAGGGTTCAGTGTGTCCAGCTTATCCACCTCCAAGACCTAACCTCCAAACCTCACCCCATGTTTATATTCATTATATGTTTTGTCTTTTACAGTGCACTAACATTATTTTTTTGTTAAAATATTTTATTATTCAAACTATAAAAGGTACATAAGACCTAAACAAACCTCACCCCATGAACCCGGCACCCCTGCTAAGTCCCCAAACGTAGAGAGCATTACTTCTTGGGGTGACCTACGGCAGGGGTGTTGGTTATCCAATAAATGGTTCCCGGGCTGCAGTACCCATACCCGCCTGTCAAATTTTTTACCCATCCCAAATTTTAAGTAATACGACTAAGAAAGCTTTAAAGGAGCGTACCTAGAGATAATATTTTTATGTACAAAAAAACGTTATCATAAATAATAGTATCGGAAACGTAACAAACGTTTAACATCCTCTGCATAAATATACCAAACCACCCACATCCTTAGAAACTAAACACGTGTTTTCTGAAAAAGGTCGAAACTGTCCGAGACTGTTGAAAGATAATTGCAGCGCAGGTATAACTGGCAGAATGTACAAACAGTATAACTGTCTCGCTCCTTCACATATGTATTACGGGCTGTCCCGGGTGGCCATCCGGGTAAGTTAGACTGAAAAAAAAAAACATGACTCGAGAACGTAAAGTAAGGATAAAAATAATTGTATTGAAATGCTAGCGGGCACAGCGATTTGCACGAATATTTATCAAAAACATTTTTTTCTATCTTATGTGCTTTGAATATTGAAAAACCAAAAATGACAAAAGAAATGTTGGTATTTTCTCAAAGATTACAAAAAATATCAATGAAATTGTATAATTAATTAACGAGATATCGCAGAAAAAGTGGATCTTGGGGATCTTGAAGTCCCCGGTCCGGGCTGGCTGGGTTAATAGGATTTTATTGATTTATCTACTATCCACTAGAAATGGCTAGAAAATAATGTTTAAGACAGACTGTCTAAGATTCCCCTCCGAATAGAATTGATATCAATCCTGAAGTATCGGGACTGTCCCGTACTCGAAAATTAAAAGTTCCGATGGAATTTCACTATCGTTTCACCATAACAAATTAAAATAAAAGTAAAATGGGAGGTTTTATCACGTTTTAATTTGTATCTAAACTACTTGCTAGCAACGATTTTATAATATCTTCTTAAAAATGCATCTGAACTAAAACACCATGAAAAAACTATCCCGTTCTGTGTAATTATTTGTGGTTCTTTCAGCAGGCCGCACCAAAAGTGCCCGCGGGCCGCACCAAAAGACCTCGCGGGCCGCAGGTTCCCCACCCCTGCTTTAGACAGTTCATAAAAGGCTACTCAAGCATAGCAGCTCCGTTGTCAAAACTGACGGGTTCAAAGAACGGGGTCAGTAACTTTAAGTGGACGTCGGAGGCTGAAAAAGCTTTCAATGACTTAAAGAAAGCCCTTACAAGTGCACCAGTTCTTAGTTGCCCAAACTTCTCTGAACTATTCGTGATCCACTGCGACGCGAGCTCGGTGGGGATTAGTGGTGTTCTAACCCAAACTGTAGACGGTGCTGAACACCCGATTGATTACTACTCACGTTGTCTTAACGCCCACGAACGAAACTATGGCGTCACTGAGAGAGAACTCCTAGCGGTATTGGATTCCGTAACTCATTTTAGGCCATACACAGAAGGGGCACATTTCATGGTAATAACTGACCATTCTTGCCTAAAATGGCTTGGGTCATTATCGAATCCAAGTGGTCGCCTTGCGCGCTAGAGTTAGTGACTTTCTCAATTTACTTTCGATGTAGTCCACCGGAAAGGTATGCAACATACCATACCAGATGTTCTTTCTCGAATGGACCTCGAGTTAATATTTGGAATAGATTTCCAATCTACGACGGACAAATGGTACTTAAATGCATGGCATGGTTGCCAAGACTTTCCTCAAAGATTTTTAAATTTCCAAATAAAAGACAACGAATTGTATCGTCACACGAAAATCCAATTAGCCTTATGTGAAGACACTGCATGGAAGAAAGTCATTGCTCAAGAAAATAGGAGAAATATTATATCAGACTCCCATGAATCAGCTCGCTCTTGTCACCCAGAAGTTTTCAAAACTTATGAAAAGCTACAACTTCGTTATTACTGGCCTAACATGTACAAAGATGTCAAATATTTCTTAAGCCACTGTACCGTTTGTAAGGCACACAAAATTAGCACGGCACCACCGAATGGAATTTCTACAAACCCGAAAAAAGTATCCAGGCCTATGCAAATGCTATCACTAGACTTAGTAGGACCTTTGCCTCGTAGCTACTCCGGACATACAGTTATTTTGTCTTGTGCTGATGTTTTCTCAAAGTTCACATGATTATTCCCGCTGCGCAAAAGCACCGCGGGTAGCATTGTAAAGAACATAGATGAAAACATTTTCCTGGTCCACGGTGTACCGAGGACCATTATTTGTGACAATGGGCCTCGATTTATTTCAAAAGAGTTCAAAGAACTCCTTAAAAGTTATAACTTTCCTATGCCGTTTTACAACTCTCTTTATACTCCGCAAAATAATGTGGTTGAGAGATACAATCAAACATTAGGTACTGCGTTATCAATTTTAGTCCAGTCAGACCACCGTAATTTGTCGAAATTTCTACCACAGGTTCAGTCCGCAATGAACAACACCGTCAATTGCGCGACAAATTATACACCGTATTTTTTAATGCACGGTCGTGAGCAAATACTCAATGCGGATTTGCACCGTAACCCTATACATGAGGGGGATATCAACTCAGATAGTGGGACTTCGCCTACCTCGTATGCACAAAGGCTGCAGCGTTCGGCAATCGTTTATGAGCAAGTTTCGGTTGCTCTTCTCAAAGCGTACCAGAAAGGAGCAAACCACTACAATTTGTGCAGAAGGAATATCACTTATCAAGTAGGTGACATTGTGTGGATACGAAACTTCGTCCAATCTAATGCGTTGAATCATTTCTCCCAAAAATTATCCCCACGCTTCGTGCAAAATGTTGTTGTTGGAAAAAAATCTGACCTCGTGTATACCTTAGCAGACTTGAATGGCGAAGTATCAGGCGACTTCCACGTGAAGGATATCGTCAAATCGGTCAACATACCTTGAAGTCCCTTCACTTCAGTACCTCAGAGAGTCTGGCCATCTTTCTCGGGGACTGTTGAGTTATAAGGAAAATTGTTTTATTCACTTTTTTAAATAAATTTTTTATTTTCTCAATGCACGGAACTTCATCCGGCCTGATCAACCGAGATGGAGAATCCCTGTGTTCTGACAGTCGTTAGTTCTGTCTTAGGTTCATTTCTGTAGAAATGAGTTATTTACTTCGCAAAAGGGCGTGTTGTAAGTATGATGATGATGATGTTGGTTTGTTTTATTACGGTAACAGCCTCAACTCCGGTATTAATGCTCGTGTTGAGAGTGTATCTGAATTTAATATTGGTTTCGGCGGTATTAATAATAATACATATTGTAAATTGACACTTCGGCTTAACAGATGAATATAACTAGGATTATTAGTTGTAAGTTTTGTATCCTGAGATACACGGACTTGTCCGCACGCTATCTCCGTGTGTTTCAGGCATACCTTTTTTTTGTTGTAAGTTTTGTATCTTGGGTTACACGGACATATCCGCTCACTATCTCCGTGTACTTCATGTATACCCTTTTAAATTGTGTTCATAGATTTTATATGCTGTTATTTATTGTTCTTACTAACTTGGAAAACACAGAGATACCACTGTAGTATCTCTTTGTTTTCAAAGTGGTTATAAAATAAAGAATTTAGGTTATTCACTTTGAGTGCATCAGCACCAATAAGACTGTTGCTTCATTATTGTTTAACAGTTAATATTATGATTTTGGGTAATATTATTTTAATTATCTTATGTTTCTCGTAAGAAAATACTAAAACAATCGTAGTTAAATTATAAAATAAGCTGCATCAGCTATTCCTTAACTTTTGGAGAAAGTGATTTCTTTGGTTTTTTTTTGGTTTTCTTTTTTCAATTAAATATAAATTGCTTTAAATGTTCTGAATCTTGATATGTCTTCTTTATTTATAAGCTTTGTAACAACTTATAATGTGGGACGATAGTCTTCCACATATCCTTCCACATTTTAAGGATCTAGGTTCTATATATATATTTATTTATTTATTTATTGTTTGTTTGTAAATATTACATAATACAATATAATGAACTTAAAATGTCCAACTAGGCAATTGCCCGTTTTAGGACATTCCAATATGATAATGTTTTTACATGTAAATTAAAGTAAATTATAGTAAGTTAAAGTGTTGACTATTCTGTTGGTAAAATAATACATATGTATATTCATATTCTAGAATATTTTCAGTTATACCACGACATTTTTTACTATTGTTTAGCTGACATAATAAACTAAAGTAATATTAATAGATAAAACAAGAAAATGAAAAATAAAAACTGAAAGTAAAGAAGGAACTTTTCCTTTAAGGAAAAATATCACGAAGAATTGAGCAATTTTTAAACTTACTTTATGTAAAAATACAGTTACTTTAATGCTAATATAATACCAATATAAATTAAAATGTAAAAAAAAAACAAAAATTACAATTCAATTAATGTTGTTTAGCATATTCTCGCATTCAGCTCTCCCCAAGACCAGAAGCCAATTATTTACCTGCATACGCAGAATATTAGTACTCTTTGCCTTCCATGCATCAGGTATGAGATTGAGCAATTTAGGGCCTAAGTATGAGAATTGTCTCTGTGCTAAAGATGAGGAAGTGGTGGACGGAACTATTGGTTTTTTTTTTGCATGTCTTGTATTATGACAGTGGTTTACGGAAGCGTAGTGGTGCCTCTGTTTTTGAGTATGTAATATGATTTTCCTCATGTATAATTGTCTTACATCAAGAACACGAAACTCTGCGAACAATGAATCGCTGGGGTACCTGAAAGGTTTTTTCAGTATGACTTTTATAAGCGATTTCTGGGATTTAGCTAAGGGATCGAGTATAGTTTTAGCACAACCGCCCCAACCTAAGGAAGCATAGTCTAATATGGAATTACACATTGCAAAGTAAATTCGTTTCAAATCATTTACGCATAGAATATTTCTTATTGCTATAAACAGATGTGTAAGTTTACTGACCTTTGTGGAAGTAAATGCTATATATTTGTCCCATCTCAGAAATTTATCAATGATAATTCCTAGGTATCTTATATTGTCCACACATTCTGAGGTATTGCATTTACATGTAATAAAGTCGTTGCAATGGTGTATTCTAATAAGGTTTTATATTCTAATATTCGTATAAGGTTCCAAGTGGTTACTGATATTAATGGCCTGAGAGACTTATATCACTGTTATTATGTACTACTTTGTTGAACAACGGTTTACAGTGAAAACCATTAAATTGTTTCTATATATACTGATTACGCCTTCTATACAGTTGGACGTATACTGCACTGCACTAAATTATAGCTGCATATCACCTTAACCGATTGCACCTTCTAAAAGTTGGTTGTATACTTTTTAAATTGGCACCATCCCATGCGATGGTTGTATACTTTTTTTAAATTGGCACCATCCCAGATGATGGTTGTATACTAAAGTAACATTGTATAATTGTTTACTAGGAAAGGGATTGTACCACCAAAGGACCAGATTAGGAGGTTAGGTAGGAATATTTTTTATACTAAATGATGTAAATTCAGTGAAGTGCTGATGGTGAACCCATCTTTGTTTTGCCTATTGGAGGCTTTATAAATTCAGTGAAAATTTTGAACGGTGATGCCTAGTGCACAAAGTAAAATTTCGACGCATTTGAAAAAGTTCGTTTTTTTTTTTTAAATAAATGTTTTGAAAAAAATATGTGTATAATTATAAAATTTAATTTTAAGTTTAAATTTGCTTGACCTATTCCAGATGATACGTCAACGGTAGTGCTCGATATGAGTCAATAATACAATTACCCAGCATTTTTTTGGTGCTGTGGGTGCTTGCTATCCGTTCACGTATCATATTTCTATGCGTTGTCTAAATTAGTTTTTTTTTTCTAGTTTTTAAGTTCGAGAATGATTACATCGTGAGTCCACTGTCCAGCCCTACACGCAGGATAGGCGCGGTTGGAGTTGCGATGCACTCATTCATTTTAAGAGTAGTTGCATAAGAATTTCTTGTTTTAGCTCTGGTAATTGTGTTAAAATTTTTTAAATCTGTTGATTATATTTTTACTACTTTGTTAATTTTTTGTTTTTAGATACTCCTCGGGACCAGTCTTCCAGTTTAGGTTTATTAAGGTATTTATTGATTTTGTTTGAGGGCAAACATTGGAATGGGAGTATTGTTATAAAGCAATTTTAAATATTTTATTTTCTCAAGTACTTTCTTAAGCTGCGGCTTTAAAAAAAAAATAATGTTGGCGAAACTTTCTTTGGGTTTTTGTCTATGCGAAGCGTGGGGAGCGGTTCCAGTTCCTCTTACTTTTTGATTTGGAAGCGAAGAGAGCGGCCCGCTTTCAAATTGACTTGTCACCTAATTCTAGTTAAGAATGTCCTAATTGATTCGGCCAAGTTTAGATCGAGTATACGCGGACGACAATAGATTACTATTTAGTGATACAATGGATTTATCAATGAATCCACGAAAATACGCGAGTGTGTTCGTGTAGATCGAACGCGGGCGATATTCTGCGGCGTGTTATTGTGGCGTGCCTCTTGGGTAAATTGAGATCGGTAATTATCCGTGCCATCCTGACGTGTAATAAAGCGTTACGCGCATAATTTCCACATTCCACGGCCGGCGAGCCCGGTAGAGAACCCCATTTTATGGATACTCGCCGTTTCCGGGAGAGTGTCGCTACCATTTGAGCAGAATTGAGAACGTAGTGACGAGGAAGCAGATACTGCGTATCTTGCATTTTCCGCGTATTCTCATCCAATATTCCACTTATAAATTTTCTAACGTTATACGTATGCATCTTTTAGCAAACCGAGATGCTTTTATTTCTTCGTTATCTATGGTTTACAATCTTTATGTTACTTTCTGGGTTCAATGGCCGAATGCCCTCGAAGTGATAACTATTTACACTTCCGTACGTTGAACTTTTCGTACCCGTAAGACTAACACAGCAATTCATAATATTATTAATTAATCTGTCCAAAGTCCTTGTCTTTTGTCCCCATAATGGAAACACCTTTCGATTTGTTAGTTGGTGCAGTTAATTTTTAATTGCTTTTCCTGTAATTTTATCAAAATTTAGTGTTTATTTTTCGGCCTTAATTCAAGATTCCCAGGCAGTTATCGATTTTAACAACATCTGTGTTTAGTCTCTTTTACTCATTCTCTCTTATATCTTTCGGTAAGTTTTGAATTAAAGCGTACAGGTGTCGCTGAACAGCGCTTTTCTACGTAATATTTAAGGAAAAAAAATCTTGTAGGCTCCCTTAGATTGGAAGGTACTATTCATCACAATCACCTATATAACATATATCAGCGTTTTGGGCCTATAACACCTAAATCCCATTTTTTAAAATTAGATCCGCACAGGAGGCCCCGAGAAAAACATTTCCCTCAGGGCATATGTCATCTTTGGGGACGCTGTGTGGGGGTTTTTTAAATTTTTTGAATTTTTTTTTTGAATTTTTTTATTTATTTTGTACGACAGACAGGTAAGTCCAATTATGGTACAATTTTCTTACGACTAACAATACATGTACTTAATTTTTTTAAAACATGGTATAGTGATATTAAACACATCTATATCTGCTGGTAGGACATTAAGCAATGTCATACCTCTTGTCATGCTATGTTGAGCCATGACATCTGTCCGACCCTGCGGTATGCAGAATAGGGCGTGGCTACGACTTCGACAGTATTTATCGAAAGCGAATAAGCCACAGAATGACAGGAGATATGGACAAACAATAAGGTTTTTTAGTAACTTTAATTCAAATACCATGAGTCCGGCATTACGCCTGGTCTTGATAATTTGTCTCCTTTAGAGTTCCAGGTGATGCCTGAATTTTGGATATATTTCGCATGTAAACATACTTTAGGATTTTTTTTTAAATTTGTTTAATCATATTTATGTATTTAAGTTGATAAGGTATCCAGGGAGTAGTAAAGTACTCCAGCTTGTGTACTCCGGTGGTCATTGCTTCTATGTTATTGAATTGTTTGCTAGTTCTAATTACAAAACCAAGAATTTTGGAGCAAGCTGAAGTAAGCTGCACTAAATGATTTGAAAATGTCAGCCTGGGATCAAAGATCACCCCAAGATCCTTGATGATATTTACGCACGTTAGTACTTCTCCATTCATTCTATACTGGTAGAATAACGGATTTTGTAAACGACTATAAGTGATAACGACGCATTTTTAAAAATTGAAATTAAGTTTATTATTGAACGACCATTACATGATTGAATCGAAGTCAGCCTGCAGTTTGGAATAATCGTCATCTGATTCGATTTCCATCGTTAGTTTCATGTCATCCGCGAATAAGAGACATGAGCTATGATGTATGCAGTCCTGAATGTCATATATTAGAATAAGGAATAACATAGGGCCAAGATTCAATCCTCAAGTAATTCCTGACAGAGCTACGAACTTATGGGAGTCGTATCCATTTACATTTACATACTGGCTTCTATCTTTTAAATATGACGCAAAAAATATCAGTAAGGGTTGATTAAAACCTATTTTGTGCATCTTTCTTAATAGAACATCGTGATCTACTCAAATGCCTTTGCGAAATCCGTGTATTATTACGTCCGTCTGATGTCTACAGTCTAGGCCTTTTGCTACCCGTCGAGAGAAATAGAGTAAGTTGGTTACCGTTTATTTCCTCGGTAAGAAACCAAGTTGATTTTCTCTTAAGAAAGGCGCGATTTTATCACAGATAATTATTTAAAAAAAATTTGGAATTGTTGACAGTACTGCAACTAATGAAATTCCACCATGAATTATCATTCTCAAAAATAGAAATATTAAAAAGTACTACAAATGGTCTATAATTTCTAACATCGGTCTTTTCATCGGCTTTGTGAATAGGGACTCGTTAGTTTCCAACACTGTGGAAACGTGGATGACATGATGCAGAGATTAAATATGTAAGCAAGGGATACACAGATATTTGGAAAGATTTTTATAATTATTGAAGGAGGAATACTGTTCGGTCCAGTAGCCTGTCAGGTCGGGTATTCCGGATACAGGCTTCTATTTCCTGGATGTTGGTCAATCCGAGTGAGATATCTCCAACGTTCCAGGGTGATGCTGTTATGAAATTGGTTTCAAGTTTCGGGGTTACTTGACTATAAACGGAATACAAATAGTCAGCAAACTTATTAGAAATTGTGTCAGGATAAGTAAAAGTTACGCCTTCCTCAGTCAAGCATGTTGGTGTGGTTGGGTTAACTTTTTGTGACCTAATATAGTCCCAGAAAAACTTTATGTCATCTTTGATTCCACTATGAACATTTTTCATGTATTGTTTTTTAGCAAAATTAATTTATATTTATCTACTCGCTGAAAATATTAGAAAATCGGATTGCTTTTTGTGCAATAGATATTTTTCCGGAGCGTTTCCTTTCTTTCCAATTAAAGGAAAAGAATCAGAGGAAGTTCTGGGAAAGAAAAAAATATGAGGGGTGGGGTCAATGTGTATATGAGTAATAGACGAATGAGTTCATCTCTCCCATTGCAATACAAGGCGATGGGTCGTGAGAGTCCGGCTGGACAAATCTAGATTAGGTCACCCTCAACCAAACCCTCTCGATTCGACCCGCCACGCAGTAGGTGGGCAAATGCATTGGCCGCCAAGACCATAAATCTCACCTCATGAACCCGGGCACCCCTGCCAAGTCATAAAACGTAGGAACCATTTGGGGTGACCTGTGGCAGGGATGTTTGTTATCCAATAAATGGTTCCCGGGGCGGCGGTATCCATACCCGCCAACCTAAATTGATATTCACCTATGTAACATAAATCAGCGTTTTTGGACCTATATCACACCGATATATATTACCGATATTACCATATTGCTCGTCATTTAAAAAAAAAAAATCCTGGTTACGAATAACCCGATAATATTTGAAATTCTCCTACTACCACCACGATAAGCGAAAAATGTTGCTTGTGTCGTGATGGAGGACTTAGCCAGCCGAGGAATCGAACACGTGACGTTCAGGTAGGACCCAAATGCGATGCCAACTCAGCCACCTACCGGTCGATATAATCCCGTATTGACTGTCACACCAGATAAATGGTGTTATAAGTTATAAGTGTGGGAGTGGCGACGAAGATACGCCGTATCTGCATGTCAGGCGATATAAGATAATTTATGCGACCTGCCTATGATAAGAGAGTCGGGGGTCAGATCAGCTTCCTAGCTGCCGCGATCACTCGGCTGTTAGCTGTCAAGGTGACAGATACCGTACAAAGAAATGATGTTCGCCAAAATTGGAATAATGTTGGACGGTAGATTGAGGCACGAGGAACAAGTTAAATGTCATGAAATGAACTCAGATTTAATAACTCAATTCCAAAATTGAAGATACGGTGTGTGGTCCGTAATGAAAAAAAAAACCAAAATAAATGCAAGGGGTTCAAAGCATGTGTCCTATATTGCTGTGATGTCCCAAGACGCGACCTTAGTATATCTCGCCCAACATTCATCGCAAAGGATTCTAAATATTATAACGAACAGAGGGACGATACATAAAGTAAACAGTATCGAATGTACTCGAAGGTTTCTGCCTGTTTGACAGACTGCAGTGCAAGTGGTCTCGGGACTCCCATGCACAGGCACACAGTACGCGCCAAAGATACCATTTATTTGAGAGGAAGTACCTACAACACATTATAATCTGTGCAGCCGTGCCCAAAATCGCTTCAATTCAATTCAATTTTATTGTTTTTTTCAAAATTTTACATTGCGTTTTTAAAATACATTTATAACAGTATTACATTTAACGTGTAGGCTTACAAACTATACAAGCTTTAATAGAGCTTGCCTTTTAAAAGCAGCTTAACTAACTCTAAATATGTCGATATACGAATTAATTCTGTTTAATAGCTACAATATAGTATGGTATGACATTAACATGAACCAAAATTTGCAGTCGTACTTCCATATCACCAAGGAAATATTAAAAAAAAATGATCGTTCTATTAGCTACGCATGTATATAACATTTAAACTATAAAAATGATTTTAAATTACGACATCATTGATGGATTTGACATAAAATAATGTTAATCATAAAAAATCTGAATGTCATTCGGTACCTACTGAATCAACGGAAAGATTTATCAATGTAATATTAGTTATCACAGTCGTATCATAAAACACATTGTATGCAAATTACGACAAAAAACGTAATACATTATATTCCCATCGACATTGGCGCATTGTCTTGGAATCCTAAAGGCCCCGCCCGGTCGCAAGTCGAGCGCATTCCCGCCAACATAATGAAATGTAAAAAGAAAGAATAAGTGTATAATGGAGAACTTTCTCTTCGGCATCGACTTCTCTGTTATACTAATATGACGAGACCAAAAACAGAGGCCATTGCCACTAGCTGTCACCCACGGCAATCATCTTGTTATTTTATTTTGGCGGCAAACCCGCGCCCATTCTCTCGATTAGAAAGGATCGCGGCGCTTCGAGAGAACGTCGAATAATCCGATATTTACACCGATAAATACCTCTACTAAATACTTTTAACGTATTTCGCTCGAAGATCTGTAAAATTGTAGAGCTGTGGAGGTTGCAGATTTCTAGTATTAAAGAAAATACACGGAGAAAAATACTACATCCTCCGATTACAACGCCACATGTTCCTCGTAATATCAACAATTTGTAAAAAGAAACTGCAAAAATCACTAATATGTACACAATAAGGAACTCTAGTATTACGTCTTTAAAAAATATGTTCATATAGACCAATAAACGCTGATTCTGAATGTATAAGTTTTATTAAATATTATTAAATGCGGAGTTTTAAAAAAAAATAATAAGATGTCATAGACATCCCATATGTCCGTGTAAGATGTCCATTTTTAATCGCGTCATTGAAACACGCCGTCAAGTTGGTATTATTAAAATGTTTAGTGGTGACGTCACTGCTCACCATAATTTTCAAGTAATTGTATGTTGTATGTATGTACGGATGTGGGAATGTATTTCACAAGCCATCGTATTAACAACATTTCATCTTATTCGTTTGTTTACATACTGTTTATAGAAATTTAGTTGTTGTGTTTATTGAAACATTATTTAGGCCTAAATAATTCAGTTTCAAAAATAAAGATATCTCTATTATTGAAAATATTCATAAACTACTGTTAAAAAAAATAATTTTCTAGTTCCAGGGCCAATCCTTCGAGCTACGAATTTCAAAATAGCGGGAGTCGAACGGCTGATTGCGTCATCTTATAGTAGGGGAGCCCAAGAGGCTAAATGGGTAGTTACTCGAGTGTTGTGGGGACCTATCGGATTGCGAAGATTAGACGCTAAAAAGAAAAGAAGTTTATGTGATGTATGCCATTTCACTGGTGGGGGAAGTGAGTATAAATTTTCAAAAATGTAAAAAAAAAATAGTCACAATGACATACTAGAGCTCGTCGGATATTTATAGCGTATACACCCCACGTGTTTCTGGTAACGAAGAGATATTAATCTGACGATTTGCTTGGTGGGAGTGGCCGTACGAAGAGGTAGAAAATTGAAATAAAATGTCTTCGAGCTTGTCAGATATTCAGTTGCAATAACTACCAAAAGAAGTCATATTCAAAAGACTGACGATTTGGACCTAACCAAAACTCATGGCTGATTTTTAAAAATGTAAAAAAAAACCGTGACCTTGAAATACTCGAGCTCGCCAAATTTTCATACAGACGGTTCAGCTTGATGTCCTTGTCGTGCTGTCCTATAATCTGACAATTAATAATAATAATAATAATAATAATAATATAAAATTATACAATGAAACATATATGGAAACTTTGACTAGCCAACTAGGAATGGATCCTGTTTTAGGCCAGTCAAATTGACAAATTTAGTTCATATCATAATTTCATATTACATTGATTAATTATATAAACATATTATTTATTGAATGAAACAAGTGTTACGATTGAATTCCTCGTAGAAGCTTTAGTTAATAACTACAATTTTGAACTCATAAAAAAAAAGAAGAATAAGCGAAGAGAAAAAACAATGTCTTAAAGTACAAATTTAGTATTGAATGCTTGTTTAACAATAGATAAATGTTTGGTCATTTAAATCGCTTGCAAAAATTGAGAATCGAGACATTCTTCAAGCGTGATGACAATATCCATATTATAATTAACGTGGATGTTTAAAAGTGATTACAAAAAATAATTATAATTATAATTAACGTGAGTGACGTATCCCTTAACTTTACCAGCGGGTGAAGAAACTCAAAAAGAATGTGACTCGAAAAGGATGCAGCAATGAATAAAAACAATTTGTATATAAATATTTCATAAGTTAGCTAGTGTATAAATAGTGACATGACAGAGTGGTTGATAACAAATTGTATTTATTTCCCTTTCCTTGCTTCATTTTTTCATCCTACTAAGATATTTTCCCTTAGAGCACTTAATATAAAATAAAACCTGTAAAGTAAATAAAATCCAGATGGTAATGTTAAAAAGAAAGATCACCGCAGGACTTGAATGTAGAACAATGTGAAGGGTATTGATAAAATAATAGACAATTATGTTCTGAAGTTATAAGTACGTGTTTTTGTAATATTACGTATAGTACGCAATTTTGTATAAATTATATTTGTACGTATTTTGTATAAATTATAGCTTACGTAATTTTGTATAATAAAAAGAAAGATCTCCACAGGAGTTGAATGTAGAAAAATGGGAAGGGTATTGATAAAAGAATAGACAATTGTGTTCTGAAATGATAAGTACGTGTTTTTGTAATGAATGGAACTATGAGTGAGTGTTTTTTATTATTTTGTTTTTTTTTTTTTTTTTTTTTCTTATATATTTTTAATTTTGTTTTATTTTATATGATGAGACTATCTATTGGTCAACATATCTTCGCTTTTGATCCTCCCTAAATCAAGGAGCCAGTCGTTGATCAATTTGCGCAAAACATTTGCACTTTTAGTTTTCCAATCATTAGGAATGATATTGAATAATTTAGGTCCTAAGTACGAAAATTGCCGTTGGCCGAGGGACGTCGTGATTTTTATTGGGACTATTGGAGTGTTCCTTGAAAGTCGAGTGTCGTGAAGGTGGTCAATGGACGGTAAGTGTTGACGTTGTTTTTGAGCATGTAATATAATCTTTCTAATATACAATTGTCTAACATCAAGTACTTTTAATTCCGTGAATAATGCATCACTGGGGTACCTGAATGGTTTTTTAAGGATGACTCTTAGTATTGATTTCTGAGCTTTAGCCAGGGAGTCTAATATTGTTTTGGCACATCCACCCCATCCTAGGGATGCATATTCGAGTAAAGAATTACACATGGCATAGTATATTGATTTCATATCTTTAACAGAGAGAATATTTCTGATGGTTATAAAAAGGTGTGTAAGTTTTCTGACTTTTGAGGCCGTTGCGTTGATGTGTTCATCCCATCTCAGATATTTATCTATGGTGATCCCTAGATATTTTAAACTATCCACGCATTCAAGGTTATTGCAAGTACAAGTGTTCGGTTCATTGCAAATGTGAATAGTAATATTTAGTATTACCTTAGGTTGACCCGCTTGTGTTGCACTAAAACGTATAAATTTTGTCTTGTCCGTGTTAAGAGTAAGAAGATTGTAGTCTAGCCAATGTTTGACATTGTTTATTCCTATTTCTGCTTTTCTATGCGCTTCATGCCAGTTTTTGCCCTCAAATATTAAGACCGTATCGTCAGCAAAAGTGATGATATGATCGGCAAGGTTACTGTTGCAAAGATCATTAATATAGATATTAAACAATATCGGTCCTAAAGTACTTCCTTGTGGTACACCAAATTCGATATTGGCTGGATCGCTTAGAGTACCACTAATAATAACTCTTTGGCTCCGATTTTCTAGATAGCTTCCTAACCATTTAAGTAACTGCCCCTGTATTCCGATTAGCTGTAATTTTTTCAAAAGGATTTTGTGCGAGATGGTATCAAAAGCTTTAGCCAGATCCAGGAAGATCGCGATGCTTTTGATTCCTCGATCGATGTTATTAGAAATTACTTTAGTCAGATTGCCAATGGCATTTTCAGTACCTAAACCCGGCCGGAAGCCATATTGTCTCTCAGAAAGGATGTTATTATCTTCAAGATAAAAGCTAAGACGATTTTTGACAATTTTCTCTATAATTTTTGAGACTGAATTGACCAAAGATATCGGCCGGTAATTTTGAATCGCAGATTTATCTCCGTTTTTGTGCAGTAATACAACAACTGAATTGTGTGGAGGGATTTTCTTTATCTGACAGTTAAATTTATTTGGATTTTTTTTATTACTGAATAGAATTACAATGAGCAAAACATAATATATATAATGATAAAAAGTATTTATATATATACGTTAAATTTTATTTTGTATTTGTGAGAAAATGGCTTAATGAAAAAAGGTTAAGAATCAGTTTTTTAATCATCGTCATCATCAGTGGAATCATTTTCGTATTGCAAGTTCGAATCGATTTGGTCACCTTCATCAACGTCAATCAGAAATGCTTATTGTTGTGTATGTAAAAAGCTTCCGACTTTTAGACACAGATGGCGGTGATAAGAACTGTCCGTAGATTCCGCTAGATGGCAGGTAGCTTAGTACCTAAGTTGTCCAACAGAGGGACGGGCAGCTCAGGGAGGGCGTTGTGTGTAACGCTCTTATTTAGAACCAATTTAGCCAGCTCCAAAGTTAGGTCGACTAACGAAGTCCATATGGTATGGAATCTATTATTCCCTAAAAGTAATCTCCATCCTTAGTGTGTTGGAGAATCTGTTATTGTTGCTACACATTACAGAACACTACAGTTATGATACTAAACAACCTTTTATTTATTTCATGATATCATTATTGTATTAAAAAGAAAGCATACAGGTGTTGTTACAATATCTTGATACGTGTCTGGTAGTTGATTGCCAACGAACCAAGTCATCTCCAACTTTCCTTCCACATTTTTCCATCTAAAATCTGTTGGTGGTATCTCAGTGACGACTCTCGAAATATAAACTTCTCAGCAGCTGCACGCACCACACTTTAATGAAATTTTTACCTACTTCGGCTTGTATAAATCGTCAGATTATGTTATTGCCGTGATCTTTACACGATTTCCTTCGAAAAAAAAATGAACCATGCTCAAGTATTTCCACGTGACGTTTGTTTTTGCAACTTAAAACTTGTAAATTTTTTTAATGTCATTTTCAAATCGTTAGATTATTGAAATGATAACTTTTCTCCATGTACATAATTATGTAACTCACTTTTCCTTAATCTGACACGCTCGAGTATTTTTAGGGATAGTTTTTTTTTAACTAAACTGATCATTTGTCCTAGACGCACCCCCTTATATTAAGGGTTCATATATGTTGGTAGTTCATAACAGGGTGCATCCCCTTACTTACAATTGACGCGCCTGAGTAAATCCCAAAATCCCCGCTTGGGCTTTCCTACCTATCAGTTCGATGCTTCGGTTTCCATTATTATTGATTTCAATTCGTTAAGCTAAAAAATAATTATTTCAAACAATTTTTGTACCACTCTCCCGTAATAATATTGAAAAATATAATAAATAAATATAATACAATAAATAAATAATTCCACTTAATAGTGTTTTTACTCATCGAATAGTTTTATGGCTTCTTCCACATAACTGTCATACAAAATGACAACACCTGTTGAAAAAAATATTTTTTGGAGAGGGATGACGTCACATGATTCACCATACAATCGGTGGTTTCCGGGGGATCTTGAAAAATTAAAACTTTGACAATTATTTTAACTATTAAAGCTAACTATAAAAATAAAAATAAGTACGCAGTTATTTAAGTTCATTATTTATAAAATAAATAAATAATGGGAACACTATGATTTTTCGGCCTGTTGGCTAAGATGAATCTGTTCTTAGCATCATAAAAATAATAAAGGAACTGTATTAATACGCTAACGTCTGTCATACACACTCGTTTCACGAATATATACAAACGGAAGTGCTGTCGTCTACATTATAAATAGTCTAAAAAAATTACTTTTGTAATTCGGTTTCGAAATCAAGAATTCATCAAAGGATGGCGCCACTTATGTTAGCGGTTCGCATGAGGATGTGCTCCCCCTAGGTATGAGTACAACGGTTTGTAGAATTTGAGTTTCTGAGTCCGTTTTTGTTACTCGAGGAAGCAACAGTTCAAAAATCGAGATCCGAACAGTACATCGCGTTCCGAACAATTTATTTTCAAATCATTATTCGCGTCAACTGGTTCTTTTGTTTCCTTCCATTCTCATAGTTATTTCGTTCCATCAGTTTCCAAACAAAAACAATTTTGATGGTGACAAAATATTGAGCTGTCAGCTTTCAAAGCAGTGTTGTGTTTTTAATTTTTAACCAAATCACCTTCCTCACTATTGACCTACGCACAAGATCCTTGATTTGATGTCTACACTCCACCAAGAACTTGCCGCCGTGGGTGCGACAAAAGCACAACTGGAAGAATTCTTGTCAAAAAAATCTAAGGTGACGAGGTTCAGACGCTCAACTGCTCTATACCTAAAGCATTTCGGAAGTGAAGAAGATATCTTCGCCTACTCCTCAAATACTACAACAACTCCCACCCTCACTACGTTTTTGGCCTCCGTCTCCACTTCCACCTTGACCTCTGCTCCTTTTTCAACAGCTCCCACCTCTTCGAAAACCGCGTCCAGCTCAACATCAACCACTCCATGCTCTTCCATAAACTCATTCCAGCTCACAAGAAACGAAGGGCGTGCGCTTCACTTCCTCCGTCCACTAAAGTAATAAAAACTTCAAACCGTTTCTCCACCCTCGCTACAGACGATGAAATTTCAACACCGCCAGTTCTAGATTCCGCGTCTGACTCCACCGCAAATTTAATTACCGATTGCACAAAACCGATGCCTATTAAGATCCCTCCAATTTTTATAAAATCAGAAAAAATGGAGGCTCCTGGAAAAGCGTCTCTTGAACGCTGGGGTTAATGTAGCGCAAATGCCATTCCAACGGTTCTAAATACCGGTGACTCCACCAGCTTCCAGCTGACTATAAAGATGCTCCAGAAGTACCCAACCCCCTTCCACACATTCCACCTTGTAGAAGAAAAATTAACCAAGGCGGTTCTGCGAGGGATTCCGACGACAATTAGCAAAGAAGAGGTCCGCCTGGAACTTCTAGATCTCAACCTCCCAGTTAATTCTGTAACTTGGATGAGATCCGGGCCAGACAGGAAAAACATTCCACTAGTCCTTGTACAACTGGATGATGGTGGGGCGGGACAAGAAATTTTCTCCCTCACTTCCTTCTTTCACCTCGAGATGAGAGTGGAGTATCTTAATAATAAAACAGCCCCCTCTCAGTGTCACCATTGCTAGCATTTTGGACGCTCATCAATGACGTGCCACCTGCCTTCACGCTGCGTCAATTGCGCGGTTGATCATTTCACGCAGGAATGCAAGAAGCAGAGAGAAGATGGTCCCGCCACCCGCAAACTGTTCTGGAGCCCATCCGGAAAATTATAAGGAATGTCCGAAAAGACCATCTCCACAACCCATCTTGCAAACCGTACGTAGTGCCACTTTCACCTCGCATACTAAAAATCCCTCTTTACCATACGCGCGGGCCACTGCCCAAACCCCACTAACGTCCACATCCCCCTCCTCAGCTCCCTCAACGTCAATCTCTCACACACCTCCTTCCACCCCCTTCAATATTTTTGAATTTTTCAAAAATTTCAATTTCTCCAAGGTTGGCGATCTCCTTTCCGGCCTCATCCCCAAATTTCAGTCTGCCACCTCACCGGTAGACTACATATCTATCATTTTCTCTGCCGCTCTCAGATTTTTTCACTTTTTTCAGTGTAAATGGCTAGCTCTACTAACACGCCCTCCGCGCTACGCTTGGCATTTTGGAATGCTAATGGCCTCTTAAAAAATGTACATGAATTACATATTTTTGCAAATACACACGCTCTCGATGTTTTACTTATTAATGAAATTCACCTCAACCCATCACAAATGCCAAAACTTGTACATTACGAGAGTCGGGGCACTACCATTAAATCGAAAATCGCTCACAAATATAACATTACACCGACGTTGTCGTCTATTGAGTCCACTTCAATCACAGTATATACAAAACATTCAGGCCTATTGAGAATAAACTCCATCTATCACCATCCGCAAGATAAGCTTGATCTAAAAGACCTCGATAGCCACACTCCTAATATTATCACTGGGGACCTTAACTCAAAGCACCCAAAATTGAAATAATACGATTACTAACACAATCGGGCTTATCTTACGGAAGTACGCTAGCGCACATCCTGAACTCTTTATTGTGGGCCCAATTGCACCCACACATTTTCCGAACAGCGGGCCTAGATCGATGTTCTGGACATTGCACTCCACCATAAATTACACTGGGTCTACAGTATCGAAACCATAAATTTATTTATTTAAATAAAACATACAACGAAGTTGCATTCCCATGAGTTATCAAAACTCATTAAGGGATCGCCAATTGGTACATTTGAAAAGATAAACCCAACCCAACCCAATATGCAGAAATGACCTAAGCTCAGATCATAATCCTGCTTTGCTCACTCTTAATCGACTCTCCACTTCAATGGCACCGCGCAAATCTATAAAAACTGATTTGACGTATTTCACTCACAGAGTTGGGGAAAAAACAATCATCCTCAAAATATTTCTCACGGCCCCCAACTAGACAGTTGACGACTTTGCCGATATAATCATATCTTCCATCACAGACGCCTCTAAAACTCTTCCTGAACGTTCCGCCCTTAATCTCAAAAGACACCTCCCAATTGACATCCAGGAATTGATCTCTACAAAAAACAATCTTGGCACAGAAACCAAAGTCAAAAAAACAATCAATAGAATTCAAGCACTTATTAGAAAGAAACTTTCCGAGCTTTCACACTCCACCTGGAACTAAAAAATTCAAGATTTAAATCCACAGGACGGCTCCCTGTAGAAATGATGCAAATATCTCCAAACTATCCCATCCCCAAAACATCCCATTCATACCAAAAACGGCCTCATATTTGACGATCAAGATAAATCGGAGGCGTTTGCCGATAACCTTGAATTTCAATTCAGCCCATGGCACTAGATTTAGTAAAAATGAGGGTTTATCCATTCCGAAAATTATAAATAAATACGGACAACGGACATTCACTTATCTTGTCCCTACCATATTTAATAAGATGCCAGCAAACATAAAAATCGAATCAAATTGCACCACCGATTTAAAAAAAAAATTAAAAAATGGCTAATGGATCAACACTTTTTATACTGATATTGTTTTGTAATCTTATGTATAAATATGAGTAATTTGCCTGTGTTATATCTGTCTATCTGTATATTTTATGCCTTTGTATTGTAGCTATTTAAAAGTTATTCTTCTGTATCTATTTTGTGTATTGTGGTTTCATGTTATATTTGTGATTTAATGTTTTATTAATATTGTTAAATTGACCTGCTGACAAACTGCTTTGGCAGTTTAGCGGGTGCTTAAAATAAAGAATAAAAAAAAAAAAAAAAAAAAAAAAGCCCCAGCTCGAAGCACGCCGAACCAGTCCACATAGCAAATGTTAAACACCAAATAGACATAATTTTCGACTCCTTTCCCGGAATAAATGTACATTTCACCACCCCATCAGAAGTCTGAAGGACCATAAAATATCACAGCACCAAAAAGCTCCCGATTCAGATGGCATAACAAACTTTGTCCTTAAAGCCCTCCCCCCTAAAAGCATTCTCGCCATTGTGAGCCTCACAAATTCCGCACTACGCATACTGCGTTATTTTCCCAAAAGTTGGAAACACGCGCACGTCATTCTCATCCCAAAACCTGGGAAGAACCCGAAATTCTGTGAGAACCATCGTCTAATCAGCCTTCTCTCAAGTGTTGGTAAAATATTCGAACAAATTCTCCTCACTCGGCTTTTATACACATTCACGAAGAAAAATCCTCCCTGAAGAACAACGTGGCTTCAGATCTCAACACTCAACCTTTCATCAACTGCTCAGAGTTTCCGAACTGATCCTTGGCGGCTTCAACTCCCAACGGTCCACTGGCGCCATTTTCTTGGACATAGCCAAAACCTTCGACAAAGTATGGTAAAACAGACTGCTTCTCAAATTGCAACATGGACATCGATCCCCAACTCCTCGGTGTCTTAAAATCATTTCTTCGGCACCGAACTTTTTAAGTAAAGATCTGAGGTGCACTCTCAACGCCCAGATTCATGACAGCAGGCGTCCCGCAAGGGTCCCTGCTTTCCCCGCCCTCTTCAATATCTACATACACGATATTCCACTCACGGAGAACCAACATTCGTATTAAGTCTTGTTCGCTGACGACACTGCCATTATGGTTTGATACAGTTCTCCCAGCATGATCACACTTCGCTTACAATACAACATAAACATACTCCAAATCTTTTATAACAAATGGCATATAGACGTGAACCCTTCCAAGAGCGCTGCTATTTTCTTCTTACGAAGAAAGGTTCGCAGCACTCCTAAGGGTTAAGTTTCCATGTACGGCATAGCAATACCCTGGCAAAATAACGTTAAATACCTTGGAGTCACCCTCGACAAAAAAACTCACATGGAACACACACATCAAACATACAATTAAAAAAACCAAAAACGCCGCTGCATTTCTTTACCCGCTTTTACATTATAATAGTCAGATGTCGCTACAGAAGAAAATTCTCATTTACATATCAAAATTGGGACCCATCATGACTTACGCCGCCCCAATTTGGGCAACAAACAATACTAAGAGTCTAGAAACCTTCCAAAATGTCTTGCTTAGAAGATTCACCAAAAGCCCTTTGTTCGTCCGAAATAGCATTGTTAATTCAGACACGAAAATTCCTCACTTACAAAACTCATAATAGACCTAGCCAAAACATTTTTATCCAAACTTGCTTCAAATCCGAACCCAAGCATCTCATGTCTCGGGCAATCAAGTCACATGACAATTCCCTCCACCGCCTGCCCATATCCATCCTTCATCCACCTTATAAAATTTACCTTTGTTATCTTAAATAAAAAATAAATAAATATTTATATATATTTATTATGGTATACATATTTGTCGTTTATGAATACATACATGCACGGGTGTATGTAAAAATGTCTGTATGTGTGTGTGTATATCCATACAAAATGTGATAAACACAGATAAACAAACCATCAAAAAAATTATTAATGCCCTTCATCTTGCCCAAGGTAGCCCGAACATCGGGAAAAAAAATCCATCAAGCGACGTTACTACAGTTTGCAAGACAAAGGGGTTGATTTTTCCCTGTAACTTGCAAAAACCAATGTATAATATTAGGTCCTTACATACGAAATTGGCGTTTTGTCGTACTGGCAACTTTGATCTCAAATATCTTCTCTTTTGTTAGGAATTCCAAATTCAAATTTATACAGCGATTTACTCATGTATTTGTGTTTCGAAAATTATAATTAATTTGTTTTTGCCTTAATTGTTTTTTTTTCTTTGCGTCACTTAGTTTACAAAATGGAAAACTTGAAATACCGCGTTATTTACGAGTACGAGTTCCGCCGTGGCACCAGTGCTGCAGAAACGGCTCGAAGGATTAATGATGATTAAGAAGTAATAATGTTATGCAACAAATAATTATCTTTTCGCCATCAGAAAGAACGCACGAGAAACATGTAATATTCGCGCGGCGCTGGCAAGCTACTTACCTACATACCTACCGCGCAAGGTGCCGCTGAGTAAATAGCTACCTACCTACCTGCGTAATCAGTGTACTACGCTCGGCCGCTTAGGTAAATAATAATATCGCCACTGCCTAGAAAGGTCTCAATTTAAAAGCCGCTTGAATATTCAGCACCGGGTATGTTCGAGTACCTTCCAGCGTACACATTGCCGGCGAATGGAAAATTACTCCACTGGTCGCGCTAGTATATAAAGCGACTCAACTCTGCGCTTGCTTAGTCAGTCTCAGTTCAACAGTCGGTCAACATCTCAACATGAAACAGATCTCCGCACAAGTGCTCCTGCATGGCATCTCCACGCATCCAGGGCAGCTTTCTCGAGGATTTCATCACGTCTCAGCTATAAGGCCCGTCGTGTCTTCAGCTCCTGAGAATAGCTACATCCCGCGACTAACAAAGTTCAACGCCACCTTCAGCCAAGAGATCAGCTCACCATTTCATGGTACCCCGAAGCCCACCGTGCTTCGCTGCCATGGAAACACGCTCCGCCTCACCAGTACTACCTGCTGGTGGCTCAGCTCACCGAGCCACTCACCGTTCACCTCCGCGACTCAAAGCGTCGAGCAACGGCCTGGAAGATAGGTCATATCCACCGCCACGGTGTCGAACAACGCGCCGGTGACCTGCAGACTCGAACTCTGCTCCGCCTCATCGCAACAACCTTTACCACACCATCACCTCCGTGCGCCTGCAGCATCTCATCTACGGCACTCTTCATACATCTTGTTACCACTTCACCGACCCTCGCTACGTAGCACAATAAACGACTGACTCACTACATTGACTGACGCCTTTTATTTCGCAACCCGTCTCTGCCGATCCGGCCCGCTCCCTCATGTGTATGGCAACGGAAAAAAGAAAACACAGTGCGTTTTTGGTTCCAACGTTTTCGTTCTGGAAATTTACACCTGAAGAACAAGCCCTGTGGACGGCCGGAGACCAAAGTTAATAATGAAGAATTGAAGGCTATTGTGGAAGCGGATCCATCGCAAACCACGTCCGAGTTAGCTGCAGGCTGCGGGGTTAGTGATAAAACTGTTTTAATCCACTTGAAGCAAATTGGGAAGGTGAAAAAGTTTGATACGTGGGTACCTCAAAAATTGAGTGAAGCAAATCAACAAACGCGCATTGACCGCTAGACCACACAACAGACGGCTACCAAATTAGAGGAGCTTCAATTGGAATGTCTAAGACATCCACCGTACTCTCCGGACCTTGCCCTAACAGATTACCATTTTTTTCGAAATTTGGATAACTTCTTGTAAGGGAAAAAATTCAACTCCGATGGGGCAGTCCAAACCGCCTTCAAAGATTTCATTTATTCCCGTCCGAATGGCTTTTTTAGTAAAGGAATCGATGAACTACCCATGAGATGGCAAAAGTGCATAGATAGCAATGGTACATACTTTGATAAAATAAATATATTATATTAAAAAAAATCGACTTTATGTTCCTCCCATACAAAACGCCAATTTCATATGTAAGGATCTAATATTATATAATAAAAAGAAATTAGAGTATCTCTCTGGAAATGGAAACATTGACGGTAATAATTAGAGTTGTGAATAATAGTATCACGCGGCTATATATTACACATGACATCATTGTCTGTCGGATTACTTTGTCCCGGTGACTAGCTGTCACTGGATCACAGTGGATCCGAGGAACGGGATATTTTTGGATCCAGTTCCTATCGGATTTATAAAATGGTTACCAACACTTAAACTGGGCGAAGCGGAATCAAAAGCCGCCCGCAGGGCCTAGCAACAAAAACCTGCGGAGCGGGTTTTAACTGCTAGTTTGTATTATTATTGCAATATAATTTGATAAAACAATTTTTATAGCTTTTATCCCACGGACAGCGCGATATTTTTTTCGTAGAATGTTTACCGTGAAACTTAATTGAGGAACACATTGTGATTTTTTACCTCCATAGGTGAATCGTAATTAGAAACTAATAATCTGTTTATTTTGCGACAGCAAATCGGGAGCTCCGGCGTCATGAGATTTGCTAAGATTCTTATATCTTCAACCTGGTCAACGCAACGCAATTTTCGGACGGAAATGTTATTTTCGTTTTCATTTCATTGCCGATAACACGGGCGATCATTGAATTTTAAGTTATTACATTTTTAAGTTATTATTTTGAGTATAAGCTAAGGAAGTACGAGGATTGTCCAAGAATTAAGGACTGTTCTAATTTTTCAAGAAAAATTTTAATCACTAGTTTTCGATACAGTCCCCATTACATTCGACGCACTTGGTGTGCCTAAAGGTAAAATAGGTAAGTCAACCTAAAAAATAAGATCCTTTATTCTCTTATCGTAGTCAGCCTTCAGGTGAAGAAAAAGATGCAAATCATGTCATTGATTGCCTTTTTGATTTCGGCATTAGGTGGTGAATCTACAGTACTGTGCAAATTAATGTGAACACAAGTGTAGAATTAGAAAAAATAATATATATTCTTTATTGAAAAAAAAAAAGAAACAATTACAATTACGTAGCCTACGTATCCTACCTTAACTTTAACTATGTTTCTAACGTATGTTTCAACCCAAAAAAACCTCGCCTTTGTTGGAAAAACGGTTCGAAGAGACCCGAGCGCTTTCGCAATGTGTGGGTATTTATAAACTTTGCCAGCATTTAAAAATCGAATTAGTAGTAGTTCCAACAAAGGTAAATAAAAAGTAACACTTCCTCCATTACTTTGTTATCCGAACTGATGTAATAAATGCAATGTGGTTTAGATGTTGATTTTGGCAGGAATGGCGTGGCGGCAGATTATCAGCGTTTAACTAATACCATGGCAATGCAACCATTCTATTAGAAGTGATTAATGCATTTCTAGAACACACAATATTTTCATTGTTAAGCAGCGTTTTGAAACAATTATTTATTGATCTTTGAATTATTAAGTAGATAACTTTAATGTCTGTTTAGTATTAAGGCATAGATCATGTTATAGATACAGAAATATTAACGTTAAATAATGTGTAGGTAGGTATCAGGTAATATCTACAAATGATAGATTAACGTTGAACGTTTGATTTAAAGTGTCTTAACGGTGGTAGGTGTATTTTATAAAAAGGTTAAATAATCTTATAATAAATAAAAAATAAATAATGCAATAATAAAAAAAAACGTTAATAAAGTAGATAAAGCGGATAAAGAAAATAAAGTAGTTAAAGTAGATAAAGTAGATAACGCAGATAAAGTAAATAAAGTAAATAAAGTAAATAAAGTAAATAGAGTAAATAAAGTAAATAAAATAAATGAAGCAAATAAAGCAAATAAAGTAACTAAAGTAAATAAAGTATGTTAAAAATTGACATGCTACCGGCATCGGTTGGTTGGTTGGAGTAAACTCCGACTTTGCATCGATCCAACAAGATAGTGTGAGTCTCTGCTAAGAAGCTAAGACCGAATCGGTGGTTTAGGAAACTGCTTTAACTACGAGCTAGGTAGACTCCATATTGTCAACACTGGCAAATGTCAGATGTTTGTAGTTTTAGTCTATAAATGTGTGCAGTTTTTTACTCTATAAAAAGGCTAGCATCCGAGTATTATTGTTCTTTCCTACGCAAATTTTAAATAGTAAACAGCTGTCAGTGGTTGGCCCGGTGAATACAGTATTATCACCGTTATTTTATACATTTCTAAAACATGTCACACTGTGAAAATAAAAAGTGAAGTTTTTTGTAAAAGGAGTTTTTTATTAAAGGACCCTTACAATTTTAACATGGGCCTTACGATCCGGATGGCAATCAGAGGATTGCTAATATAAAATCAAGAACCAGCTGCCAAAAAACGCAATAATACAGATGACCAAAAGATAACGGAATTATAAAGATGAACAAAGGAAGACTGAAATCACAGCGGAAATGAGATAAGTTTTTAGATATTCATATCCTTTTCACATTTATTCAGACCTCATATGTAGTTTTTTAAACAAGATTAATCCCATATATATCGTATTGTAAAAAATAAAATCACTACCAACGTAAAGATTTTATGCAACTCATGATCCTCAATTAATGATTGAACAATAGTAATCAATAGTATTGTAGGAATATTGTCGTTGTCTTTCAGGCAGGTAGCTTCTCAAATAAATAAATACGCATTGTCGGAACACATTTTATCAGTGATAAGAAAAGGTATTTGTACCCAAAATGTATAAGATCATATCTTTAATAGCCAAGAGAGGCGTGATTAAAGGGAAATTGACGCGGTTCATGGATTCTATAAACTCATTGTCCGCGAATGAAATTAAACTGAGGTACGACCAAATTAAACCATTGTTAGATCAATTCGAAACTATACAGGACGAAATTGAAATGTTACCGGAGTCAGAGGAACCGGAAAATTCTATTCAGCGCGAGGCGTTCGAAAATCAATATTTTTCAGTATTGGCAACAGCCAAGGGGGCTATTGACTCCGTGGACCAGGGGAGGGTCGAGATCAAACTTCCAATTCTCCAATTGAGAGAATTCGATGAAAATCAAAAGGATTGGGTGAATTTCGTTGAAACCTTTAAAACTTTGGTTTATAATAACGGTTCCTTGAGCAACGTCCAAAAATTCTTTTACTTGCAATCTACACTGAAAGGGAACGCATTGAAAATAATTTCTAATCTAGAAATTTCGGAATCAAATTACCTATCGGCATGGAAATTGTTGCACGACAGATATGCGAATCTCAAGGCTACCGTACATAAACATATCCAAACTCTATTTCAATGAAAAGATTGTTATGGAAATATTTGATAATTGCATAACAACTGCGATTAGGTACTGAGATTACCAATCTTATAATTGTCTATGGTTTTTTTGTGCAACCATATATCGGCGCGAGAAGTGAGAAAATAAGTTTTTGACGGGTAACGACACTTTCTACTGGAGCCGGGATCGGGCACACCGACTCGAGTAAAATGTCATTGGGCCATGTTTGAAATAAGTATTAAAGTCGAGCGTATAAAATTCTTTTAAAAAGACGGGAAGTACAATATCTGTAAATGTATTCCTTTCCTACAATCGCGTTCAATCGGTGCAATATAATGGAATTGTAAAGCAAGCAAGTTCCGAGCCGCGAACCAAAAACCGGCATTATCCGGAAGTGAATAAAAACAACCTCACGCAAAATCGAGGGATTATAAAGGTCATCCTCGCTCGCTTCGGTATGTTAAAATGCCGAGATCGTTTAAGTAACTGATTACAACCGGACGTGGACAGTATTTGAGAGGCGATTCCGCTACTTTGCTCTCGCCGATTTCACCCTGGAAGGCGCGTTGGCATTCTAGAAGGAGCTTTGTTGGAGACCATCCGCCCAGTTCAGGGGATTCATAAGCGGGGCATCACAGGACGGGACGTGGGGGCGATTTTGGCGGGCTGTCCACCCGATTCCAGCGCTTCGACCTGATGCGGCCGTGGACCAGGGAGAGCTGCAGTCGATCACCAGCGGTTAGTTAAGATAGCGTAGAATAGTAATCATACGGTCTGGATTGATGGGGGGGGGGGGGGGGGGTAAGTTCGCATCTCTTATGTCATCATTTGTGTTTATTTAAGAAATACAGTACTATTTAATTTGTTTTAAACGTAAAGACTATCGTGTTTCATTTCTAACATGCCCGCCAACCTGATGTAATTGCGAATGTTTCAAATATGCCCACCACTTGAATAGAATCTCTTGTATACAATTAACAATACAGAAGAGTGAGGACCCGGAGTACACAGCATAACTTTACAGTTATGGCGCGAAGGTTCTAACCTCAAAGCTGTGAATCATCTTATTTTTATGATACAAAATATTAAAATTGCCAGTCACTCCTTATTACTACCCACACAACAATAAAACGGGCCAGGCGCAGTTACAAGATACGAAACATGAAGAGCCTGTAGCATTAAGATATTTAATTGATGAAACCAATGTAAATTTAAAGGCGTTACAAAACATCGGAGTCGAAGTAGATCAATGGCATCCTTTGATTATTTACATAATTTCAAATAAATTAGATGTAGCTATGCGGAAAAATTAGGAACAATATACATTGCAAGGTGAATTACCTACATTAAAGGAATTCTTAAAATGTTTATCTGCTAGGGCGCAAATATTGGAGCTCATGAATGCTTCAGAGAAAAAATCTTCTAACCTACTTAAAACGCAAATAGGCAACAATAATAACAAAAAAGATTCATCGGTATTTTTAGCAATAAAAGCTAACAACTGCATTTATTGTAATGATAAAGGTCATCAAATTTATTTTTGCAAAAAATTTCTAAAATTAAAATTACAGGATAGGATTGATGCTACGAAATCAATCCGGGCGTGTTTTAAATGTTTGAGGTTGGGTCATCAAGCACAGAGTTGCAAGACAAACCTGATCTGAAAAATTTTTGGCAAGTATAGCCACAATACTTTACTACACAAGGAGGTACCTCCACCGGAGACCTCAAATATGGATGCTAATAACGAGGTTATAGTATCGAATTTTTCTGCATCAGAAAAGGCAGAAAAAATAATATTATTGTCAACCGCCAACATAGGAGTTGTGGGTGCCAACAATAAAGTTTTTAAGGCTGATTGATTCTGGCGCGCAGAGTAATTTTATGAGAGCTGAATTTGCTAATAAATTAAATTTACCATGTAAATGGATAAACAAACCCGTGTCTGGGATCCATAATAATATCACACACATAAAAAGGAGAATTTCAGTGGAGATGACTTCGCTTAATACTGATTATAAACGCGAAATATCATGTCTGATTTTACAGGAAATTACAACCAATTTACCACAAGTGACAAAGGCGAAAAGAGAGTTCAAACTACCACCAGGCCCCCTAGCATGGTCGATCGATATAGATTTTATCGAAAATGTCGGTAACTTGAAATCGCTCCCGAGCACGACTGCAGGCCACTAACGAAGAAATAACAGTTCACGTCAAATAAATTAGGAACCCTTAGTTGTTGTGAACTGTTGCTTGTTCGTTAGCGGCCTGCAGTCGCGCTCGGGAGCGATGACAAGTTACCGACATTTTCGATAAAACCTATATCGATCGACCATGCTAAGACCCCAGGACTGGAGCTGACAGACCCGAACTTCAATATAGCTGCACCCATCGACATCCTGTTGGGCGCAGAGAGCTTCTGGGAAATGCTAAACAACGATAGATTGAAACTCGAGTCGGGACCAACGCTTCAACGTACGTAACTGGGATGGATTGTGTCCGGTCCGATCAACGTGTACCCCAAACAAAGGCCTATATTAGATTTTTGCAGTTTATCTATAAATAAGTTGAGTCATCAAATAGAAAAAAATTTGGAAATTAGAAGAGATTAATTCCACTAAAATTTAAACTCAAGAAGAAAAGGCTTGCGAAGCCAGTTTTGTTAGTACTCATACTAGAAAAGATGACGGTAGATATGTAGTAAGTTTACCGCGTCGGGCATACATTGATCAGTTGGGAAACTCATTGCTCACTGCCGAAAAGAGATTTAAAAATATGGAAAGAAAATTTGTGTCACATCCCGAGTTAAAGACACAATATGTAAAATTCATGCGTGAATATGAAGAATTGGGACACATGGAGGTGTGTGACCAGTCAAAAGGGGATCGTGAATCCTATTTTTTACCGCATCACGCTGTAGTGAAAGAATCCAGCACTACTACTAAAGTAAGGGTCGTTTTTGACGGCTCCGCCAAAACCTCAAATGGAATTTCCTTCAATGAAGCCTTGATGACAGGACCTGTTATACAAAAGGATCTATATAACCAACTATTGCATTTCAGGAAACATCAAGTAGTCACGACTGCCGACATCGAGAAGATGTACCGCCAGATTAACATGTGTGAAGATGACCCTGACCTGCAGAAGATAGTATGGCGCGAGTCGCCACAGGATGTGCTCAAGCATTATCGTCTGAAGACTGTGACTTATGGGCTGACACCTTCCTCCTTCTTGGCCACAAGATGCTTAAAGCAAATTGGTGTGGATGATAATTTAATTTTTCCTAGAGCTAGTCAGGTCATAGAAAATGACTTATATATGGATGACTCGTTAACGGCAGCAGATGAGCTGGAATCCTGTATGAAGTTAAAAGAAGAATTAATCAGCATCTTGTCATCTGCGGGGACGACGTTGAGGAAGTGGAGGTCCAATGCTTTGGAATTGTCAGCCGAGTCGGGCCAAGCTAAGTGTGCCGAATCAGGCAATTCCGACAAAATTATTACTGACAATCCAAAGACTGAGAAAATATTAGGATTAATATGGAACAATGAATCTGATTACTTTTCTTATGTAATAATGAAGCCATCAGGTCCAACCGAGAGCAAACGAGAGATATTGTCTTGCATCGCATCAATAATCATAGCCAAATTGATAATGCAAAGGCTGTGGCAGTCTAAAGCAGCGTGGGATGATCAATTAACTAATGAAATATTAGTACCCTGGAGGACCTACCTGCAAGATTTATTTCAGCTAAATGTGTTGAAAATACCAAGAAAAATTATTTGCAAGCAAGCAAAAGAGCTACAACTACACGGTTTTTGCGATTCGTCTGAGAAGGCTTTCGGAGCCTGTATTTATATGGTGTCAATGGACCACAGCGGTAAGTGTGGTCCATTTAATAACATCCAAATCAAGGGTAGCACCATTGAAGTGTATTTCACTGCCTAAGTTGGAGCTGTGCAGTGCTGTACTACTGGCGAAATTAATAAAAACTATAAAAAAGCACTAACTATAATGGAGATCAACACATATTATTGGTGTGACTCTACGATAGCGCTGTGCTGGCTGAAAGGTTAACCTACTCGTTGGAGAAATTTCGTGGCTAATCGAGTAGCCGAAATACAAGAACTGAGTGATCCAGATCAATGGAGACACGTGTCATCATCCGACAATGCAGCGGATATACTTTCAAGAGGAACTACTGCAGATAAATTGATAAATTCTACAATATGGTGGAATGGACCAAGTTGGTTGACTGGCGGAGTCAACGATTGGCCTATATCGAACATTTCCTGTTCAAACCCTCTGGAGCTCAAGAGCAAAAATATTATATTATCTACAGATATTCAAGAATGGGAAATATTTGGAAAATTTTCATCATTTATCAAATTGAAAAGGGTTACAGCATATGTGCTGCGGTTTGTAAATAACTGCAGAAATATTAAAAGTAAAATTTCGGGTAATTTAAGTGTAGCTGAACTAGAAGCAAGTTTGAATTGTCTACTGAAATCAGCTCAGGCACATGCCTTTCAAAAGGAGTTGAAGACATTAAAAAACCAGGGAAATGTCAACAAAAATAGTAACTTAAAATCTCTTCATTCTTTTTTACGTGATGGTCTTATATATGTGGGCGGTAGACTAAATTTAGCTACACACCTATCGTACCAATAAAGACATCCAATTATATTGCCAGCTAAACATAAGCTAACCGAATTGATTATACGTCACTATCATTATGTAAACTTACACGCAGGACCTCAAGCCCTATTAGCTGAAATAAGATTGAAGTTTTGGCCTATTTTTGGGAAAAATACTGTTAAAAAGATATTACATACGTGAATTGTGTATTTTAGGTGTCATCCTCGTACTGGTAATAAATCATGGGTAACTCACCGAACAAAAGAATCACACCAAGCCGGCCGTTCGCTGTCACGGGAGTTGATTTTGCCGGACCTATTCCAACCAAAAGTGGGCCACTGAGGAAGGTTCCACTCGTGAAATCGTATTTATGTATTTTTGTCTGTTTTTCCAGAAAGGCGGTTCACTTGGAATTAGTTTTGGATTTATCTAGCAATGCTTTCTTGAACAGTTTAAAGAGGTTTATATCCCGCAGGGGAGAACCTGATAAGATCTTTTCCGACAACGCTAGCAACTTTCGGGGAGCTTGTAACAGGCTCAAGGAGCTGTATACCAGTTTGAGAGAAAACAACGACGAGATTCAAAATTATTTAACCAACAGAGGTATTGAGTGGAGGTTCATAACCCCTCGAGCCCCTAGTCAGGGAGGGCTGTGGGAAGCTGCGGTCAAGTCAGCGAAGTTTCTTTTGTATAGAGTCACTAATAATTCTGCTTTAACCTTTGAACTTTTGTATACCTTTATTTGACGGATTGAGGCCTGTCCAAATTCCCGTCCATTGACTTCCTTGTCTGATTAAATCCACGATTACCAACCCCTCACCCCAAACCATTTACTTACAGGCACTAAATCCTCTATCATTCCTTAGAGAGATGTCCGAGCCATACCAGACAACAGGCTGACCCAATATCAGAGAATCCATGCGCTAATATTATCCTTTTGATCTAGATGGAAGCGAGAGTACTTGATGGAGCTACAAAAAAGGACTAAATGGCAAACCAGTAATCAAAGGGCACTGCAAAAGGACGATCTGGTTATTCTGAAGGAAGATAATTTACCTCCACCATTATGGAAAATGGCGCGAGTCATATGTATACATCCCGGCGCGGATGGTGTAGTGCGAGTGGTTACCCTGAAAACCCCTCAAGGAATCTTTGTCAGGCCTATCACAAAGATATGTCTGATGCCTCTGGATCCGGAAGCTGAACCTGTAACGGACCCCCCGGACCCTTCCGTCAGTCCGGACACCCCGGACGGCCATGATGAATAAATTAAAAAAAAACTTTTTTAGGGTGAAGATACAAAAAAAAGACCCTTTAACATTACCAAACTCAGGAACAACATGACGACCTATTAATTGATGATTGATTATGCACCCCGCACTGTGGTGCTTATATAGTGAACTGCACCTGGAGAAGATCAAAGCAAATGGACTTGACTTGAAAAAAAAGGGACAATTGTGTTGTGTTCTATTATAATATTATTTTATGTCGAGTTATTTTATTTAAATATGTAAAAAATTGTGGATTAATTTAAGTTTATGTAATTAGTTTAGGTTAATCAATTTAAAATCATACTTGTGAATGTATATTTTAAATAATAGTATAATGATCAGTGTAGGATAATAGTTTTGAAAAATAAGTTTTTTGCTGCTAATTTATAATAGGTTAAATTATTTGTTAGTATTTGTACAGTATTTAGATTTAGGAATTGTATTTTTTTGCCTTGGTTGTTTTCCCCTGTTTTTTGTTATGTTTTCTTGAAGGGTTAATGAATCAATAAAGGCGATTCATGAACCCCGGGGGGGCGGACTATGTTAAAAATTGACATGCTACCGGCATCTGTTGGTTGGTTGGAGTGAACTCCGACTTTGTATCGATCCAACAAGATGGTGTGAGTCTCTGCTAAGAAGCTAAGACCGAATCGGTGGTTTAGGAAACTGCTTTAACTACAAGCTAGGTAGACTTCATATTGTCAACACTGGCAAATGTCAGATGTTTGTAGTTTTAGTCTATAAATGTGTGCAGTTTTTTACTCTATAAAAAGGCTAGCATCCGAGTATTATTGTTCTATCCTACGCAAAGTTTAAATAGTAAACAGCTGCCAGTGGTTGGCCCGGTGTACACAGTATTCTCACCGTTATTTTATACATTTCTAAAACATGTCACACTGTGAAAATAAAAAGTGAAGTTTTTTGAAAAAGGAGTTATTTATTAAAGGACCCTTACAATTTTAACGAAGTAAATAAAGTAAATAAAGAAAATGAAGCAAATAAAGTATACAAAGTATATAAAGTAAATAAAGTAAAGTCAATGAGACTATGTCATTCACAATTTGAAGAAACATTACGATGCCGAAGGAAATAATGCTAAAGCAAAATTTTCTCTTTCCGATAAACAGGAAAGAGAAAGGTTGGGAAGTACCTAGCTATTCAGATCCGGTCACCTTACATGTCCAAAGCTACTTCAAGCAACGTTCCCATTCTAAACGGTAGTCTCGCCATATTTGCATAAAAAAAAAACTTTATTTTATTTTATTTTAAATCAGATCTCAAAACTATGGTCACCCTAAAAGTCTACATTAATGTACTACCTAGCGCCATCAGTTTAGTAGGTACCAGTAGGTACCCATAATCTCAATCTGTAAGAAATACAACAATATTGTTCTTTCAAAATCTGTATAATTTTGTTAACTTGTATAATTATTGTTAACCTCAACAGAGGCTTGTCCTAGTGAGGTAACAAATTGTATTGTAAACATTTTTACCTGCAGTGTAAAGAAACAATAAATAAATAAATGAATAAATATAAGATAACGTTGATAACCTTGAAAACAGAATGCAAAAATAAAAATGTAAGTTTTTGGTTTTGATCTAATTGTGCTAATGAAAGTCAAATATATTCACATTATTTTCGGCAAACAGGTTAATGAATTGAAAAGACAATAAATGAATGTAAAAGACAAACTTTTCTTTTCATTACCAAGTCAAACGCGGGAATGTCGAGAGCGAACTTTGCCTGTTTAATTCCACCTGTTAAACAGAGTTTGGAGAACGCATTTTATGTATTAGTATACAGGGTATTGAAAAGCCATAACGTTATCTATAAGGTAAAGAAAAACGTTGTCGAAGGAACATAATATTTTCTTTCCAAAATGGTTCATTAAATTCTTTAGGGATATGACGGCATCCGTGGTCGAGGGGCAAGGCTCTCGACTAGAGATCCGGAGGTCGCGGGTTCAATCCCGGCGTGCGCCAGTAAATTTTATTTGATTGTTTTGTGTTTTCACAATTTGTACATTAAAAATAATATAAGGCATATTTGCTGCACGTTCCAGAGTGGAAGATACTTTCAGTATTATCATCAACTGTCATGGAATAAATGATTAGATTAAAAATTTATTAAATTATTTGTTATACTTTTTTGTTTAGCAAGTAAGATGAAAACATTATATATTAAAAAAAATCATATCATCCAATTTAATGCAAATCTGAATGGAATCTTTCAGTTCACTTTTCATCCACTTCTTGAACTACCGAAATATGTGAATTTTCGAACACCTGATAAAAATGATTACAATACATACAATAACAAAAATTAACCAATATTAAAGCTTACTTTGCTTTATTAGTGTGTGATAAGCGTGTTTTTGTCCTTTTTAGACCATATTTTTTTACCTGCTCGCGCCCTCGCTGTGCCATCTCAACGCCCCCTAATTTTCTCTGGGTCTTTTACCGCCCCTCTGAACGCCCACTTTGAGAACCTATGCTCTAGACAGAGTCTAGACCCATCACATTACACCGCATGGCGGAGGAAAGAATTAATACCCTACCACATACATTCCTACCCCCCTCGTACATTTTCCCTTCCTAGAACTTACTCTCCCTTCTTTCCATAAAAAGACCCTCCACACAGTATCCCCAAAGATGCTAAAGAGCTAACGAAAAAAAGTAATTTATAAGTTTGTATGTATTTTTTCTTTTTAATGAAAAGACAAATATCTTTGTTCACATCACTTTTCACACTTCATGTTTCATGAACGATGTTCACATCATCAGGATCAAATGTATACTGTATTTTTTCCTTTACCTTCCTACTATAATTATTATAAAGCTGCATATATCTCGATATGGGAATGCCTTAGTGAGATGAGCGGCTTATGATTCGTTGTATTACTATAATTATTATAAAGCTGCATATATCTCGATATGGGAATGCCTTAGTGAGATGAGCGGCTTATGATTCGTTGTATTACTATAATTATTATAAAGCTGCATATATCTCGATATGGTAATGCCTTAGTGAGATGAGCGGCTTATGATTCGTTGTATTACTATCATTATTATAAAGCTGCATATATCTCGATATGGTAATGCCTTAGTGAGATGAGCGGCTTATGATTCGTTGTATTACTATAATTATTATAAAGCTGCATATATCTCGATATGGGAATGCCTTAGTGAGATGAGCGGCTTATGATTCGTTGTATTACTATAATTATTATAAAGCTGCATATATCTCGATATGGTAATGCCTTAGTGAGATGAGCGGCTTATGATTCGTTGTATTACTATAATTATTATAAAGCTGCATATATCTCGATATGGGAATGCCTTAGTGAGATGAGCGGCTTATGATTCGTTGTATTACTATAATTATTATAAAGCTGCATATATCTCGATATGGTAATGCCTTAGTGAGATGAGCGGCTTATGATTCGTTGTATTACTATCATTATTATAAAGCTGCATATATCTCGATATGGGAATGCCTTAGTGAGATGAGCGGCTTATGATTTCGTTGTATTACTATAATTATTATAAAGCTGCATATATCTCGATATGGGAATGCCTTAGTGAGATGAGCGGCTTATGATTTCGTTGTATTACTATAATTATTATAAAGCTGCATATATCTCGATATGGGAATGCCTTAGTGAGATGAGCGGCTTATGATTTAGTTGTATTACTATAATTATTATAAAGCTGCATATATCTCGATATGGGAATGCCTTAGTGAGATGAGCGGCTTATGATTTCGTTGTATTACTATAATTATTATAAAGCTGCATATATCTCGATATGGGAATGCCTTAGTGAGATGAGCGGCTTATGATTTCGTTGTATTACGCTTACTTTTATTTAATACATAAATCTGTCAACGATTACGTGTATGAAATTATTACGAATTACGTAAGTCACACGTACCTTCATCTAGAAATAATGTGTTGTTCTTATTCCCACGCTCTTGTGGCATCTTTTTCCCAGAACTGTACCTACTGGCACGACCAACGGTACCTACGCTCTTCCGGCACGCTTACCGTTGCAGGCCAAATCACCTAATCAATTACGGAATTACGTACGTTGTGTAATTCGCTTTCGATCATCGTGTAATTTAGAATGATCGGACGGGAGATGAGCTTGCACTTGACACGATGACTTTGAAGAGTTAAATGGGACTGTTGCATGAAAGGAACGTGTTTATTATCAGACGTTTCTGATGTATGTGTGAAAATCAATTTGTCATTAATTTTGCTAAAAAAACATTCTTTTCACGTGGATGTTTTACAAGCTAATGCCAAGAACTAGTGGAAGTATACAGAGTATTAAAGGACGTATTTGATTTACTTAAACCAGTGATTCCTGACTTTATTTTGTATGAAATATGTAAACGAAATTTTGGTCTCCGGTAACTTTTTTGATGTTTTTTTTTCTTCAAAACTATACAAAAAAATTCTTCCTCATGTCATCACTGGTCAATCAATAACTGTTTAACCGCTACCATAACAGTGCAATACCTACTGATTTTTTAATGTTTTAAGTTGAAAAAAAACATCAAAAATGTCACCGGTGACCGAAATTTGATTTACATTTTATTCTCCCAATAATGCCAGGAATCGCTGGATAAAGTAAGCTGGATAATTACTGAACATCCTGCATAACGCATAATTAGGCGAATATTGGGTGGATGAAGGGGTGGGGATAAAGAGGAAGGTCTAGGGGAAGTGCAGGGGTGCTCAAAATTGAACTACTAGCGATTTCTCCGCAGATTTTCAAGCGCCGGGGGAAGGGGGGGGGGGGGGATATAAAACCATTTTTTTTATGGCGATCTCATTTTATGCCGATTTTTATATCACATGTGACGAGTATTCTTGCAATAAAAATCATGTTTGTATTCTACTACAAACTTATAACTACTCTCGGAAATGTAATAGCATTTCGCATCTTCATAACACAAGGCAGGTTTTAACTTAAGATTGCTTCTTAATAGTTACACACGGATCAGTCAATTTCTCAGAATTTTGCAGTACATGACGTGCAACTCAAATGCAAAGCTTCACTCGGTACACGAAGATTCGGCAACTTGTTATTTAATTTATCGCTATATTGTGAACCAAAAACTGGTTGAAATTAAATTATACGGTGAATTAAAACTAGAACATGGTTTAGTTTCCTCAGAACATGAAAATGTTTTTTCTTTGATTCTGGGCAGTACATGAATAGTCTGCAACTTGAATTTTATAACTGCGCTTCGAATAAGATAATGATTTTCTTTCGAAATGTGTCCGCAGATGAATCCACAACTGGAATTTTACATTCTGAACCCAAAACTGGTTTAAATTAAATATTAAAAAAAAAATCTTCTTCTTCTTCCTTGCGCTGTCCCAACTCATTGCCTAGGTAGGCTGTTGGGGTCGGCTCTTCTCGTTCTCAGGTTGTAATTACTCCTGTTCTGGGTATCGCCTTCATCCAGGCCGTTTTTCTAAAGAATTTTGGCATATTGAGTCATCAAGGAGTTCTTCGGTCTTCCTCTGGATGACTGTCGATGCTCCATAGACATTGCCTGCCTCACTGTGTGGTCCGATGGTCTCGGTCTTATGTGTCCATACCATCTCAACTGTCGTTCCTCCAGCACACAATTTATGTCTGTGACACCCAGGCTACCACGATTGCGTGAACTTTTGATCTTATCTTTTAGTGATACTCCTGGTTTAAATTAAATCTGTGTGCGGTGAATAAAAAAATTAAAACTCAGAACATGACAATGAATTCTCTTTGATTCTGGCTTCACCTATATAGTCTGCAACTAGAATTTTATAGCTGTACTTCGAATAAGAGAATGTTTTTCTTCGAAATGTGTCAGCAGATATATCCGCAACTGAAGTTTTACATTCTGATCAAAAAACTGGTTTTAAATTATGATTGAATCTTGTTGCTCCCCAGCTTTAATTACTATTACTCTCATAACACGCGTATGGTTTTCCAACAAATTACTAATTTTGAAGAATGGTTTGAAATAAAATTAAACTCTAAATATTAAAACGATTTTTTTCGAAATGTGTAAGCAGATTAATGCACTACTGGAATTTTGACAGATCATTCATAACATGAAACTGATTTTAACGTAAGACTTAATCTGCACGCGAGTCCTCGGGTTTAATTTATACTACACCCAATTAAATTGATATTTATTGATATTAATTGATACTACACTTAAAACACGAAAATGGTTTTAATACATAAAAATAAAGAAACCGGCTTCAATAAATGCTTCCTTCACAACCATTCCATCTTCACATAGTTTTGTTATGATGTGGATACGTCATAACATAATTAACAATTTAAATTTATTGAATTGGTAGTCAAGTACTTTTACGGGAGTTATTTTATGGTTTTATTCAGGTTCACGGGCAGGTTGATAGCACTGAGCGGAAGGGCTTTTTCTGTGGAACTCACTCTCGACGTAGAACGGAACGGGCTAAGCCGTTTTGCGGGGACAGTCAATTTATTGTAATATTTAATAATGGTGTAATTAATACCGGACGGAGTAACTCTTCGTAATGCAGAAGGAATCGAACTAACATTGTAATTTATGGGATTCGAAAAATGTTTGAATTGTGCTTTCCAAAAAAGCCAGTTTCGGGCGTATTAATGGCCAAACAGCACCAGCACCGCGTGTGACGAAAAGCAATAAACGCAGATAATCCGGCCCATGGGGCGTTAATTTGCCATCGCACGGAGTTTATGAAATCCCGTTAGTGATCGCAGGTCACAGTAATGAATATTTATTCGATTTCCGCGATTTAAGCTGAAAACATCCGCTGTTTTGATGGGCGAACCTTTCGACGCCCGCTGTACCGTTCAACACACACGGAACGGAATATTTTAACACACCACGACGGTGGGACCGTACCTTACTCTGATTGTCACCGGATCCCGAATAAAACCATCGATTTGGGTAAAGGGGGTGAGTCATAGTATTGTATTGTTCGCCTTGTAATAACTCTGTGATTTCCCATGTTGAATGATTTATTTGATAATATAGTAAATGTTGATTCAAATCACAAAAATACTCTGGTTGTTATTTATAATATAACTCAATTCCCTAATGGTAAGTAAGGATGGAATGTCACAGTGCCCACGCATCCTGTGTAGAATTTTATGCTCTCCTACTATCCAGAAGGAAAGCGCTTTGAATGAAACTGTGGACATATTCTGTTTTTCTACAGAATTTGGCGCTCTACTACGACTAGTAGAAAAGTTCACAGGTGGATTCATCGCGTTTTCTTTTGAAACATGCTAGCAAAATAACATTTGGCATCCTACGCCTCTTTTACGTAACATTTGGCCCCCAACGTGCATTACATTTGCCCCCCACATATTCTATAACGCTCCTTCTACTCAATATTTAACACCTAACCAATTCACGTAACAATTTACGTAACATTTTCTTGTGTTTCGCCAATATATGAGATATTTAAAATGACGCGATCGTTTCAGCTTATGATTTTTTGGCTGGTTTTGTGAACAAGGTTTGTTCTTTTTTAAAACAAATTATGAAATCACATACTTTTCGTTTTCTTAATTCACTCTGAGGCGGGAAATCCTTTTCGTAGTTTTTATAATGCCTCTCTAAGTTCCCAAGCTTAGCTGTTACAACTGACGCACGGCAAATAAGACAAATGCACTTATCCTTCACCATACAAAATAAGAATTCTTCCTAACAATCATTATTAACCACTGGAACGATTTCGGTCGAAAAATCGACCACTTTTATTTTTCTGCGATTGAAATCGGTCGAAAAATCGACCGATTTTTCTACCATTCGTAAAATATTTATTATAATTATTTAAAACCTTTCCATGGCCAGCTATTTGTTTTATCGAATAGCTGATAAAATATTCTTTATGTCTATGACCTTATCGGTTATCTTTGAAGTGTTATTCAATGAGTTTTCGCGGGTTTCTAAGGCGTCCTGTCAAAAAACAAAATAAAACTTTTGACTATTTCGACGAATTATGGTCTCTACCTAAAATGCCGTAAGTAATTCATTTATTGGGTTTTTAACGCATAATTATATATCTGTGTTATCATGATTGAATTATCTATCTTTGAAATGCGTTTTTAATTCGTTTGTTGTTATTATATTGTTTTGCTGGATGTTTTGTGTAAAAATGCGTCGACTGAAGACGTCATCTGTTTTTGATTTACAATAATTTCATAAATACTGCACTCGCGCATTTGAAATATAGTTATTCAATCAGAGTGATTCATAACAAAGATATAAATATAAGTTTTATTTGAATTGGTTCATTATTAATACAGATATTTGCTGTCCAATTATTTAAAGTCATATGTCAAAAAGTCAGACTTTTTTTAGATGTAAAAAGGTGTAAAGCCTTCGTCGCACAATAAAAATTTGGTTATTTAGTTGTATAATCAATTAATTTGTTTACTTTTACCAAATTTGTGCAGAAACAGCTATCGTCCAGGGAGAGGGAGCACTCCACGACCCAGGTTTAAATAATTATTTTAAAAATTTTTATTACTGCAATATTTAACAAAATTTAAACATTTAAGTACTTACCTACACATTAATTGTTTTCAATTTAAAATATATAGAGTGGTGCTGACTGCAAGAGGTGGCAGAGGAAGAGGGAGAGGTGGGGTACGAGCTGCAGATGGAGTACCAGCTGGTGCCGGACTACCTGCACGTGGACGTGAGAGTCAACGCAGAGCTGCAATTGCAGCCTCGTCTGGAGTGTTAGTATATTTTTAATGTTTTATATGAAAGTACTTTGCTGTGGCCGTTGAATTCATCATATATTTGTATTTATTTAAAGGGTGACCCTGCTTTGCTACTGGTGCGAGAGGATCGCGTCAAGGCCCCAAAGGCTGTTAGGGCCCTGCCTGCTTCCTTCCGGCTACAGTGAGTTCCACTGTTACAGTGAGAGTTGGTAAGATCAGCGCTCTGTCCATTTGGCACATTCGGTGCATATTGTACAGAGTTCTAATTTTATTCTTTATTTACATACTGTACTTACTATTTCACACGTGAATGAGAACAATTCATATGATTTATGTATATGTTTCAAGAATTACTTCTCCGGAGAGAATAACGTGTCCCCTTTCACAAGGGACACCTTCACCATTGCCAAGACCCGTTCCACCACCGTGGATGTCCACTCCCGCACAGACCCAATCAACGGCTCCCAATGCACCAATTACGCCAATCCAGGCAGCATCTCCGGAGCCGTTAGCTGGGACATCGCGGAGTGGGGAACTCCAGTGTGGGGAACTCTTCTCTCCGGAAGCCGGCTACCACAGCGAGCTGTGGGTGGACGTGCCGTTCTACCAAGAATTGTCGGCGTTTGGGAACGGTGAGTTTATTTTTTGAAATGTCATACCAGGGGCTCAAAATAAAATCAATTATCTATATTTTATATTGATGTCCCTAGCACAGTTTCACTGTTGGTATATTGGCAGGAGATAAGCATAGTACTTAAAAATTCATTCCACATAACAAACATACAAAATGTACTGTAATCCAAAAAGATATGATGTACCTACATTCTATGCAAGTAAATATGTAGTTACTAACGTAAAAAGTCTGAAATTTGAGTTTGTTTTGGCTAATTTTTGTTCGATAGTAAGAACTTCGCACAGCATTGTGAATACCGACATCATAGTTTCACACATGACAATGCATAATATATTTGTTCTTGAGTTAATTTCCTGAAACGTTAAGTGCCTCCATACATGACGCTACTTACAAGCTACTTGATCCTCGTGAGCGTATCATACGCGCCGATCGTAAGTACCCCCCGTACGATTTTGCTGGTAGCACCGTGTACGGGGCGCTATGCGACGTCTGTCGGTTTCAAATCAGTTTCACGCAACCGGCGCGGCGGTACGGAAACCAGCATTAAAGAGTGGTATATATGCAGAGTACTTGTGGTTTCGTCACAATCATATAGTTTGTAAGTAACTCCATGAACGGAGGGCCTTACATTTCAAAACATTGGCATTAAACAGGGATTCTATCTTTTTTTTCTGTAACGGGTATTGTAGAATGAGAAATGAGACATTCCGAACTCCTTTGTGAGGGTTACATGTGATTCACCGGCTTCGAAACGGTGTAATGCACTTTTTTCATCAATTGAAAAAACACTTTCGCTTCACGGGACTCATTGTGTCGAGCTTCCTAGTCAAAAGCGAGGCTGTATTGGTAGTTGGGTTTTGTAACCGGACAAATTATCATTAAAATAGGTCGCTTTAAGTAGTTGGTCACTTTAAACGGATATGTTTTCCTACTAAAAGCTATGAAACCTTACTAGAGTTTCCATTATCGTCGCTTAAAACGGTAGACTGTTAAATGCGAAGTCATTATATCCGAATTCTACTGTAAATTTGTGTTTTCTATTATTTCAGAGTCAGACATGGGCAGAACCGACAACGTGGATGAGGCAGCTCTCTATCAAGAAGAGTCGGTACTTGGAAACCGTGAGTTATAAAACTAACTAACTTACCTGCACGCCATTTCTCTGCAGGGGTAGGCAGAGAGGATGGACCGCCATGCAACTCGTTCTTGGCACACACACTCTTTTCTTCATTCCATACCTACCTGACTGTGCTATTTTGACTCCTGACATTGCCCGCCTCAAGTATTTGATTAACTTTTTATTTTATTATTTATATGAATACCTCACAAGAGCCTCAGCTGGAGCCAGTGAGACTATGGCATCCCCAATCGGGGTATGTTGTGAGGCTGAAGGTAGCGGGGAGGGGAAGGAGGTGTGGAAGAGGGAGGTGGGAAAGTACCTGGCTATTCAGAACTGGTCACCAAACACGGTAAAGCCATTTGAAGCAACTTTTCAATTCTGAATGGTGTCTTACATCAGGGCGATACTGAGGGTATCTTCCACTCTGGAACGTGCCGCAAATAGACTATATATTATTTTAAATGAATTTTGTGTGAAAATAACACTAATTATTCAAATCAAATTTATTTGCCCATGCCGGGATTCGATCCCGCGACCATCGTATTGCGAGTCAAAAGCCGTACCAGAGGCAGTGGGTAATCGTAATATAGACACGTTAAATTAATTTGGGTTTTCTGTTGTTTCAGAAATGGATATGGACAGAATGAGCGACGTCAACCACAAAGAGAGCGATGAGGATACCTTCTACATGCCACCAATACCTTATCATAATATTATCAACGTTTCACCTAACTCCGCTATGGCCATAGACTTTAGTAGACAAGACCAGGTAGATGGTGAGGCAATGCATGCGATTCTGCCGCCTGAAGGTTACTCTTTCGATTGGTCCAAAGATATCTCACGTTTTACTGGGATAAGGGAGACATTCACAGGCACGCCAGGACCAACTTTCAATACCGACGAAATGGGCAAACTTGTGGATGCCTTTCTTAAAATCTTTGATGCAGATGTCGTTGAACTGATCACGAGAGAGACCAACAAGTATGCAGATCAATGGATTGCGAAAAAACAATTTAAGCGCCATGCGCGTACCAATAAATGGGTTCCCACGAATAAAGAGGAAATGTATGTCTTCTTGGCAATTTTAATGTATCAAGGTATTAGTCCCCTTTCTGTTGAAAAAGACTACTTCTATTAAAAAAAAACTCACCGCCATGCCTTATTTCAGCCGAGCCATGGATTATAATCGTTTTCTTCTAATTAAAAAATTCCTTCACTTCACCAACAATGAAAGTCTTTCTTCTGATGTACCGTTATCTGTGCGAAGATTACAAAAGATTCAGCCCGTCTTGGACCATCTCTCAAATAAGTTTGAGACTTTATACCTGCCCGAGCAAGACATCTCACTGGATGAATCCTTACTCTGCTATAAAGGCCGTTAGGGATTCGTCCAGATGATCAAAACCAAAGCGGCCAGCGCGGGTATAAAGTCTTATGCTACGTCCAGACTGAAGCCAACCTTCCAACTCCGAACTTAGTTCGGAGTAGGAAGGTTGGCCCATCGTATGGTCGCTGCGGCCAACCCTCCAACCCCGAATTCCGTACTCCAAAATGGCGGACATGAAACAGCTGTAGCTACGCTGTATCTTTTTCAGTTGCCTACAATTATTACGTACGTATAATCATATAATTATATACACGACATGTTTTCAAACAATTGTTATACCACTCTCCGTAATAATATAGTCATTTTAATAGTGCGCGACACGGTGTGGACAGCTGCGGCAGGCTGGTTCGTGTGAGTTGGCCGTCGGGATCGCCTCGAAGGCGATCCCGGGCCAACGCGAACTCCAACCTTCCAACTCGAACTTCCAACGTACGAACACCCCTCCACACGATCGTCCAAACGTTTGAAGTTGGAACGTTGGCCGCAGTGTGGGCTTACCATTACGAGCTTTGTGAGTCCAAGTCTGGCTATCTTTGGAAATTCCAAATTTATACGGGGAAGACCATTTCCAGACAGGCTGAATCGACAAATCCAGATCAGGAAGACATGACGGAAGACATAACGGAAGATATGACGGACGACACGACACTGATACTGAGTCTTACTCTACATCGAGGCACAATGACATTATGTATTGATTTTCTTAAATTATGAATAAACCAATATAAATTGAATACATTTTTATTATGATAAAGTGTGTAAACAATGTTTAAATCAATATACTGCTCTTTCATTGTAACTATTGTGTTTCCTCCTTCCTACAACATGAGTCTCTTCAAGACCAATGTTCATTCCTTCCTCTCCTCAAAAAGACCCTCCACACAGCATCCCAGATGACATAGGCCCTGAGGGAAATTATTTTCCTCAGGGCCTCCTGTGTGGAGTTAATGTAAAAAAAAAAAAACTATAAAACTGTAATATTAATTTAATTGATTTAAACGAATATTAGGGCTTAATAATTAAATAAATCAATTATTGGTTCCATCAATTATTTTCCCCTCCACCATTTTTTTTCGATACCTTTGCTTTTAGATATAAAATTATCACTATGATATTGTTTGCCATTCGTCGCTCATACAAAGGTTTGATATATATACAATTTTATCATCATCATCATTTTACATATTCTGATTTACCCTATGTAGATTGACCTTAAGGTAGCTGTCAGAAGTGATTTTTCGTCAAATATTGGTGGATTTCATCAACTTGCAAAGTATCCCCCTGAAATATTGGCAATGTGCATATTTATGATATATATTTAATTTTAAGTCTTATTTTCTTGTTTTGCACGTTATATAAAAACATGGTTACAAATCTCCAGTTTTAATTTACAATTATTGAAAAAGTATCACAATGATTTTGACATCGTGAAATAGGCTCTCTGTATAATTCATCAAATGAATCAAATAAAGCCAACACGGCAACTATCCTTATAAATAATTGCAGGCAGTTAATGTATCTTCCTAATGTAATACCAGTTTTTGTGGTAAATTCATTAAATAGTACAATACAGTGATTTCAATTTTGCAAGTCACGCACTCAAATTTTACAAAATCATTTTCCGACCAAACTTTTGAAGAGATCATAAACATACAAAAAATTATTTTTTTATTATATTCTTGCATCTGTGGTTATCAAACAGGCCATAGAGAACATAAAAACGTAGAAAATATTCAATAAAGATATTTAAAACTGCTACTGGCGGCAATTTAAAATCACAAAAACACAAATTTCGCGCATTTATAAAGTTTAAGATTTTTTAATAATTTATCTATGAATTCTAAAAATATAGGATAGTTAGTAAAATATAGGTGAATTCATTGACTGTAAAGCACTATAATCAGTTTTATGTCTCCAGGTTAAAATTCGGAGGTATGATTTTTTTAATGTTGGCGGAAAATATTCAAAATCGTCGCCAAAAAACCGCGAGCAATCGGAGAAAAAAGATTTTTGACGCGCGATCGTTCGAGTGGTTAAAATGAAACGTTTTACTTCTATTCACCGCACTCATTTTGTATTATTTATTAATAAACTTCGTATCACCTTCAAGTTACAACTCGGACTGACTGACTAATAAATAAACCGAACCACACACTAGAAACTAGATCGATAACATCGGGCTTTTGAAGGGGGCAATTTTTGACAATATTTCACCATGAATATGCAATAATTAGACGATTATTTTTTTCTATGTGGACTTGTGGCGTCATATACCATAGATGAGGATAGAGTAAACATTGACAATATAAGCTGCAAATAAATAATATACAAAGAGGCATGAAAATGGGCGGTCTCATTGAGGCCTAATTGAGGATCAACTAAAACAAAAACTGTGAATAGATCTATTTACATCTGCAAATTTTTCTCGAGATTGACTCAGAAAGCATTAGAATGAAAAACTCAAACTCACTTAGATCGACCGTTTGAGACTTATATATCTATTTTGTGCCGTTTTGAATAGCGTATTCTCACAAATCCACCATTAAAAATACTTGGGAGATTTTATTTTAATATTTTCATGTGTAAATATTGATTTTAAAATCAATATTTACACATGAAAATGTTTACACATGAAAATGTCAATGTTTCCATTTCCGGAGAGATACTCAAATTTCTTTTTATTATATAATATTAGGTCCTTACATATGAAATTGGCTTTTTGTATGGGAGGAACATAAAGTGAATTTTTTAAAAATATAATTATTTATTTAATCAAAGTATGTACCATTGCTATCTATGCACTTTTGCTATCTCATAGGTAGTTCATCGATCCCTTTACTAAAAAAAAACCATTCGGACGGGAATCAATAAAATCTTTGAAGGCGGTTTGGACTGCCCCATCGGAGTTGAATTTTTTCCCTTGCAAGAAGTTATCCAAATTTCGAAAAAAATGATAATCTGTTGGGGCAAGGTCCGGAGAGTACGGTGGATGTCTTAGACATTCCAATTGATGCTACACTAATTTAGTAGCCGTCTGTTGTGCAGTGTGTGGTCTAGCGGTCAACGCGCGTTTGTTGATTTGCTTCACCCAATTCGTGAGGTACCCACCTTTCAAGCTTTTTCACCTTCCCAATTTGCTTCAAGTGGATTAAAACAGTTTTATCACTAACACCGCAGCCTGCAGCTAACTCGGACGTGGTTTGCGATGGATCCGCTTCCACAATAGCCTTCAATTCTTCATTATCAACTTTAGTCTCCGGCCGTTCACGGGGCTTGTTCTGCAGGTCGAAATTTCCAGAACGAAAACGTTGGAACCAAAAAAGCACTGTGTTTTCTTTTGCGGCACCGTCGCCATACACATCATTAATCCTTCGAGCCGTTTCTGCAGCACTGGTGCCACGGTGGAACTCGTACTCGTAAATAACGTGATATTTCAAGTTTTCCATTTTGTAAACTAAGTGACGCAAAGAAAAAAAAAACAATTAAGGAAAAAACAAATGAATTATCACCTAGACAAAACCTCACCCGCGTTCATGGGGTGAGGTTTTGTCTAGGTCTTGGAGGCGGATGACCAGGACACACAGATTCCCACCCACCCTTAAACCCTTTTCCTTCCGAGAACTCTCCCCTCCTTCCTTTCCCTAAAAAACCCTCCACACAGCATCCCCAAAGTTGACATAGGCCCCGAGGGAGATTATTTTCCTCAGGGCCTCCTGTGTGGAGCTCATGTAAAAAAAAAACTTTTTAGAATATCGTGTATCGAAAAGAGGTGTTTGCAATGATGGATTTCGCTATGCTTGGTCACAGTTGTTTCGCAGAAATTCAAATTTAACATCGTCATCTAAAGACCATTCTGTGCCATTTTGTTTTCTTGAAATTTGAAAGGTTTCCATTTAGCTTTTTGTCAGAATATAATAAGCTGAGAAGCTTAACAACATGATAGTTGTCCTGTTTTGTTTTGCTGATTTGTTAAAAAGCTGAAGCGGACGTAGAATTAGCATTTAACGGAACCTTTCAATTGTAAAAAAAAAACTAAATGGCGTTTGATAACTTTGGCACACGTGAATTTCGGTGATAAAAAGTATCTGATTAGCTTATGTCAACCTTTCACTACTAACTCAATCTTCCCTTTTCCGTACTCATACTTCCTTCATTTTCACACATCTTCCAATAAATGTGGAATTCTGAAAATCCATCTGCTCAAAATTTCCGAGTTACGAATAACCCTACAATATTTGAAAATCTCCTACTACCATCACAATAAGCGGAAAATGTTGCTTGTGTCGTGATGGAGGAGGTATCGGTATATATGCTGGGTGGGACCAAAGCGCGATGCCAACTTAGCCACTGACCGGTTGCAGAAGAAAAAAAGAAGTTACAGTTTCTACATAAGTAAAGAAAAAAGAAAAAAATAAGTAAGTTAAGTTTAAAAGAAAAAATATGCTTCCCGCGTTGACGTAAAAATATATTATGATGCGAAAGTAATAAATTAATTTTTTTTTTCTAGGTACGGTTTTAACACAAAAATTTAAAAGACGGGCATTTAAATCACATTTTTACATAGAACTTCACAAGATGTGCAAAATGTGCATATCGATTGCAATTCATACACTAACTAACTAACCATCACGCCGTTTCTCCGCAGGGGTAGGCAGAGAGGACGGACCGCCAAACAACTCGGTCTTGGCACACACTCTTTGCCTCACTCACATTCATACATCGTCTCATAATTCTCTTCTATTATTCTGACTTTTGACATGACCCGACTCAAGTATCTGATTCACTTGATCGTGCCATGTCTTCCTCGGGCGTCCCCGACTTCTTCTACCATTCACATTCGCGTCGTATATTCTTCTTACACTACTTCCTTCGTTCATTCGCTCTACATGCCCAAACCATCTGAGGGCCCCTTTCTTAATCTTACTCATTATCATTATGCTTACATCAGCCTTACATTCTTTGCGGATATCCACGTTTCTCACACGATCATACATTGTTTTACCACACATACGTCTCATTCAGCAATTCATACACAATTATTATTATTCTTAGATACGATCATCATATTTAAAATTTTGCAAAGAAATCTTACTTTCATTAAGCCGGTTATCGAAATAATTGGCTTTTCATTAAAAACGTCACGCTTTGCATCAATCTGAATTACTATCAATCAATACGTAGTCACATATCAAAGCAAATAATTTCTCATGAAACAATGCTAAAAAACACTGCATTAATTACTGCACTAATTATTGCAATTTTAAACAGTATTTGTATAAAACCCGTATGAAAGTTTTATCGCTCTCAGTTCGAGAGAGTTTGCCGAAATTATATGTACAAATTATAATATTTAACTGAATATTCACGAATAACTGTACCAAGTTTCATCGCGACGCAAGTAAAACATTACGCACTCTAATACTAAAAAAAAGAAGTGCATAGAGATGACGAATTGTATCTTTTTTACCAACATAACAATAAAAAAGATACCGGTAATATCTTCTATTACATTGCGTTCTCTGAGGTTGTAAACATTAATATTTATGTAAGAATTAAGCATACCATTTATTCATTCGTGGGTTTATTAAGCAGAAAGTTGTAAAACATGTATCATAATACATAATGCATAATAATACCGGACATTCCATTGTAAGATGTAGGTACCCACTCGAAGGCAGTAGGTCTTCAATTGGGGGAGGTAAGTACTAAGTAGGGAGTGGAAGTGGATAAGGGAGAGGGAGGTTGTACAGCACCTGGCTATTCAGATCTGTAAAATAAACTACTCGTTTGTAGATGGCGGTAATTTAATTATTTAGGCAACAACGCTTTTTACAAGTTATGCTGTAAAATAGATTATATACGCCTGTAAATACGCAATATTAATATGAATAAATGGTTTTGTCTGTATAAAAACTCAATTCTTCCAAGAAAGGCATGCAAATATAAAATTGTATCGGTGATTCAATCCAATATTGTATTTGCACACCTTTTTCGGAAGAATTGAGTTTGAATACGGACAAAATTATTTATTCGTATTCTTAGTAAATTATTAATACATCTTAATTTTTTATAGCATAACTTGCAGAAAGGATTTTTTTATATTTGAATTACCGTCATTTGTGAACGAGCAGATTATGAAATCACTATTTTCGATTAATCTTTACTACGAATTGGTTTACTTGTGAATAATAAAGTATACGCTGTGGATAAATTGAAGCCTTTTCTATGCTGCCCGGTATACCCGCCCAAAAAGAAGGAGAGATATGTAAATACGAATGTTAGAGGGAGCACGCTAATATTAAAAACGATAATATTTAAGCGAAAATTGTAAAAATGTTTAACAAAACACGACTCGTTTAAAACAGAGCAAAAATCTCGATGGGGAAATAGCATCTGAATTTTTTCATACATGAAACTTCTAAAATAAGTGAAAAACGTGTTTATAATAATAGAGAACTCAGTCCAATTTTTTAATTTTTTAATGAATAATGACCTTCTAACTTAAATATCTGCATATTTTTTTTTTAGAGTTAGTTTTTAGTTAAAATAATTGTCAAAGTGTCACATAAATATTATGTGACTAGTGCAGTTCTTGCCTATTTGGTTATTTTGTCTATGGTGTTTTTTTTGGAGACTGGTAATTTTTTGGGAAAGAGTATTAAGGTGTTTCAATTTCGTTAAATCATGTGGATCTAAGTTGATTTTAACTTAAAAAGGCGCGGGGTGTTTTTACGTAACACGAGAAGTTCGTGTACGGTTTTATTTGTAGTGGATGATACGCAAATCCCACTTTTTCCGATGTTGGTAGTTGGCCATTTTGTGGAAATATTTTTGGACACGAAATTGTAAAGTGATTTGGTCCTTGTGTTGGCTACAATAATATGCCTTTATGACCCCGCGTCGTGAAGTCACGGATTGCTGACAGTTCTACCGAAATACGCAAGTCTTGGTGACCGGTTGGGGCCACGTGCTTTTTTTTAATGGAGCTTGTTGAGATAGCCCGAGGCTAAATACGCTCCTTGGAGGTGTAGCAGCCTTCTTCCCAAATAGAAGGAAGGCCTAGGATCTCTGGATTCCGCGCCGTCCCCGGTTAAGGAGGCTGGAAGTCCCCTCCCTTCTCGTCTTCTCTCTACGAAGCAAGTTCGCGGTCGTCATCCGTCGTTATATCCGTTTAGTTAGATAAGCGTGTTCAGGAGTCCATTTGGTATGTTAATGTTTTGTATTTTTATATTACATTGGTATAAATTTAATGCTAACCTTCCATTGGTATGAAATTTGCACTCTCATGTTTGTTTTTTGGTTGGATACAATACAAGGTGTTCGAAAACTCGTAGTACAAGCGGAAAACTGGTGAATCCTCATCACATTTGGAGTCGATTTTGTAGTATAATTTTTTTTGATTTGAGCTTTCGTTTTCGAGTAAATCGAGTCAGAAGTTGATTTTTTTTTGGTCAAATTCTTATAAATTATTACTGACGATCATAGTACCTAACTAAAAAAACTATTTAAAAGAAAACAAACAAAGAAATCCGGATTTAAAGCATTATTTTGAAATTATCCATAATTTTATTCCGTGTTTTTCGGTCATTTCACGGTTAAAAACAGCTGGCCTAATATTATTTTCGCGCTCGTCAGAGTGCAATGCGAAATTTGCTGTCCCTTTCTGCGCTCGGTTCGATGAACACAATTAGAAGAGGTAAGCTACATTTTTCAAAAAATGACTTGACCTTGAACTGTGAGCTCACGAACCAAATTCTTTACCCGAGAAGCATACGGATGCAAGTCCAAAAAGGTAAATGTTCAGGAGAGCCAAAAAAGTATTTTTTCTGTAACTATGGTCTCATAACTGCTAACCCTGTACAAATCGCAAGTGCGCCCCACGGTTGAATTTGGCAGCCACCTCTGGTCTGGAGCTCCAAAATACCTGAAAAATACCCTCGACTCTGTGCAGAAACGGGCGGTCCGTTTGATAGATTCTCCCATCTTAACAGACGGATTGCAATCTTTAGAGCACAGGCGTCGGGTGGGAATGCTATCCTTGTTCTACCGGTATTACAATGGAAGATGCTCCGAGGAACTAGCATCATTGATCCCTTCGGCCCCGGTGCATAGTCGGGAAACACGCCAAACGCGTGCCCAACATTTGTACACAGTTGACATTTGGCCCTGAGGGAAATTATTTTCCTCAGGGCCTCCTGTGTGGAGTTAATGTAAAAAAAAAAAAAACTTCTTCGGATATCCGTGCTAATAGATAACAAAAAAAGTAATTATTAAATCAATTAGTTTTGTTTTAAAAACGAGCAAATGAATCGAAATATTTTATAGTAAAGCCTTTAAAAATAGTTGTTTAAAAAAAAAACGCTGACTTGAGTCAAACAAAAACATGGACTTGAGTCCTACTGCCTCTAATTGAAGTGGACTATTTTGTTGACATGTGGTGTATTATAAAAGGAATAAAGTCCATGGTACATCCTTCTGCTTCTAAGATAGTTGTTGCATCATGGTAATTGCATCCATATGCAATTTTGAAAATCCTATTTTTCTTCATGATAGGACTCTTTCTGCCACTGATAAACATGATAATTTACTTTAAGTCTGCATCAAAAACTCATTTCTTCAAATTTTGGACTTGCATTCGTATCATCCTCGGGTACACAAACAAACATGGTCGCCAACAAAGATGGTCGCATGGTACAGTAGTGTTCGAAACGAGGGTGAACAAGGTTATTATCATTTTTTTTAATAATGTAATAATTAGATTGAAAAAATAGTATAAAGCTAATTTTTTCTCCATTGACTACTATCATTTAGACAAGTGCTTAGCCAAAAATCCCCGCCCCTACCCCTCCTTGCTTCCCCCCCCTGTGCCCCCACAAACACGAAGAGTGTAAGGGTTTCGTAAATCACGTCCATCTCGATTTCTAAACAACATATTGGATTGCATTTTTTTATATTCTCTTTGCTGTAACATTGTCTACAATTAATGTCCAGTTAATTTCCGTCGTAACTTTTACCGTTTGTTTGTAATTCGTATGAAAAGATAAGTTTTTTTGGCACGTAATTTTACTTTTTGTCACAGAACTTTTTACGCCGACATTTTATGAAAAAATATTTCCTACAAAAGTTTTAGCTCCTACAATAGTTGATAAAAGGCAGATCGGTCTGTAATTGCTCACCTCATTTTTGTCTCCTTTTTTAAATATCGGAAATTATTGACAAACCTTTCGAAGTCTACATTTGACATCTTTGTTTGTACGCTCAACATTTGTTTTAAGTGTATTTGTGCGGATTTGGCGTAGAGCAAATGACCAGCAGCATGCAAAAAAGGTATCATTTGCTTGACTGTATTAATGTGCAAATTCCAATCGCCGATTCTCTCCGCCAGAATAAAGTCTAGAACCAAATTCACCAATTTAAACTCTTGTAGCCACAGTTTTGAATTTCTACTAGTTTTAACCAAATCTTCACACACTTCTTCTAGTCTTGTCATTATTTCGTTTGTTTTAGTGCACTAAAGCTATGTGGAAATCGCGAACGTGAAATACTCGTGTTTGAACTGATACCAGTAAGCATAATCTCACTTCTTCAGTAAAACCAACATTTAAAACAATTGACAAAAAATACAATTAATGAGTTAAACATCATACATGAGTAGTGCGTTAATGAATCGGCTGCCGCAGAGCGATGCAGAGATGGTGAACGGTTGATATCTGGCGTTTTCTAGCCATAAAGTACACATTAAAATATATAATTTTACAGCTCATAGAAAGGGCAACAATCTTTATAGGAAACATTTTTTCATAAAATGTCGGCCTAAAAAGTTCTGTGACAAAATGTAAAATTACATACCAAAAAATATACAAATTTTTACCTTTTCATACGAATTACAAACAAACGGTAAAAGTTACGACGAAAGTTAAATGGACATTAATTGTAGACAATGTTACAATAAAGAAAATAAAAAATTGCAACCCGATATGTTGTTTAGTAATCGAGATAGACGCGATTTACGAAACCCTTACACTTTTCATGTTTTGGGGAGGGGGGCGTAGGCGGGGAAGCAAGGGGGGTAGAGGCGGGGACTTCTGGCTAAACACTTGTCTAAATAATAGTAATCGATGGTGATTCGACATAGGCTGACTGGACTATTAATTATATTCCACCTCCATGGGAGGAATGAATTCATGCGTCCGTCACTCCTGGATACGCGGACTCTCAGATTCCTACCAACCTCATACCCTTGGTAGGTATACCTCTTTTTGTTTGATGTCCGCAATAATTAACTAATTAACTCTGCAACAATCATGTGAGATCAGTGGTGTATCTGGGGTTCCAGACTATCCCATCCCGCCCCATGCTATCCCATTACGCCCCCCCCCCCCGTTGAGGTAAATATGATCGCGACAATACGCTTAAAAACTGTTCAAGATGTGGTGAGATTTTGCTGGACTCCCCCCCCCCCCCATTTTGAGGTCACGTAATTAATGCCCCCTAAGTTAAACTCCCGAACAACATGAGCATTATTTTTGTATGTAAATGCACTCGTGAGTAACTTAACAAAATTGCAAATAAGCCGTAAATTTTACCTAGGAATACAAAGACCGATTAATTATAAGTGATAAGTTATAGGACAAAATTAAGTCGTACCGTATTTAAACTAGAAAGTTGGTTTCTAATTTCATATTATTGTTGAAAGTTATTGTTTTGATTAAAAGTGAAAAAATAAGTAAATAAACTAATAAAAAAATAAGTGAATTAAGAAAATAAAACAATACTCAATCATAAATGTCGTAAGTGAGTTCAAAACTGCAAATTTGGAATGTTAAATAAATTAAAAATAATATTCCCAGTGTTCAGCGCAAATTAAACACTACTGCATGGGGAACACGATTCGACTGACCATAGCAAGTCAATGGGACACGGGAACTCCCTTATCTGGGTAAATATTTTTTCATGTTTTTACGCAGTTTAGTATGGGTCTTGATATCGTTAACACCCCTTTGTGTTTTCAAACTTGAAAAGTGAATATTTGTGAATAACAGTAATTAATTTCGCTGGTTTTTAACAAACTTTTGGGGTATTTTCATATTGAGAATATTGTGGATTATAATGGAATATACCAACGCATGTTAATGCGTTTTTTGTGATGTACCAATGACATGTTGTGTTTTTTGTGATGTACTACCTACCTAGTGTTTTTGGATTAAGGAACGTTACAACATAATGTATGTTTAGAACACACCTATGCTAGTAATTTTTCTCACAAGGCTTGTTCGTTGTTCGAATTGATCCAGTACTAAGTAAAGTACCTAGCGAGAGAGTTTTAGAGAGCATCTTCGCTCTAAAATCACGAGATTTCCGTGTATCGGAAAAAAACTTTAACCCTCATATAGCCGAAATTTTTTTTTTTTTTTTTTTTAATTTTAAATGTAAAAATGCTTAAATTGAATATCTTTATGTTTATTTGGGTTCTCTTTGTGATGCAGGTTCACCAGTTTTCCGCTTGTACTACGAGTTTTCGGACACCGTGTATAGTTTTATAAAATTCATCTTCTCTGCTCTGCCGTATAAAATTACACTACTCTTATATTGTACCAGAACATCGACTCGTTTCAAAAGTTTTAATTTTTCAAGATCCCCCGAAAACCACCGTATTTGTAGTGAATCGTGTGACGTCATCACTCCTGAAAAGTTACTATAAGATCGGGCAATCATCTGATCAACTGCCGCCATTTTGAAATTCGGTGTTCGAAGTATTCTCCGTAGAGAAGTATTACAATTTTTTTTGTGCGCTAGTTTTTTTAATATTTTCAATAATAGAGATAAACTAATCAGAGATACCTTTATTTTTGAAACAGAATTATTTAGGCCTAAATAAATAATGTTTCAATAAACACAAACGCTAAATCTCTATGAACATTATGTAAATAAACGAATAAATTAATACGAAGGCTTGTGTCATACCAAAATTCCCATACAATGACTGATCAAATCTGATAAGAACTCTGCGTTTAATATTATTAAATAAAACTTATATATTCAGAATCAGCGTTTATTGGTCTACTAGCTGACCCGGCGAACTTCGGACCGCCATTTTTTTTCGTGTATTTATGTTATTTTCGAAATTCCTGAAAGACTGGATTTACTATTTAGCCCGCCTCGGCTTCACACGGGTGGTGTACAGTCGCGGACTAAGGAAATGTAACACTTCCGGTAAATTCAAATCAGTTGGATTATCAATAATTCCATATATTGAATGTTACATGTTACGTACTTCATGACAAAAAATGAGACAAAATCTTCCGTTTACAATACGACCATACAATGAAATAAAATATCAATTAAATAATTCGACCATAACTATTGTAATGCCTTGTAATGTACATTATTATTAGTTTTTCCTTCTGGAGAGAAACAAATAGCGCCGATAGTTTGCCGACCGACCCCAAGTCTTAAAACGACCGAACCTAAGCTCTAAAACGACTGACCCCATGTGTTAAAACGATGATTTTATTAATAATTCTTCTTTTAGCAGATTCTTTGATTGATTCGTGTACAGACCAGGATTCTTGGTATGAATCCAAAATTTCAGTCGGTTTGTTGCCACCTCGAAGTTTTGACGGACCACAAGTTAGTGTTAAACGATGATTTTTTTAAAATTCTTCTTTTGTATATTTTTTGATTAATTCGTGTACAGACCATGATTCTTGGAAAGAATCAAAAATTTCACGCGGTTCGGTGCCATAGGGCCGAAGTAATTACTGACTCCAAGTCATAAAACGACCGAACCCAAGCTTTAAAATGATCGACCCCAAGTGTTAAAACGATGATTTTATTAAAAATTCTTCTTTTAGCAGATTCTTTGATTGACTCGTGTGCAGACCATGATTCCTAGTATGAATCCAAAATTTCAGTCGGTTTGGTGCCACATCGAAGTACTGACCGACATCAAGTGTTAAAACGATGATTTTTTTAAAAATTGTTCTTTTGCAATTTTTTTATGTAAAAGACTGATTTTATGATTCTAAGAAAGAATCAAAAATTTCAGTCGGTTCGGTGCCATAGAGCCAAAGTAATGACAGACTGCATGTCTTAAAACGACCGAATCCAAGCTCTAAAATGACCGACTCCAAGTGTTAAACCTATGATTTTATTAAAAATTCTTCTTTTAGCAGATTCTTTGATTGATTCGTATACAGACCATGATTCTTAGTAAGAATCCAAAATTTCAGTCGGTTTGGTGCCACCTCGAAGTTTTGACCGACCACAAGTGTTAAAATATAATTTTTTTTTTCAATTCTTCTTTTGCCATATTTTTTTATTGAATCGTGTAAAGACCACGATTCTTAGAAACGATAAAAAATTTCAGTCGGTTCGGTGCCACAGAGCCGAAGTAATGACCGACTTCATGTCTTAAAACGACCGAACCCAAGCTCTTAAATGACCGACCCCAAGTGTTAAAACGATGATTTTATTAAAAATCTTCTTTTACAGATTCTTTGATTTATTCGTGATTCTTAGTAAGAATCACGAATATTGGAGTAGATTGGACCGAAGTTATGACCGAGCCCAAGTTAAAACAATTATTTCTTTTAAAAATCTTCTTTTGCCATATTTTTGGATTAATTCGAGTACAGACCATGGTTCTTAGAAAGAATCAAAAATTTCAGTCAGTGCGGTGCCATAGGGCCGAAGTAATGACCGACTCTATGTCTTAAAACGACCGAACCCAAGCTCTAAAATGACCGACCCCAAATGTTAAACCTATGATTTTATTTGATTGATTCGTGTACAGACCATGATTCTTAGTAAGAATCTAAAATTTCAGTCGGTTCGGTGCCATAGGGCCGAAGTAATGATCGAGCCCAAGTTAAACTGACGATTTAAAAAAAAAATCTTCTTTTGGCAGATCCTTTGATTGATTCAATATAGATATGACCGAAGTTATGTCTGACCCCAAGTCTTAAAACAACGACCGAACCCAAGTTCTAAAACGTCCGACCCCAAGCTCTTAAATGACCGACCCAAAGTGTTAAAACAATGATTTTTTTAAAATTCTTTTGTTGCCATATTTTTTGATTGAACCGTCTAAAGACCATGGTTCTTAGAAAGAATCAAAAATTTCGGTGGGTTCGGTGCCATAGGGCCGAAGTAATGACAGACTCTTTGTCTTAAAACGACTGAACTTGAGCTTTAAAATGACCGACCCGAAGTGTTGAAACTATAATTTTATTAAATATGACAAGTGAGTGAGTGAATGAGATAGAAGAGTGTGAGAGATCTTCAATATATTGACACAGGTCGGCATACAAACAAAATTTTAGCCGTGTTGATTTTTCCACAGAAAAGTATAAATTGATTTCGAAAGATTGTTCTTATATCTGGTAATGATATGTTTTAAATTATGAGTAAATATGTTTATTATATAAGGTTAAACCGCAGGTCATATGATCAAAAATAATTACAAAAAGTACATAATTTTAGTAGTTTTATTATCACGCCTTTCAGCATTTTTGAATGTAGGTATAAATTAAATCAAATTTTGAATTGCCGCTGGCTGGCTAATGGCCCTTAATAATATATTACAGCTAGTTAAAAATCATGCGTCAATTTTACGAATGATTATCTTTACCGTACATCGAAATATGATTATCTTTCTAGGGTTAAAAAATCTACATTTATGAGCCTCAATAGAATTTTCTTATATGAAGGTTTATGTTACAATGGATGTATATAATGTGTGTCACAAAATAAATAAAAAAAATACCTCAAAAGTTGGATTGAAACCAAGTTCTTGAATTACATTTGCACCAAATGCTGTCATTTGGAACATACTGTTGTAATTTAGAATATTCTGCAAAAAAAGCTTTGATAGAGGTTCTTGCACTGAAAGTAATGAATTCAGTGGTTCAGGTGGCGTCGTCAGTTGTGTTAATTTGACTTTACCATTCGTACAACATAATCCTGGCGGTTCGAGTCGAAACCTCAAATCATTGCAATGTTGACAAATAGTGCTCATTGTTCCAAAATCGACCGATGTATCGCTGATACACGACCGATACTGTTGTATCATTTATCTAAACGCCAAACGTTCATAGGTAATTATTACGTTAGATCGTCTGTTTTGTTGCCCCTCACTTGAAGTCGATGGTATAGGTTCTTCCGGAGTCGCGGTAGATCTCGCTTGAGAAATTCTCATTATATTTGCCTCCAAACGCTGCAAACTCCCTTCTTCAGTCTTATTGTCTCGAAGATTGTGAACTTGACTTGCGTTATGCGTACACATACCGATATTTTGACGCCTCGCTGGTGGCATTTTCTTATCAATAACAATAAATAACGCGAGGGTAAACCTCTAAACGTTTATATAAAAAAAAAAAAATTATTTATAAAAAAAAATTCTGTTTGATTTAAAAAATAAATTCTTTCATACAACCCTTCTCCTGACAATAACAAACACAACAATAAAATAATTATCCAATTTGGTGCAGTCGTTCGTAAGTTATGCACGTACATACATTTCGGCTATTGATTTTTATTAATAATAAGAAGAAGAAGATATGAACATATTTTTAAAAAGCCATAATATTTTTCACTGGAATTCTTTATTTTTGGAGCATACTCATCGTTTTTTCTCTATCGAGGGAATTTCATATAATTGTCCTTTCTGCATGGAGAATGTATAGATATTATCTTCAAGAATAACATATCTCTGGCTTGCTATTGAAGTAAAATCATGTATGGTTTCAGAGTACTTTCACACAAACGAAGTATTGAATTCCGTAAGTCTGAAGTCTAAACTTAAACTTTAGGTCGCACAGTTTACAACCGCGCTGTGCAAGCGGGTTCCCTACAGAGCGTCCGACCATACCACATATTTTTTTAAGAGCTTAAAAACATAAAGTGAAGTAAAAACGTTACCTAACTTAAAAATTACACAAGTACAGAAATGATTAGAATTCATTAGATGGGAAGTGGGGTTTTTGGGGGAGGGGGAGAACGGTGGGAGAAATCAACATAACAAGGAAAAACTGTCAATAATGGTGATTTACAGAATTCATTAGATGGGAAGTGGGGATTTTGGGGGAGGGGGAGAACGGTGGGAGAAATCAACATAACAAGGAAAAACTGTCAATAATGGTGATTTACAGAATTCATTAGATGGGAAGTGGGGATTTTGGGGGAGGGGGAGAACGGTGGGAGAAATCAACATAACAAGGAAAAACTGTCAATAATGGTGATTTACAGAATTCATTAGATGGGAAGTGGGGATTTTGGGGGAGGGGGAGAACGGTGGGAGAAATCAATATAACAAGGAAAAACTGTCAAGAATGGTGATTTACAGAATTTTTAACAAAATAATAGCACACTGTAAATCACCATGTACCTACAAATGTACACGTGAAATAAAATTCTTCAAAACAAAAAAAAGTGTACCTATTATTATTCTGATATATTACGCAAAACATCTAATGTAACATAACACTATTAACTCTGCCAATGATGTTTTATAATTATATGTAATATAATAATATGTCTCTGTTATTATCATTTTTGTAGGTAGGTTTACATAAATAAATCAAGCCATGCGCCCGATGGCATATTGTATGTACGTATCTACCTAACAGTTGTGTATATTATATCAGATGATCCAATAATATTCGAGAATGTAATAGGGAATTGCCAAATGTGAAAACGATAAAATTTATTAAGAATTTGACTTTCACAATGATACATATTTATTATTATTTAAAGATCGATACGATGATTAAAATAATAAAAATAAAATACCTGTCCGCATTTCGAATTTAGAATGAGTTGGCGTTGGACGTCATAAATAATTTTCTGATGGAGTAGTAGACAATATATATGATTTTTTATTATAACAGTTTTTTTATTTATTAGAATTGTGTTGTAAGATGTTTCATTACCAACAAATAGCAGATGTTAAAAGGTTTTGTCTTGTGGTATGATGTTTTTCACACCTAATGATGTTTTGGCCTTGGTTTTAAAACGATTAGAAATAAAGCAAGAGGGTTTATTTTTGAATATCAAATGTAGTAATTGCGGTTATGTGGGATGTGTTTTAGCTACTCCTGCATGAAATCATATTCTCTGAACTCAAATTTTCTTTGAATTTTAGTGTCATTTTCAAAATTGGAACCGATAATAATAAAAGTAATGAATAATAATTCAGAAAAGCGATAATTCAGATAAAGTAGGTAGGTGCGCAGCTTAACAGCAAATAATTTGAATTATATTATATAATATTTGTACAATAAAAAAAATCAAAACAAATACTCAGGGTTCCTTGGATTGCCATTCACACAAATGTGTCCATTCTGGAAGAGCTAGGCTTCCACAACAGGCTTTCAATTATCTGCCTGCGCACTTTAAGATACTTTGAACTCCTTCCTCGCCAAACTGGGGGGTGGCAACAATTTCAGAGAACGTGTATTAGCTCTACCATACAGGAGGCCCTGAGAAAAATAAAAAAACAGAAATGAAAAAAAAAGTAGAAAACCTTTTTTATTGCGACCTCAATTTAGGCCGATTTTTATATCACATGTGAGGAATTTTCCAATAAAAATCATGTTTATAAATTATACTACAAATTTATAACTGCTTTCGGAACTCAGGAATGGTATCCATGTAATAGGATTTCGCAACTTCATCACACAAGGCAGGTTATAATTAAAGATCGCTTCTGCGTAAGAGTCCCGAAATAATAGTTACATACGGAACAATCAATTTCTCAGAATTTTGCAGCATATGGCATGCAACTCAAATGCAAAGCTTCATTTGGTACGCGATGAATCTGCAACTCGTTATTTAATTTATCCTTGTATTCCAAACACAAAACCAGTTTGTATGCGGTGAATTAAAACTACACTCAGAACATTAAACTGTTTTTTCTTTGAATTCTGTCATTAAATAGTCTAGAATTTTATAATAGAGAACTCCAGTCCAATTTTTTTATTTTTTTTAATGAATAAAGACCTTCAAACTTAAATAACTGCATTTTTATTTTTATAGTTAGTTTTAATAGTTAAAATAATTGTCAAAGTTTTAATTTTTAAAGACTCCCAGAAACGCACCGTATCTGTGGTGGTCTTCACCCACCGTTAGTTTTTTACTTTTTAAGTTGTCATTTTGAATCAGTGATGTCATGTCGAGGAAAATTTCCCTAGATCTAGGGGAGAAAAATATTTTTTAGGGATAAGGGAAATCAGGACAAAATCTAGGGAAATTTCGAACTCTGGCAAAAATTTTATTACATATGACAATATTACTGGTATTATTTATATATATATACCTATATATATATAAATAATACCAGTAATATTGTCATATGTAATAAAATTTTTGCCAGAGTTCGAAATTTCCCTAGATTTTGTCCTGATTTCCCCTATCCCTAAAAAATATTTTTCTCCCCTAGATATATATATATATATATATATACGTATATATATTTTTTGGAATTCCTATGAATCTTAATTATTGTTCATGTACTTACATGCAATGTTATTTTTAACACTGACAACTCAAAACGATATTATGGAACGTACCCATACTACGTGATACGTTCGTGGGGGGGGGGGGGGGGGGGGGTCTTCAAAATACCACGCTTGGTACAAATGAGCGGCGGGTTGCTTAAGATTTTTATTTTGCAGAGTGTTTTTTTTTATTTGGAATTCAGTTTCTAATTCAGTGGTGAGTGTATTCGTACTTTTAAATTATTACTTCACGTAGCAAAAAGTGTTTTATTTGGAAAATCACGGTATTATTAGTATATTTACCAAGTTCCGATATCTTTCCAATTAATTATCATATTAATTAACATATAACAGGATTAGTGTTACACAATCGGGTGGCTACGTAGGTAATTGCGTAAATATGAAATTCTAGGGAAATTTCACTTCGAAATCTAGGGAAATAATTTTTTTGGGCAGAACATCCCTGTTTGAATGAAGAATCATGGCCAGCGTTGCCAGAAGGTTACTTTTTTAACCTTTTAGGTGATTTTTTACTTTGAAAGGTTTCTTTCAGGTTACACTACTCAAAAGGTTACTTTTAGGTGATTTTTCAGAACCAACGTCAAACGGAATGCTCTTTTGTTTTTTTTTCATGTTGGCTAACGGCTTGCTAAATCATGGACTTATTGCAAAACTTTACTTCTTTCTCTTTCACACTATTGTGAAAGAGGAACACGTTTCGCTCAATATTAGAATTCGGATCAGTCATATGGAATCCCCAATACAAAGTAAATATTGAAAGGTTAGAAAGAATTCAAAAAAAGATATTGAAACACCTAGACTTTAAATCCTTTCGAACATCAGAAAACCTAAAAGACTCATTAACATTCCATAATTTATCAACTTTAGAAGATAGAAGAAATATATCCGACCAAAAATTTTTATTCAAAATCATTAACAACGTTGTTGACAACAACTGTCTTCTAGAAAACATTAATTTCCACTGTCCAATAAGAAACACAAGATCAAACCAACTATTCCACATCCCACACTCAAAAACAAATTACACACAACATTCATTTCTCTGAAGGACGTGCACAAAATTCAATGATATCTTTTACGACTCTGATATTTTTCATTTGTCCTCAGGCCAATTTATTAAATCAGTAATAGAAAAAATTTAAACAAATTGTTAATTACGAACTCTTCACCCCTGCTGCATGTTATTATTTTTTTTTTCATTCTCATTATGTTTGTTTTCCTTCTTTTTATTATAATAATAATATTTGGATTATTTATATATCCTATAATATGCTTTATAATTTGTATGTTTTTTTTTTTCATTTCTGTTGTATATATATATATATTTTTTTTTTTTCTACCACTTTATGTTTTCTTTAATGTTTTAATCTATATTTTTATATATATATTATAAATTTTACCGGAAACTTCGCTGGTTAATGCAACCATGTAATATGTTACTTTATTATTAAAATATGTATTACTGTTTGTTACCTCAATAAACTAAACTAAAAAAAAAAAATGTGTAAATTACAAATTAACCATAGCTTCTCGCTCACTCGACAAATCTGATTGATCGCTCAATCTGACTTTTTGCATTTTGAGTACCCGCTATTTACGCCGGCAAGGTTATGCAGGTAGAAAAAATATCAGATTTTTCATACCGGTATATACAAAACTCGCTCTACTCAAAAATAATCCAAATGGCTTATGTCCCACTTTAATACTGAGCTCCTCATGATGATTGGTTTATTTATATCCTCATGTATTCTATCAACTTTTTACCATTCCACTGGAAAAAATACGAAAGGTTATTTTTCACAAAAAAAGGTTACTTTTTTATATATTTTAGGTGACTTTTTACAAGACACGGCTGGCAACACTGATCATGGCGGTCATGGCAGAATGCTTTGTAATGACTTCTAGGTGTGAGGTGTGTTTTTTATTCAAGATTAGCTGCTTTTAATATAGAAAAACATTGGTAAAATGTCCACATTTCACCGCTACTGTTATTGTATTTAATCAAAGTGCAATATAAAAACAATAAATCATCTCTTTCATTGCAAATACATGTGACATCGTGTTTTGTGTCAGGCGTTCCTTTGTAGGTACATTGTTTTTATGTATAATACATACAGAAACACTGGTATTTATAATACACTGATCATGACGAGTGTGTAACAACTTGTATAAAAAGCCCTATACTAAAAACAATTTGAAAATACATAAGCAAATGACAAAATATGACACGACTTTAACCTCAAATAGACAAAATTTATTGCAGATTGTCCGCAAATTGTAAATTTGTGGACAATCCCTTTTCGTAAATTGTTGAGGGCCTAAATTATGTTTCAATAAACACAATAACTATTATTTATCTAAATCTCTATAAACAGTATGAAAATAAACCAAAAACACGAAATGTTGAATTGCATAGGTACGTGTGCACTTCAAGTCATTTCAAATGTCAATACAATACAATACACAGGTGACAGGTTAACTGTGACGTCACAGTTAACCATTTCAGCCAACTTAACGCTGTGTTTTGGGAAGAGGTTTAAAAATGCACTTTTTAATAATTTATTAAAAACTCTGCATTTAATATTATGAAATAAAACTTATATATTCAGAATCAGCGTTTTTTGGTCTATATGAACATATTTTTTTAAAGCCATAATATTTTTCACTGGAGTTCCTTATTGCACATCGAATAAGAGAATTCATTCGAAATGTGCCAGCAGATGAATCTAATTGGAATTTTTACATTCTGAGTACAAAACTGGTTTAAATTAAATCTATACCTTGCGAATTAAAACTACGCTAAACTTCTGGCAGCATATACATAGTCTGCAACTAGAATATTATAACTGCACTTCAAAAAAGAGAATGTTTACTTTCGAAATGTGTCAGCAGATGAATCCACCACTGGAAATGTAAATTCTTAACACAAAATTGGTTTAAATTAAATGTGTATGCGGCGAATTGAAAGTACACTCAGAACAGTGTTTTCGTTTGGGGTAAAAATAATCTCGTTGAATTTAATGTTTCAAAGACCCAATCTTGTCTGATTACGTCTAAAAGGGATCGAAATGAATATCTAGTATCCTTCAACGGAAGCAATCTTCCGAACAGGCCCTGCATTGATATGATTGGTGTAACCCTAAGTGACCAGCTCAGGTATGGGGGCTCCATCGAAGCCAGAGTAAAGTTAGCCTCCCAAAAACTGGGCGTACTGTACAGGGCCCGCAGATACTTTAATAGTACACAACTGCTAACCCTGTACAAATCACAAGTGAACCCCACGGTTGAATATGGCAGCCACCTCTGGTCTGGAGCTCCAAAATACCTGAAAAATACCCTCTATACAGAAACGGGCGGTCCGTTTGATAGATTCTCCCATCTTAACAGACGGATTGCAATCTTTAGAGCACAGGCGTCGGGTGGGAATGCTATATTTGTTCTACCGGTATTACAATGGAAGATGCTCCGAAGAAATAGCATCATTGATCCCTTCGGCACCGGTGCATAGTCGGGAAACACGCCAAACGCGTGCCCAACATTTGTACACAGTTGACATTTGTCACATGAGAACAGGTCGTTTCTTCGACTCGTTCTTGTGTTCAACAGCTCGGCTGTGGAATGATTTGCCGGCCTTTGTGTTTCCTCCCTCCTACAACATGGGTCTCTTCAAGACCAATGTTCATTCCTTCCTCTCCTCAAAAAGACCCTCCACACAGCATCCCAGATGACATAGGCCCTGAGGGAAATTATTTTCCTCAGGGCCTCCTGTGTGGAGTTAATGTAAAAAAAAAGAACATGAAAATGGTTTTTCTTTGATTTTGGCAGCACATACAGAGTTAGAATTTTATATCTGCACTTGCAGCGGTAGCTACTAGTACTTACTTAAATCTTCACTGGAATTCTAGCCGCTCGTAACATAAGGCAATCTACAGCCGCTGGGTAGGTCAGAGAGCGGTAGCTTGTTCTAGAATTTGAAGGCGGCAGTTGGTTTCGAGCAGGGGCGTACATCTTGGTTCAAATTTTTCAACCGTGGTCCGTGACGCTAAAGTGCTAAAAGACTCATAGATAAAGTTTCATAGATGGAGCTGTAAAGATAGGTTTGTAATTTTGATTTTCGCCAACTCTCGCTAAGGGTTGCCAACTTAGGGGGAAAATAAGTGAGATGGGATTTTTTTAGGGGTTTAATATGTTTAGGGGTATTTTTGGGGGTTTTGTGATTCCATATATTTAAAAAAAAATTATTACATCGTATACACGGAGCACTCACACACTTCTTATTTGAGGATTTATTTTTATTGTAAAAAACTTGCTGCAACGACTTGTTGTGCCTTCACAATTGGAAAAATTGGTGGACTCTTGAACTTGTAGAATTTTTTTTTTTTTAAATTTCCGAGAACATCTGATGGATACAGATTCAATGTGTTTCGGTTTTGATTTTCCAAATATATCACAAGATCTGGAAGAAAAGGATTTGATGGATGTCAGAGAAAGATGCAAGAGCTTCTTATATTTTCTGGCCGAGCAAATTCAAAAAAGGCTTCCGGATAATATATCGATGTTAAAAATGGTTGCTGATATGCACCCAAAGGTTGCTACGTCTCAAGTTAAGCCCGATATAATACTAATATTGAACCAAATTCATCGTACTCATAATATCTATGGCAACAAAAATGAAATGAGTCTGAGTCGCACCAATTGAGTAATAAAACATGGAAAAAAACATCAACTTCAGCTGATTTTTATTACAAAGTTTACAATGATTGTGACGCAGCTGGATGTAAACATTTTGGAAACATCTCAAAATTTAGATTAGCGTTTTCCACGGTGCTTTCTCCATTTAAAATATCGTTAAAAATAAGCTGCGGAATAGACTCTCCGTTGAAATGCTTCAAAGCATGATGATGGTTCGGTTCACATTAAATCGAAATGGTGGATCTTGCACTACATTTAATCCATCTCCTGAAATGTTAAGCTTAACCCTCTCAATACCAGAGTTCTTCCTGAGGAACATGAAGGAAAAAAATTAATATCTCTTGATTTTATGAAACAAACAGCCCCGTATTTTGCGTATCGCTTGTGAAAGATATGTTTTGTAAGGTGTATAACAAATCGCGCACTGGCAGCACTAAATATTGTTGAATTCGAACGGCGTCTTTGACAGCATTTAACGGTTTGACTTATCTTGGTTTTCTGCATAACATTAAAGGTAAGATATAGCATTTTTCTTTTGAAAATAATTATTATATTGTATATATATGCTTTATCTGATCGATAAATATGATTTCCATTCAAAAACATTGCTTTTTCATTTTGTTTTCGCTAAAAACGTTCATGTTACTGTGGTAGCGCATTGCTTGTCGGTGGATGTTTTTTATGGAGATCTTGTTTTGGCCTTTTGTATTGTTTTACGTGTTTTAATTTGATTCTTTCAAGATGTATTAATTTATTTTAATGTTTTCCGGTAGACTATATATTACTTATTGTTATCATTTTTATAGATGGCTGTTAGAGGTTTGTCACATGAAGAAATAACTATTCCACTGGAAGGAGACATTTACGATGTCGAATGGGAGTCTGACGGTGAAGGTGAAGAGAGCTGGTCAGTGGAGTATCTACAAGATGACCAGGATCAGAACCAGGACCAGGACCAGGACATCAACATTCAGCATTCGTCCGTAAATTAATTTGAGGTTAGGTCGATTAGGATTCCTTATTTTTTATGTGTTATTATCAATTGGGCTAAAGTTCGGTGTTTGGGCTAAATTCCTAAAAAATAAAACTAGTTATTTTTATACTAATTTGGGGTCGGGGAATCCGAATCTGAAAGAATTAGGCGGCGGCAAGCAATATTAACTGAATTACACGACATTAAAATTTTTTATACACATACAGGAAAATAGCCATTTTGGAAGCATTTTGATTCCTAGAAAATCAAACTAGTTATTTTTATACTAACTATGGGCCGGGGAATCCGAATCTGAAAGAATTAGGCGGCGGCAAGCAATATTAACTGAATTAAACGACTTTAAAATTTTCTATACACACACACATGAAAATAATCATTTCGGAAGTATTTTGACACACGTAGTACAAAGATCATAGAAAAACAAGATAACATAGATGTTTTTACCACACAAAATTAAGTGTTGCCATTAAGCAGTAATATTAATAACGTAAAATAACATGTTTATATTTTAAATACTTATTTTTTATAAATTTTACTCACTTTTGTATCACAAACCATGTTACATAAACCCGGCGTAGCTGCTAAACTACTTGAAAACAGGGATGTTTTTTTGCCGTGACGCGAGCAGGCGGTATAAAGGGGCACAAACCATGTTACACAAACCTAGCGTAGCCGCTAAACTACTCGAAAACAGGGATGTTTTTTTGCCGTGACGCGAGCAGGCGGTATAAAGGGGCACAAACCATGTTACACAAACCTAGCGTAGCCGCTAAACTACTCGAAAACAGGGATAATTTTTTGCCGTGACGCGAGCAGGCGGTATAAAGGGGCACAAACCATGTTACACAAACCTAGCGTAGCCGCTAAACTACTTGAAAACAGGGAAGTTTTTTTGCCGTGACGCGAGCAGGCGGTATAAAGGGGCACAAACCATGTTACACAAACTTAGCGTTAGGTTAGGGACGCGAGCAGGCGCTATAAAGGGGCACAAACCATGTTTCTTTTACCGCTTAGCTGGACTCTTATATGATCCGCGTATCCGACAGGAACCCTTCGAGACAAGCGAGTTTGACAAGGATACGACGGACGAAGAAGACTTGGTCGATTTATAAGGTATGTTTTTCTGCTGTTTTTTCTGCTGTTATCTATTTTCATATTGATATAGGGATAAATATTTTTGAGAGCTGGTAACACTGCCGGCACATGTTTTTGTATATTTCTTGTTTTTCTATGATCTTTGTACTAAGTGTGTCAAAATACTTCCGAAATGATTATTTTCATGTGTGTGTGTATAGAAAATTTTAAAGTCGTTTAATTCAGTTAATATTGCTTGCCGCCGCCTAATTCTTTCAGATTCGGATTCCCCGGCCCATAGTTAGTATAAAAATAACTAGTTTGATTTTCTAGGAATCAAAATGCTTCCAAAATGGCTATTTTCCTGTATGTGTATAAAAATTTTGAAAGTCGTGTAACTCAGTTAATATTGCTTGCCGCCGCCTAATTCTTTCAGATTCGGATTCCCCGACCCCAAATTAGTATAAAAATAACTAGTTTTATTTTTTAGGAATTTAGCCCAAACACCGAATTTATTCCATCAATTGTCTTATGTGTTTATATCAATTGTCTTTACTGAAAATAAACATATTTAAAGATGTTCCCTGAGTGTTTCATTTGTCTAATGTAATAAGAAACATTTTTTGATTCCAATCATTTTGTTTTTAAATAATTTATTGGGCTAATAGGTTGCAGTAGGTCGAGTGCAATTATATTATCTATGGTAGATGAATAAACTTCCTCTATCTTTAGTCTATTAGTGCTATCGATAGGCGTGAACAATTTATGGGCGTGGTTTGGTTAAGTTGATGACGAAACCGCTTAGGAGGAAAAGGCCCGAAGATATCGATCTAGCGGTTATAGTATATTTTTATGGTTTCGAGTGGCGGGTTGGAACAGCTGCGGACCGGGTCGTCGTTTGTCGGAGCCATGGTATTCACATGAGAGACTTTACGATCAGTTAGAAATAATATAATGCCTTAGTTATCCTTTGTTTTAGAAATCAGCTGTCTATAAATATGTTTAGTATAATCTACAAAGGCGCCCATCAGTTGATTTCTTAGTTAATCTTTAATCTAATCAGTAATATTTTTGGTAAGCACATGCACCTGATAACATAATTCGTATCTAGTTGGTTCTGCTTTATGCAGAATCTAACCACCCCCGAGCTCCCTTTAAATCTTGGTAGTTTCAATTATCATATCCCGATGTTACTCTTTTTTAAAATATACGATCATTATTATAAATAATAATAATAAGTTGTTTATTTCAGCCGAACAGAGCAGTGGGTGCAATACTCTGTCAGCCATATAAAAGTATACATTACATAAAATGGATTTACTACATAAGAAAGAAAAAATAAAATAATATAAAAAAGATAAAAAAAAAACATGTATATATATATACACATATTTAGTACTCGTATATCTACTACGGGGGCTTCAGATGAATTCTTCATGTTTGGTGAAGAGGTTATATATCCATGTCATATATTCTACCTTACCGCATTTCATTGCATCAATGTCTCACTTACCTTCCCATACAGATATTGCAGTTACTTTAGAGATTATTATAAATTAAAGCTGAGCAGATTACCAAGGATTAAGTGATGGCATCAAATATACATAAGGTAAGATCAAACGGTACATTTGGCGCCCAACGTGGGGCCAAATTATTAAGTGTAAGATTTACGGTACATTGTGGCCCTAACGGCAGTAAACCAGAATATGAATTTAGTTCTCACGTGCTTATATAATGTTTTTGCTAATTATTTATTATTTCAGCACGTTAATTTTATATTATCTGGTTTTGTTCTCGCGCGTGTGTTTGGTTTCGGCAATCCGGTCAATACCTGCATACCGACCCCACCAATGTAGTTTGTAATTTTACACAGTTTTGATAACCAACCAACCAACTCATCGGCGTATTACAACGTCTTTTAATGTGTCGTCCAGTTTACTGGCGGCATTTTAGTTTAATTTTTTCATAAGCATGGAATTGCAGTTCCGCGTATTGTAGTGATATGTTGTTTTGTTGCATGCTCTAATATATATTTTTTTCATACCCTGTTAGCTAGGTTATGGAATATTCTATTGTTACGAGGTAAATCGGAAACGAACAACATCATGGCGAAACAAGGAGAAACAGCGTCGGCAGCTATTCCCGTTTCATCGCCCTTGTCCATAATTGGGATATTACTTATGACGGCTCAGATGGCGTACGGAACTTTACAGAAAGGGTCGAGGAACTCGCTCTAGCTCGAAATGTGAGTAAAGTTTCACTTTTTTCGTCTGCAGTTGAATTGTTTTCAGGAGAAGCACTTTTGTGGTACAGAGTGAATCGCTCCTCATTTACTTCGTGGTCTGATATTGTGGTTGCTTTGAAAGATGAGTTTGAACTATTGGACCACGAGGGACGCTTGTTAGCACAGCTCAGATCTACTGTTCAATTACAGAAAGAGAATTAGAATTCTTTTGTTACCCGTATTCTAATTTTAAATAATCGCTTGTCGTCGAAATTACCTGATGATGAATTGTTGGAGATTTTACCATGATACAACGTGTTGCCAAAAAACATTCAGAAATTATCGCTCTCGATAATTCCTGATATTAATTCTCTCAAGAAGTTTGGAAAAATGAAGGAATTGGCAGACTGCCGTTCGAATGACAGAACTCCTCCTATTACTGCACAATCTAATAACAATAATTCTTCTACAAATAACAATTTTCCTAACAGGAGTAGGGATAGGAATTCAGGAAACTTTAATCCCAATTTCAGGAATAACCGTCGTATTGTTAACAATGATAAACTTAGCCCGTCAAATAACAATTTCAGGGAGGTGCACTGTTTTCACTGCGGAAGGCCGGGGGTAAAGACTCCAGCTTGCAGCTGCCGCCATCCAAAAAACTGATTACCCGAGAGATCCTGTCGGTTTCAATTTTAGGTAATAATTTTCATAGTAAATTTTTGGGCTTAGGCTTCAAGTTATCGAAGTGGGATACTAACTTTTCTTAAGTATCTGCTACAGGTCATTTTGTTGTTTGTTCTTACAAAATTACTGTACCGTTAAATAAATAAATAAAAAAATAAAAATAGCATAATTTTTTTATAACTTCTTTGGATGAAGTGGTCAGCACAGGATTCTGTATTGTTTTACGCATCAAAATATCAGCACAATCTTTTATAGCTGTACAAAGTCGTTGAGGCATGCTAGGAATTTTTACAAAACCTGTTCTTTCATCGAAACCACTATTTATTTTGACAGCGTCTATAAAAACATTAAAATGTATAGGATCAAATGCAAGGTCAAATGAGAATATTTCAGGATTTTTTTCTTTGATGACCATGAACAGTTTAGCGAGATCTCTCATCTTGGATGTAATGTGTGTTTTCAAATGATGTTCTTTATGATTGCTTAATAGTAGGGAACCGTATGCACAAATTAATGGCACAGACTTTGCAATTTTTGCAATAGGATCATTTTTGAACATTGAAGCACCCACCACTGTCCCGCCCCGGTATAGGCGACTTATTGTCGCCCCTTCGGATCTCTCGCAAGAATCTACTTTTTTTTTTTATAAACGACTCTACATTTAACATTTGTATAACGAATCTAGAGCTTCAATGTCCCCGTATACGTTGTTAGAGGGCGGTATGCAGGCGCGCCTACAGGATTGCACTGTTATAGTCACTTCTACAATTCTAAAGCCCATGGAGGTAATCAGCCTCATGGACAGTCAAACGAGTTGTTAGTAGTCTCAACCAAAAATAAAGTAAAGAAAAAGAACAAAATATACAGCAACCGTCGTGAGTAATAAGCTCACGACAGCGGATGACTATGGTCAATCCAGCGGGCGGCGCCGAGCACTGTTCAAAAGAAAAAAAGAAAAACAGATAACAGAGAGTATATACAGTGAAGAAGTGATATTGCCACACTCTGTCAACCGGAAGTCCCCGAGACAGTGAAGAAGGATGAATGTCCGGCCTCCCGACAACCGGCGGCGTCGTCCGTAAGCCAGCTAACCGGTGGTGCCTAGACGAGAGTAAATGGAAGTCAAGGATAAAGACCCTAGGGAGAAAAGCGTCGGGTCGCCGGAGGCGGGACGGACAGCTTTCGGTCGCCGTTCGGCCTTCTCCCCAGCCTCTTCATGTCACGGGGGGTGGCGCGGAAGACAGGTGCAGCTCCACCAGTTCTGTAGGGTCAGCCAGTAAACATAGGCGGGGACACGCTCCAGAGTCCTACCCCTTAATGGGGAAGAGGACGGTACATAACAGACAACGGAGTTCAGTTCTCGCATTTAAACGTAACTGAAAGAAAATATACAAGTAACCAATCCAAAAAACGAAAAAATAAAAGAAAAGCGTGTAGGAGTCATCGCTTGGTGTGAAATTTCACCAATTAACTAACAAAAAAAATAATTCAAAAGCATGAGGGTTGCAGTAAAACATAAGGTAATGTAATCGTAAAAATAAAAAAAAAATAACAAAGCTTGAGCGTTTAGTTACGCTAGGCTTATAAAGCCTAAAAGAAAAGGAAAATTTGTGAAAGCATAAAAACCCAAAATATCAATTTAAGCAGTAAACAACCAAAAGCAGAAAAAATATGTACAGGTGTAAAAGTGTAAAGCGCAAAACATAAAAAACATAGTAAAAGAAAATAAAATAGAAAAATGAACATCCTGGCAAAATGGTAAAGAGTAAAATCAAAGAAAGTCCGTGGTAGATCAGGAACAAGTACACCTGGTGTCAAAAATCTCTGGATGGACGGACAGCTTTCGGTCGCCGTTCGGCCTTGTCCCCAGCCTCTTCATGTCACGGGGGGTGGCGCGGAAGACAGGTGCAGCTCCACCAGTTCTGTAGGGTCAGCCAGTAAACATAGGCGGGGACACGCTCCAGAGTCCTACCCCTTAATGGGGAAGAGGACGGTACATAACAGACAACGGAGTTCAGTTCTCGCATTTAAACGTAACTGAAAGAAAATATACAAGTAACCAATCCAAAAAACGAAAAAATAAAAGAAAAGCGTGTAGGAGTCATCGCTTGGTGTGAAATTTCACCAATTAACTAACAAAAAAAATAATTCAAAAGCATGAGGGTTGCAGTAAAACATAAGGTAATGTAATTGTAAATATAAAAAAAAATAACAAAGCTTGAGCTTTTAGTTTTACCTTTTATTCCCAACAGAAGGATTAATATTTTCTTAACTGTGGGAATTTTTTAATTAATTATTTTTACATGAAACGACAAAAAAGTTAGTGGACGATAATGTTCATAATAAATTTGCCTAATAAAATGTGTGTGTTTTTATTTTTTTCGTTATAGGTAATTTTAGTTAGAAAAATACGTAAGGTGGAACATTTTTAAACTTTTTATGTTTGCCTGCAAAAAAGGTTTTTTTTCAAAAATTATACAGGGTGGAACAGCGGTTCACGACGAGTTCATCGAAAACGAATTCATCGAATCGCCAATTAATCGAAAAAATATATTTTGCTGATATTTGAGAGAAATGCCGAGCGGACCGAGAAGTTAAAAAAGCATTGGTCAACCTAAACTAACCTACAACCTAACTTAACCGATTTAACCAATTTTTAAATATTTTTTATCATCACTCTTAATGACCTTTCTGAGTTGTTTATGAGTTGGTTTCATTATGAGTTGTCTGGTCACCGTTCCTTAGATATCCCTTTTTTGCAGTATCAGACAATCGGAAATCGAAGAGATAACATATAAATTTTACATTGTCACAGTTGCTAAACACATTTAACTCAGTTAAACAGACCTTTTTGGGTATTTAATTTCGACAGGTCAATATCTACAAAAAAAAATGTTTTTCGATGAATTGATCATTCGATGAATTGATTTTCGATGAACTCGTTTTCGATGAATTTGCTTTCGATGAATTGATTTTCGATAAACTCGTTTTCGATGAATTTGCTTTCTATGAATTGATTTTCGATGAACTCGTTTTCGATGAATTTGCTTTCGATGAATTGATTTGCGATAAACTCATTTTCGATGAATTTTGAACTCGTCGGTTACCGGAACAGCATGTACCAGAGAGATTTTAACCAGCGATTCCCGAGCTTATTTAGAGTAAAAAATGTGAATTTCATTTTTCTATCGGATGACATTTTTTATCTATTAAAACAATTTTTTGTCTTCCTTTGTAACTCTTGTATATTCTTCAATTACCTGTATCAAGTGTGTCTAGTCCATTTAAAAATCTATGTATTATTCATTGATTTGCGTGTTCTTATGTAAAAATAATTTTCCTTTAGAGGTATAATGTTGTCCTTCCCGAAACGAGTTTTATCAAACTCATTGGGAGTAATGTATTATAAATTGTATGGAATAATTTTGTAATATATTATCTCTAATATATAAAAATAAATTAATAATAAATAATAAAATATTATTCCATCACACGCCGCAACTGAGTACTCAGGAGTATAAATTGTTTATAGCGTAGCGGTCATTTGACAAGCGTTACGTCTCGTTCTAGCGATACTTCGTTCAAGCGAGACAGCGCTAGTTCGCTCAAACACATCCCGTCGTGATGGGATCAGTAGCGACATGTGATCGAAAAACATTTTTTTTTGTTTATTAATAGAAAAAATATATCATCGAACAACACTTTTTACTCCAAATATGCCCAGGAATCGCTGGTTAAATCCCTCGGGTACGTGATGTAACACCCGTATTTTTTATTTCAATTTGTAAAATTTGAAAGCGTCGTTTATCACCTTTCATAAAAAGTTTTTAGTTTTCGGATACGTTCATAAATATTACATTTATTTGGATTTTATTGTAAAGCGTAAATATTTCTCGTTTTTCTATTAATGGTGTTACCAGATTGAGCAACTGACTGAAACTAACACAATCCATTCGCAGAAAGTTCCCAAAATCAAGAGGATTCAATTCCCTTGCGATATTTATGTGGCTAAACTTACGCCTTTCGATAAACCATTTATTTGCCCAATATTTTCTTTTACGAATCGCATTATTGTCTGATGTCAATAAAGCCAACGCTAATCCAATACGTTGAAATTTCGACAGTGACGGAGCCATGACACGTTTGCGCACAGCGCGAGCGCTCCGAACACGTGCGCACAGCGCAAAAGCTTATGCTACGTTTCCACGCTTGCTAAGTCTCGGCAAGCGTCCACAAGCGCAAACGTGTAAACAGGTCGTTTGGCTTGGCTTGCGTAGGCTTGCAAGAGCTTGCGAGAGTTTGCCGCCGATCCAGTCGGGGTCGGATCCAACGGCAAGCTTCGGCAAACGCTCAGTGGCACTTTCGAACTGGCGGCGGTTTTTGCTCCATGCGGTCTATGATAATATTTATAATATTACGAGACATATGTATGACGTATGAGGCATGCCAGACTTATTAAAATGTTTAAGTAAATAATTTTAATGCACTTATGTTATGTAATTTATTGCGACTGGATTTACCTAAAAAGTCAAAATAAATAAATAATATTTTATTGATGATTTACTATTTATTATAGTAAAGAAATATATGATTTTTGTTAGAATAACTTTTTTTATAATACAAAATAATTTTATATAAGACAAGTGATCCTCGAGTTCGGGTCGCAATTGCGATCATTATTTTTGAAGCGAAAACTTCTTTAGCACCGTTGTGATTTGAAACTCGATGAAACGAAAAAGTGGTACTAAAAAGAGACTAAAATCTATAGGATTTAGCCTGTGAGATAATGTCTCCTCTTTGTGCGAAGTGACCTGGGACGATTTTTATGAATCTGTGTCATCCATCATCTTCGTGGTCGTCGAGCTTTCCTCGTTTTTGTTACACTTTGCTTATATTTCAAATAAAAGTTTGATAAACCAAACGCAATAGCTGACACAAGTTCGGCGTCCGCCATGCTCGGGTGTAGGTAGCGCACTGACGCATTTACAAGCATGTAAACGACTTCCAAATGCCAAGCGAGATTTGTGGACGCTTGGAGCATGTGGAGGCTTGCCAAGCCTTGGCAAGCGTGGAAACGTACCATAAGACCTTTCTGCAAATTGGATGGTGTGGTGGAAACCGCCAATTTGGCTGGCCAGCAAGAAGTGACTAGAAATTGGATGGTGAGGAGGGCACTTATGTTAGGGTCGTTCAATTTTGAAATTGAATATGTAAAGTCGAAAAACAATTGTTAAGACTTTCTGAGCAGATGTCGGATAGAAAAGGGAAGCTGTGAAGATAAGAAAGAGTCTGGTTATATTTTACTGTAACATAATGGTTCCTTGGTACCATTTTTTTTTATTCAGAGCATGAAAAACTCCCTCAGATTGGTAGTAAGGGAAAATAGAGTTTTCCCTCCGGTAGAGATAGTTAGGCTAGGTGAATAAAAGAGACTATCTAGTAACAATTACAACTATATTTAAACCATCAATACAACGGTACCCTTCAAGGGACCGGGATTCATTTCCCAAAAAAAAAACATAACCTATTCTGAAATTTAAGAGGCAATTAACTAAAATAAAGAAATAGCTTACCTGCGGACCCTGGATCTACACAAATTACTTCTAAATTCACGCGAACACTTTATTTAACCTCACACAGCGTGCTGAGGAAGCGCGGGCTGTAGTCTCGCTCAATCTCCAGTTCGGGCACCGAGAAAAGACTCCAAGGAAAGCCTCAAAGTATCAGGACCCTTCGCCAGGGAGCAGGATCCAAGCTCCCGATTAGGACCAGGGCTCCGGTTTGAGCACACCAGGGAGTACCGGGTAGAACCCCATTTCGATCAGCATGCTTCATCCGAAGATGAGCGCGGGGAATCCATCCATCGGCGGATGTCGCGACAAATAGGTACTGCCACGACCGTAGCTTATTACCGGGCCTTATTTACGCCAAGCCATCGAATGCGCTCGCCGCGATTCCCCAGATATTTCACAATCAATTCTGAACGCGGCGGTGTGTTAGCCTTAAAACATGGCGATCTCTCGTCGCCCCAGGACTATTCAAAAAGAATCCGATCCACACACTCCACTACATACAAATCACGGTTAGAATAAGTGACATAATTGTTGTAAAAGGTATTAGCCCTTAACTGTGACATTAACACATAATGAACACACCAGCTTATATTTTTAGGCGACGATTCGAATTAACGTCGGGCTCCCGTACGGCGGAAATTCAAAAAAGTCACGCCGAAAATTTAACAATACAGTTGCCAATCGAAAAAATCGAAAATACGGCGATTCAACAATTAAAGTAAGCGGCCAGGTGAAAGTTTATTAAGTCTGGAAAATAATAATTATTAAGTAATAATTATTATCGTGACATTACTTCGAAAATAACGGGTTTATTTGTCCATAGACATGATAAAAAATGAGACCGAAAAGGACGACATGTTAAGTCAAGTTAAGAAATTTCTTATCGAGGGTTGGCCAGCATCAGCAAAAAAGAACAAAATAGTAATTTTAATGGAATTTTCCGGGAAAATAGGGTAGAATTATCATTGATAAATGGGTGTATTTTATATTAACATAGAGTTGTGGTGCCTGAGTCTAAGACAAGAGGTTTTAAAGATGTTACACAGATCTCATTTAATAGTTTTTAAGAATAAAGATATTGCGAAAAGTTTCGTTTGGTGGCCAAGAATTAATCAAGATTTGGCGAAAATAATAGAAAATTGTAGAGGTTGTTTAGAAATTAAACCAGAATAACAAAAGAGTTCTTTAGCAGTGTGGCCATATGAACGTAAAGTATGGTTCAGGGTGCATATTGATCATGGTAGCTTATATAACGTACCCTGCCTTCTTAGTCTCAACTCTCCTGAAGTTCACTATTTGTTAGCAAAATTTATTTACAAAAATGGCCTCAATATTTAAGCATCTATCACATTTCTTTCTCTTCCATACGTATATATTTGTTTCTTGCAGTGTTATTATGTACAGTTGAACAGGTTCCTTTTTTTGGGAATCTGCACATCTTCCTACTCTTCAATTTTGTATTGACTATTAATACCAACTCTGTGTGTTACTCTGTATGTTACTCTGTATGCTACTCTGTATGAAGATGGAAGTATGGAAGATGTACAAGTTCCTATTTTTGGGAACCTGTACATCTTCCTACTCTTCAATTTTGTAATTACTATTAATACCAACTCTGTATGTGCAGTTGTATAGGTTCCTATTTTTGGGAACCTGTATATCTTCCTACTCTACAATTTTGTAATTACTACTAATACCAACTCTGTATGTTAGTACAACTTGTATAATCATATAAATGTTTGCTTGGCCCATTGTCTATGTTTGCTAATATAATTTATCTATTCCATAAATGTAACTAATTTTAAAAAATATGTGAAAATGTTACTAATTTAAAAAAAATTGATTATGTACCTAATTTTAACAAATCTGAAAATGTAAATAATTTTAAAAAATTGATAATGTAACTAATTTACAAAAAAAAATCTGGAAATGTAAATAATTTTAATAATATGTAACTTACTTTAATACATGGCCAAGATCACCCTTAATGGGTGAAAACCAAATAAAAAATTGAAAAAAAAAGCTTATATAACATTTTTTTACTTATGGTAGACGTTTTTTCGAAGTGGATCGAGGGTCTGGAAGTAAACAGTCTGCCTTCAAAAGAAAATATCGAGGTATTTCATAGGTTATTTTCACTATTTGGTTTTCCAGCAACTTAAGTTAGCGAGAATGGTACGTATTTTTATTCAGAGGATTTTGAAATTTTTTGTAAGAAAAATGGGATGGAACATATTATCACTAGTCAAGTTAATCACCCTAGTAGCAATGGACAAGCTGAGAATGCTCTTAAGACCTGTAAATATTTTCTTAAAAAAAATTGTGAACTTAATAGATTTCCATCAGACTATAAAGAGAAGTTAGGTAACTTTTTAACAGATTATAGGGATATCGTTCATGCAACAACAGGGTGTGGGCTATCTTTATTGTTAATGGGAAGGAAAATTAGAACTGTGCTTGATTCTCTGATTCCTATAAAGGTTGAGGAAAGAACGAATAATTAATTCAGGTTCTCCTCGACAAAACAAAGTAATACAGAAGGTTATTCAGAGCCAAGCCAATCAGAAAAGAGAATATTGGGATAGAATTAAGTCAGGTTTTAATGTTGGTCAGAAAGTGATAACCAGAGATTTCAGTCATCTCAGATCATTTAAGATCAGTAAAGATCCTCATCACCTGCCTACACCAAAACAACAGTTTAACAGACAACTCCTGCATATTTCGTGGAATAATTTAATAATATAATAAATTCCTGGAATTTCCTAAAATGATAAGTATGTAATAATTATTACCTACTTATTCATTGATGTTCTTTACCACAGTTGCCGAGCTATTTTTGCAAGATGCGCAGAAACTAATGGGCATTTTACACAATGCCACTTTCATCCAGTTTCCAAAAGCGACGCATTTCATGCGGGTATCTGGAAGGAAAAAGGTACGTTTTCCATTTTGGTATCGATTTTCGTACTGTTTAATCTTGCTGACATTATTATATGGTATCTTTCGTATATCATTGGTTTACGTTATTTCGTATCATTTTATAAAAACACCATAATAATAAACGTGTTTACTGCTGATTGCGAAAGTTTGACATGACTATTCGGTTTTATGTTTTTTGATAACTTGTTGACAGCAACAGCAATGGTAAATTCTTAAGATATGGTAATGTTCAAGGAGTTGACGTTTTAGAATTGTCTCAAAATATTATTTCTTCTTTTATGGAAACTCTCTGTATGAAAGAAGTATAAAAGGGCCGCATGCGGCAAACGAGCCCATTTCGTGAGGTTCCATCGGTTTGGTTAAGAAATTTAAATTTTAAATAGAAATTTAAAATATCACTATTTTAGAAAATGCGAATGCATTTGCGATACCATTGACTGCAAAGTTAACTATTTAAAACTGTAGGTACATTTTTTTTCAATTTCATTTTATTTTTTATTGTTTCAAAAACATTGAAAATTTATACATATTTGTTTTTAAAATACATTTGTAAGAGTATTACATTAAACCAAGGTAGTAGGTAAACCTCCTGTACAAGCATTATCAGGCTGTAAGGCAGCTTCACTGACGCTAAATATGTCGATATCCGAATTAATACTGTTCAAGAGCAAGATTGCTCTCCCGACCGGCGTGATAATTGGTATGTTAGTCCTGCAGACTGGGAAATAGAACAGTATGTGTCGTTGGTGGTGGAAATAACCATAGGTAACGTAGAAATGACATACCGTCCGTCTTAGTGGCGTAGCGTGGGTGTCTGCCACCTGGGGCAGAGGAAAAGAGTTTAGAATACGATGCAGGTTTAACTTAAGATTGATTCTGAGTAAGAGACCCCAAGTAATAGTTACACACGGAACAGTAGATTTCTCAGAATTTTGCAGCAGAATTCTTCTGAACACAAAACTGGTTTAAATTAAATCCGTATGCGGCGAATTAAAACTACACTCAGAACACGAAAATGGATTTATTTAATTCTGGCAATGCATACATAGTCTGCAATTAGAATATTATAACTGCACTTCGAAAAAGAGAATGTTTTCCAACGACATGTGTCAGTTTCAGCAAATGAATTAAATTGGAATTTTATATTCTGAATACAAAACTGGTTTAAATTAAATCTGTGTATGACGAATTTTAAAACTACACTCAGAACAATTTCTTTTCTATTAATTTTATAACTGCACTTCGAATAAGAGAATGTTTTCCTTCGAAATGTGTCAGCACTTATCTTACTAAATTTTAAAATTTAAATACTTCAAGATAATCTATATAAATTAAACTTAAAAAATAATATAGCCATTATTTTTTTTAATAGAAATAAATTTAGTCAGCAGATGAATCCAGAACTGGAATTTTATATTATGAACCCAAAACTGGTTTGTAAAATCTGTCTACGGCGAATTAAAACTACACTTAGATGAAAATAGTTTTTCTTTTTTTCTGGCGGCACCAACATAGTCTGCAACTAGAATTTTATAACTGCACTTCGGATAAAAGAATGTTGAACTGCACTTCGGATAAGATAAGAGATGAATCCACAACTGGAATTTTACATTCTGACCACAAAACTGGTTTTAAATTAAGAGTGAATCACTCTCCTAATATGCGTACCTATGGTTTTGTAAATTAGAACGGTTTTCTGTGAAATGCGTCAGCAGATTAATCCGCTATTGGAATTTTGATAGATCTTTCGGAATATGAAACTGGTTTTAACCTAAGAAGTCCTCAGCTTTAATTGATACTTCACCCAGAACAAGAAAATAGTTTTCCTCCTTTTGTTGCACTTGGAACACATGGAGGGTTTGATGATCCATCGGAACACATGATGTTCCATGAAACTTTCTTAGAATTGTCAAAAAATTGCCCACAATCATTCTCACTGAATATTAATCATAAACAATCCAAGTGCCAAACAAAATCCGGAGAATTTTTGCAATTTACTACAGACGGTGTTGATCAGGATGACATTATTATACATTCATTTAAAGAAAGTGGATTCCCCGGTTTTATCACAGAATAAGTAATGAATAATTCCGTGCCCATTTCAATCGGTGGGTGCGACAAAAATATGAAGCGGACTGAATATAAATTTTACAAGATATTATTATTATTTATTGTAATATTTAGCCCCCTCCCCGTTCCCCCGCGCTACGCCTCTGCGTCTGCGGCGTATGAACAAATTAAACATGAATAAATTGCCCCCGACTAAAAAGATTGACCACCACTGGTGTAAAACAAAAAAAATTATATGCGTCCTTATGTAGTTTCCTTATGGGAATCGATATGAAAAAAGCACCGTGTAAAAAGGCCCATAGTAATCAAAATTACAACACCAACAGTTGAACAACAGTCGAACAGTTCGAGTGATCAAGTTACACAATCAGCGTCCGGTGTAAATTACAACACCAACAGTTGAACAACAGTCGAACAGTTCGAGTGATCAAGTTACACAATCAGCGTCCGGTGTAAATTACAACACCAACAGTTGAACAACAGTCGAACAGTTCGAGTGATCAAGTCACACAATCAGCGTCCGGTGTAAATAGCTCTCCATGCGCAGGACCTGGGAAAGCACTATCATCAGAATAATTGGCGTGAGAGTCACGATCCTCGGCAATGAGGGACCGACTCGAGAAGAAGATAACGTTTTATTTGTTCAGGACGTTGCATAATAACCTCCAACTAAAAGCAAATAGAATATTTGTAGGTACGACGGTACCGTGTAATATTATGAATATATAAAACAAAGTCGGATTAGTTACACTATTTATAACTCGAGAACGGCTAGACCGACTTTAATGATCTTTAATTTGTTGGATTTGTCTCCACCCCGGATAGCAGAGTAACTATTCGCAAAAATTCACGAAAAAAAAGTTATGAAGAAAATTCATTTCATCATACATTTTGTATGGAACGAATTTTCATTTTTTGAAAGAGCTGTAGCAATTTTGTGTTAGGTATAATATTGAAGTTTGCGTGAATTCCAAAAATTCAAAAACGTGAAATGTCAATGCGCTAATTCTTTTGCTTTTGTTCTTAAACATATAATGCTGCTTCTCTTTCTTTCACACTTAATGTTAACAGTCGAAAATGAGACAAACGGTGAACGTGTGTCTGTACAACTCCAGGAAAAATATTACGATCGTCCAGATCTATTCATCACCTTTACGTGCAATCCGAAATGGATAGAAATTGTTCAACTACTGCTCCCCGGACAAACATCAAGTGATCGGCACGATATCACCGCACGTGTCTTCAAAAAAATGTGGTCACTGATGGACTACATTATTAAGCATCGCATCAATAGAATAAGTCAATGCTGGATATATTCTATTGATTGGCAGAAATGAGGCTTGCAGCATGCATATATTCTTATTTGGTTAGACCAAATAGATGACATTATATGTGCCGAGATTCCTGATCCCGAAACCGATCCAGACCTGCGTCATATTGTAATTACGAACATAATTCACGGACCGTGTGGCTCCATCAACCCCAATCACCGTGCATGATTGATGATGATAACGGTAGAATTATCACAACGAAAGTGAAAGAAAACGATATCGTGGTCGATAACACTTGGATTGTTCCCTATTTGCCACTTCTTTTCAAAACATTCAAGGCGCATTGCAGCGTGGAGTATTGCGATTTGGTGAAGTCAAGTAGAACAACACTTTCGTGCCTGTAAACTTGGCCACCCTGACAAATCGGCATTCGCCGAGCACTTAATCGAAACCGGCCATTACTTTGGATTTGTCCCTGAGGTCCTGGGAAGACCCAAAACTCATAGAGCACGCCTGATTACGGAGGCAATTGAAATTCACAAAAATCCTATAAATATTAATAGAGACGACGGAGCTTAGCTCAATAGTTCTTGGTATCCGGTAATAGGCCACTTGCATGGATTTCATAACGACGTGTGGATAGATTTTTTTACTAAGATTACGAAAATGTTAGTAAAACTCTTAGAAATATACAGTTTTTTTTTATTTTTAAATAAATAAATCCATTATTTGGGCTCGTCACGTCACTGCATGAAAATGTCCCGTCTCCGAAAATGTTCTTATTAATTTTATAAAATTCCACACTAATTTTTTATTTTTTATATGGCATCACTTTGAATTTGACATTTAATGTTCACTAGATTTATTGTTTGCTCTCTGCATTTGGTGTGACTTTTTGACAGAAGTTCTGAAGAGAACCCCGTATATTTTACGCTGTCCGTTCGTGTTTTAGAGGTATAATGATAATGGTGCGGATTATAACAAAATCAAATTTTATAATATACCAGATATATTATAATTTACGTACCAGATTTATAATTTATTATTATTATAATTTACTAGTACAAGTATATTACATTTGATTAGTAATATAGACGTTGAACATTATAATGATTTATGATCAATAAGATGGATCAAGGAAAAAAATATGTATGAGATTTAATATTTTTGGTACGCCTCGATATTCTCCTGTGCCATTCGTGTGGAAAACGTTCTTTTTTTAAAAATAATTTTCGGCTATGTAATTATCGTTTTTTTTTCGAAAAAAAAAGGAAAAAAAATCCGTCTCGACTTGCATTCGCCATGACGATCAACAAATCACAAGGCCAATCCTTGAATTTTTGTGGCCTGAATCTAGAAAATGAATGTTTCTCTCACGGTCAATTATACGTGGCATGTTCACGTATCGGCCAACCATCAGCTTTGTTCGTGCTCGCACCTGACAACAAAACGAAAAATATCGTATATCACAAGGTGCTTCAAAGAAGGGAATCGACCCAAGTGCAACCCATCCAGTAAATAGTTCAACAGAAAGTAGTACAATAATGCCACGTGAATCATTTTCATTCGCTTTAATAAAGCAAATGCCTTGCTGCCACGTGAATTACATTTCTTAATTCATTTTGAGTATTCATTTTAACTTTTAAAAAAATGAAATTAATTCAGCTAATAATTTAGTTATTGATTCTGAGGCGGTACTAATTTCGCTAGGTCAGCTAGTAAGATATATATTTTTCTGAGCACGGTACAAGAAGTTCCAGCTGCTCCCAACCATCTGGAGTCAGTGAGACTGAAGGTAGTCGGGAGGGGAAGGAGATAGGGAAGGGAAAGGTGGAAAAGTACCTACATAGAAGAGGAGATGAGTAACTTGATTTCAAAAAATTCAGAATACAATATTGTTCATTTCACTTTTTTGAATTGAAATCTCTGGTGAAGTCGGGCAGTAATTTTTTTTTTAATAATTTATTAATTTGACGGTTTTATTATTAGACCTACTTAGAGTTACATAAAATTAGAGTCGCTTTCAGAGCTATTTTTAAATTATTTAAATGAAAGTGATAAAATTGCACTGTCTCTTCTGAGTGACTTTTACTACCATACTTAACTCAGTAAAAAAATAACCAACCCGCTTTTTTAAAAGTAACAGAGATATTATGTGAATGCCGTTCGGTTTATTCCGGACATGAATATTGCACACTTTTCTTTTCACGGAAATTATTCGACACACGATAATTCCGCAAACAGAATATTCTAATGATAAATTTTTCTGCGCACAGATTATTACGGAATATTAAAAACTCCGAACACAGATTAATCCGTACAGTGAATATTCCGAACACGAAAGATTGCGCACATTAAAATATGAATCCGGACATTACTATTAATAAACCTTTAAAATTGTTATCCGTATCTGTTTTATTATAACATAAACCTAGTTAAATAACGTATTATAACATAAACCTTGTTAAATAACGTACGTACATAATGTAAATTGTCATCTCAAAACAGGCGTTTTCCACCTAGTAAAATGGGCAATACGTCAGCACCGATATTATAACAAGAATGCTCGATTTCAACCCTTAGAAGCCCGCCGAAAAATATTTTTAGGTAAACCTTTTTTTAAGTTAATCTCTGGTACTATACTCTAACTAACTAACTAACCATCACGCCGTTTCCCCGCAGGGGTAGGCAGAGAGGACGGACCGCCAAACAACTCGGTCTTGGCACACACTCTTTGCCTCACTATACTATACTCAATTCGCATATTTTGAAAGAAGTTAACTTATTTGTCCCTAACAAGTATACTCGTGGAAGATTCCATGCACTTTTTATTGTCACTGTCAGAACTGCCTGTCAGAACGCGCTAATAAACAGAGCAACTAAACTGTTTAACGATTCTGCATTGATCATCGATATTTTCAATGTCAGACGATTCAGCAACTATCTTTCATTAAAAGTCTTAGCAACGCGTGGCCGGGTCAGCCAGTATTCACATAAGTTTTTTGAAAAATTGAAAACTTCGAAGTGGAATGTCGAATGTTGCATTTAATAAATTTAAAAAAGTCCCTTCTGACTAATTTGTACCCATCTCGAGTTTTTAAATATATGTATTATCACTATTTTTTTAATGTTTCATTCAGTTTTGAAAATTCGAAAAATTCTATTTGAAACGTAGAAAAAGTTTATTTTTAAATATTTTTTGTGCGCTATACCAGTGTTCGGAGTTTTTTCTTGGGCGCAATGAATACGCAATAGAATACTCGCATAACCATTGCAGTGTAAAAAAACGCAATCTTTAATATTTAAAAAAAAGTCTACTTATTAAATCAACCTAGAAGCACATGAGATACAACAACTTTTCACGTAATGATTACCACTGCTCATTATATTATTATCGATGTTATACGTAGCATGACCAAAAAACGACAAAACGTTTTTTCATCTTTTGTCCAGTCAAACCGGTAACTATAAAAATACAAACTTACTCTCCCTTTCATATTTTATAACCTGTCACTTCGGATTCCTTTCTACCTGCAATGTAAAACGGGCTCGTTTATTCATTGTATCGATACTATTAAAATACATTTCACTCAATCATATTGGTGGAATTAGATTTTTTATTAAACTGTTTTTCAATGACGTAAATTTGTTTTCACTTAACTTAAATTCTTCGCGATTCATAGGTAGGTACTGGTGTGGTTTTAGTTTTTTGGAATTCTGTCTGCAATATTACGATATCTGAAGGATGGATAAAATCCTTACAATCTCCTATGAATCGGACATTAAAAAAATGTGACTCGAGGCTAACAAAAAAATTCCATTATTAAATCAGCTTACCTATATTACTAATTTAATGATTCTCATTTATATTGTTTTCACAGTCACTTTTGCTCACATTATAAATCAATTTATTATTATTACTAACCACATTAACTATATCAACGTACTTCAAATATTTATCCTACCTAACTCCATAATTACCATTTATCAACAATCTACCATTACAATCCACCAAAAGATTCCATTGTACTTAACTATTCTCACTTGCTCACTTATAACCATCATTTTAATCTATCAAATTATTAAATTAGACTCAACTTACTTAATTTTTAAAAATTATTTAATCTTATTTAATATATGTGATACACTCAATTGTTTTAAATCGTCTAATTATTCTAAATTATCAAAATATTCATTTCTACTTACCTGTTCTCATTTATACATTTATTTCCACTGATTTAATCTATTCAATTATTACATTTAAATCAACTTATATAATTATTTTTAATTCTTTAATTATTTTAACTAATTTCATATACGTAATGCATTTGATTGTTATAAATTATCAAATCGTTCTAATCTATCCAAATATTCTATTCTACTTAACTCTTCTCATTTATTCATTCATTTCCACTATTTTAACATGTCCAATTATTATATTAAACTCAAAGTCCTTAATTATTTTTATTTATTTAATTAACTTAACAAACTATACATTCGATTGTTTTAAATTATCTATTCATTCTAAATTATCAAAATATTCCACTCTACTTAACTGTTCTCATTTATACACTTATTTCCACTATTTTAATCTATTCTATTATTATATTTAACTCAATTCATTTCATTATTTTTAATTATTTAATTATTTTAACTAATTTCATATATGTGATACATTCATTTGTTTTAAATTATCTAATTAGTCTAATCTATCCAAATATTCCATTCTACTTCACTCTTTGTATTTACTCATTCATCTCCACTATTGTAATATATCCAATTATTATATTAAACTCAATGTACTTAATTATTTTTAATTATTTAATTATTTTAACAAATTATAAATGTGTGATACATTCGATTGTTTTAAATTATCTAATCATTCTAAATTATAAAAATATTCCATTCTGCTTAACTCTTTATATTTATTCATTATTTTCCACTATTATAATATATCCAATTATTATATCAAACCCAATGTACTTAATTTTTAATTATTCAATTATTTTAACAAACTATATATGTGTGATACATTCGATTGTTCTAAATTATCTAATCAATCTAAATTATAAAAATATTTCACTCTATTTAACTGTTCTCATTTATGCATTTATTTCCACTATTTTAATTTACTCAATTATTATATTCAACTCAACTTACTTAATTATTTTTAATTATCTAATTATTTTAACTAATTTGATACATGCGATAAAATCGATTGTTTTAAGTTATCCAATTATTCTAAATTACCAAAATATTCCACTCTACTTAACTGTTCTCATTTACTCATTTATTTCCTCAATTTTAATCTATCCAACTATTTTATTGTGTACAATTTACCAAATTACGTTTATTTACTTCATTATATATTTATATATGTGTGATATTTAAAATTATTTCAAATTATCTAATTATTCAAAATTATTCAAAAATTGCATTATACTTAATTATTCTCATTTATTCATCTGTCTCCACTATAATAATCTATACAAATATTTTATTAAACTCAATTTACTTAATTTCTTTTAATTATTTTAATATTTTAACTAAATTGATATACGTGATACATTCGATTAATTGTAATTGTGCAATTATTTTAACAAAATTCCTTAATCATCAAATAATATTATCTAACTTAATTCAATTACCTCACTTAACAAAAAATGAAAATAAACAACTATGGATGACTTCGTGAACACGCAGCTGGAAAGCTGCTTCAAGATCAATGAATTCAGTAGTCAAAGTGTAAAGGAGTGCAATGAAATTATCACAGATAAGTTCTATAGTTTACAAGTGCTCCATCTTAACATCCGCAGCCTCCAAAAAAATATTGAAGAATTTATTCTCAATATAAATATTCTTATTGTGAAGCCGGACGTTATAGTATTAACTGAAACATACACAAACAGTGACTCACCACATTATAATTTAAGATATTATATTTACATGCAAACAAACACAAACATTAATAAAAACAGTGGTATTGCGATATTTGTTAGTAAGAAATATAATATTGTTACACATTCAGAACATAACATAGATTCATCAAACTGCATAGAAATCCAACTTAACCACAACAAAAAGAATTATTGTTTGTTAGCAATCTATAGAACGCATGAATCGAACGCTGATTTATTTATCGAACAAATACGAAATATAATATCAAATTTCAAAAAAAAAACTTGCATAATAATAAGGGATTTTAATATCAACATTAACAAAAATATAGACAGTAGACTTTAACATGAATATTTGAACTGTATGACTGAAAACAACTTTAAATCGTGTATAAATGAAAATACGCGCGAAATTCAAGGTCAGAAACCATCTTGCCTAGATCATTTTTGGACTAATACTAACATAAAAGATCTTCATAAAATTGTCTGGAAAAATAACATCACCGATCATCATACATGTATATTTTTGTACGAGGAAGAAAAAACAATTCAAACCAAAAATAAATCAATAAGAAACTCATATACCAGAATAAATCTGCAAAAAATAATTGAAAACTTGAAAACAGAACGTTGGCAACCTGTAATCAACTGCGAAGAAGTTGAAATATGCTCAAAGTACTTTGAAAACATTTTATCCAAGCATGTAGAAAACTCAAAAACAGATATTCCATATCGTAATTTAGACAAAAACAAATACCTGAAACCATGGATCACACCGGGTTTATTAAATTCAATCAAAGAAAAAGGTAAGCTATACAAAAAAACAATAAAATTCCCAAACGACAAAAAATAGAATTTAATTATAAAAAATATAAAAATAAATTGACACGCTTAATAAAAATTAGTAAAGATGAATATTACAAACATAAAATAATAAATTCTGAAAACAATCCAAAAATAATCTGGCAAACAATTAACTGTAACAATAAACATAGACATTCAATCAAGGTAATTGTAGACGAAAATGACGTTAAAATAAATGCAGAGGAAAACCCTAAAAAATGTGCTGATATTTTCAACTCCTTCTTCGCGAAAATCGGACAAAACCACGCTAAAAAAATTAATGTAACAAAGGGAGCGACAACTCAACCAATTATTGAAGATATACAAAGTGTAAACTCACTATCCCATTTTAAAATGATCCAGGAAGTAGATATTCTAAACATTATTGAAAATATGAAAGGAGGGTCGTCACCGGGTTTTGACAACATAACTGCAAATATGTTAAAATCTATTAAAAGACACGTGATAAAACCATTAACTCACCTAATTAATTTAAGTTTTAAAAATGGAATATTTCCGTCTAATTATAAGAGGACAATTATCTCACCTATATTCAAAAGTGGAAACGCAGAAAATGTAACTAACTATCGACCAATTTCCCTCATTTCAAATATTGGCAAAATATTTGAAAAAATCGTAAAATTTCAACTAATGGAATTTATTGATAATAACAAAATACTTCACGACAATCAATACGGATTCCGAAAAGCGCACAGCACACAAGACGCGATTGCAAACGTCACATCACGCATATATAAAAACCTTGATATGAAAAAAAGTGTAAAGGTATTTTTATAGATATGAGAAAAGCGTTTGATAGCATATCCCATAAAAAAACTAATGAAAAAATTAGATAATTTGAACATTAATGAAAACATAGCAAATTGGATAAAAAGCTACCTAAAAAATTGCCCTCAATGTGTCAAAATAAATAACATTTATAGCGACGAAGAGACATCTGAATATGGAATTCCACAAGGTACTGTACTAGGACCCATAATATTCATCTTATATTATTATCAAACGGGATATTCTCACAGTCACTTCATGGTAGTATAACCTCTTATGCCGAAGACACAGTACTTATTGAAAGTGGAATTACATGGCAAGTAGTAAAACAAAAAGCAACAGAAGACATAAACATACTGAAACACTGGTTTGATATAAATCTACTACCTCTTAATAGCGAAAAAACTCACGTCATTCCATTTGCAATAAAATCAAATGATGTTCCGGTAAATTTTGATATAATTATACATGGCAATTCTAAAGATCACAAAAAAATAACTGTGAAATAAACTGTTCCACATTAAAAATTTCGAATAAAATTAAATACTTAGGAATAACAATAGACAAAAACCTGAACTGGAAAGATCAAATCAACCTTACCGTTAATAAAATAAGGACATTAATTTACATATTTTTAAAAATCCGAAACTTTCTCTCATTAGAAAATCTAACATCAGTCTATCATGCTGTACAGTCAAATCTCCAATACGCTGTAGTAAGCTGGGGAGCCGCATACAAAACAAATCTACTCCCTGTTGAAATTGTGCAACGTCTAATAATAAAAATTATATTGAAAAAAAGAAGAGATTATCCGAGTCAACTTATTTTTGAAGAATTTAAAGTATTAAAATTTAATGGTCTAGTTCGAAAAAATATAATAATCCAAATAATAAAAGAAAAACAAAATCATAGATTTTTAACTGAAAGTCGTACTCGTCAAAAACATATATTTCCAACACAAAAATGCAACACCTCATTTGCACAACATCATTATACATATCTAGGAAAAAAATACTTTAATAGCCTACCTGAAAAAATAAGAAAAATCGAAGACGATAAATGCCTACTAAAAGCAATCAAAGAGCAATTTAAAGTAAAAATACCAAATTGATAAAATTTATCATCATAACTTATATAACTTGTAAATTTGATATTTATCAAGAATCTACCACAAGTAAATTATAAGAAACAAAATATATTTTGTTAATATATTTTCTAATCCCATAATCGTCCCTCTTCTAATCACAAGCGTCTGCTTCTATAGAAGAGAAATACCACAAAAAAAAATCAGTGATACTTATTATTATTTATATGCTAATGTTAATGTTAATTTTAATTTTAATGTTAATGTTATTATATGTGTTGCTTAGCAACGCTAGCCTCGACGTTTGCTTGTATTTTGGCTCTCTGATTTTTTTATTGTATCAGATAGAAAAGAATTAGCTTTGATCCCAAAACATATAAATATTTGAAAATAAGTATATTAGATAACCTAATAAATAAACTGCCAGTCAACCGTAGGATATTTAGATAAATAAATACGATATAAAATTTTTCCTTTTGTGAGGGCTTCAGTAACCAAGGTAAGCAACAGTATTTTGAGATTACGTTGAAATATATTTTGCAGGTAAATTTAATTATATATTTTATTTTGATAACATTATTCTAAAATATAATATTTATTAAAGATTTGTAGTATTGAAGGGTAGTTTACATTAAAATATTTAATTTGGCCATATTGAAAATTATTTGTTGACAAATGACAGTACTAGGTAACGACGACAGTTGCTTGGTTACTGGAATGTAGGAATAATAATCATTTCCAAGTTGTTTTGAACGGTGACAAAATGTCATTTTCAACCAACGGAAATGAAAATGGGTTGATTATGTCATCTTTACAGATGAACATTGATAATCTGAGACCCCAAAAGCAGGTATTCCTAGGCAGCGAATGAAATGGACGAACGATGTCAATATGTTCATATTTTTATGTGTCGAAACTAGAAACAGATATGTTATTGCATAGGAAAAAATTACATTTACTTTTCTCACAAAATTATCCGGTTGCCCAAGTAAACGAACAAAGATTAGCTGACCAAAAAAGGGCAATTTTCAAAAATAATTTAATCCCTGTAGTAACATTAAATCAGATAAAAAAGGAAATAGGAGATAAATTGCAATTAGAGAACAATTTAGAACAAATTAATACGAGTAGTAATGTTATATTAGATACATTGAATGAAGACAGTTTAGATAATATTCTAGTAGAAGAATCCAATGATATTACAGTAGATTCAAATAACTTAGACGCTATTCATAATCTTAGGGAAATCAACATTGCAAATTTAAACTTACTAGATGATAATGTAATAGAATTAGCTAACTTGCTTCATAATAATATAAATAGATATATAGATATAGAGTCCACAGTTAGACCAAAATTACCAAAATTGCATACGTCAAAAAAATGATCTAAATTAATTTCTGAATTAAATAATTTAATTTTACCAAAAATAATATTTGACGATATTAGTTTTTTAGATCTTCATACGATAGTGTACGCTAGTGCTATCACTATATGTACTAGGTTAGGAGTTAAATTAACATCCTCTGATGATAGATCATATATTTATAGTAAACCAGAATGGCAGATTAGATTAGAAAATGATGTAGTATTTTTAAGAAGTAGTATAGCTAGAGTAATTGAATATAAAAATGGGAATATAAGTAGAAATATTTTGAGACATGTAGATGAAATTGGGAGAAAATTTGGTTATAACATTGGTAGTAATAATAATGAAAATATAATCAATGATTTATTAGATTTATTAAAACAAAAATTAGGTGTAAAAGCTAGTAGATTAAAAAGATATAATTATACGTACAATAAAAGAAATAATAATAGATTATTTCAAAAAAATGAGAAAATATTTTATTCCAAACTTGATAAACAAAATATTATTTCGAATAATAATATGCCGTTGCCATCTGAATCAGATATGCGCGATTTTTGGACAAACATTTGGAGTAAAGATATAAAACATAATGAGGCAGGTTCATGGATAGAAAATGAAGAACTCAATTGTTCAGACATTGAACAAATGAGTTTTTCTGATATATCGGTTGAATTGTTAGCCAAAATTATAAAAAATACTCATAATTGGAAAGCCACGGGTTGCGATTGGATACATAATTTTTGGTACAAACGTCTAGCTACTTTACATCCTCTTTTTGCAAAAAATCTTTCAAAACTTGTCAAACAACCTCAAAATTTTCCTAATTTTCTAACTAAGGGCATTACTTATATGTTACCTAAAAGCGAAAATATTAATAATCCCTCTCAATATAGACCCATTACATGTCTACCGACAAAATACAAAATTTTAACCTCTTGCTTGACAGGTTTAATATATACTCATTTGGATGAAAAAAATATTTTATCTGAACAACAAAAAGGTTGTCGCAGAAAACATATGGGATGTAAAGAACAATTAGTTATTGATTCTGTAATTTTAAACAAATTCAAAATCAAAAGCGTAATATACATACTTGTTATATAGATTATCAAAAAGCTTTTGATAGTGTCCCGCACTCGTGGCTAATCAAAATATTATGTTCTTTTGGAATACAGATTTACTAGTAAATTTAAAAGGTAAGAAAATAGTAGTACCGGGCATTTCAATAAAAAGAGGGATTTTTCAAGGAGACTCATTGAGTCCTCTTTGGTTTTGCTTAGCATTGAATCCTATGTCTAAAATGTTAATTAAAAGCAAGTTTGGAATAAAAATTAAGGGTAATACAAGAGAGAGTAGTATAGTTTCACATCTATTATATATGGATGATATAAAATTATTTTCAAATTCTGAATCAAATTTAGAGAAAATGATTAAGGTAGTTAAAATTTTTTCAGATGATATTAAAATGACTTTTGGTTTAGATAAATGTAAAACGATCCATATAGAGAAAGGCAAAATTGTAGATGGAGACGAAGGTATATTTAGAAATTTCAAAATTAAAAGTATGAAAGGGGATGAGGTTTATAAATATTTAGGATACCCGCAATCGAATAGATTAGATCACACTAGTATTAAAAATGATATTAGGATTAAATTTCAAACTAAGATCAGAAAAATTTTAAAATGCAATCTATCTGCTAAAAATTTAGTAAAAGCAATAAATACTTGGGCAATACCTTTATTAACGTACTCATTTGGCATAATTAAATGGTCCAATACAGATTTAGATAGTTTAGAACGATTAATTAGAACTACGTTAACAAAGTTTAATTGCCATCATCCAAATTCAGCTATAGAACGAATTAATTTACCTAGAAATTTAGGAGGTAGAGGTATAGTCAAAATAACATCTTTGAAACACAATCAGGTAGAAATGCTTAGAAATTTTTTTCCATAGGAAAGCTAATAGCTCAGAAATGCACAAAATAATTTGCAAGGCAGATAGAAACATTACACCTTTAAATTTATATGACGAGAATGCCAACATTCTTATAAATACTAACCAGGAATTATTAGATTCCTGGTCAAATAAAATTATTCATGCAAAACACTTCAATTATCTCAATCAAACGTAAGTTGACAAACTTTCGTCAAACAAATGGTTGAGTATTGGAGAGTTGAGCGCAGAAACAGAAAGATTTATGCTTGCCATTCAAGATAGAGTCATTAATACTAAAAATTATAGGAAGCATATAATCAAAGATATAAATCAAATTGATGATTTATGTAGAAAATGTTTGGCTTTTCCGGAAACTATAGAACATATTATATCGGGATGTTCTATATTAGCGCCGTCCGAGTATACATTTAGGCACAATCAGGTTTTAAAAATAATCCACCAAAGTTTGGTTATTAAACATAACTTGATTGACTGCCGTAATATAGTACCGTATTATGAATATGAACCAAATTCATTTTTAGAAAATGAATTTTATAAAATATATTATGATAAAACTATACTAACAGACAGAATAATTAGTCATAATAGACCTGATATAGTTTTACATGACCAAATTAAAAAAAAATAACTTATATCATTGATGTAGCTATTCCAAATTCCTGTAATATTCAATCCTGTAATATTCAAAAAACTGTTTCTGAAAAAATTAGAAAATACACAGATTTAGGAAATGAGATTAAAAGAATTTGACATTCTCGGACTATAAAAATATTACCATTTGTTATTTCGGCTACTGGCATTATACCTAGGTCTCTGATTCAAAATTTAGGCGTATTAGATTTGTCAAAGAATTTATATTTAAAAATGCAAAAATCGGTAATTTTAAATACATGTAGGATTACAAAAGATTTTTTAAATATTTATATTGAGGGATCAGTAGGATTTATAGGTTCAATTAGGAATTCCACAGAGCCGAACCCTCTGATATGAAAATATCTGGATTCGGTGAATTATTTTCCCATCTGGTCTCTGGTAGGTTGACATGTTGTTCTTGTATTGTTTTGTAATTATAATACATATAGTGCAATTGCATAACGTGGATTGACCAGATGATCATTTGGGAAGTGTGTGAAAGGGTTTAGTTTTTCCTGTGGGGAAAATTAAACCCGGACATTTAAATCTGGTGCGTATAAAAAATTATATATTTTATTATCTAGGCATTGATTTGTAATTGTATTTCCATTGTTTTTATGTATATATTTCGAAATAAAAAATAAAAAAAAAAAAATAAAAAAAAATAGGCAGAAATTCCCTGTCCTTGTCCAAGTCCCTGTCCATCCAAATACTCCTTGCATTTTTTACGTCGTTTCTTGTATACTCTTATGCTGCACATGGTGTCCGGAAACTAGCGTAAAAACGGCAAATTATCAGAGAAAATTTATGAACTTGAAAGAAAATAAAAAATAAAAACTTTCATTTTATGTTAAGAAAATTCTTTATCGTGATTTATTTTTAAGATAGGTATGATTATGCTTTCCCATGTTACAGTGTTCATCATCAGGGCAGATATTCACACATCATCAGGCAGATGATGGTCACTCTTACGCTGCCCTAAGCGATGGCTAAGGAGGGAGAAGCGCAGCACTGCATAATACCCCAAAAATAAACCAAGATAATACCTTTGTCCATGATAATTTCAAATCAAATCTGAAGAAAATACTTTATACACAAAATAATGACACAGATACAAGATCTTAGCGGCGACTTAGGTATAGATTTTAGGTTTTAGGGAGAAATTAGTGTGCAAACATTTTTTCCACGGGAATGAAATGTTTTACCGGAATGAAAAGTAGCCTACGTCACATCCCAGTCCTCTAACTATCCACTAAAAATCACGTCGTTCCGTCGCTCGGTTGCGATGTAAAAGAAAGACAAACACACAAACAAACTCACTTTCACATTTATAATATTACTAGCAATTAAGGGTTGTAGTACGCCATAGGAATGTATCTAAGAAATGTATTTATTATATATTAAAAATATATTTATTTTTTATTGTTCGAAACATTTACGGAGCGTTAACAATCATAACATTAATGAAATTGCCATTGGGTTGGGATGCGCATCGATTCAGTCACAATCTCACCCCAATTCAAAATGTTCACAGCATGCGTAATGCATCAGTCACACGCAAAGATAAAAGCCGGAGCACTTCTCTGTTAAACTGCGAGCGCTTATGTGCTGTACCGTTCACGAAGCTATCAAATATTTCTTCCTATGGTAGGAGAAGGGGTCAGATGAATTAGAGAGCTACCACAAAATGCCATTTCTTTGTACTGATCTGTCAACTTGACAGCTGTCATCCGCCCGCTTAGGCAGCGTGTGGCACATGTCTAAATCAAGGTTTAGTTGTTGTTGCTTAGGCGGAGATGCTACCAGTGAAATAACAGAAATAATAATACGCAAAACAAAATATAAAGTAAAAATATATGTAAATATATAGTACAGAGAGAGAGAGAGAGAGAGAGAGAACAAAGGAAGGAAGAAAAGACATAATAATAAAGCCTAATTTTTATTAAAATACTTCTATTTTCCATGGGGTTATATAATATAATAAATATATAACATGTTTTATATTGTATTATTGTTATTATTTGAGATACATAAGATGGTTTGGTTGGAAGAAATTGCAACCCGGCAAGCCCGCTTTTACGTAATGTTAAATACATTTTGTTAGGAATTGTTTATTTCAATAATAATTTATATCATTATAGAACATTTTAATAGACGTGATACCTAGAAGGTGTACCTAACTGTACTGACGTTTTGACCTCTCTTTTGACATCGCCTTGTACCGCAATGGGAGGTTAGATACTCCTGGACACATCACCCTAGATTCCTACCCACCCCACATACCCTTTCCTTCCTCTCCTAACATTCCTAAATAGACCATCCTTCCCCACAGATGACATAGGTTTTGAGATGAATTACTTACTTTCCGCAGGGGGAAATTAATGTAAAAAAATAATATTAATAATTGTGACATGACAGTCTGTTGTATCCTTGATTTCTTTTACCATCCTATTGTCCGTCATACATATTGTATTCTCCTGACAATAATTTCAGCATTCATAAAGTCTTCTTGTTCGGCCACTTAAAAATAATATTAATAATTGTGACATGACGGTCTGTTGTACCCTTGATTTTTTTTACCATCCACTTGTCCGTCATACATATTGTATACTCCTGACACTGATTTCTGCATTCATCAAGTCTTCTTGTTAGGCCACTTAAAAATAATATTAATAATTGTGACATGACGGTATGTTGTATCCTTGACTTCTATTACCATCCACTTGTCAGTCATACATGTTTTATTCTCCTGACACTAATTTCTGCATTCATCAAGTCTTCTTGTTCGGCCACTTAAAAATAATATTAATAATTGTGACATGACGGTCTGTTGTATCCTTGATTTTTTTACCATCCACTTGTCCGTCATACATATTGTATTCTCCTGACGCTAACTTTTGCATTCATCAAGTCTTCTTGTTCGGCCACTTCATCCAATCATTTTCTTCATCTTGTCATTTTGTTAAATCGGTGCTGGGTTCTATTTGGATCGCCTTATTCATAATACAGGTTTTCAACCACACACATGCCTCAGGGATTTCGTGTCTACTGTATTCAGTGTGCTTTCGTCTACTTCCAATTTCCGCTCTAATAAATTTTTTTTTTTATGCCCCGAGTTCAATGTAATCAATGTAATCCATTCAAATTTATTTTTAAACCGATGCGAAAGGTGTTTATTTTCTCTTTTTACTCTCAAAGTGATCTAAAGCGTTATATAAGCGGATAATAATTATGTATTTAACCCATCAGGTCTCGGGCAAATTCTGACAGGTCAGAAAATTTCCGCTTTGCAATAAAATCCAAATAAATGGAATATTTCTGAATGTATCTGAAAGCTAAAAACTGTTTTTGAAGGGTGATAGAATATGATTTAAAATGTTATTATTAGAAACTAGCTGGCACCTGGTATGCGTTGCACGTCCATTCCCATTCGCTGTTCTTCCTCGTTCCCCTCGCGCGTTCACTTCCCCTCCAGCGTTCCTTTCCATCTTCCCCGCTTTCCCCCTCTCTCCTCACCCTTCCCGCGAACCGTTCCTCCTTCGTTACCCTCCACCTCCTGCCTCCCCTCCCTGCCGCTAAAATATATTAAATACAACTGTAGTAAATTTTTTATACAAATTTCATAACGCCAGAGCTTACCATTATATAATATAGAAACACTCTTCTGCTAAAATGCAATGTTCTGTAAAATTTATGAGTGAATCCATCGATTACTTTCAGAGATTTGCGGATACAAACATACGGAACCTAAATTTTTATATATGTATACATATATATGTAGATTATCTCCACACAGCGGTACCCACACCCGCCTCCCAATTTAGAAGATAGGTATGGGTTCCACCGCCCCACGAATCATTTATTTGGGATAATCAAAACGTCGTACTACATGGCTGGCCAAATTGAAAGGGACTGGTTGAGGAAGGCCTTTTGACCTGACTCTCTTAACATCGCCTTGCCCGCTGTGGAAGAGATGGATTGATAAGTTCGTCAATCCTGGACACAGTGACCCCCAGATTCCTACCCACCCCTCGTAACATTTTCCTTCCCAGAACTTCCTATCCTAAGATGACCTAGACACCTCCTGTGAAAGCTAATGTAAAAAAACTGAGGAAAATTATTTATCTAAAAGCCTTTGCCATATTTGGGGATGCAGGAAAACTCTTCGGTTCTGAACCTGCAGGTTTTCTTTTTAAGATCCAGCTGGGATAAATAAAATATAAAATTACCTACCCGTTTTCTTCATTTTTATAAATTAAATAAATCAAACACTTGATGCACCTCGTGTGCGTGTGGATGATCCTCTCATCATCGCCCTAGTGAGGAGCAAATTCTGAATTGAGAAGGTGCTTGAAAATGCTTTAGCTTCGTTTAGTGACACTTCATGCACCTCGTGGATGTGGTGATCTCTCATTATCACCCTAGTGAGGATGATCCTCTTATTTATCACCCTTGTGAGGAGCAAATTCTGAATTGAGAAGGTGCTTGAAAATGCTTTAGCTTCGTTTAGTGACCATAATTGATTAACCAGGTATAGGTGAGCGGGATCAAATACTCGTGTATATTTTCCGTTTAGTAAGCAAGTTCAGGTCGTATCAAAATAATTATTTTTTAACTCTTGAATAAACACCTTGCTTTATATTATCATTACAACATTAAATTTAGTGTGTTTGCTAAAAATAACATTTTTGAAGATAATTTCCCATTTGCACGATTTGTGGTACACGAGTTTAGGTACTGATTTAAAAAGTGGATCGATTTCAAAATCGGCCAAGTTATTACAATGTTGCAAAGACCTCATCCTAATAGCCCGATATATTGGCATCGTTAATGGTTGACTTCAATAGAAACAAAACAAAATTATGTCACAACAGTTTTCTTTCTAATGCGGAGATTGCCAATTTGGCAACCTTGACGTATATGCCAATTCATTTTCGAGCGTTCATCTCTTTCCCGCCATTCCGACAGACAACCAGCATCCGCCAAAATATGAACACGATATTGAAAGGTAACATCGGAGGCTTCGAAAAGTGAAAGTGATGGAATGGCTCGTTGGTGTGGTGTCTTGTTCCTTTTCAATGATTGCTATTCCGGCAGTTTAGTAATACAGAGCATTCTGCTATCGCCGGAGATTGTTACTTCCTCGGCTCGGCACTCACGCGTCTCCGACCGTCATTATAAATTTGGTGAAATTTCCAAATAATGCATCATTCATTTCGGGTCCTTGGTCGCGTTCGGTATTATTGTTTCAATTGTTCGGTGGTGTGAATATAAGAAGTGACACTGTCGCCGGAACGACACTTGTGGTTGAACGGTTGAAGGAGAAACACGAACATTTTACAGTTTTCCGATTGTTTGCGGAAATCGCAGTTTAAGTTTAGTGTTTGTTTTGAGCGCTGACAATATGAAGTTCGCGGTAAGTCTAGTGTCATGGTTACTACGGGTAGATGATTACAGTGCTCGTCTTGTGTATTTTATGTAAATTCTTACAAAAGTTATTGTGCTTTCAATCAGTTTTTTATGAATTACATCGGAAATGACATTCAGTAAATCATTTTTGTACATCTTTTTAATTGCACATTCTACTTATTTCATATGCTATAATTTTGGAATTAATTTCTTTGTTGTAAATAGTGAAATGGTTGTGGTAATTAATTCACGTTTTATTCCCATTTGAATTCTGCAGAATTATTTACTAAGACGCTTGGTGCTTTTCAGTACTCTAATTCGAAATAAGAAATCCTTCAAATTCTTAAATTATTATTTAAATTTAAATGATCGTCGCTAATCTAATTATTGTTTTCAGATCATCCTCGCTATTGCCGCACTCTGCGTGAGTTGCGCATTGGCAAAGAAGGACCAGAAGAAGCCCATTCCAGAGTACATAAAGAAGATGATGTCAGAGAATAAGGGCAAGAGGGAGGCGGCGCTGTCCGCCTATTCCTATGCCCCTCCCGTCCGCTCCCAGCAGCTGCACCACCCCGGCGGAGGCTCCTTCAACATCGGCTCTGGATACTCCTTCGGGGGACAAAAGCTTATTAGTCATCTTGGATCCGGAGACTCCCACAGCGCCAGTTCTCAGCCACATTTCCCTGGACTGCAGTCCTACTCGCCCAGCTTTGGAGGTGGATCATCCTACCCCGGAATTTCCCACATCGGACAACAACAGTTTTCTGGAATTGGAAATGGTGGATTCCGTCAAGGAGGATACCCCCGATACACCTCTATTAAGGGATTCAAAGCACAAGCAGGATCGGGAGGAAGTCAACAATTTTCAGAACACTCCCTTGGAAGCACTTCCCCTCAGACCTTCGGACACTCCTTTAGCGGTACCCAGGGTCAGTCTTCGTTTGCCGTACCCCATTTCGCATCCAAGCCTAGCTTCGGTTTCTCCTCCGGTTCCCTCAGTGGTTCCCACGGCGGTTCTTTAGGAGGCTCCTTGGGCGGTTCTTTAGGTGGGTCTTCTCACGGCCTCGGTGGAAATATTCATGTCCCATCTCTTCCATCGTATTCAGCAACGAAAGGATTAGGCGCTTACGCTTCTTCAGGTGGATTTTCAAGTTCATTAGGCCATGGTTCTCCTTCTCAATCTTATGGTTCTCCTTCTCAATCATATGGTTCCCCATCAGGCTCGTATGGAGTTCCCAGTTTCGGTGGTCAAACCCACGGTGGATTGAACTCCATATCTTCGTTTTCTTCTGGTGGATTTGGGGGACATAACTCCTTTTCTGGCGAGGGTGGTTTGGGAGGAAAGCATACCTTTGAAGGTTTCTTTGACACCGGAAAACCAACATTCGGACATTCCGAGATCTCGTCTGAACTCTCCTCAGGACACAACTCTGGACTCTTTTCAGGACATTCAGCTAGACACTCGTCTGGATTAAGCTCATCTTATGGAGCTCCTTCAGTCAGCGATTTTAAGCCATCCGTATATCTTGGGTCTTCTGCATCATCTCCCTCAAGTTCATATGGTGTTCCCCGACACGCTTCTTCAGGCGGAGGCGCTCATGCTCCTTCTTACAATCTTCCCGTACATTCACAAAGTGCTGCATCTCAGCTTGGTCTATCACCCGCCGACCACGAAAAACTGTTGGCTGGAACTCCAGTGTTCATTACTCCTAAAGGCTTAGGAGGATTGGGAGGCCATGCTGGACTTGACCTCAGTTCTCTCATCTCACAGGTATCTCAAGGATCTCACGGAAGTCCATCCCTTAGCGGCTCTTCATATATTCCATCAGCGGGACATTCTGCACCAGCAACCAGTTTTAATCATCTGTCCGGAGGAGGTCAAGAATCACTCTCCTCAAGCTACGGAGTACCATCGTACCACCAGGAAGCATCTTCATCAGACTATTCTTCTCTGAGCCACGCAGATTCTTCCCCAAGCATCGAAGGTCACGGTAGCGGTGCTGGGTATTCCACAGAAGAAAACCAATCTGAAGGATACGATCGTCCAGCAGCAGGTAGTGATGCTTTAGTAACAGGATATTCTTCATCAACAATTCACGGATCCTCAAACAGCCATGTTCCTTCTTCATCATTCGGGTCTCCCGCCTCTTATAGTGCACCTGCCGCTAGTTACGGAGTACCATCGTATTCTTCTTCAGGAAATAGTTACTCCGGTTCTTCTGGATTATCTTTCGAAGGTATCGGAGCTGGTAAATTAGAATTACCCTCTGCCAGCAGCTCTCAATCATTCTCAAGTTCCAGCCATGGAGGCTTTCCGGCTTCTTCGTACGGTGCGCCCAGCCATAGTTTCAGTTCTCCGTCTAGTACATACGGCGTCCCTCAAGACACCTATGGTGCCCCCCAAGGCCCATACTCCTTCTCAGAAGATAACCAGCACGCTCAAAGTGATACCAAGTATAATACCATAAAGTACAGCAGAAGCCTCTCAGATACCAAGAAGAGTAAAATGTAAACTATTAAATGTACATTACATAATTAGATGGAAATAACTATCTGTGAATGCATTTTACAAGCAGATTGGATGTTGAACAAACAACACCAGTTTTGTAACTTTCTTAGGGGAGTATGAAACCGAAACCGGTTGATATTAAAGTCACTAGCCTGTAATTCATTTTCTAATAAGCTTTCATAAGAGTGTCATTTCATTCACGTTTTAATCATTAAAATCATCAGGCTTTTTGCGCCTAAACACAAACATTTAAGAACATCTACTCAAAATTCTAATGATGTTTTCTATGGATTTATTTGACAAAGTACTGTTTTAGATTTAACATATAAAGTATGAGGCTGTTATTATAAAGTGCTTAGATAATAATTGTGATTAGTATTTATTTAATATTTAACTATAGATTTTTATACTTTTAATTATACAACAGAAATTGTAATAAAGTTGTTATTGTTTGAAAAACAGATGTTTTATTTACTTTATATTTGTGTACGAATCTGAAGGAAGAAGAGAATTGAAAGGTTCAGGAAAAGTGTTTCAAAAACCAATTACGGGTTTATCAAAATCAAAGGAACACAATTAGTAATTTATACTAATGGGTGAAATTAAAAAAAAATAACATGTGCAATTAACCATATTCAAATATATTCAAAGATTGCAATATTAGAGATTTTTTGTAATAAATGTAGATGATAAATTGCCAAAAATTTTACCACTGAATTTGGTCAGCGAAAAAGCAACCATTCGTTATTGTCATATATACTATATAAAGTGATATGAATTTCTTACAATATTCGTTATTGTCATATACATTATATAAAGTGATATGAATTTCTTACAATACTCGTTATTTTCATATGTACTATATAAAGTATTTGAATTTCTTACAATATTCGTTATTGTCATTTATACTATATAAAGTGTTATGAATTTCATACAATATTCGTCACCTTGGATGGAACTTCAATTTAGTTCTAACTAACTTCACCTTACAATCTTAAATTCCTTAGGCTTTCTATCCAACCAAGGTGACGTATTGTTGGCATACGACCGAAATTCAACTGCATTTTTAGCTTTAATTGGTTTATTAACACATACAGATCATTTTCTTCCAATAGTGACTCACATATATGTCTGTTGATCAAAGTTAGATTTTTTGTTTTTTTAATTATTTGCGTAAAAATATTTTGAAATTACAGATGATGATTACGGGAGAGTTTTTATTACGAAAAACATTTTAAAATTTATAATACACGAGAGTTCCAAGTCACAACTGGCTGGAGCCAGGTGAAGTAAGACATCTCCGAATGAACTGGCATCTGATGTATGAAGTGGGAAGGTAAAGTAGATGGGAAAGGTGAAGGTTTGGAAGTACGTTCTTCTTCATATCTAATTAAACTAAACGGCTAATGCCATTTTATGCAGAGTTTCAATTCAGAATGTTGGTCTTTACAGAGGGCGATACTGGAGTAAATATCACTCAATGTGATCAATTTGATGAGGAACGAAACAATTCTAAATACGAGTACATACTAGCAAAACCGATATCATTTATTTATAAATGTTTTTTTTTTGCTTTATGAAGAGAATTTAATAATGATGTTTGTGTTTTTTTGTAGCTAAATTATTGTAAATAAGGAACAATTGTTCACTATTTCGTAAGTTGTTTTGAGGCCCATCTATACTGCGCACAAAAAGTGCTATTTAGTTGTTAAGTACTATCACTTAACATTGAGATTACAATCGTCTAGTAGCAAAATGTGAAGGGATATTCGGTACCCATAAGCGTAACACGGTAGAAAGTATTTTTATAAATTATTTTTAATGTAAGTATCCAATTATTTTTAATGTGACGGCATATATTACGTGGAATAGAAAACAAAATGAGATTAATAATTCAATTTAATATTTAAATTTTATTTTATTCTCAGCTTTATTTCACCGCTGTAATTTTGAACAATCAGCGGCTATTTGTTTACTCAGTAATAAGAGAAAAATGGTCTAATTTCACAAAATTAATTAGTTTTAATATTCAGAGAATCATCAAATATCATCTGCAAAGGCATGCACGTTTGTTAAGGAAATTATTTAGTTGTTAGTAAAATCTCGGATTCGTGGTGCACAATTTTTTATTTATTTTTTATTTTTATTTCATTATTTTAATATGACTTTGATTACAGTAATGACCTATTGCCCATCTCACTAGGTGTGAAACGCCTGCGTTGATGTGGCAATTTACAGAGTGGTTGATATCTAGGGTTTTGTTTACATAATATTATGAAAATGACACTTAAAAATAAAAACAATGTTTAGAAGTAATAGATAAATGCGTCGGTTTCCTGTCCAGGTTTTGTGCGTTCAATTCCTCAGCACTGTTTTCGAGGGATTAGGCTATCGACTAGCATTTCGGAGGTCACGGGTTCAAATCCCGGCGTAAATTTTATTTGATTAATTTGTGTTATTTCAAAATTTATTTATTAAAAAAATAATACACAGTTATTAGCTACGAGTTCTTTTCACTCGTTCAGAATTAATAGAAATGGCTTTAGCCGTGTTTGGTGACCAGATCTGAATAGCCAGGTACTTCCCCATTTTACCTTTTCCCATCTTATTCCTATCCCAACTACCTTCAGCCTCGCAATATACCCCGATATAGGGTTCGGCTCCTGGAACTATAAATCCCACTGATCCCTCAATATAAATCCCTCAATTTAGGATATTTTTTGATTTGGATAATATTATTTAATATATTTTCTTTTCACTACATTGATACTAAGTAATATTATGATGTACTTGCCTAATTTACAATACTGCCGCCATGAGTGGATCCACAGTTTCAAGTCTCAAGATGCTATGTTTTTACTTATGACGGCAAAATAACACTTATCTAAAACATGCGAACACCTCAGGACAGGCTCTCCTAGCAAGGTGTTCACAAGATAGTTCTACTAATCCATTTACTTAACTGATTAATAATATTCATTTATATATATATATATATTTTTACATTAGCTCCACACAGGAAAATAATTTCCGTCAGGGCCTATGTCATCTTCGGGGATGCTGTGTGGAGGGTTTTTTAAAGGAAGGGAAGAATAGTAAGTTCTGGGAAGGAAAAGGGTATGAGAAGTGCGTAGGAATCTGGGAGTCAGTGTGTCCAGGAGTGAAGGATGTATGAATCCATCCTTTCAACTACGGTGCAAGGCAGTAGGTCGAAAAATTCTGGAGAGGATAAAAGACCTCCCTCTATCAGTCTCTCTCGATCCTGCCCATTACGCAGCAGGTGGGCTCTCGCATCGGCCGCCAAGACCTGGACAAACCTCACCCCATAAACCTTATTACTGGTACTTATTAGGTATTATATACATATGTAAACTGTGAACATCTGTAAACGCCATGTAGGAGAATAGAAATAAATAAACAAAAGTATTTTTCATAGAATTATAACTTTTCACGGCAGATGCAAAGAGAAAGACTAAAAAATAGTTTATAAATAAAATAAAATAATGGATAAATAGCTTTATCGTTAGTTTATGTATTGGTAAGTTTATGGGGTAAAACCATTCGATCACCTAAGCTTTCGTGAATGTTGTTCAATCATCGGTTCGTCATGTTACATGACCGCCAAAGGCGTACGGTGTTTAATTACATCTGCACAATGATCGGACGGCGATTAATCAGTCTCGCAAACGTATTATAAATACACTCGTAAATGTGCAGCTAAAGGGAGAGATAACTGGACGGAATTTCAGAGTCCGGATTCTACTTTCTTCTTTCCTGTTACGTGAAATACTTTTACATCATCGTGATACAGGTTTGGTTACAGCTACCGAGAGTATTAAAACTGGTGTCCTTTTCATTTTATGCAATGAGTCAGAATTCACAATCTTTAAGGCGCGGTATCTCCCACTCAAAAAGAAGATGATGGAGAGATATTTGAATACGGATGTTAGAGAGGGCGCGCTTTTGTTAAAATCGATAAAATTTGAGCGAAAATTGTGAAAATGTTTAATAAAACATGACTCGTTTAAAATAGAGCAATGGGGGCTGTCTGAAAAAGCATTTAAAGAAACACTGTGAATTTTTTCATACATATAACTTGTAAAATAACGGAAACAAACGTCTTTGTAATATTTTTTGCATTTTTTTCTATCGAGGGAATGTCATATAATTTGCGTTTCGGCGTAGGGAATGTCTGGATATTATCTCAGAAAAATATATATATTTTTTAAGAGCTTTACAACTTAAACAGCCTTACTAAAAAACCCAGTGAAAATTTTATTCAATTGACAAACGGCCGCGGATGTGAAAACATTACTAATTAAAAATTTGTTCTTTGAAAGAAATACACATGGTTTCCACGGCCTGAGAGGGTAGTTTATCTCTGTTTTAACCATTGATGTCCGAACGATATTTGTAATTTTTCCATAGTATTTTGAATGTTCTATATATTTCTTATTTTTGAAGGTGTCGTAAAAACAAATACCACTTATGAAAACTAGATAAAATTACCTTTTAGATTTGAGTATTTGAAATACACTTTAGCTAACAAAAACTGCCATATTTTATGATTCAAACTCGGAAAAACATGGAAAAAAATTTCCTCCCACAACATTTTTGACCAAAATGTAGAGAAATTTAAATAAAATCAAAATTTAAAAAACACAGTCCTTTTATGTAATAAATTTGGAAGGAAACTATCACCTCACTTTTTTATCGTGTATACAATAAAAAAATAATAAAAAATTTCAAAGTTTTTTTTATTGCCAAAAAAATAACTTAGAAATAATACCGAAATTTAAAACAGATTTCTTGCATCTCTAAAGACGTTAATTTTTTTGATACGTTTACGAACACATGTATTAGATTTTAATATTATAAAAAATTATCACTTTTAACAAATTCTCTTAAAATAAAGATCTTAAAATGAAAATTTTATCTTAAGTAACATATAAAAAACAATATTCTGACAGTTCAACTTTGAAAGTACGGCGTTTGTACAATAACTTGATTAAACTGATGTAAACCACACAAATAATATGGTAAATATACCAATTATGTGAACAGAAGAGTAAATTCGTCACTACAATAGAAATTATTTAGTAAAATCACAACATTTAGGCACTAACAAAATTTTCCATATCCCGCCATAAACACACCGAACTGTTTTGTCATCGCGGGCCGATATGCACAGGTGCACCAATAATGCCCCTAGCGGAGAAGAATTAAAACAAAATTGTTTCCTAGTAAATTAAAACCATATACAACGTTGTCACATCTTCAATGCGTTTTAAGAGCGTGACCACGAAAGAAACGTTATTGGTAATAAAACGTCTTTTAGTGTATACGAGCTCTATTTATGTTATTGCAATAACACAGTTAATCGGTCGCGCTGTGGTTTTTTTTTAGTAAGGTTGAAAGTGTTTAAGGTACGTAATAAATCGGTAGAAATGGGGTATGCCGCGGCTTAAATTAAATACACACTGAAGCCAATGGCGGATACAGAAAATACTCAAGGGGGGGGGGGGGGGCGCTAAAGATATAAGAAAACTAAAAGTAGACAACAGTGGGGAGAATACGAAGCACCGCATAAAGACGAGACCGACTATAGTCCAGCGGTCGGGGAACTTTTTTTAACCATTACCCCAAAATATTTTTACCCCTTCCCCCCATTTTGAAAAGAAGACAATCAATGTATATTTAAATAAACATTATTTATTGAATTGATTTACACGGAAAATTTTTAAAAAAGTTACAGGAAAATAGTAAGTACGTAATAGACAAACTAAAATTCAGATTTTCAGGTTTCCCTTTCAGATTTTGGAGAAATGATGTTGCTTCATGTTTGATACAATTACTTCAAAATTGGGACTTTTTGATATATGAGCAATTTGAATACAGTCTTCGGCGTTTAATCTATTTCTGTTCTTCGTTTTTATGTTCATTAGAGTGGAAAAACCTTGTTCACAAAGATAGGTTGTTGCAAATGGCAGCAACTTTTTTACCGCTTCCTCATGTGCATTTTGAAAGCCTTCGTAGCTTTTGACATCCAAAAAGACGACAGATTGGCTTTGCTCTCAAATTGAATACGTGCTTCAGTATTAGATCGAAGTTCAAGTATTGTTTCTGCCAAATCCGGAGGTTTTTCTGGTATGTTAGAAATTTCACATTTGAAAGGATCTACAGCCCAATTGAAAGTATGTATATCAAGATCTGGAAAGTAGTCAGAGAATCGCTCTCTGAGTTAGGTAAGATGTTTTATAACTGTATCCTTGATGTCATTAAAAGTAATATTTTCACAGTCTTTCAAAAAATCAAAGCTAACTATGAAAAAGAAGCTATCTTGTTCTGTTCTGCTTTCTGTCTCCAGTATTGAAGCTTTAATCCAAACTCTGACAGTATTTCACTGGCTGAAATGATATTAATATTTTTTCCTTGCAATTCTTTGTTCGATATATTTATATTCCCAATATATTTGTTACCCAAAAAAAAACCTTTTAACCCCTTTTGGGGTAATTTACCCCGGTTCCACGACCGCTGGACTATACTATCTCATTCTCTCGCAGGCTAAAACATATATTTGTATGTGTTTGTTAAATCACAACGGTGGTAAAGAAGTTTTCAAGTCAATAAATAAATAAAAGATTGGCGGACCACACGTTTAAAACTTGGCTGGCCACAGGAAGCAGTAGGGCTGCATTACACGATCAAGGGAATCAAATACTTATATCGGGCCATGTTAAGGGTACCTTTACATGAAACGACGTATGAACGTGAATGAAGCAAAAGTTTCAATTGTGGGTACCGCCGCTACGGGAATTATTTATTGGATAAACAACACCTCTGCTATAAGTCATCCCAAGTGGATCGCTAGGTTTGGTGACTTAGCAGGGATGCCCGAGTTCATGGGATGTGGTTTTTAAAAGTAACGGCGGATGCGTTTGCCTACGTACTGCGTGGCGAGCTGGAAAGGACTGGTTGAGGGAGACCATTTAACCTCTCCATCAGGAATCTCTCAACCCATTGCCTCGCATCGCAGTGGGAGCGAAAGGTTCATCCGTCCGTCTTTCCTGGACACACTAACCCAGAGAGTCTTAACCAACTATCATACTTTTGTCCTTCCACTATTTCCTTTCCCTAAAATGATCCTTCACATAGCATCTCCAAAGACAATTTGTAATAGTTACCCAAAAATTACAGTGAATGAGTTTGTGTATTCGGGAAGTATGTTTACAAGAGATGGGAAGGCTGATAGAGATAGTGACAGAAGGGTATTTTTTTTTTACATGAATATCGCACAAGAGTCCCAACTGCTCCTGTCTGGAGCCAGTGGGACTATGGCATCCCCAATTGGGGTATTTTGTGAGGCTGAAGGTAGTGGGGGGGAAGGAGATAGGGACGAGGAAGGTGTGGAAGTACCTGACTATTCAGATCTGGTAACCAAACACGGCTAAAGCCATTTCAAGCCACGTTTCAATTATGAATGGTGGTCCAGGGTCCAGGTAATGCAGGTAAATCCGCCTTTATGGAGGACTGAATGCCGTTGGCGCTAACAAAAAACTGTCGTACGAAGTGAAGATAGCAATCCACAATGTAGTGCTGGTACCAACCCTGATGTATGGCAGTGAAGCACGAAACTGGCAGTGGAAGGACTATAAACGCTATAGAATTGAGATCCCTGCGGCGTATGTGTGGTTAAGCTATGTATGAGAAAAATATTAAAAGAATGCAAGTCTGATGCAAGCGTAATAAGTAAGATTAAGAAAGGGACGCTTAGATGGATTACACATGTAGAGTGAATGATTGAAGAAAAAACAAAAAAATAATTAGGCAGAAACAATTTATTGAAGTGAAAACTTCTTTAGCACCGTTGTGATTTGAAACTCGATTAAACGAAAAAGCGACTCTACACTATACATCTATACGATTAAGCCTGCGAAAGAATGAGGTAGAATAATAGGTCTTCTGTGTGTTCGGTGCTTCGTAGCGTACTCAGTCTTATCTACTTTAGTTTTCTGAAGGTTTCACTTCTACCGCGTGTGAACTTCACAGTTGTATTTATTTTTTTAGGCACAAGCATAAACCTGGCTACCATACTACCATGTATTGTTTTGTAATGCTTTGTTTTTGCTTTCTATTCAATTCAATAATAATAATATTAATACAATTTCCTTATACATTTAACCTGAAAAGCACTCTAACCAAAGAGGTTGGAAACATGGCATTCTCGCAGATTTCATCTCATTAGCTTAAAATGATGAAGTAAATGTTGTTTTTGTGCACATTAAACCAACCTCCGCCATTTAGAACTAGAAATACAAAACTACCCACTCACAAAGTTGATACAATTAAGGTCAGAAGTTATCTGTAATAACCTGTCCGACACTTCAAACATAAAGGTGTGTCGTTATTACTAGTTCACATCATTTTCACAATAGGATGTGAGATGGCTATAGCATAATAGGCTACAAAAAATGTGCGTTTCTTAACATTACAAGCATAATTTACTAAAGCCGAAAGATGAAAGATACTTATTTTTTGTTGAGTAGGTATTCATACTTTTTATTATTGCAATCATTTACCGTAGACCATACCAAATCAATCACCAGTTGATCCATAAATAGGGAGAGAGTGGCATTGGTGGGCAGTTGGGCAGTTCCTCTCCTTCCTCAAACATTCTCTTAATCAAAATCACAACTAATTAATTCATACAATGCAAACTTACTATATGCGTTGGGAGGCTACTCAATACGTAAATGGCGTATTATTATGTATATATATATATATTTTTTTTGGGAACCTCATTATGGCGTGTTGTTCTCGCGAATTCCTTAGTCATTTTTTACAGATTAGGCGTTATTTGGCTTGGCAAGGTGTACATATGCCAAGGTGTAACAAGGTATACAATAGTATACCTACCTGACGCATGTGCTCTAAATTTTGTAATCCGCTCGTTGGCATAGGGTAATCTATCGAACGTACCACCCGTTTCTGCACAAAGTCAACGGTTTTTTTTTTATTTAGAAGAAATATACTGTTGATAAAAACGACAATTTGTAAAGGAGGTTCGGTAGTACAATAGGTAACGCCCCCCATCTCGAGTCTCAATAATATTTTCAATTTATTTTCTGATTAATATTGTTTGAACATCATTTCAATAAACTGTTTTCTTTGAGTTTTTTTTAATTATGTCATAATGTAACTACCCACATGATTCACAAAAAATTATATAACCCAGGCCTCCAGTCACACACTTTCACTCGAGTAAAGCTTCAAAAGCCAACATTAAGGTGTTATAAATTATAATGCTTGTAAAATTCAAAGTCATGATGTGGCCAATAATAACAGCTTATCTTATAAGACCTTGAGTCATTAGATGAAACAAATCGGTGGTTAACATTGCTATAATGAAATAGTATTTGATTTGGTAATTGATGTGTGTTTAATTTTTTTGACGCTTGAATAAAACGAAATATCTCTTTCAAATTTTACCTTAATAGTATTCAAGTATCATTTTTAATAATTTTTTTTATTTTTTGCTAGAGCAATCCTGATGAGTTACAGAACTTATTTTAGGACAGGAGAAATATACAAATCATGGGTGGGAAGAAATAGTTAAAATTTTACATAGGAATTTAGATATTAAAATATAAGTTTCACATACAATATAGACGAAAAATAAAAGACGAAAAATGAGTAGAACAAACAGCAATGGAAAACAATTAAAGAAAAAAGGAACAAGGTTATACAGATATGGATGATTACAACTAAATGGAAAAGAAAAGAAGAGAAAAGAAACAAGACAATTGAACATGACAAGAAAATTACAAATTTTTTCATCCTTAATAATATTTTATGATGTCAATCATAGTCCGTAAAAGTATTTTTCTGATTTTTCTCATTTTTTTGTGGTACACTGGGTGAAGTTCTAGCTGGGCTTAAAAAAAGAGTTTTGCATGAGGACACTTGAATTTTTTGTGTAAAAGAGGTAAGCGGATAAATTTCATAAGATTTGCAGATGGTATCGATGTTTTAGGAATAGGGAGGTACTTTTTACAGTTGAATACGTTAACCAATAGGGAGGAGCACGACTGTACGAATTTTTTTTTTTAAGATTCAGAGTTCTAAGAGGAGGGGATTTGTGCCTTATGTTAAAGTAAAAATACGTGGGATTTTTCATTTCATTTGATTAAGATCTTCAGTCTCCGCAGTGACTCCAATAATTGAAAATTAGGGTAAAAAAGTTAAAGTTTATAAGGTGATACATTGTGATTAGTTTAGTGGTAAGTAGGTGTTAAATAATGAACAATATATAATTAAGATGTTTATTAAGACATCGCTGTAAAAAACAAATTTGAAACAAACTTAAAAAATTATACATTTAGTATTTAGGTTTAAAATCCTTTATAGTTTCAAATTAAGGCATTTGGTTTCGCGATTCCAGCTTGGCATTTATTGCACCTAATCGCGACTTTCTTGTGCACTGAGAAATGGAAGCTTCTGTCGTATTCTTTACAGCTATTTCAACAGCTTGAGTACGGCAGGGAAGCCTTATAAACAATAGTTCACTTTCACCACCAGATTCCACGACATTTTGAATTTCCTGGTCCGATAAGTTTTTCAAAATTGGTGGTTCGGTTAAGATTTCCTGCCAATTTATTAAATCAATATATGTAGAAGCATTAAAATCTATCAATGCCACTTGAAACAGTCTAAGTGTTGGAGGTTGAGTAGTACTGCGTGCCTTTAGTATGCGGCGGGCTGCCAGCTCTCTAACATGTTTTTTATCATCTGTTATAATCGCAAGAAGAATCCCTCCAGGATGCGCAAAGCAGTCGTTTCTTTGGATAACAGGATCTATAATTTTAGTTTCTGGCAGGTATCTGGAGGTCTTAATAATATTGAACAGATGACGCGTGCCATCTTTGCATGATGGTTTATTTTTAATTGAGAACCAAGACGGTGCGTAAACTTTGACCACGAGAGTAGCCAGAGTTTTTAAATTTTCAGATGGTTCTTTAGTTGATACATAAAATGTAGTATTCGGTTAGCACGCGTGATCCAACGGGCATGTGATAGTTTTTCTGGATATTTATTGCCTAGGTCTTCTGAAAATTCACCTGAAACTACCGCCGAGACAATTTTATATAAATACTGTTGGTCTGAACTCAGATCTTTGGCCATTTCTGGTAGCATTTGACCTTCGATGAGTTCAAAATTTTTAACAGACAGCTTTTCACAGGTTTCCAGTGATTTTCCTAGTGTACCAATATAAGATTTAGGTCCCGAAGTACACCCATCGAGATGAAGAAACAGATGTCTCGAAGGCAGTTCGTTCATGTGGAGCAAACAAATTATCCACTGAAGTGGTTTTTGTAGCCTTTTCTCAAGCAGTCTTATAATTCCAGCATACTTTCCAGTATGCTCCAGGCAATTGGTTGTGATGGTACTAATGTTAATTCGTACCATCACAACCAATTGCCATAATTCTGTCTTGGAAAACTTGTTTATGTAACAGAAACCCTGTTATAGCGGTTTCTATTCCTTTTGCTGTACCAACATCAGGTACCACGTATCCCATGTAAATGGATCCCGGCTCTTGAATCAGTGAGATATGTTCCTCCACAACCATAGTCCTGTAGCATTTACCGCCATTTTTAACAATTTTCAAAGTTTTGTCTTTTTTCCCGTCAAAGTACAAAGCCAAGAGCTCTGTAATTGTTGCATTTTCCATTATTTTTTCTCTGGTTTTAGTTCTCTCTCTTTGTAACTTGTGCCGATCAATGACCCCAACATTAGACCCAATGTTGAACAAAACAGATGATGCTATTGCTGCTGCTGCTCTATCAGACACTCCATATCTATCACATGACTTCGATAATGTAGGAAAATTAAGTGTCGATTTTTTTATTTTCTTTTCAATAACGCCTTTGATCATGGAGCATTCTGATTTTTCTGACTCTGATGATGTCGCTGAAGAAATACTAACATTTAAATCAGCTAAACTTCTTTGCAGCAGTTACGTCGATTCCACTGATTACCATTACCCGAGACGTTCTTTGATCGGTCAAAAAAGTTTGCTCTTGTTTAGGAACCTTTTTATCCTCAGGACAAATACATTGAGCGAATACTTTGCACTTGCATGCTGAAATATCAAAAAGTATCTTACTGCTTTGCAGAAAACTATTTAACTTGTCCGGGGAGAGCATCTTGATAGACTTGAGTAGATTTTTGAACTTTAAATGATATGCTTTCAATATTTGAACAATCATTGTTCGCGTCACTGTAGGAATAGATGCAGTTTGCCATATATTTTCAATTCTCAAAATTACTATATCTGCTATCTCGCCAAAAATAGGTTATTTTGCAGTTTCTGATTGTAATTTCAGTTGATGTCTCGTCCACTCATAATATTTCACATCTTCGTAAGTAGGTAGAGCGTTCTCTTTCATCTCACGAACATCACCAAATAGAAGACATTTAAATACACTCCGAGTTCTTTGCATAGTTGCCATCAAAGAATATCGAACGTATTTTTAACGACAAACGAGCGTGAGACTGATCCGAGCCACGAACAACAGAGCACTGACGACGCGCGACGCAACAAGCGCTTCCTCTCTCCCCTTATTTAAATTATAAAACACAAATTCGAACTTCTTTTTATTTTGTGTCGAATCTATATTATACCAAGTAAACTTTCTTGATAAAAATTAGTATGTTTATTAAAAAATATCGTACAATTAACATGACTTTTAATTAGAGTGTAAAATCGACTATTTTCATAAATTCAATGCCGTTGCGGAGGCAGTTACTCTAAACAAAATTGAATAATATTTTACATGGCTTAAATTAAACCTAAAAGGCACCAGATTTTGACTCTTATATTACCACCCGGTGAAAAAAACAAATTCACTCCTACCTATTAACCAAGCAAGTAACAAAGCTTCTGATTAACTTGTAAAGTCCAGCATACATGACGAATTTATTAAAAGTTGGGAAGGACCCAATAAATAAAAATGGTAATTAGTCATACTTTACTACTGAACGTAAATTATAATTTAGTTTTTTAAATTAAATATAAATACATAAATAATTTTTTTTAAATGATACATTGAATGTGGAAAAGTAACGATAGTCACAGCAAACTATTTTTATCATAAAATAGATTTTTTATAATAAAGCATGGAAAAATTATTGTTTTAGAACTGAGTAGTGATAGTGTTATTATCATCACCAATAATGATTCCAACAATAACTCGCTTACAACTTATTTTAACTCAATTTACAATTTATTTTACGGTTTTCAGGAACTTGTCGTATGAGTGAATTCAGCGTATCTACCTACATCCATCACATTTGAAGTCAATTTTGTGATATAACTTTTTTTTAAATTTGAGCTCTCGTTTTCGAGTAAATCTGAAATGTAAAATTTGAAAAAAAAAAGTCTCGAAGAGGTTAATATCAGCTGTTATGTCTTTTAAAAGGCGTCGAAGCGGAGACCCGGTACCAAAAGTTTTTCAACCCTTTAAAAACCAAAAAAAAAAAAATCGAAATGCTCAGATGGAAAATCAAGAAGTTTTTTGGGTTCTCCTTGGGATGTAGATTCACCGGATTCTGGGAACCGTTCATTCGCCCAATGGGGCCTTTAGATGACAACAACGTAATGCGTAGTCAGTAATAATACCCCTGATTTATTATATGTAATCTCTTTTCATACTCCAGGCAGGTCGGTCACGATTCAACAGCTTGGAAACAAATACTCCGATGTTGATATATTTAGTACATCAATTTTAATATATAAGCATATCTTATTGAAGTTTTTTTCATCAAATAGGGGAATCTTTTGATAAAGCTATTTAAATTTAAAAAAAAACTTAAATTATTACCACATTGATAGTTTTAACTCGATTTTACATGATACGAAACGAAAAATTATTAAGCAACATGACTCAAACTAGAAAGTTCAATCCCTATATTTCCGTCCTTTGCCTCTTAATCCTAATCCTATGTTATTCCTCCCCCCTCCCCTTTCATTTATTGTAACTAAAAAATAATTAATTAAGAAAACACCCTGACACTGTCACACTTTATCATTCATTCACTTTCGTCAGTGAAAGTTCGTAATCGGAATAATTAACTATCTTATTATTGTGTTATTGTGTAATCTGATTTGCTGTCAACTTTCCCTAAAATAAAAAAAAAATAAAAATATTCTGCTGATTTCTATTAACATATAAGCGGTTACGGTATAGTGTAAAAGTGGACACAACATTTTAGTGTATGATTTAAATGTTATAAATAGTGTCAGGCGATAGAAATAGAAAAAAAGAGAACACGATGCTCCTTGGACAAAAGTTAGGGAAAGAATTGAGGGAGTGGACTGCGGATCGGCAGAGACGGAAGATATATGAAAGGTGTGCAGTCGTAGTAGTGAGTCAGTCTTTATTGTTGAGCTACGTAGCGAAGGTCGAAGCGGAGCGGAGTGACAGTGGTTCCGTGAGTGATGCTGCTGCGTTGCTGATGCGTGATGATGGTCAGGAAGCTGCGGCGGTGAAGATCACAGGTCTTCAGGGAGCCGGCGTGTTGCTCTACACCATGGAGGTGTAGAAGTGACCTTGGTCCAGACGGTCGATCGACGTCATGATGACGGATATGGCGGCTATGTGTTCTTTGAGTCGGAGCACACACGAGAGGCGATGAGGATGGCCTCTGGCAGCGGAACGCGATGGGTTTCGAATGGCAGAGAACAAGTTGCACCTAAACAGAAAGCGCGTGCTTGGTGTTGGTAGGTCGGGAGACATCTCATGTCGAGGCGCGATGGGCCGGACATCGAGATGGTGGTTGGAGATGGAGGCCTCAAAGGTGTTATGGAGATGTTCCTGGAGTCACACTGGATGTGCGTAAATCACAAGTTACTGACTGCGCGGGCGGCAGCCCGCCGAGGGCTGGTACTACGTTGCGGCACTGTACTAATGTTATCACTGCTCGGTGTGTATGTGTCGGCCGGTGACTGAGCGCAGCGTTGAGTTGCTTCATTTATATAGGCGACTGGTAGAGTAGCTTCCTAGAGCACCAGGTAATGTTGCGAATTCACGCAAAGCGAAGAAAGTGCTCGAACGTTCTGCAGCCGTAGTGATGAGCGGCCGTTGATTCAAGGCCTTTCACGTAAGTGGTAGGATAATTAACCGGCTATAATAATTATCGACTGTAGGTAGATATGTGCCGGCAGTACCTTGCGTGGTGTGCATTGTTCTCGTGTATTTTTACGGCGCCAGTGGCGGTGCAATGAATTCGGCAAAAGTGGGCGCTACAGAATTGATATTATTATAAGTGTTTATGGGGAACATTTTTAGTGTTAAGTTTACAAACACATTTAATATTATATATGTACCCGCCATATCACAAGATATAATATTGTTTGTAATTTTGAATATTGTTCCCTGACAAAATAATCTAATAAGAAAACTTTTCACATTTTAATATCATAATGTTTAAACTTGTCCACTCATAATGCATGCCGCACTTAGGTTTTTTTTATTATTATTATTTTTATTTTTATTTTTTTTTACAATAATAATGTTACATTATCAGTTTTATGGTACATTATCAGTTTTTATGGTTACCCAATCAGTAGAGAAACATTCTCGGGTCTAATTGGGGAGCTAGTCTATGTACTTATATTTAGAACTGCTTATAGATAATATGTTACAAAAATGAAAATAAAATACTGTAAGATATTACAAAAAATTGTAAAATTAGAAAAATATATATTATTATAGAAATATAATATCAGCAAAATATTGGAAACAGATTGTATCTGAAAATCATCGATACAAATAAGATAATCTGTTGCTAATCTGTATAAATACAACGCGAGTTTTTTTTTAAATTTAAGATAGTTTTTCTCACTTTTTATTGCATTGGGTAATTCGTTATATAGCTTTGGGCCTACGTATTCATAATGGTGTTGTGCAGCTGTCGTGTTGCATCTAGGTACATATAAGTTCCCAGATGTTCTAGGTCTTATACTTCGTGTTGAGGACACTTCAGATTCTGTAAAAACTGTTAAAATAGCACTTTTTTTAAATAGTTTTGAAACCGGTAGGACCTTAAATTTTTCAAAAAGTTCGTTGGTTGGGAAAATTCTTGGTTTTTTAATAATAACTTTGATGATCATTTTTTATGTCGTTACTATCGGATAAATATTATTCTTATAGATGCTTCCCCATGCGATAATGCCGTACTGCAGTACTGACTTTTTTTTTTTTTACATGAACTCCACACAGGAGGCCCTGAGGAAAATAATTTCCCTCAGGGCCTGTGTCATCTTTGAGGATGCTGTGTGGAGGGTTTTTTTAAGGAAAGGGAGGAGAGGAGAGTTCTGGGAAGGAAAAGGGTTTAAGGGATGGGTAGGAATCTGGGGTTCAGTATGTCCTGGTCATCCGTCTCCAAGACCTAGACCAACCTCACCCCATGAACCCGGGCACCCCTGCTAAATCACCAAACGTAGCGAACCACTTGGGGTGACCTATGACAGAGGTGTTGGTTATCCAATAAAGGTTCCCGGGGCGGCGGTACCCATTCCCGCCTCCCAAATTGTAAACACAAATTGACTGCACAAAAGCAAAGTAAACCATTTTAATATTTGAATGACTTAGGATTTTTCTTAAATGTATAAATATGTAAGTAAGTTTTCTAATTCTTTTGACACAGTTTTCGATATGTTTCTTAAATTTCATGTTACTTTCTATAGTGATCCCTAGATATTTGACATCTGTGGTTTTCTTAAGGATTTTACAATTATCGTTACATTTTCCTCCTTTACACGAACGACTGTGCACTATTACTCTAATATTGAAGTCAGTTACAGGATCAGCAAGGTGAAAAGGTATATATGATGTTTTTTCTACATTAAGACTAAGTAAGTTATCATCAAACTATTCCTTCAATATGTTAATGTCAGAATTCGCAGCTATATTCACTCCTGTCCATGTTATTCCTTCGATTTGATGACTGTGCCATCCGCATATGAGATGACATTTCCATTAAGAGAGAGACTGAACATGTCATTGACATATATAAGGAAAAGTATAGGCCCGATTACCGTGCCTTGTGGAATTCCATATTCAGAAGTCAAGGGTTCACTTAATGAATTATTTAGTTTAACGTATTGTTGTCTATTTTTTAAGTAACTCTGGAACCAAGATAGAGCTTTGTCTTCCAGTCCAATTTTCTCTAGCTTAGCGATCAGCCTAGAATGTACTCTATATATGTGTGAAATACACAAAAATACAAAAACGCCTGAATAAATGAAACAGTTGATACCTACCTACCATTTATTGAAATAATATATTTATAATAAAAGTAGTCGACCACGTTCAGGCGTGATTGATGTTTATCTCTCAATATCGGCAATTCATCTTCATCTTCAGCAATTTCCTACAAAGATTTGATTAAAATATAACCACAACTTTGACTTTAATAGGACACATAAGAGAAGATCCTTTGAGCCCTCCATCTGGAATATCTCGTTCCATCGATCTGCACCATAGTTGGAGTGATGGATTTAAACGCCCGTCACTCCTGGACACACTAGATTCCTATCCACCCCTACCCCTTTCTCTTCCAGAACCACGTCTCCTTCCTTTCTTTAAAAATATCCCCTCCACACAGTATTCCCAAAGATGAAATAGGCCTCGGGGGAAATTATTTTTCTCAAGGCCTCCTGTGTGGAGTTAATGTAAAAAATACAAAAAACCAATGTTAATGTAAATTTGCGTTGTCATGCAATATTAATTGCTCGTGAAATGTCAATTATTTCTGTACCTCATTTAAGAGCGCAATATTTATATCCACTCAGAACACAGGAGTAGTCGCAACAATAACATTTGGCTGTCAACAGTTCTTTTGTTTTGCTCCTTCAAAAAATATTCTTAAACCAATCTTTTTATTGTGTTTTGGCTGTAAAAAGTTTAGTGTGTTGGAATCTTCTCCCCCCTGATCTTCCAGGAGTCACTTCTTGCTGCTCATTTTCAGATATTTATATAATTTTTTTACTTCTGTCACTTTTTATATTAGCTGTAATTTTTTGAACAATGGAGGAGGATTTCCCTCCTGTACCCCTTACAAAGCCCCCAGATCCCCCTCCTGACCCTCCAGATGGAGACATTTCAGATAAAATAGACTTTTCAGAACATTCAAACATTTCAGACAATGAATCTGTCATCCTAACCTCAATTAAAAAAAGAAAATTTAGTCCCCTTTCCCCAAAAAAACATGATTCGCCTTTGTCTTCTCAGTCCCCTCCAGCTCTTCCTCAACCTCCTCCAACAATCTTTTACTCTACTCATTCCCGTGGCCCCTACATTGTATATGCGCAAAAAACTGAACAAGGTAAAACCATCCATCCTCTTGAATTTGGTAAATTTCTTTCAAATAACAAGAACCTTTCGATTAAACCTGGAGGTGTTAAAGCCGAGGGTCGCTTCCGAATCTCTGTTGAATTCCTGTCAGGTTCAGCCGCCAACAACTTTATCAAAAATATATTTATTTCATCAAATTCTAAATTCAAGGCGTACATCCCAACTTTCAATGTCACTCGAATGGGCCTGGTCAGGGGTATCTCGACCGATCTGTCCATTCCAGAAATCCTGTCCTCACTTTCAACCCCCCAACATATCGGCAATCCCATAAAAGCCAGGAGGCTAAATTATAAGGACACCTCTGAGGGCATCGTTTCCTGGAAGCCCTCCCAATCTGTCGTCATCACATTCGAAGGACAATCACTTCCCTCCCATATTTATTTATTTTTCAACTCCTTACCAGTTGAAATGTACACTTATCCCACCACTCAATGTTACAACTGCTGCCGTTTTGGTCATACCAAAGCTGCATGCAGATCCCCTCCCAGATGTTTCAAATGTGGAGAAAACCACTCGGCTGACCAATGTTCTTCTCTCTCTTCACCTAAATGTTTTAACTGCTTAGGCGCTCATTCCGCCATTAACTCTTCTTGCCCCGAACAATCTCGCCAAAAAAATATAAAAATTTCTATGGCCTCTGAGAACTTGTCTTTTCTGCAGGCTTCTAAATTATTCCCGCCTGTCAAAAAATCATTTTCCGAGGTTTTATCCAGTAACTCTTCATCCAACCCTCTCGCCTCCTCCTCAACATCTTCCCGTTCAACAAAATTCACATACAAAAACCCTATCTCTAAACAGGCTCGTGGATACGATCAGCAACAACACAACTCACTTCTCTTAAATCCCAATGGTTCTCCTCTTTCACACGCCACAAATGGGTGCGCAAACAATTATAATTCATCCTCAACAAACTATCAAAAGCTTTCTGAACAACTCTCCCAAGATAATTCTTCATTTATTCAAACTCTTATTATGCTTCTAATTGACCTAATTTCTTCTCAAACTAATCTACCGTCCAACGCTGCTTCTATTATTTCCACATTAAAATCATTTATTCAAAATGGCTCTTCAAGATGTCAGAATTCTTCAGTGGAATAGCCGCAGTGCTATTTCTAACAAATCAAACCTTCTTAACCTATTAAATTCAAACCTTGTTTCTGTGGCTGCTGTCTCGGAGACATGGTTTACTCCATCCACCCACTTTAATGTGGGAGGGTACTCCTGTCTCCGCGATGATCGCCCGGAAGGTACGGGCGGTGGTGCTGCCCTTTTTATTAAAAAATCCCTTCCGTTTTTCCCAATAAATAATATCAAACCCCCCAATGCTGACTTTCAAATGGTTGCAGCTAAAATAAAGGACACTTCCTTTGTTTCTATCTATCTTCCCCCAACATCGCACTTCAATAAACAAGCGTGGTTGCAAATTGTCCGTCAACTAAGCCCTCCTTTCTTTTTATTGGGTGATTTTAATGCCCATTCCCCCGTCTGGGGTTCTGCTTTCTGTGATCGAGACGGTCGAAGTGTGATGGATTTCCTAGATGAATCCAACCTTTTTCTTTTGAATGACGGATCTCCTACTAGAATCTCTCGCCCCAACACAAACCCCAGTGCAGTGGATCTCTCCATATGCTCTATTAATCTGGCACCTCTCTCCTCGTGGGTGGTGTCCCCCGACCCTTGCTCCAGTGATCATTTCCCGATCACCATCACTTATCAAACTTCTTTCCATTCAGACAAGTCCCATATTTCGACAAAGATTAAAACAAAACACACCAAATGGGACGAATTTAACTCACATATGGATAAGTTTATACAAAATTTATCCTATACCAATACATTATCTATCAAAGATGACTACGATAACTTCAAATCAATGCTCGTAACTGCAATCAATAAATCAAATCCTCCCCCTAAAACCAAATCTCTCAAAAAACTCCCTCCAACTCCCTGGTGGGATGAGGAATGTTCCAAAGTAGTGAGAATTCGGAAAGCTAAATCTCTTTCCTATCGTCACAATATGACTATGGAGAACTATCTCATATACAAAAATGCCGAAGCCAATGCCAAAAGGGTATTGAGGTCAAAAAAAAAATCCGGGTGGTACAACTTCTGCAGTTCAGTATCTCCGAACACTCCAATTTCGGAAGTTTGGTCTATGATTCGAAGATTTCGATCCTCCTTCAGTCCAACATCTCCTCGAGCTTCTCATTCTAAATGGATAGACGAGTTCTTGGACAAAATTGCCCCCCCTTCTGTACCTAACTTAGATGAAATAACTCCAATCCACAACACTCCTATGTCTGATCATTGGCTTGACTCTCCATTCACTTTAATTGAATTAAAAAATTGTTTATCAACAGTCAAGGACTCATCTCCAGGCAGAGATGGTATACCTTATAGCATTATCAAAAATAGTAATGATAATGTTCTAAATCACTTTTTAAGCATCTTAAATAAAATCTTCCAGACTGGCATAATACCTGATGACTGGAGTTCTCAAATAATCATCCCAATTCTAAAATTAAACAAATCACCCAATTCTGGATCCAACTATAGGCCAATTGCTCTTTCATCCACCCTTAGTAAAATTTATGAAAAATTAATTAAAAACCGGCTAGAATTTTTTGTCGAGAGTAATCATCTTCTCTCTCCATCCCAATTTGGATTTAGGAAAAAGAAATCTACACAAGATAACCTTGCCATCATCAGCACTGATATTAATTTATCCATTTCTAACAAAGAAGTATGTCTTGCAGTCTTTATAGACATAGAAGGCGCCTTTGACAATGTTTCCATCCCAATTCTTAAAAAAAAACTTTTAGGCCTTGGCTTACCCCTCATGTTTGTCCAATCTATTATTAATCTTTTTCTCGATAGGAAAATTTTCATTGAGCTACCAGATGTTACTCCTCAGAGTAGGTCAATTTGGAAGGGTTTACCCCAAGGCGATGTATTATCCCCCTTACTGTATAATATATACACACACGATATGCATGTCACCATTCCCCCTCAAGTAAAAGTTGTTGAGTTCGCAGATGACATAGCTTTCTTCTTATCATCCAAAATCATTCCATCCGCCGTCAAATATCTTAATGAAGCCATGGATGCCCTTTACACATGGCTTACTTTAAATGGTCTTGAACTTTCAGTACAAAAAAGTCAGTGTGTTACCTTCTCAAATCGTCATAATAACCCCCCTGTTCAAATTTTATTTAAAAACTCTCCAATCCCCAATGCTTCTGAAGTAAAATTTTTGGGAGTAACATTTGATAGGAAACTTAAATGGTCTTCCCACATTAATAATATAGTTACTAAATGTGAAAAAAATTTAAATATTATCAGATCATTGACTGGCGTTTGGTGGGGTGCTCATTCTATCTGCATTAAGTTGCTCTACAATGCACTTATTCGAAGTCATCTCGACTATGCCTGCCCACTTTTTAGTACTGCATCCAAAAATGCACTCAGTAAATTAGACAAAATTCAATCTAAGTCATTGCGAATAATAACTGGCGCGATGCAATCGTCGCCCATCAATTCCCTTCAAGTAGAATGTTCTGATCCTCCTCTTTATTTAAGGCGTCAATTATTTGCTGACAAATTTGTTCTTAAATGTTTAAATTCTAAAAGTCATCAGATTATTCCCAGAGTCTCGTTGTTCAACGACTCAACACATTCATCTACAATCAGAGCTCGAACTAAACCTCTCCCTGCCATCTGTAAAAATTTTCGCTCTCTCTCAGAGCTTCAAATTATCAAAAATGATCTTCTTCCTTTGTACAAATTAAAATATAGTCACGTCACCCTATCCCCAACGATTTTAGAAGGGATCGGCATCCTTAAAAGTCATTCCAATCTCCCAGCCCGTACTGTCAATAATATGTTCAATGACATTATTTCTTCTAAATGGCCCAACTCTTCTCTTTTATTTACTGATGGCTCCAAATCTCCGGACTCTCCTAACTGTGGTATTGGTATTAACGTTTACCACAATAATTCTAATGAAAGAATATTTTATTCAATTTCAAACCAATTTTCAATATTTTCTGCTGAGTGCATTGCAATTATTGAATCTCTCAAATATATAATAAAAAATAATTTTGAACATTCTCTTGTTCTCTCTGACTCTCTCAGTTCCCTCCAAAAACTTAAAACAAGTCCTCTTCTTCATCCTGATGATCACTTTGTATGTCTTATTCGAGTATTGATAACCTCCATTCAAAGCTCTGGAAAAACAGTCACTCTGATTTGGATTCCTGGACATGTTGGCATAGTGGGTAACGATATTGCTGATTCCTTGGCAAAACAAGGAGCGTCTAACCCTACCGTTACCCTCGTAAACCATATTCCCCTGTCTGATATTTTTTCCATCATCAAAGATAGATCCCGCAATGTTTGGACAGAGTATTGGAACATTGCTAGTCAATCCAAGGGTGCCCGTTACGCCTCAATACAAAGGACTATCCCATCAAAACCGTGGTTTCAAAAATTCCCCCATTTTTCCAAAAAAGAAATTTCCTTACTTATTCGTATGAGAATCGGACATTGTTCCGTTCCTTCTCACCTTTATAAAATTCATGTGCTTGACTCTCCAGATTGTACGTTCTGTGGTCTAGATGTGGGAACTTTAGATCACATATTTTTTGATTGTCCCTCTCTAAATAAATATCCTCTCTTCTATCAAGCGTTATCAAAAATTGCCTCTCCTCCATTCAACATCTCATCTCTTCTAAGTCTGAACTCTACTCCAATCTTCCATAAAATTCTGAAATTTGCACATTTAAATAAAATTAATATATAAATTCACCTTTCCTTTCTCTGTAATTATAAATGATGGCCTAGAACACCCTTGAAGGGTGAAAGCCAGAAATAATTGAAAAAAAAAAAAAAAACACAGGAGTATAGGAGACCAACGTTTGACGACCTCCGTAGTCCAGTGGGTAAGACTCTTGACTCACAATCCGGAGGTCGCGGGTTCGAACCCGGCATGCGCAAATAAATTTTATTTGATTAATTTGTGTTATTTCACAATTAACTCATTTAAAAATAATATAAAGTATATTTGCGGCATGTTCCAGAGTGGAAGATACTATCAGTATCGCCCTGGTGTAAGACCACCATTCAGAATTGAAACGTTGCTTGAAAATGGCTTTAGCCGTGTTTGGTGACCAGATCTGAATAGCCAGGTACTCCCCAACCTTCCTCTTCCCCACCTCCTTCCCCTCCCCACTACCTTCAGCCTCACAACATACCCCAATTGGGGATGCCATAGTCTCACTGGCTCCAGACGGGAGCAGTTGAGATTCTTGTGCGGTATTCACTGTAAAAAAAAAAAAAAAAGTGAAAAATTATTTATTTCTACGGATTCGGGTTTCGAATTCATCTTTTGATTGATTTGTTTTTTTCAAACTTTTTTTTTTTTACATGAATACCGCACAAGAGTCCCAACTGCTCCCGTCTGGAGCCAGTGGGACTATGGCATCCCCAATTGGGGTATGTTGTGAGGCTGGAGGTAGTGGGGAGGCGAAGGAGATAGGGAAGAGGAAGGTGGGGAAGTATCTGGCTATTCAGATCTGGTCACCAAACACGGCTAAAGCCATTTCAAGCAACGTTTCAATTCTGAATGGTGGTCTTACACCAGGGCGATACTGAGAGTATCTTCCACTCTTCTTCTACTCATATATATTTATGCGCCATGTTTATCTAAAACCTGTTTCATTTAAAGTTATTGATTTATTATTAATTTATGGCGTGTTTTTAATCGTAACATATCGAAAGTATAATAAATTTACCATATTTAATTTCATTCGATAGGCGCGAAGGCAGTAATGAACGAGAATCGTGGTAAGTCAATTTTACGCTATTGGTAAAATAACTGGTATTTACAATTTTAGTCAAACATATAAATTCGGTGAATTAAATGGGTGCAGAAACTGTGCATAAAACTATTAGAAAGCGACTTAAATACATTTTCCATTGGTTTTTAGTAAATGTACCTTTCTGTACCTATTTGGAATGAGTAATTTATCTGGTTATTTTCTAAAGCAGAGGTTAAAAGATCTCTTGGTAACAATTTATTCGTCCACTTTACACATCAATTACTTTAAGTACACCCCCACAACTCGGTTTATAAATTGGTTGTCGAATGAGCTAGAGTAAACTATGTGTTAATTCTAGGACATAGTTCCTCGATTATTAAAGTAATTATGAACGATTAAACGACCCTCTTAACGAGACACTTTATTAAAATAATTAAATAGATATAAAGCTCGCACATAAAATTTAAAATGCCGCACATTGAATTATTGATACGATTGATAATATGGACACGATTTAAAAGAAAACAAAGAGAAGACAATTAATCTATTGTAACAAAATGGTAAAAAAAACTCTTGTGTAGTACAATATTTAAAAAAAAAACTACGAAGGTGCCTCTTAACCTCTCAGACCTCCGTATTTTGTCGGAATATCAAGACTTTGCGATAAAATTCAAATAAATGGAATATTTCTGAACGCATCCGAAAACTAAAAACTAATTTTGAAAAACGTTCTCTAAGATCTAAAATTTCCAATTGAAAGGTAGTTAAATATGCATTTGAATTTTATAATCGGAAATAAATATAACCTTTTAATTTAAAAAAAAATAATGTAAACATAAAAAAATTTAAAAATGGCTAAAATAACCGTCAATGAAAAAAAAACACACACACACACATATTTTATGGAAAATTTATAAACATCACAACTTAACTTTTTTTTACAGGTAACTATAATTGCTATAAATAAAAATACACTTTCAAAAATAAGCGCGAAAAAGCTGATCAACCGAAACTACGCGAGCGCCTCATCAAACGGCATACTACAAACGTGGTATAAACTGTCACTAGAAACTACACGCGCGCCCTCCGACTGCCTTACTAAAATGCGGCCTAAACAGGAATTATTTCTGCTTAGAGCTAACTTCATACAAGATATAATATCAGTGTTTACGAAATGCACATAGCATAGAGTAGAACTGTCGTTTTGAATTTGCTTCTATGAGGTTTTTTTTTGTTAGTATTAGGCAGTGATTTCTGGAACAAAATTGGCAAATGGCAATCAGTGACGACAGTGAAATATGTTGTTATCTATTTCTATCAACTAGTTGTTTTACTAGCAGCAAACACACTAAGCGAAAACTTGTACGAATGGTGTTATTTGTAGTAAGTTTTTTAAAAATTTATTTGAATAAATTCGGCGGTTTTCCTACTGCCTACCCTGATCAAAAACTCTGTGCACGCCACTGATAGTAAGGGAGACACAACGTTTTCTATGAGACCTAGATGAGTTTTCCTAAAACTGAACAAATTAGCTTGAGGGGTTAAATCCACAAAATTCAGTGGTAACTTCTCCCTCTTTCTCATAAATGACGCATTTATCAGATAGAGAGATTAGAATATAGCTCTGAGAGGCAGGATCGTACTAGTCATACAACTAGTATTCACGTAAGAATAGAGTTTCTGATGTGCATCAATAAATTAACGATTTTGAGAATTTCACATAAGACAACGTGAGCAGATTAGGTGAAATTGAATCTACATTTGTAAGTCACCCGATCAGAGAAAATTACATGATGGATCTATTGAACCCTCAGGCAATGGCTCTTGGAAGGATGGAGAATAAAATATTTAAAAAAACATTTTAATTGCGCGGCTTCTTGTTCGTCTCCATAAAATATTATTTCTATTTTTAAGAAACGCCCCAAAACGTTTCTTTTGCTTTTTTACTAGGCTGTAAACATCAGCATCTAGTGTTAAAACTGTTAATTTATGGGTTCGATGATTTAAAAAAAAAAGTTGCAATAAATTTGGGAAGATTGCTACACGGATGGGATATTTTTATGCTAAAATAATATGCAAAATATAAAATCTTGAACAAAAGACCTCCATGTTCTTAAATTTTACATTCGCTCACCTGGTTGGGTTATTATGTGAAGTGGTTGGATTGGGAAAAGAATGTTAAGAGAACACTCGAAGCGCATGTGGATGGAAGAAATCTAGTACTACATAATAATACGTAACTTCACTAATTTGTTCACTATTGAATCATCCCCTGCTCCATAACTTAACCGTATCGACTTTACTGTACTAATTTACAATTTTAGATAGATAAATGCTAAGATTATTTACGACATCTAAAACACATTTTTTAAAGTGAGCTTTAGTTTTAGTCGCAAACCGACGTTAGTGACACTAAACTCCAGTTGTTTCACAAAAATTAAACCATTTATCAAATTTCAATCTAAGTTTTCAAATATGTACTATGAATGTTATATTCAAGTTCTGTAAAACAACTGACCCATAATAACATAATAACCTCACTTGAAGATTAACTTTTAATTTTAATAAATATAAATAAATTATTTAAATTCTGTGAAAAAACTGGCTCATGAACATCAACAATAAAATGGAAGAAATCCTCGTTAACCTTTGTGAACAAATGTATTTTAAACATATTTCCTCCATCGAAACTCCAGCGTACCGAATTGTTCAGCGTACCGGGTGTCGATTTTCATAGTAATTTTGAATAATATCTGAGAAGCTATTTAACAAATTCCATTATTTTGAATTTAAAAATATCAAATAAAAATTTATCGGTTAAAAAATTTTGTTCTGAAAACATTTTTAGTAATTGATAGTTTTTTAAATAAATTAATTATAAGTGATTCCGATTAATAAAATTTTCTCGATTAACAGTAATTCATTTTGATGATCTAAATTTTCTAATTTGCAATCATAATGCTTTGTATTTACCTTTATCTTAATACATCTTGTCTATATCCCTTTCTTCAAACTTCCAAGGCTGTTATACAAATAGTTTGCTTCAAAAGTTTGCACAACAAATGACATATTGTTTCAATCCTTCCACACAATGGGTAAACATTTAGGCTATTTGAATTTCGCCAGACGTTTAGTTTTTTCCACCGCTCTTCATGATGCGCATACATTATTCTAATTCATATTATTATGGTCGGTAAGACATAAAACAAACAAATAATTATCTCGCTTTCTGGGCTGATCATTGTGTAATTCAGGCAATTTCGTTGACATCGTCTGTAATCTTTTAAAGTTTTTGTAGATTTTTGAAATTGATATCGCGATTTTATGTGCACTACGTGATCTTACCGAAATGGTAATAAATTACCGTGTGCAACTTTGACGGTGTGGAGAAATATATGTAAGACTCAACTTGATAAGACAGCATTTTTGTTTGTCGTTATAATATTCCTACCTACTATTTACACAAATAACATAATTACATTCATGAACGATGAACGCTAAACTGTTTGCTAGATTAACGATGAAGGTGGCTTGAATATTTGCTTGATTAATTAATGACAAATGACTTTATTTGTAGTAAAAAATGTTAATGATATTTTGATGTTCTTAATTTACTTTTTCATTGGTTACGAATAAAAAATTTGTATTATTATTAGGTCCTTACATATGAAATTGGCGTTTTGTATGGGAGGAACATAAAGTCATTTTTTTTAATATAATATATTTATTTAATCAAAGTATGTACCATTGCTATTTATGCACTTTTGCCATCTCATAGGTAGTTTATCGATCCCTTTACTGAAAAAACCATCCGGAGGGGAATCAACAAAATCTTTGAAGGCGGTTTGGACTGCCCCATTGGAGTTGATTTTTTTCCCTTGCAAGAAGTTATCCAAATTTCGAAAAAAATGGTAATCTGTTGGGGAAAGGTCCGGAGAGTACGGTGGATGTCTTAGACACTCCAATTGAAGTTCCTCTAATTTGGTAGCCGTCTGTTGTGCAGTGTGTGGTCTAGCGGTCAACGCGCTTTTGTTGATTTGCTTCACTCAATTCATGAGATAACCACCTTTCAAGCTTTTTCACCTTCCCAATTTACTTCAAGTGGATTAAAACAGTTTTATCACTAACACCGCAGCCTGCAGCTAACTCGAAACCGATGGATCCGCTTCCACAATAGCCTTCAATTCTTCATTATAAACTCTGGTCTCCGGCTGTCCACGGGGCTTGTTCTGCAGGTCGAAATTTCCAGAACGAAAACGTTGGAACCAAAAACGCACTGTGTTTTTGTTTGCGGCACCATTGCCATACACATCATTAATCCCTCGAGCCGTTTCTGCAGCACTGGTGCCACGGTGGAACTTGTACTCTTAAATAACGCGATATTTCAAGTTTTCCATTTTGTAAACTAAGTGACGCAAAGAAAAAAAACAATTAACACGTTCACGGGCAGTGAGTCACCCTACTTTGGCACTATTTTTTTGTATTAGATTTTTGCGATTGCTCTAGCATTTCCGTCATGATACGTACCAACCAACACCATCAAGTGCGACGCGAATGCTCTAGCAGACGAATCTCAATACATTTGACGCATGCTATAGCATACGCGACCACGCGGGGTACACCGGGCGAGCTGTAGGGGAAGGGGTCAACACTGTTTTATCTTTGTGTGCAGAAAAGGTCTCATGTGACAGTAAGCGATCTGTGGAGAAATATATGTAAGACTCAACTTGATAAGACAGCATTTTTATTTGTCGTAATAATATTCCTACCTACTATTTACACAAATAACATAATTACATTCATGAACGATGAACGCTAAACTGTTTGCTAGATTAACGATGAAGGTGGCTTGAATATTTGCTTGATTAATTAATGACAAATGACTTTATTTGTAGTAAAAAATGTTAACGATATTTTGATGTTCTTAATTTACTTTTTCATTGGTTACGAATAAAAAAATTGTATTATTATTAGGTCCTTACATATGAAATTGGCGTTTTGTATGGGAGGAACATGAAGTCATTTTTTTTAATATAATATATTTATTTAATCAAAGTATGTACCATTGCTATTTATGCACTTTTGCCATCTCATAGGTAGTTTATCGATCCCTTTACTGAAAAAACCATCCGGAGGGGAATCAATAAAATCTTTGAAGGCGTTTTGGACTGCCCCATTGGAGTTGAATTTTTTCCCTTGCAAGAAGTTATCCAAATTTCGAAAAAAATGGTAATCTGTTGGGGAAAGGTCCGGAGAGTACGGTGGATGTCTTAGACACTCCAATTGAAGTTCCTCTAATTTGGTAGCCGTCTGTTGTGCAGTGTGTGGTCTAGCGGTCAACGCGCTTTTGTTGATTTGCTTCACTCAATTCATGAGATAACCACCTTTCAAGCTTTTTCACCTTCCCAATTTACTTCAAGTGGATTAAAACAGTTTTATCACTAACACCGCAGCCTGCAGCTAACTCGAAACCGATGGATCCGCTTCCACAATAGCCTTCAATTCTTCATTATAAACTCTGGTCTCCGGCTGTCCACGGGGCTTGTTCTGCAGGTCGAAATTTCCAGAACGAAAACGTTGGAACCAAAAACGCACTGTGTTTTTGTTTGCGGCACCATTGCCATACACATCATTAATCCCTCGAGCCGTTTCTGCAGCACTGGTGCCACGGTGGAACTTGTACTCTTAAATAACGCGATATTTCAAGTTTTCCATTTTGTAAACTAAGTGACGCAAAGAAAAAAAACAATTAACACGTTCACGGGCAGTGAGTCACCCTACTTTGGCACTATTTTTTTGTATTAGATTTTTGCGATTGCTCTAGCATTTACGTCATGATACGTACCAACCAACACCATCAAGTGCGACGCGAATGCTCTAGCAGACGAATCTCAATACATTTGACGCATGCTATAGCATACGCGACCACGCGGGGTACGCCGGGCGAGCTGTAGGGGAAGGGGTCAACACTGTTTTATCTTTGTGTGCAGAAAAGGTCTCATGTGACAGTAAGCGATCTGTGGTTGTGTCAGCAGTGACAGTAAGAAATAGACTACCTATATTTAATAGGGATAAAGCAACTGCTCAAGCATATCTGACAAAAAAACTCAATAAACTTCGAATGCTATAGCATCCGCGACATAATTAAACTATCCAATGCGAATGCTATAGCATGCTCGTCCGGGAACGAAAAAAACAAAGAATTTTAATTTTTGAAGCGCAAATACATGAGTAAATAGCTGTATATATTTGAATTTGGAATTTCTAACAAAAAGAGAAGATATTTGAGATCAAAGTTGCCAGTACGGCAAAACACCAACTTCATATGTAAGGACCTAATATTAGTAATCAGTAGGTATTGGATAGTTAGGGTCGGGGTGAGGGGTTGGGCGGTTGATCGGTTGAGTAACTAGTGATGATTGTGTGGAAGAATTTTATTGTCGTTTTGTCGAAAAAAAAAGCATTATAAAAATCTCTCCGGAGACTAAAATTTCATTTATATTTCTTACTCCTAATTATGCCAGGAATCATTGGTTAAAGTAAGTCAAGTACCTAACCTAACCTAACACCGTATACATACAGTTACGGATCATTAACATTTATTTTCTTATAACTAAACTTAATATCTATGTAAACTGGTGTAATAATCTGTATTGTGTATGTTCAATAATAGAAATAAAATAAAGTAAGCTAGCAACATAATCTAGACACTCCCTGACTAGATGTTGTCTTCAAAGGTGAGATTACCAATATCAAGAGGTTATGACACAACTGTTATTTCACTTTGATTCTACTTATTGATGAAACATAACCTATGATGATCCGTAACAACGTCACCCAATGCCGTATTACACGTAGCGACTTAACAATTCGAAGCCTATAGCAGACTATAGCTCTATATTGAAACTTCACTACGAGTTCTATAATATATAATAGATTCATTGAATTGGAAATTTTTAGTTCTTCAGTTGTTTAGAAAAAAAATTCGAATATTTGGAATTACAATTTTTTAATGTTCTTGCGAGTTTTCACGAGGAAAAATCAAACCTTAATATATGTAGGTATCTGATTTATAAAAGTAAATTGAAAATGAAATATTTGATTTAAGTTAGAATACAAAACTTACAAAATGTTGAATGGTATTCGTTGAAGAAAGTGGTTTGAAATATTTGATTTTATCTAAACTTGAGAATTTTATTTATTAGTGTTTTGATTTTCTGATAAAGCATGTACAAATATAAACAAGTACCAAAATATGTTAATTATATCTCTTTTATTGAACATCTGTAATATCTTATATCTTACATCTTATGGCGTAACACTAATTTATGAGCCGATTGATTTATGGTAGAAATACCGGTAGGCGAGTATATTTCTAATTGTTTGCAGAACATGCGAGTACACACATACATTAGGCCAAGGTTCAGAAAACCGGAACTGTTTTTGAATCGTAAAAGGCGATTTCCGCCACACACTGGAAATTTCTCGTGAGCGGTTACACATCTGATACAGATTTCCGCCACACACTGGAAATTTCTCACGAGAGGTTACACATCTGATACAGATTTCCGCCACACACTGGAATTTTCTCACGAGCGGTTACACATCTGATACAGATTTCCGCCACACACTGGAAATTTCTCACGAGCGGTTACACATCTGATACAGATTTCCGCCACACACTGGAAATTTCTCACGAGCGGTTACACATCTGATACAGATTTTTTGTTCCATTTCGCATTTTTGTGTGGTGACGGTATTTATTTTATTTTATAATGTACTAGCAGACCCGGCCACACGTTGCTGTGGCTAACGAAACACAACGCCATTACCCAACCTTTATAAAATCCACACCATCCGCTTGTCAGCTGCCCGCTGCCTGAATTGAATATTTGAATTTCTCGGCTACTCTCTACTATAATAAGCATGTATTATACATATAAACCTTCCTCTTGATTCACTCTATCTATTGAAGAAACCCGCATGAAAATCCGTTGCATAGTTTCTAAGATCTATGCGCACATACATTTGAGCGACTTCATTTTATACTATGTAATGATTTTTAAATTCTTCAATAATAATAATAACGTAGTATTTATAAAGCGCAGTTTTGTGATATTTCACTTCAAGTGCGCTTAGTTATAATAAACTTAAAATTAATCCTATAGTGTTCCTTACGAGTCCTTACAAAATACAAAATTGATGAAATAATGTGAAACAGAGAATATATAGTATATACAAAGCAATTCCTAAAGAAAAATGTTAACAACAAGAATTCTTAAAACTAAATTATAATAAAAAATAGGCGGCAGTTTACGTTTAGAAATAATAATAACAGAGTGCACATAAAACTATAGTAAGGAGGTAATCGAAACCAAACAATTACCAGAAACTTGGGGAACATGGCTTATTATAGTAGATTGAAAACAAGTTAAAGTTCATGAAAGGTATGATTTTTTAAATAAGTTTGTTTTTAAAGCTCTTTTGAATTCAGCCAAGTTCTGGATATTAGTAAGAGCTGAGGGAAGTTTGTTCCAAATAAGCGGGTCAGTTACACGAAAAGATCGATTATGTAAACGGCTCGATTTTACCAAGAAAGTTCGATTAAACGATTAGTAACATCTAGATCTGCTGACCTTAGAGTAATCTGCCTATCGCTTAAGTTTTGTCGGACACAGTTCCGATATATAGGCTGGCGCCATTCCTTGCAATGCTTTGAAGGTCATTAAGCAGATCTTGAACTCTATTCTTTCAGGGCATCGAAGCCAATGAAGGCGATCCCTTAGAAGCGGGGTTATACGGCAATACTTAGATTCACCAAAAATTATTGTCGCCGCAGCATTGAAAACGGACTGGATTCTATTGAATTGTTTTTTAGGTAAGCCAGCATACGCACTATTACAATAGTCCATACGTGAGACAACGAACGAATTTATGAGTGACTTTGCTCCATCAGAGGGAAGGCAACGCCTGATTGATTTTATCTGCCTTAGATGGAAAAAGCCTGAACTTACAGATTTTGAAATTTGTGATTCAAGAGAAAGACTATTGTCTATAGTGAAACCTAGAAATTTTATTTCTGTAGAAGGGATTATATCTGTGCCGTGAATATGAATTGGATTAGAGTCGATGAGGGCATGCCTTCCAGGAGAAGCTATCCAAATAAATTCCGTCTTGGTCGGATTAAGTTTGAGTTTATTGACAGACATCCAACTTGAGACTGTGTCAATGAAACTAACCACCTCAATTTTAAGGACGTCTTTTTCATCCGGGGAACAAAACTTGAAAATGAAACGATCGTCTACATAGCCTTGTGATTCAAGCGACTTATACTCGAATTACGAGTTCTAAACATAAATGTTTCTAAACGTTAAAATTACACAAGACTCAAAGTAACAGTAAATATGAAAATTGTATCAATCTTTGCACAGTTCTGCTGCATTCTCAGATTCCACATTTTTTTTTAAATTTTGTTCGATCAGAGTCAGTGGGACAATGAGAGCTTTTACTATTACGTAACATACGTTCCTTATCACAATAATGCTGTAGCTCTATCAAAAGATGAGATACACAATAAATATAGTAATTTATTAAAATTAAATAGTCACAAATACTTTGGGAATTCATACGTCATATATTGGTGTATAAATGTGTAAATTATAATTAGGCAACTGGAAATATTCTCCAAAATGACCTGAAAAGAATTACACAATTGTGATCTACCTAAAGAAACCATTCATTTATTCCAAATGCAATTAATAATGTAATTAAATGTAATGTCTTAGTAAATTCATTGAAGAAAAAATTAATAAAAATAATTAGATAAGAATCTAAAATACAAATTGGACAGTTCCGTACTCCCGCAACTTGCAGAGAGAGGTACTGGTGGTACCATCGATACATCGGTTTGTCACTGTTCGACACATACTGAGGTGTTATTTAGACATGGTCAATGTTGCAATTTTGTAAACCATTGATTACCTTACCTTAAATTTTGTATTTTTATATTACGTATGTATTTTGTTATTTTATCTCACTTCAATTTAAATTTTTGTTGCCTATATTTTCACTTCATCTATATACTTTTATTTCTATCGTAAATTTATTAATACAATTTTTTTCCCGATTTAAAGATATCCCTCTGGGCGTAAAATACAATAAATAAATAATTAAATATTTTATGTTCTCCAAAACAAGCTTGAAAATAAATTCATAACATGAATTATGTCATATATTTGGTTTGTAAATGTGTAATTTCTACTTCTTAAGAAATTCTAAAAATCAAAGTACTTTATTGAAATTAAATAGACACAAACACATATATACAAATAGACATATATTGGTTTATAAATGTGTAAATTCAAATTATACAATTGTAAATGTTCTCTAAAATGGCCTGGAAAGTATCTCCTACTTGTGATCTCACTAAAGAAACCACTCATTCGCTCTGAATGCAATTATTGTTGTTCTCCAAAATGACCTTGAAAAAAATCACATCTTTGCGATTCTTTAAAAGGCATAAAGAAACCAGCCCTTCGTCCAAAATACAATTATTAATGTTCCCAAAAGTTGTCTTGACAGAAACTCATTCCTGTGATCTCTTGACTGAAACCATTACTTTGTTAAGAATATTATGAACTAAATATACAATTTGGCTGTCCTGAAACGGGTATCCTTCCCAGTTGGACCGACAAAGTATCATTTTGTTATGTATTGTAATTTATATATATAAATAAATAAATAAACAATTCATGCAGATCTCTTTCCTCCAAAGGAAAGAAAGTAATAATTTTCTTGCATTTCTCTCCCACGCAGCACCGTGACTTCTCCGTAATCTCCGTAGACTCCTACATTACTACTAGCCGGGATGATACTTTTAAAAGTATGGAATGTAGTTAAAAGGGTAATAATAAGGGTAAAGGGTATGGTGAACGCATGTCTGCACCCCGCCAAAGGAAACATACACCTTATCATACATCTCCTTCACATGTAAAGAAAATGAAATGCAATTCCCGTCGCCGCGGCTGAGCCTTAATAAGATTTCTCCAGATGAAAAAGTAGTGCTTTGGAGGAAAAAGACATACGCATATTGTGTGTCTCATTTCTTGTCTCACCATTATTTAAAGTATAAGAAAGAGCTGTAGCGTTATTAGGATAAAGAACGAACGTTTAATGCTTTTTGTGTGCTGTCACGGTACCGTAATCGTGGATCGTCACGGTAATAATAAAAGCGCTCAATCGAAGAGCGTTATCTCCAATCGAAGAGCGTTTTTTTCATAATTCAACATAAATATATCACTAAGGTAGATCTTTTCCTAGACTTTTTTTCAATTGTTGAAATTCTTGTGTCTAAGTAAGTAAAGCAGATATTATTTAAAAAAAATGTAAATGTAAATGTAAAAACATAAATAAATGCACGAAGGGGAACAAATTTTTAAGATAGTTTAACAGCAAAAAAAAAACGGAATATGTGATACTAGGTAAAGCATTTGTTGAATTTTGAAAAAGAAACGACACTTAATTGGGTTTTTTGAGTGGGAAGGAATGGGAATGGGGAAGAGGAAAATAGGGAAGTTCGTGGTTATTCAGATATTATCACCAAACAAGGCTAATGTCATTTCAAGCAATGAATGATGGATGTTACTAGGGTGATACTGAGAATAGATATTATTCATAACTCATAAGATTGACATTAATTAATTTCATACTAATAAAAGGAACATTTTCTTTCCTCGCCACTTAAGATTCGAATACCACGATATTATTAGCAATTAAAACAGAAATAGGTACATTTTTAAATGCATCTTTGACCTCTGGTTGTCTATCCTTCAAAGTCAGCCAAATTTGGTCATGGTTCATCTTCCGCTAATCAATCTCACGATCTGCTATCAAAATTAGCTTCGCAACTACACCCTCCAGTTTCACCATCGCTTTTGGACTTCTTTCACTTTTAAAATTAAAAAAAAATACATACATTATATTTTTTTTTTCTTTTTTTTTTTGCTTCTCCTGTAGCAGGTTTGTAAACCTGGCAATATTACCTCTGTAAATAGCAATCCGCAATCCGCAATCCGCAATAACTATGAACTCGAACCAGCTATTTCGAAGTAATATTTTGGTGCTTCTTCCTATTATTTCATCAATCTTTCTATTATTTCATTTCTAAGTGATGGAGATATTAAAGTTTACTTCTTATTTTGGCCATTGGACAAAGAAAGAAAGAACCTCTAGATTAGTAAAGTTGAACTGTTTAGATCAAAAAAATCTCCTACAACGAAATTTCATGTCATTTTCAAATCATATCAGTTAGAGCAGTGGTTTCCAAACTCTTTTGGCCCACGGACCCCTTTCCCAAACTGTTTTGGCCCACGGACCCCGGGGCGGGTAGCACAACGGAGACAGAATGGAATAGGGTGGGACGGCATATTTACCACAACGGTTGAGAGGGGGGGGGACGAAACTTCCATATGACTTAAAAATGTGCCGAAACCTTGCCGCAGACCCCCTGACATCATTCCAGACCACTTTGGGAGCCACTGAGTTAGAGCATGCTGAAGACAGAACTTATTGCATTTTTGGAAAAAAAAACGTAGTACCAAAGATGTAAGCCGTCAATATATTGAAAAGCGTTTGACTTCACGGCAAATGCGCGGCAGTACTCCTGCAATGCCATTCGAGTTACGAATGCGTGTAATGTCACGAGACACGATATTGTAGGTATACATTTAATCAATGATCGTAATGAAAGATCATAAGTTTGCGAGTTTTTGAGATATTAAAAACAATTTCTCCGTGATTATCAACTCTGAAAATGGAAAACATGTTTTAAATAAGCTCTGTACCAAACGGCCAAACCTGTGTGTAAATTAAGAAATAAATAAACAATAAATTGACCGTCCTGAATTGCTTCAATTAATCAACATCCATGTACCCAAAAGATCTTTCTGACCTCTATTTCCCCTTTACTTTAATACCACCAGACACCGGCTTATCACTTTTCCCCAATTCCGAGACTCCATATTTCCCCTTTACTTTAATACCACCAGACACCGGCTTATCACTTTTCCCCAATTCCGAGACTCCATATTTCCCCTTTACTTTAATACCACCAGACACCGGCTTATCACTTTTCCCCAATTCCGAGACTCCATATTTCCCCTTTACTTTAATACCACCAGACACCGGCTTATCACTTTTCCCCAATTCCGAGACTCCATATTTCCCCTTTACTTTAATACCACCAGACACCGGCTTATCACTTTTCCCCAATTCCGAGACTCCATATTTCCCCTTTACTTTAATACCACCAGACACCGGCTTATCACTTTTCCCCAATAAGGAACTCCAGTGAAAAATATTATGGCTTTAAAAAAATATGTTCATATAGACCAAGAAACGCTGATTCTGAATATATAAGTTTTATTTCATAATATTAAATGCAGAGTTTTTAATAAATTATTAAAAAGTGCATTTTTAAACCTCTTCGGAAAACACAGCGTTAAGTTGGCATTACTGAAATGGTTAACCGTGACGTCACAGTTAACCTGTCACCTGTATATTGTATTGACATTTGAAATGACTTGAAGTGCACACGTACCTATGCAATTCAACATTTCGTGTTTTTGGTTTATTTTCATACTGTTTATAGAGATTTAGATAAATAATAGTTATTGTGTTTATTGAAACATAATTTAGGCCCTCAACAATTTACGAAAGGGGATATATTTGCGGACAATCTGCAATAAATGTTGTCTATTTGAGGTTAAAGTCGTGTCATATTTTGAAGTTTGTTTTTATGTATTTTCAAATTGTTTTTAGTATAGGGCTTTTTATACAAGTTGTTACACACTCGTCATGATCAGTGTATTATAAATACCAGTGTTTCTGTATGTATTATACATAAAACAATGTACCTACAAAGTAACACCTGACACAAAACACGACGTCACATGTATTTGCAATGAAAGAGATGATTTATTGTTTTTATATTGCACTTTGATTAAATACAATAACAGTAGCGGTGAAATGTGGACATTTTACCAATGTTTTTCTATATTAAAAGCAGTTAATCTTGAATAAAAAACACACCTCACACCTAAAAGTCATTGCAAAGCATTCCGCCATGATTATTCTGCGTTCTTCACAGTGTTGCCAACAGTTAGAAGTGAAATTTCCCTAGAATTTCACATTTACGCAATTACCTACGTAGCCACCTGATTGTGTAACACTAATCCTGTTATATGTTAATTAATATGATAATTAATTGGAAAGATATCGGAACTTGGTAAATATACTAATAATACCGTGATTTTCCAAATAAAACACTTTTTGCTACGTGAAGTAATAATTTAAAAGTACGAATACACTCACCACTGAATTAGAAACTGAATTCCAAATTAAAAAAAAACACTTTGCAAAATAAAAATCATAAGCAACCCGCCGCTCATTTGTACCAAGCGTGGTATTTTGAAGACCCCCCCCCCCCGAACGTGTCACGTAGTATGGGTACGTTCCCTAATATCATTTTGAGTTGTCAGTGTTAAAAATAACATGGCATGTAAGTACATGAAAAATAATTAAGATTCATAGGAATTCCAAAAAATATATATACGTATATATATAAATAATACCAGTAATACTGTCATATGTAATAAAAATTTTGCCAGAGTTCGAAATTTCCCTAGATTTTGTCCTGATTTCCCTTATCCCTAAAAAATATTTTTCTCCCCTAGATCTAGGGAAATTTCCCTCGACATAACATCACTGATTCAAAATGACAACTTAAAAAGTAAAAAAATTAGACCACCATAGATACGGTGCGTTTCTGGGAGTCTTTAAAAATTAAAACTTTGACAATTATTTTAACTATTAAAACTAACTATAAAAATAAAAATAAAAATGCAGTTATTTAAGTTTGAAGGTCTTTATTCATTAAAAAAAATAAAAAAATTGGACTGGAGTTCTCTATTCCGAGACTCCATATTGAAAATAAATATTCTGATCTGGAAGATAAATTTCATCTCAAAAATAATAATATAAATGCTGTTTACTCCAATACTTTTATTTTCTAGACATAAATAGACGTTTATACTTTATATTATTTTGTTACATTGAAAATCTATTTTTGTGAGGATTGTTAGTACCTTTTAACATTTTTACCTATGTATTTTATTTTATGATTTCGTTTTAACTTTTTTAATTATATTATATTTTATTAATTGTTTTAATTTTTATGTATTTACAATAACAGTGAAGTAAACAAATTATACAATAGAATGCAACATCACATTAGGGCGTGTAATAAATAAATAAATAAAAAATGATTCGGCGTCGTAAAGTTTGTTTTTGCATGTATTTTCATGGCATTGACATGCAACACCAGCCCATTGATGATTTAACTCAGTGATGAGTGATGAGTAACCCGCGGCCCGCAAACCCATTTCGTGTGGCCCACGAGCCTTTTCTTTCTGCCTACTTGACGAAAGTTCAACAATTTCTGCCCTTTTTTAGATTTTCACGGCCAAAAATATTTTTGTTTTTGGGGTATTATGCCGTGTTGCGCTACCTCCTTCTTTAGCCAACGTTTCGGACAGCGTTGCAGTGTCCATCATCAGGGCGGATGTGTAATAGTTAGGGGTGATGTTTGTACTTATCTACTTAGGAGCGATACCGTGTCGCCAGCTCCACTCCTCTACGAGCTGGCGCTACAATATACTTCAACATGTTTTTTGCGTTTAGCCTTGATGTAACCGTGAATTACCGGATACCAAGAACTATTGAGCTTAGCTCCGTCGTTTCTATTAATATTTATAGGATTTTTGTAAATTTCAATTGCCTCCGTAATCAGGCGTGCTCTATGAGTTTTGGGTCTTACCAGGACCTCGGGGACAAATCCAAAGTAATGGCCGGTTTCGAATAAGTGCTCGGCGATTGCCGATTTGTCAGGTGGCCAAGTTTACAGGCACGGAAGTATTAAACATCCGCCCTGATGATGGACACTGCAACGCTGTCCGAAACGTTGGATAAAGAAGGAGGTAGCGCAACACGGCATAATACCCCAAAAACTAATAACAAAAATTTCTGCCCTGTTTGGCAAAGGGATTTAGCGGAATATAATAAGATTTTTCTTGAATATTCCTGAAAGACAGTATTTCGTGATTCGACCTCAAATGAAAAAAAAAAATTATCAATAATAAATTAATAAAACAATTTATTTTAACTACTCGAACGAGAAAAATGAACGGTTGGCCAAAATTTCAAGTGATTTTTTTTAATGCTTCTGAATGACCAAAATGAATAAGATTTGTTGGTTTGGACATAAAAAAATTGCAGTCTATGATGGTTTTATTAGAAATTACCGTTTTAAAGTGTCAATTCGTAGGTGCCCTACATTCAGCAGCCTGCAAATAAATTAGAAAATGAATAAATAGACCCTCCGGCTCATCATGATCAGTGATGAAATCACCTGAAATCAGTGATGATCAGGTCGATCATCACTGATTTAGCAATTGTTGCTGTAGGGTATCCATCATTATGCGATTTACACCAAACCAAGAAAAACTGAGTTACTTTTTATTTATTTTATTTACGGTTATTTTTTAGGAACGTCTAGTTTTTATGTTCAATTATAATATTTTAATTAAAATTGCGTACCATTTCTACGAATAATTTAAAAAAATGAAATTATTACAACGAATAATTTAAAAAAATATGTAAATTCGTTTCATTTTCAGTTATGAGTTATTTGATTTTTTTTTATCCTATCTCCATATCCTACGTCTGTTGTGGATTAGCTTATATGTATATTAAATAGTTCAACATTTCAAATAATTCTTTATTCAGTAGCATTACCTGCAAATTATGAAAACGAAATGATTAATTTCTATGGTTTTGATAATCAGCGACTTCGTTTCTTATTTAGTGAATGATTGACCCTTGATCTCGAGGCCAGAAAACAATTATTTATAAACATTATTTATAAACATTATTACATAAACAATTATTAACAATTATTGTTTACTTGCATTACTTTTTTTTAAATACTGATTAAAGACCAGTGTCAGACGTCACACGGTGAACTCTTTAATGTGTATTTGAACTGTGATCCCTCAAGAACTAATTTTTACAGTGAAGGGATGAACTGTTTTAAAAGGCTCGATGAATTTGAAGAATGAATGGAACAGGCGGAAATGATTGAATTTCTAAATCGTTTAGTAATTGTAGAACCCTTACTGCCGTATTAATAAGACAGACTATCTGCCCAGTGTACGTTTAACATCTTCTCCCGCATCATACGTAAGGAAAGTTGTTTATTCGCCATACCCACCTATAATAAAGCCCCATTTAAACAAGGAGTCTTTATACCGCCCGGATCCAGTGAAGCTATGAGATTAGAGGTTACATGACACAATTACACAGGCTTGAATTTAATGTACCGACATTACACTGCCAGAATAACATATTGGAATGGAATTATATATGGACGAAAATACACACATATTATACCTACTTGCAAAAAACTTACCGGATTTTTACCTAACCTATTTTTTGTGGTTTTTTTCAATATGAAAATTATTTGTACACTCTAAACGACTCATAAAATAGAAACCTATTATAATAAAAAAAAAACCTTTTTTGACGTGTGTAATTATTTCACCAGGTGTACTTCTCTCCATGTTTAATTTTTTTTATGTCCCAACTGCTCTCAACCGCCTGGAGCCAGTGAAAATATGACATCCCCTATTGGGGCATGTTGTAAAGCTGAAGATAGAAAAAAATTGTGAAGAGGAAAGTGTGAAAGTACCTGGATCTTCAGATCTAGTCACTAAATACGGCTAAAGCCATTTATTGTAACGTTTCACTTCTGAAAGGTGGTAATACGAGGGCGATATTGATAGTATCTTCCACTCTGCAAAATTCACATTAAATCCGTCCGTGTGTAATTCTGGCAGTGTAATATTGATACATACAATGTACAGTACATGCCTGTGTAATTTCGTTCTGACACAGATATTCATATTGGGCAAGCGGTATGCACGGTAGACAGATTATCATTGTGTTTTTCTCGGGGTATACTCTTTACGAGTATATTTGATTGAATCTGTCACATTTTAATAAGAATTAAAGCCGTTAAAGGATGATGCTGAATTATATAACTTTGCATCTTGATTCCGTTTGCGATTTCCACGTAATTTTTCTCACGCAGAATCTAAATGATGTCACGACTGGTGATGGTACACTCTCTGATGTTTCTCATACCAAAGAAAATCGACGGGAAGCGAATTCAATTTTTTTGTAACAACATTATTCAGCCGGGATGCGAAACCCATACCTATCACCTTATGGCCGCTCGACAACTTTCTAAAGATCGTCGGCTTCGATGCAAGGATGTCGAAATCAGGAGATAAAATATATTTCGTAGGACAATAAATTGTAATCTTATTGTTACAGGTGTAATGGTCCGACACTCCTGGCTTTTGACACCAATTGTGATGAACCCCACCTAATTGATTTATTTTTCTAAGCTTCTACCTCGTAGTTCAAATCTCGTAGCTACGTTCATAATTCTACCCTTATGTCCTACTGATCATACCACTAGGTATGATGGCCTGACTTAACCCTCTTTCCGGATTATTTCTACCTCAGGCTCGTGATTTTTAAACCCCTATAGTTTTATAATCTAGCTAATCCTATCTATTTTCTCAAATCCCTGCGATTTTCTCGCAGTAATCAAGATTTAAGATTTTTGTTCACATTATTTCTATATTCTTCGTTGTGTACTTTTTTGTTTTAGAATTTACATCTGTTTGAATACTTAATATGCACACATATGTAGAGAAGATGTGGTAACCCCTAGATTCTTTTAGAGAAAGTGTGAGAATTTTCCGATCTATTTAGTTATTATTATTTTAGTATATTTAACCGAGTTTGATAAACTAGCCCCGCCTTAAACTTCGTGTCTATTTGATTTCCGTAGGAATTTAGTTTGTTTATTTAACTCTTCCTATCACCGCTGATATCGATGGCATAAAACAACGGTTAATAAATTAAACATTTCAAGAAATAAAACTTTACCTTACGGGTGTAGGATGTTCGTACTCGAGGGTCCAGTTTTCTCAATTGAAGTCCTTGTCTGCAACTTCCCCTGATATAATGTTTTGTATTCATGGTTAGTATTCATGGTTAGTACTCGCAAAATTGTTGAAATAGGAATGGATGGATATGAATGGATATGGGGATAATATGTTTTCTGAAAAGTCGGCTCCTCCGCTATCCAAGTGAAGACCGATGAACAACAATTACAAACCGGATTCTCCCAAGTACGCTTGCTAGACTTACCCTTAGGTCCGAGTTTTAGTCTCTTCAACGAGCGTCTTTTGTTACAAAAGGGGCCCTTCACGCCAGATGGGAGAATACCAAGTCTTTATGCCGTTTTTCTGTCTTACTCCGACTTTCGTCTCCTCCGGATTGAATTTAACTCTACTGAGTCTAGAAGGGGTATTTCATATCTTCCCTTATCATGCCTCTATCCGTTGAATGTGGCGTAAGCTTGTGAAAAGCAGATCCATCCTCCCACGTGACCGACCTAGCGTTACACTCCACCTCTGACTAGCTGACATAAAACGCATCTCATGAGCCTTATGTTTGCTTTCAGGTTCGACAAGGACTTACGGTATGCAAATAACCTGTAGCTATAATGCCGCGTCAGCGTACTGTCCGCATACGTTTTTTCCCTCCACGCATGCCCCATCTCGACAATACCGCCACAGGATCAAAGCTCTCCGACCAGAAAGGTTGACACTTACATTTCCGGATAGCTCATAATCACATACAGCAGCCTTGAAGTCTAGATGCATGTGCAAATTCAGGATTTAGGACTGTATGAGTATTTGAACACCAGTGTTTTTTAGATGAGGTCACTAGCCCCTCGTGTGTTAGGTATTTAGGATTATGGGTATGTTTTTGGATACCTATTCCCTGTAAGGGAGAAATCAAATAATTTATTTTGTATCCTTGTACGTTAATTGAAATCAATGACCTCCTGAATGATTGTGATAAGCTCTCTTTGAGTTTGAAGCCAGTCGCAGTATTTTACTTTGCGAAATTTTGCACGCTGAATCAATACTACCTATTGGCGATCGCTCTAGTACAGGGATTCCCAAACTATTTTGGACAAGTGACCCCTTTTCCAAAATGAACTGTTACCCCAGACCCCCCATGGCCAAATTACCTACTTTTAAAATCAACCCCCTTAGGGGCCGTTCAAGTATTACGTAACGCAATTTTTGAAGATTTTTGACCCCCCCCCCATGTAACGCGCCGTAATGTTTTCCTGTACACCCCCCTCCCTAGGCGTTACTTAACGCCCAAGTGGCTTTACTTGAAATTCACATTTAAGTTGCGCAAAGTGCTGTAAAAATGTTACGTAACGCGTTGTTCCAACCCCCCCCCCCGTAATGCACAGTAACGTTTTGCAAGACACCCCCCCAAGTACGTTACGTAATACTTGAACGGCCCCTTATTCATTCTGACTTAGGTTAATAGAAGATGACAGAGTGAGAATTAGCAATGCTTTATGTTAGCAGACTATTATGAATAAGGGGGCCTATTTTTAGTTTTTTCCTATTGATACAAAATACCAAGGTACAAGGTACCAATTGGAAAACTTTACACTTAGTTAAGTGAGTAAAAGAGGACTTCATTTTCTCATCAAAATTTAACAAAATAAAAATACATATAATTCAGTAAATATCAAGTTTAATTTATAATGATTATTCCAAATTAGGCACCGTACTTAAAGAATCTTAAGTTATTATATTTAAAAAAGTATTAATTCGCAAATAGAAAATAAAACATTCAGTGTGATGGATGAACCTGGTGACTATCTACCAATCTAGCTACATCTGGTTTAATATTGGTGAGTTGCAGCCTTAAGGGTCGGGTTTGGAAAACATCGCTCCGCATTAGCAGTAGCATCCACGTCTCGTAGCAGCAATACTAGAAAATTATATACGGGTAGTTAGAAAAATGTGTAAAGTTACTAGTGATTAATTTTTTTTTACTGTTATCTTACAAATTCTATAAGTTATACATACTGCAACTTTAGTTAAAACGCTGAAAAAGGCCTTCGCGATTATCTCTCCTGAACCTGTTGTAAACATTTTTACCAAAAATCCTTCCGTAATCTCAGAGTAAACACTATGTTAAAACACGCTATTAAATTAAAAACACTTCAGTGTATCTAGATTTTTATTGTAATTCGCCTAAACTTTCTGAATTTTTCAACTATTCTCCGCCATACAAAAATGTATGGCAAAATAATACGCCGCGCGATGTCTTATATAACGGTTGAATTTCACAGAATTCATTCAGTTGTGAGATAGCGGTCAAGGTGACACCACGCATATTTTTTTCGCAGCAATTTTGTTCGCTGTTAATTCGATTTTCGAAGGAATCATTGAGGAGATAGGTGTTACAGTAACCGGGTAAGTAGAAATAAAATATATTTATTATTATCTAATAAATTATTTTTAACTTGATTTACAGTTTACAGATTTTTTTTTTTTTTAAACTTCAGGTACCTTCAAAATGGGTAAAAATAAAGGAATTCTTGCTTACCGTGCCATAAAAAATAGACCCTCCCACTGGAAGAAAAGGAGAATAAGGTAATAATGTAAAAATTTTATTTTTTTGACTGATTTCTATCACAGGTAGTTCGAAGGTGGACTGAAGTCATTTTGCTTTTTGACATCTAAAAATTTCGGAATCCATCTTGAATTTCTCTGTAGTTATCTACCGATTTGGTTCAATATCAGAATTCGGGCGTTTAGGAGTGCACTGAACTCGGATCTAATGTCAAAATGCAAAATTTCGGCATCCATCTTGAATTTCTCGTGTTCTCTACTGATCTGGTTCAAAATCAGTATTAGGGAGTATTGGCGAGCACTGAACTCGGATCTAATGTCCAAATGCAACATTTCGGCATCCATCTTGAATTTCTCTAGTTATCTACCTATTTGGTTCAAAATCAGGATTAGGGCGTTTGGACGTGCACTGAACTCGGATCTAATGTCAAAATGCAACATTTCGGCATCCATCTTGAATTTCTCGTGTTCTCTACTGATCTGGTTCAAAATCAGTATTAGGGAGTATTGGTGAGCATTGAACTCGGATCTAATGTCCAAATGCAAAATTTCGGCATCCATCTTGAATTTCTTTAGTTATCTACCGATTTGGTTCAAAATCAGGATTAGGGCGTTTGGACGTGCACTGAACTCGGATCTAATGTCAAAATGCAAAATTTCGGCATCCATCTTGAATATCTTAAGTACTTTGACGATTTGGTTCAAAATCAGGTTTAAGGAGTTTGGGGTTCACCGAACTCGAATTTAAAGTCAAAATGCATAATTTCGACGACCATTTTGAGTTCTCTACCGATTCCGTTCAAATTGTAACTAAGTTTTATTGAAAACAACGACTGTCAGATCCATTGATAAATCGAATGAATTTCGATGTTGGGTAAATTCTGGGTTGTATTATTACAAATAAATTTATTTTATATGTTTTTTTAGGAAAGCAGCAGAAGCAATATAAATGACGTCGTTATAACAGAAACTATCAGTGAACATGTAAGTTTTTTTAAATAAACATAAGCGGCCTGAGTAATGCCTTCCATATAAACTTTTTGCTATAATGAATGATCTACCACACTTTTTGTGAATGTTTAGAATTATCGATAATAGACATGGAGAAAGGATGATGTCATTACAAAATGACAGTCTTATGAATAAATGAGGAGCTAACACTTATCACTCTGTATTGTTTTGTATTTTTTTTATTAATAAGTTTACATTACAAATGTATAGTATAATGTCCTCCACGCTAGCAATTCACCTGTGTTGTGGAGGACATTTTTCAATTGTAAAATTATATAATAGTAAACTAGTATATAATAGTAACTTTGTTATTTTTGGATAATGCTGTGAAATAACTATAATAATTGTGGGTAATAATTAATTTATTTTGAACTTACATATAACATTTGCAATTTTACCTGTAACACGCACAACACGAGTTAAGCGTGTTTTATACAAAGAAAAAAAAACTTTTCAACAGCCTTCTATAAAAAAACAGAGTGGAAGATACTTTATGTATCGCCCTGGTGTAAGACCACTATTCAGAATTGAAACGTTGCTTGAAATGGCTTTAGCCGTGTGTGGTGACCAAATCTGAATAGCCAGGTACTTCCCCTATATTATTCCCCTCCCACCTTATTCAGCCTCACAACATACCCCAATCAATGGCCCCAGGCGATTGATAACAGTTGGGACTTTGTAAGGTACATAAAAATAAAAATAAAACATTTAGTTGTTTCTTAAAAATTTGTCTGAACTTCTTTATATTTTTGACTGTCTTTTTCTAAATGTGCTTCGTTCTACTTTATATATATCAAAGATAAATTGTAAAATATATTCTTTCTTACTAGGTATTAAAAAAAATTGTATGCATATAAATAAACTTTCAAAAACAAAACTACCGGTTTTTTAATTTCTAAGGCGCAGAGTAAAAACTGGTTGTCGTAACTTATTCACACCCATTATTTTTTGGTAAAATTATAAAAAAATTAATAACATTATACAAACAATATATGAACCAAAAATTTTTTCCACATCAAAACACCATTAGATTCTATGTCACATTGAGTCAAAAACTAAGACGTCTGTAAAGGTCCAGGGGCTAAAAAAAGTCCACGTATCCTTACCCTTGCATAATATGATTTATAGTCTGTCGAGCTGTATCAATTATGTTGGCAATAAATTAAAATTTTACAAAGCAAGTGTATTTTTATTCCGTATTTTGTCAAAATGCTCACCAGCCGTGCCTGAATCTAACCGAAATACACAGTAGATCGCGGCGGCCGAGCTTGTTTGCAGCTACCAAAAATACCTAACTGCAGTGAATGGGCAGTTGACCCAGGCGCAAATGTCTCTATGAGCTATCCACGCTATTCCACAATATGATTCTTAGTATGTTAAGCTGTATCCATTATTATAGTAGGAACTAAATTTTAATTTTATAAGGCAAGTGTATTTTTATTTCCTAAGTCCGTAGTGTCTAGTATACCCACATCTCCTCTAGTCAGACGCAGGCGGTCAGCTGCGGCCGTGTTTGTCTACAAGTACAAGAAATACCTAACTGCAGCGTCAGCGCGGTTTGATACCCGACCCTTAAATCTTGACGTTCGTTGATTTTCAAACAGTTTCTTTGTTTCGTCAAAATGTTTGTTACCACACTGAAGCTTTTTTCAACTAGGTATGATGATGGAAAAGCGATAAGGTATTTTTCAGCAATGTTCCACAATGTAGGATACTGTGTTGCAATGTTGCGTTGCAACCAGAACTTCTGATAGCCTTGGTTGAACTTCTGCTTAAGCTCTTCGTCTGTGCTGATGGTAATCAACTCTTCTTGCATTATCAAATTGATTTCTTCTATGGCAGTGGTATCGTACGGATTTATTATCCATTGAGGAATTTGTAAATTTAAAAGATCCTTAAACCTCTCCTCAAAATCCTCGTGTAATTCGTCCTAGTGAGTGAAATATAATAAAATGTCATCATCTGGCAATTTTGACAAATGCAGAAACTGCGAATATTGCTTTCTGCCTAAATTTTGTTTATAAAGGATTAGTTTACCCACGAAGGCCGATATTATTGATTTTGTTTTAATCAAGTTAAGATCGTCACTCTGCAGCTGCAAATTAACTTTTTTGAACATTCCAAAGATATCAGTCAAGTAATAAATATCTGTTTTACAATTGTTCAGATTTTCTTTCAAATTCGGATTTTTTTCTTGTAAAAATTCCAACACAGATTCAAAAATGGCTGAAAATCTTTCTGAGCAAGAACCTCTGGATAGCCAGCGAACTTCAGTGTGCAGAAGTAATTGAATAAAGACTTCGTCGTTTTCCTCACATAGCTGAGCAAATAACCGAGAGTTCAAAGAATTACTTCGAATCTTGTTGATAGCATTTATTACATATTGTAAAGACTTATGCAATCTAGGACTCAGCTTTTTTGCTACTAAATGCTGCCTGTGAATCACGCAGTGAATGACCAGTACATCAGGCAGTTGTCGCTTTAAGTGAGCTATAAAACCACGATGACGACCAACCATAGACGGTGCACCATCAGTCGCAACAGAAACAATGTTCTTCCATGGAATAGCTTTGTCAGTAAAATAATGTTCCACGGCCTGAAAAATCGATTCTCCTCTGGTATCAGTCTCTAAATATGTAGCAAAAAGCAGTTCTTGGCACATATTTTCATCTTTGATTGAGTGTCGGTCGTGGAGGATTGTGGTCGATATCGACCCCAAGGCGTCGATATCGACCACTTTGGGAATCCCTGCTCTAGTATAATCAAGTTGTTTAGAATTGAGTGAATTTAACGTCGATTTTGCTTTCAGAAGACCCCGTCATAAGCTATAATTGATAAACCTGCCTCTTGACATTTATGCTTTATTTTGTTTATTCGTTGATGGAATCTAGGTGACTGTGTCAATGGATGACATTGAACTCCAACCGAATTTTTAGATACACAATCGAAGGTCATATAAACACACCCTAATCATGCTAATGAACGGAACCGATAGGTATTTGTCATACCTATCAATTGGCTATCTGCATTGATTTTAGTGTTACATATTTCATTTCTCATGCTTATTTGTTTTTATTTTGTAATTTTAAAATATGGAATGTATTGCATTGCACTTCCCCTGCATACATTCTGGAATAAATTATTATTATTATTATATAAATTATTAAATTACCTAAAATTGATTGAGAGGCACATTTCTATCACATCGTGCGATACCTTTTTATTATTTTTTTTTTGTGGTACAGTACATACAATAGATACATAAATATAATGAAAGTATATAAAAAATAAAAAAAAACTTAATACAAATATACATATTTTTTTAAAATGTACTCCCATAATAAGCAAATGCTTGTGTGTATGGGAGGAAGTATTATTTGTTAGGTTATTTTGATTTTTTTTTTATTTAGTATATATTAAGAATAAGAGAAACATATGTGTGTATATGTATATATTTTTTTAATTATTATTTATTTTTTTTAGTTAAGGTTTTCAGTATATTTTTTTAATTGTGTTTTGAAATTTTTGTAACTGTCCTTAAGGGATCTTATATTTTCTGGTAATTTATTAAAGAAATTTGTTCCTAAGTATTTATAGTTTTGTTGACCCAAAGTTTTTTTACAAATGGGAATTGGTAACGTATATTTTTGCCTAAAATTTACTGTGTTTTTGAAGGGTATGGATTTGTTTAGGATATCCTCTTTGTAAACTTGTAAGGTTGAATGATACAGGAAGAGAGTATTTAATTTTCTGACTTTAAATTCTTTGAATATGAGTTCAGATGGATATAGAAATGATTTTTTTAGTATTATTTTAATTATTAGTTTTTGCGCAATGTAAAGAGATTGTGTGTGAGTTTTATAGGCGCCACCCCATCCTATTATACCATATTGGATTATGGATTGACAGAGTGCGAAGTACGTCATTCTCAGTAGTTCTTTACTTAGAATGTGTCTCAAACAGCTAAAAATATATGTCAATTTTCGTACTCTGTTTTTAAGAATGGTTATATGCGGTATCCATTTTAGACATTGGTCAATAGTGATTCCTAGATATTTGGTTGAAGTTTTCATTTCAATATTAGTACACAATAAGTTACAGTGGTGTTGTTGAGTGTGTGGTGCAGAATGGATCCTTATGTTTATTTCATTCGGCGTGTTTGTTTTTTTTATGAAAAATGGTATGTAATGTGTTTTTTTAGAGTTTAATGTTAGTAGGTTATTGTCAAACCATGTTTTTAATTCATTCATGTCTATGTTAGCCCTTTTATTTAGTTCTAACCATGTGTTTGCTTTTAGAAGAAGCACTGTGTCATCTGCATATGAGATAATTTGCCCGTATTTAGCAACTTCAAATATATCATTTACATATAATATGAACAAAAGTGGTCCTAGAACTGTGCCTTGTGGTATTGAGAAGTTACTACTTTCGGAATCACTTAGTTCATTTAATATTTTTACTTGTTGTGGTCTATTTTCCAAAAAGCTTATAATCCAGGATAGCACCAGTCCATTTATTCCAATTGATTTGATTTTTTTTATTAAGTTAGTATGAGATATACTATCAAATGCTTTTTTAAGGTCAATAAATATTCCAATGCATTTTTCATTTGAGTCTAGGGCGGTATATATATAGTTTGTTATTTTCGCAATGGCATCATGGGTGCTGGTGTTTTTTTTGAAAGCATACTGTTTAGAATTTATAATGTGATGTTGTTCTAAGAAGGCCCAGATTTGGTTTTTTACAATTTTTTCGAATATTTTTGATATATTAGATAAAAGGGATATAGGGCGGTAATTTTGTGGGTCTTTTGGGCAGTCTGCTTTATATATCGGTGTTATCATTGTTCTTTTGTAATTATTTCGAAATACACCTTTTATAAGGCTTGTATTTATTATATGAGTTAATGGGCAAATTAGATATTGTTTCATTGTTTTTAATATGTTTACATCTATGTTGTCATAACCGGGAGCAGAGCCCCCCTTTAAATCGTCGATAACTTTTCCAACATCAGTTTCTGTTATTTTGTTGAAATTATTATATTGGTGTTGGGTAGTGTGGGGATTATTTTTATTATTCTTGGGAGATGTTTGTATAGCGTTTGCCAGATTTTTTCCAACATTTACAAAATAGTTGTTTAAAATATTGCAGCATTTTTTAGTGTCGAGTTGGACATTGTAAGTTTTTTTCCCATCTGAAATTTCGGATATACAACTTCTCTTTTTATTTTTATTTATTATTTCGTTTATTGTAGTCCAAATTTTTTTATTATTATTTCTGGCCTCTAATTACATTGTGCCAATAATTAATTAACTCCAATGAACGAATGAGATAATGAATAGATACATCATTTTTTTGGTTTATTTGTTTACACTTCACATAGACGACCTTCGGTATACTGACCTTCTTTGGAGATTGTTTATTTCTACGGTCATTGTCCTTTTGAAGCACGATTCATTGTTTAACTAATCCATTTTCTATCTAGTTTTTGCCCAAACATTGATAGTTTAAGTAGGTAATTTGCTAACCTTAGAGGTATCTGGATGACCTAGTTTCAACTAAGGTAAAACTTGCTTGACCTAGTTTTGAGAAATATAGGTATTTTGGTTACGAATCAAACGGACATCTTATGTCGCCAATCCTTATACGCGCTTAAATAAACAATACACCTACCTAACTAAAACAAGTACTTGTATGACCTAATTTTTAAGTAGGTATTTCCTGTTTGACCTGATTTTAAGACGCACAATTACTCCCGCACACGAAATATAGAATAAAGAGCTTCGTCAATAGTCATTAATTACGTTCTACGCGCCTCGATTAGTTTTATATGAGTTATAATAAATTAGCGTATTTACCTAACTGAAGAAAATACCTTCATATGTGGCCTAATTCTAAAGCAGGTATTTCCTGTTTGACCTACTTTCGAGCAAGTGAGAATTGTTATCAGTGTGTTAGTGACAAAACTTCAAAGGTCCGATTGATTTATTGGTGATGTACGCCCGTCCCTTTTCTTCTTGCCCCTGAAAATAATTAATAATTGTTTTAATCTTACCAGCCTCGATCGATTAAAATTTTTCCAGTCGGGAATTTTATGACAACGACATTGTGATCGAGGCTTCCTTTTTTGTTTGTTTTCTAGCTAATGGATTCCTATCGGCCTTTTTGAGAAATGACTCTGATGATGAAAAAAAAAAACTCTTCAAATATCTGTCTATTTAAGATTCACTTCGGTATTTCACTTAGTTTCTCAACCTCGTATTAACTATTGTTTTTATTTCATTCGCATTCGAGAGATGATTCATCAAATAACAAATCAGATAATTTAATTTTAAAATCCGGAATTAGGTAGATTACTATTTATCCTGAGTATTTTAATATCACTATAGAATTAATAACTGTAGATACGCACGCTTTCTAAGTGCTCGAATTATTATCACTACTGTTTATTATAATTCGTTATTTAATTCACAATGAAATTTTAAGGCATTTTATTATGGAAACACTGTCGCAAAACCATGACACGAGAAATTCGTTATTGTTATTTATTTCACCGATGTTAAGTAATTTAAAAGTAAAATTATAGTTTTAATTATTATATCGCCTTTAGTGAGTTTTAAAAATAATCGCGTGATGTGTTTTCTTTTATCCGGTAAACTGTATTTATTTTAAGACACTGTATTTTTGTTAAATATGAGAAAACCAATAACTTTATGTTGTAAAAGAAACCCGAATATTATTAAATTCTTATTTACTGACTTTAAACACTTTCATTATAAAACAAAACACCCAAACTTTCACGAAGTATTATTTTTAAGCATTTTTTCGGATTTTTAATTCCTCAATTTTAAAAAGGGAGATTGTATACCGAATTTACTACTTGGAAAACACTTGTAGAAATTTCAACTTTTAATAAAGAGTTTTCCACGACGACTCGTATAACCGCGCACTTTTACGTTTGTTCCTGGACCCCGGTCTGTATCCCAACTGCCAACGGACTCCCCTTCCTTTCTCAAACCATGGTGTTTTAAAGACTTCTTAGAGCTCTCCTTTGGTAGGAAAATGACTTCTGATCACCCAGACTTTCATATAAAAAAAAAAACAAATTCGGTTCCTCCGTATACGACCTTTTGTCAAATCTCTGATAATCTCCTATCTCATGTCTTAGTCTAGTATCTCTCTCACGTAGAAAATCATATAAATTTTCTCATTGACATGTATTTATATTAAATTTTTTATGTGCTTGCTCGTAAGTCATTGTTAATGCCCACACCATAAAAAGTAATTGTTTTTTCCTAAAGTAAATATTCGTATTCCGCTTGCATAATTTTGTTTAGATCGTTTCGTATTAATGATGCCCTTAATTACTTGAAATCGTGTTCTATAAAATTATTTATATAATATCATGTCAACAAAGTGATAGCCAATCTTTTCCTCTTGTTCAACGATTAGCAATTTCTTCGACGATTCACACGTATTTTCCCAGTATCAGGCTACGTTAAGCATCTATTCCTGTGATTTGATTTAATTGTAGAGTGACCAAAATGTACCGTGGCCTTAGATATGCAATATTCTCAATCTCCTGTTTATTGTTAATGGTGTCGTCAGGTCAGAGTAATCTTTATACCGGTTCCTATTAAAGTCAATTTAAGCAGTAGTTCTAATTAGTTTTTTTTTGAGATATTTGGTTCTAATAACTTCGATCCACCGTTCCATCTCCATATCAATAGGTTTTTCCCCCTTTTCAGGTTATTATCTTCAGTCTGTGAAATTTTCAGAGATTCTACCCGTTTTTGTGATCACTGCAGGTCGGTTTTGATTTAATCATCCCCTGGGACTATTCATGTTACGTTTTCCGTGCCCTTATTGATGATTTTTCATTTATTTATTTTCAACATTCCCGTCTAAGATTTTTTTGTTTCCATTTGAAATCTCCGGCGCCCAAAACCTCCAGTTCTCGATCGCGCCTTATGTAAACACGACCCGGGGTCAATAATCCTCCAACTCTTTGTCTTCAGTATTGTTTATAATTCAGTTCATTCAACCTAGGTTCCTGTGAGAATTAATTCAAGGCCGCTCAAAATGATCAAAGTCCACTAGGACCATGTACGCCCCTAATTTCTCTGATTGGATCAGATTATTATTAATCGCTTTACTCAATCCCTTATTGGTAGAATTTAAACTTTCTTTGTTTATTTATTTTTATTTAAGTACATAAAACAGGCATTATGCCCATAAATTTATATACACGGATGATTTAAATTACAAAAATTATAACAAAGATAATATCAGTAATAATTAGCTACTCGTGAAAATGCAAAAGTGAATGACGAACAAGAATGAGTTAAAGGTAGCGTACAAAAGAATCATCAACAATTTATTATTGGCACCTGTGCTGATGGGACAATGATTTAGTAGGTACAGTATTTTCTGTCTTTGAATAAATTCTCGAGATAACTATGGGACTTCCCTCGCTCCAGTCTTTATACAGATCTCTGTAATAGTTCCCAGCTGCTCGGACAGATGTCGCCAAATGTACCGATTTCTCTACATAATATTTAGGGGGGAAACAAAATTTCTTGTAGGTTGAAGGTTGGTATTCATCACAAAGGAAATAATATATACCCATTTTGTGAGAGTCGGTTTATACGAGGTGTTGAGGCTCCGTAGTAAGCGTTCAAAAAAGGAGAGATATTATGTTAATATGAATGTTAAAGGGAGCGCGTGAATACTAAAAAACGATAATAAAATATAATTAAGCAAAATTGTGAAAATATTTTATAAAACAAGACTCGCGTAGCAAAATTCTCCCGACAAATGCCTAAGTTGCATTCAAAGATACACAACGATTTTTTTTTCATACCGTGTTGAATCCCAGAACTACTAGTAAATATAGTTTTAAAAAAAAATTATCTAGTGGGATTTCATGTAATTACCGTTTCGACTCTAAAAATATATCTTCAAAAAGAGCAAATATTTTTTCAGCAACTCAACTTAAGTATTCAAGGGAAATACGTTATAATTCGGAATGCGGGGCTTAAGCCTGATTTACTCCAGTGATTCCTGACATTACATATATTTAGAGTAATAAATTAATATACTTATGTGAAATTTCAGACTTCGGTGATTCTTTTTTTAAATTCAAAAACAAGCAAAGTAAAAACTGTTACACGTGTTGTCACCGGTCACCGAGTAACCGCCCAACCCCTCACAGAACCTTATCCAATACATGTTAATAAAAAAATGAATACTTGATATTTGTTTTTAGTTGAAAACAAAAAACATCAATATTGTCACTGAGAAAAAAATCATTTTTTTTCTCCAAATAATGACAGGTATCACTTGTAAAATAAGTCAAGTCCCATAATCGGTATCTTTTAAAATATTTTTTAAAATATTTTTTCAGTTATTTTTTTTTTATGCTGCTCACATTTAGGGTTACCATCCATCCGAATTAGTCCGGACATCTAGCCTTTTGTCCGTCCCTTTAATTTGTCCGGATTTTTTTGGTTAAGATGGAATATGAGTAATAAAACTTAGATAAGTAATATCAAATAGTAGCGTAGGGAGTGTGGCGAACCCATCGCTCAGGGAGTGGAATACACAAACCTGCAATAGCCATCCCAAGCCAAGGTGTTAGCTACCGTGCTCAGGCTGAATGTCCTGGAGAACAGCGTCATGAACGGTGCCTCCGAGAAACAAGGTCACATCTCGAAGTATTTAGACCTCACTCCAGCACTCAGGGCTCTGCTGGAGTGGACCTTCTATTTCCCTGGTAACTCGTGGGACATTGAAGTACAAGTTTAGAACAATGTTTTATTATGGTAGGGGTGGAGCCCTTGCTAGTTAATAATGTAGATTACATATGGTCGCCCCTTCGGAGTTCTCGCAAGAATCTATTTTTTTTTAAATAAACGGCTCTACATTTAATGTAACGAATCTAGACCTTCAATGTCCCCTCATACTGTGTTAGGTGGCGGTATGCGGGCGCGCCTACAGGACTGTACTGTAATGGTCATTTCTACAATTCTAAAGCCCATGGAGGTAATCACCGCCAAAGCAGTGAGCCTCATGGACAGTAAAACAAGTGGTTAGTAACATCAACATAAAAAAAGTAAGATAAACCAAATAGACAGCAGCTGTCATGAGTAATCAGCTCATACAAATCAAGACCATACACAATCCGGCGGGCGGCACCGAGCACTGTTATAAAATTTGTACAAAGTAGAACTGGTGTTACCGCAATCTGGCTACCAGCAGTCCCCGAGACAGTGAAGGAGGCTGATTGTCCGGCCTCCCGACAACCGGCAGCGTCGTCCGTAAGCCAGCTAGCCGGTGGGGCCTAGACGAGAGTAATTGGAAATCATAGAAGAAGACCCTAGGGAGAGAAGCGTCGGGTTGCCGGAGGCGGGACGGACAGCCTCCGGATGTCGTTCAGCTTTCTCCCCAGCCTCTTCGTGTCACGGGAGGTGGCGCGGCAGACAGGTGCAGCTCCACCAGTCCAGGGTCCAACCCCTTATATGGGGAGAAGGACGGTACAAAACGAGCAACTGAGTTCAGTTCTCACAAAAAAAACATAACTAAAAAGAAAAATTTATTGATAACATAGTAAACCACAAAAAAGAAAAAATAAACAAGAGCGTGTGGAAATCAGCGCTGGGCATGTGAATGCACCATATAACTAAACTAAAAATCATAAACATTTAAAATAAAATGGCGATTTAGAAAGAAAAAGAAACAACATAAAATAGACATGAGCGTTTAATTATGCAGGGCATCTGTAAACAGTAAACTATGAACCTAAAAATGTAAAAGCATAAAAACATAAAAATGTAAAGGTGAACAATAAACTTAAAAATGTAAAAAAAACATATAAAAACTGTAAAAGCATAAAAACATAAAAATGTAAAGGTGTAAACAATAAACATAAAATGTAAAATAAAATATAAAAATGAACATCCTGGGAAATTGGTAAGAGAGTAAGAAGCAAAGAAAGTCCGTGGTTAGTCAGGAACAAGTACCTCTGGTGTCAAAATCTACTAATCCGCGATAATCGCGACGCAGGCAATCTCTCAACTCAGATCCTTGTAAAATTCCTCAAGCACTCGAAGTTCGTCTTGTTCGAAACCAGATCAGTGTTCCACACTGGTCTGATAGGTATGTCCAAACCATCGAGCATTTCTTCTCTAGCGTCTGGTTGGTTGATACGCATGCGCAGTTGGGGTGGGGGGACAAGGAGAGGGTGTGAAGTCTCCCCCTGAATTCCCCATGCCCGGACTGAAGCTGGGTAATGTGGTGATCTCGTGGGACAAAAAAAAATTGGACCATTCGAAAACTAGGGGCCTTTTGGGTACCTAGGAGTGCTGAGGCCACCTCTGTGGATTTCCTTTCCGGGGCCGTAGGAAGAACTAAGAGGAGAAACCGTAGAGAGGAGAGCTGAGGCCACCTCCATGAAATCTTCCCTTGTGGGGCCTCAAGGAAATAAGGGGAAGGGCACCCTTCCAGCGCGGGGCCTTTGTGGAACCAAGGAGGAATGAAGTGGAGAGATGATGTCCTCTTCCCATGTGGGGCCTTCGAGGAACCATGTAGGAGTGAAGAGGAGAAATGAGGCCATCTTGGTGAACTCTTCCTCTGTGGGGCCTTAAAGGAACCAAGGAGGAGAGATGAAGTTCTCTTCCCTCCTGGGGCCCTCGGGGAACTAAGATGGAGTGGACTCTTCCCTTGTGGGGCCTTTAGGGAACCAAGGGGAGGTGGACTCTCCGTCGTGGAGCCTTCGGGGAACTAAGTAGTGGAGAGGAGAGATGAAGCCCTCTTCCGTCGTGGGGCCTTCAGGGAACCAAAGAGGAGTGAAGAGGGGAAATGAGACCTGGGAAGACACATTGTCGGACCAGAAGACATAGCTTAATTTCGAATGACAATCCTGGTGAACTTTATAAAAGGGATTGGGTTACTGTCAAAGGAATGAGGTAAAATGGGAGATAGTACAATGGGTCTATGGCTTATAATATAGTGCTCTCGGGAAATATATATATGTAAAAAAAATATATATCTTTAAACTTTAGTAATTTCTGAAAACAAAATATAAATCTTCTTTAACAATCAACTCATGGAGATCATACAATACATTAAATTACAATCGCAAACAATCAACAAGTTCAAACATAAAATATCTTCTTCAAAACTTAACTCTTTTTTGACAAATATATTATAAATTTTAATATTTTTCTGCGCCAAATACTTGACAGAGCAGCTCCGGTTCATTCAAAGTTTTCTTATAGAATTCTTCGCAGCTCATAGTTTTAAGGTTGTATTAAATCATCAACAGCGATCTGGCCGAGGGTACAGATAATCTATTACGCTCTTTTATCCCATTAGAGAAAACACTCTTGCTACAATTGCGTTTTGAGCTTGGATAGCAAAAATGAACTCACAAATACTCTGGGTAATCTGGCGATTGTGAAGTTTGTAAAAATAGTAACCCACATTTTATGGACCATCATACTAAAAAAATGCATCGTTTTGTTGGGATATGAATGAATTGACGGCTGCTATTTTATCGAAAAGATTTACATCATCGAAATGATTTAAACCATGGTCCCGGGAGAGTGATTACCATTCTATAATCGAGAATGCTGAGGAAAAGTATACAATATATTGATATTCATCTGTATTTATCTTCCTTGTTGCAATGCTGAACCCCTACAATCCTTTTCAGAAGTGTTATAAAATTCAATGCCCACGCTCTGGTAGATGGGACCTCATCTCTACCGCAAATTAATATACCTACTTTGACCTGGAGTCGAAGATGGCGTCCTAGTTTCCGTAAAGAGAAACAAAGTTGATTTGTGGTAATCATTAGCGTTTTCAATGTGTACCCAGTAAATAATCCCCACCTAGCATTACATTTAGCAAACCTTGATTAACTTAGAAAATGTTATTTCGATTGTAATACATAATACCTATATGTTTTCACACCTTAGTACATACTTCAAGAGAAAGCGAAAAATATCACCAATTGACATAATAAAATTAATCTCTAATCTATGAATCATTCGAATTCACATTATTATTCAAACTAGATGGGGACTGTATTATTATTTACATAAAATCGTTTACAATTTACCCTTTTGTATGCATTTTGTTCCATGCCTTTCAGATTGGTCGTGGCTGCATTTATTGTAAAAAAAACTTTGAATGCTTTTCAATCGGATAATAAAGCTTGAGTATCTGGTACCTACTTCTACCGTCTCGTCGTGCCATTATGTGACTTATTCTTATACAAGTTAATGTCGGAAAATGGATCACAAACGATGGAGAATTTTTAATCTGTGCACATCAATCACGATTCCGTAACAATGCAACATAAAGTCGTTAGTGGTTGCAACGTTATGTTAGATAAGTGATATTCAATGAATTATTTTTCATTTAAGAAGATGCTATTAATAGATCTGCATGAAACATGAAACAGAATAAGACACAGTAATAAAATTGTAACGACCGAAACTGGGGATCGAACCCAGGACCATCTGTCGACAACATTCTAACCACTAAGCTATTTGAGACCTGCATATTTTCTGTCATTTTCGTAAATCTCAGATCTCAATTTAACTCCTCAGGTTTCGGGCATATTCTGTCAGAGGGTCAGAAAATTTTAATAAATGTAAAATCTAAATAAATGGAATATTTCTAAATGTATCCGAAAATTAAAACACTGTTTTTGAACAAGCATATTTTATTACAATAATGTATTGCAAACGTTATTACCTCACTCTTTTGTCATTTCATAAAAATATTCTCGAAATTTATAAATTTTTCTCAAATTGCGGTCGGAAACTTTGGTTTCACAGAGGTGAACTTAATTTTTTTGTTGTTAATTTCTAGATCTGAATATAAAATGTGGTAATTTCTCTTTCTAACGCCCTCGCCGTTTAGATCATACATACGTCGTAAGAGTGATACAATGATTTCTATGAGATCTTTGTGAGCTGTTCCCAAAAGCGAATAAATGAGCCTGGGGGGTTAAGAATTACCAATATTATCCTCAATTACATTTTTTTAACGTAAGATACGGGAAAAATTTAAAATTCATACGTTTGTCATTCAGGTATTTGTCTTTATTTTAAAAAACCTTACACTAAGCGTATAAGTAGTCGGAGCTACTTACAAGTCACTCGAGCATCAAGCGCAAAGCACACGATGCGCGTAGCATCGCGTACGAACACGAGCAAAATAGTATGGCGGGTACCCACGAGCGGCGCGTATGCTACACGCATGAAGCTCGTGTCGATTGTTAGTAGCTCCATACACGAATGCACTAGCACTATCAAAGGTAAATGATTCAGTAGAGGAGAAAGGATTTAAGATTCCACCTAAAGTGATTTCGTATAGTTAATTGGATAATTATGGACAATATTTCGGCTTCATTTTTGTCTTGTCAATTAACAATTAACTGCTCTTGTCAAAAGTCAACATATGTATCTTTGTATTATAAATTACCAGAAGAACGGAGCCCTGTCAAAATATATATTTAGTAGTCGGGAAAGGATATAGGTGTCATAACAGTTGAGTAGAACATAATACTCGCACAGATGTGTAGCTTGCATACAAAACGTTTCAAATTTATTATTCGACTTAAGAAAAGAAAATTTCAATAAAAAAGGTAATTTATAAACTAATAAAAATACCACACCGTAAAGTTTTTGAACAAACTTTACATTAGCTCTACACATGCAGCCTCGGGGAAAATAATCGGCCTAGGTCATCTTTAGGGATGCTGTGTGAAGGGTCTTTTTGGGAAAGGAATGAGAGGAAGTTCCAGGAAGGAAAAGCGTATGGGGAATGGATAGGAATCTCCAAGTCATTGTGTCCAGGAGTGACGGACGTACGAATCCATCCCTTCTCAATGCGGTGCAAAGCGATGTTCCGAGAGAGTCCGGCTGCAGAAGCTAAAGGAACTCCCTCAACCAATCTTCCGGTCTGGCATGCCATGCAGCTGGCGGGCAGACGCATCCGCCGCCAACACCCGAACAAACCTCACCCCATGAATCCGAACACCTCCGCTAAACCACCAAACGTGGCAGACCACTTGGGGTGATCTATGGCAGAATCAATAAATGGTTTCCGGGGCGGCGGCACCCATACCCGCCTAACAAGTTGAGTTCTTGCTATTCCTTTCTCGCAAAAAACCCAGAAAAGATGCTGGACCCCAGTTATTTTTGGCAAGGATATCACTTCTGGAATACACATATTTAATATTTACGACGAATTAATCGTCAATTTAGAGCACAAGATTACTTTTTTCAACAATAATGTTTAAATAATTAAATACATCTACCGTTGTAGAAATTTAATTCCTCTTTTTTAATTTTAATTGTTTTATTTGTGTATTAGAGACTGTGTGTCCATTTATATTACACATGTGACACAAACTACACATTTATGAGGAAATAAAAGAAACATTAAATCGTTACATGAGTTATATACATATTATAGCGGGTAACGAGTGGCAATTAAATGTCTCTTGAATTCTTCGTTAAATAATATAAAAAACGGTGGCCAATTTTTAAGCATGAATTACTTGTATGATTTGACGTCTAAGGCAACTTGAGTATCGAAGACTAGTATTCGACGTATCGTAATTGGAGTGGCAAAGGAAGCAGAAACACAACCGTCATCATCGTCAACTCAACGACCAACATTCAGTACACCAGGAAAGAAACGACCCAGACTATCAACCAAATCAGATATAGATGATTTCGATAAGGAAGTTATTAGAAGATGTGTATATGATTTTCATTTAGTTCATAAGTCTTTGCCAACGATGAAAAAGATTCAGAGAGTTCTGAAAGGAGACATCGAATACGCAGGGTGTTTAACTACGTTAAGGAAAGTTGTTCGCAATTTGGGTTTTCGCTGGAGAAAAACGGAAACAAACCGAAAGCTGCTTATTGAAAAAAATGATATCCGACTTAAACGTACCACATATCTCACTAAATTAGAAGAATACAGGAATGACGGACGTCCTATTGTGTATTCTGATGAGACATACATTCACAGTACACATACAACACCGCGTACGTGGACTGAGAACTCCAATAAAGGAGCTAAAGTTCCTGTGTCTAAAGGCAAACGTCTAATAATACTTCATGCATGCAGTGAAAATGGTTTTGTACCCGCACTGCTAACATTTAAATCTGATCAGAGGACTGGCGACTACCATGGTGCAATGAATTCTGCCAATTACAGAAAATGGATCACGGAGAAGCTCTTGCCAAATCTGGAACTTTGGTTTTGATCTGTGCTTGTTATAGACAATGCGTCATACCACAATGAAGAATGCGAAAGGATCCCGACATCAAGTTCAAGAAAAGGAGTTATGCTGACCTGGTTGGAAAGCACGGAATACCGTATCCGATTAAAAACACAATACCAATATTGTATGATATTATTAAGCTCCACAAGATACGAGTCAAGAAATTCATTCTGGACCAATTGCTGGAAAAGCATGGTCACTCGGTATTGCGTCTGCCACCATACCACCCGGAGCTGAACCCAATAGAACTCTGTTGGGGAATAATAAAAGGACGCGTGGCTGCCAGGAATGTTAGTTTTCCGATGGATTCCGTCCAGACTTTACTTGGAGAAGAAGTTGTCGCAATTAATGCGCAGACATTCAAAGACATTTTTAGAAAGGTCAAGGAACAAGAAGATAAATACGAAAAATTAGAACCCAAGATCGATAATTACACTGATGAATTCACAATACATCTCGGGGAATCAGATGAAGATACCTCCGTTGGATCATCTTTGGGATCTTCAATCAGTGGGGAATTAAGTGGTATAGGTGAACTTTTAGATGATTCTGACTAATGTGCTAAAGGTCCAGTCGTCCAGTGGGATATTCTAGGAAACAATATAACTTTGGAAATGTAGGTAAATTATACAAATAGGAAATACCTATAACAAATTAACATTAAGCATGCTTTGTAAAATAAATATTTCTGGTCAGAATAATAAATAATTATTCTTCGAAAAACAATTAGGTATAATTTCCTATTGCCGTAATTTCCGTGAATACATTATCAATGGAAGTTTGTTATTTCCAGCATTCTTAAATAAATGGCTAAGATTTATTAGCAATACCGTTGTCTTTTTTTATGAATGCCCATTTGAATTCAATCCTGAAGATTACCACATTTAGTTTAAAAAAAAAATTGATAACCTTCAGCATTTCAATAACGATGTTGTAAAACAAAATAAGTTTCACAATTCATTCGTATTCACAATTGTGAAATAATAATTAATTTTTTTTTTAAAGCCTAAAACGAAACACGCTGTATGAAAGTTTTGCATCTGTGTGAGTACTGTGATGAAGTCAACTTAACTTGAGAGACCTATACCGTCCCCGGCTGTGGTTGTTTGGTACACACAATTTATAACATTCCAGGAGGTATGGGCTATCTCTTAAATTATTAATGATTTTGTACGCCGTTACTGCAAGGGCCCCACTCCTCCATAAATGGAGTCTTTGGCAACGCGTTTCTGTGAGCAGATCTTCATGACGCATGAATCGCGGGTACTCTCCGTGCATTCTCATATTATACAGGTATCTAAGAAACTTTTTGAATCTATTCCAATTTCCCAATCTATTTTTTCTGGAACGGGGCCCATACATCCCATATCTCTTGTCATGCTATGCTATGCTAGAACATTTGTTCAGCCATGTGGTATCTTAAAGTCAGGGTGACGACTACTGCTGCACCAGTACATGCATTTAAAACTTTATGTTGATTGGGTTAACTCTAATTGCGTGATCTATAACAAAACATATTTTTATGATTCTTAATAATTTGAAGCGAAACTTTCGTTACCGAAATATTGTTATAGCGAATTAATTTATATTTATAAAAACAAAACAAACACCGCCAAATCTTTAAAATTTTATTAGAGGCACTACAGATACAAAAATTGCACCCAAGCAATTTTTTCGACAACGTTTCAATCGAAATCATTTTCATTGATTCCTAAAGCCGGGTACAGATTGCTGTAACGTAACCTGCAATGTAACATGAAAGGAACATGTAGTATATGTAATTATCCATGTATTGGATCATTCGGAAACGTTCGGGTTCCGACGAAGTTTGTTCGAGTGGCCCGCGGTGCTCTCTGAGTCGATGCAGCCGTCGGCGCGCGCAGAACTATTCGAGAAGCCTTTGTAATCACTCGCTACGTTAGACAATAATACAGTACTATCGAATCCATTGTACATCACAATAAAAGACGAAAAGAACTTACGTGTACAACTTATTATTTGTGGGCTAGAAAGGCCATAATAAAGAACATTACAATTGGCGCAGCCGTATAAAAGTAAAATATTGGATGGATTATCACAATTGGATTACCAAAAAAAAATTAATTACCAATTTAAAGCGGGGAGAGCTAAGTCACCCCGAGAAATTTTCAAGGCTACCTACAGCCGAGGCGGAACATTGGAGCATTTTTCTGACCGAGAGAAAGGACCGGCAGAACAAAACCGAGGATACCTCTGGCTATTCCTGGAGCCACAGTCAGAGTTCTGGAGTGCCGATCTAAGGGCACTCAGAAGCAAGAGGCAGTGGTCGTTTTGGGGCTCAACAGAGCCTTTCCACGAAGGTGAAGTTCCGAGGGAGTGCCGAGGGAAGGCATTCACACAAAGACAAATAGAGGACATCAAGAGGAAGACAACCCGGAGACGTTGCAACCGCAATTTCTAAGTTAGGTTTTTTTATTTCTTACTTGTGGAGGATTTGTCTGGGTTTTGTAATATTTTTTTTGTGGGGTAGTATTGTTGTCGTGTGTAGCTTCGCGTGATATTATTTTTTCCCTTTCGTGAAGATGGAATCGGCGAGAATTCCACCGTTTTCTCACATAAGCGGAGATTGGGATGTCTTTCAACTCAGATTAGAGCAGTTCCTCGTTTTGCATGATGACATTACCGAGATTGAGAAAAAGGCTTATCTGATTAACTCGCCTGAAACGGAGACCTTGACTCTTCTGTCTAACTTATGTTACCCGATTAAAATCACAGATGTTACGTTTGAGAAATTAATTGAGTTGCTAAAAAAAACATTGTGGTAAATGTAGATCACTCTTTCAAGAGCGAGAATTGTTTTTTAAAGCTAAACAGGATCTCAACGAATCAATTAAAGATTTTGCCGCCAGACTCCGGGGTCTCAGCACATATTGTCAATTTGGAACTAGGCTGGAGGATAATCTTGTAGACGTGTTTGCAATCGGTCTACTCCCGGGTCCAGTACGGGTAAAATTGTTTGTTGAAGGGCCTAAACTAAACTTTAATCAACTAGTTGAACTTGCAGTGACCGCGAAAGGTCCTGAAGTCGAGTCAGTCAAGATGAAGTTGGAAGTAAATGCGGTAAAGAGATTTGAAAAATCGTCTTCTCCGGCGCGAAAACATAGTTATCGGTCCAATAGTACCGATTCACGTAGGTCAGATAAACAGGTTAAAACCGGTTCATCTCTAAAGAAGTGTAATATCTGTGGGAAATCAAATCATGACACTCGTAGCTGTAAATTTAAGGAGGCTAAATGTTATTCTTAGGTTGGGCCATTTACAAAGATTTTGTAAAAATGGGTCAGTAAAATCAGTTATGAATTGTAATAATGATAATATTGAGAGTGTAGCTTTTGTTAAGGCAATCAAGGCACAATTGAAATTAAATGGGATATTCTTCGAAGCTATGATTGATTCAGGTTCATCGGTTTGTGTTTTTCCAGAGACAATATTTTTTAAACATTTCAGTAATGTAGAATTGTCACCCGAAACACGAAAAATTTCAGGTTACGACGGGAATATGTTGAATGTTGTGGGTAATGCAAATTTCAAGGTCGAATACAATAATCTAGTTAGGTTGATAACCTTTATTATTGTAGCAAACGGTTCGCATCTGATTGTGGGGAGAGATTTCATGAAAATTTTTAACCTCAACATTATTTCAAAACAAAATTCTATCAATTCAGTTTCGTCGGAAAAAGATAAAATTGATAAAATTAAAAATAAATTTCCAGATTGACAGAAAACTAGGACGATTTAATAAATTCAAAGTGAATTTTAAAGTGAAAAAAGAAGATTACGGGTCTGATTTCGTAAGTTTTGTTAGCAATTGTGACCATCTAGACGTTAATTCAAATTCAATTGACTTGATTAAGGCAGGGTTGGCCCAAACGGATTAAACGCGAGGACGATTTATGGAAATACTGGATTAAAAGGAACGAACTTTCGATTGTTAAGGATTGTTTATTTTGGCAACATAGGATTATTGTTCCAAGTTCGTTGCATAAAAAAGTGTTAGAGCTCGTGCACCGTTCACACTTAGGTATTGTAAAGATGAAAGGATTAGCAAAAGGTTATTTTTGGTGGACGTCGCTGAGCAAAGACTTTGAGAAAATTGTTCAGGAATGTCCAGAATGCGCGTCAACGAAACAATCTCCTCCAAAGAGTCAATTATCGGTATGGCCTAATTCGGGGAAGGTCTGGAGTAGGTTACACCTGGATTATAGTGGGCCGCTGGCAGGGAAAATGTTTTTGGTCGTCTGCGATTCGTTCACTAAATGGGTCGACTGTATAGAAGTTCAAATGGCAGATTCAGCTAATACTATATTTGAATTGAGAAAATTATTTGCAAATTTTGGCTACCCTGAACTCATAGTATCAGATAACAGAACATCTTTTACGAGCGAGATTTTCCAACAATTCCTTCGGGAAAACAATATCAAATTCATGTCATCCCCAGTTATGCACCCAAAAAGCAACGGTTTCGCTAAAAACTCAGTGAAAACTACTAAGGGTTTTCTTAAAAAACTTATGGTAGGAAATAAATTTAAGGTTGATTACAAGGATAAATTGTTACATTTTTTGTCCGATTATAGAAATACTCCACATTGTACGACGGGAGTCGAGCCAGCAGTTTTACTTTTTGGTAGGAAACTTAGATCTACTTTGACAGTCTCATTCCGAAAGAGAATGAACGGGTTGTGTCAAAACAACATGATTTGGCGAATAAAAATATTCAGTCCAATCAACGTAAACAGACTAAGTATTATGGTGGTGTAAAAACAAGAAATTTTATTGTGGGACAAAAATGTTTAGTTAAAGATTTCAGGAAAAATTATAAATTTACATGGGTAAAGGGAATAGTTACACATAAAATTGGAAAAAAATTATATTTGGTTAAAACTTGTGATTCTCAATTAATTTTGAAACGTCATGTGGACCAGATGAGAAACTTGTCAGTGAGTTGGAGCGATGTTGAGTCAGATTTGCCAGATTCCGCGTCTGATGATACGAGGACTGAGCATTCTGAGAAGGAGTTGTCCAGTCTGTGGAGTGAGTTAACGGTGTTTTCTCCTGATTTCAGATTATCGGAGGGAGGAGAGAGGTCAGCGGAGGTCGCAGACGCGGCAATACCCGATGCAAGGCAGGAGCCGGCAATACCCAGTACTTCGCATAGTCCCTGGTCGGGGAGACTCCGTCCAAGATAGTTTCCCACAAGGAAGGAACGGAAAGCCTTCTGATTTATAATTTTGTGTATAAAATATTTATAATTATGTGTATATAATAAGAACATGTGTGAATAATGGATATAATATTTATAATGTATATGAAATATTTAGAGTCCTGAAATACTTAAAATATATATGGAATATTTGTATTAGATATTAGATTGTAGCGATTGATTACAGGGGGAAGGATGTAGTATATGTAATTATCCATGTATTGGATAATTCGGAAACGTTCGGGTTCCGACGAAGTTTGTCGAGCGGCCCGCGGTGCTCTCTGAGCCGATGCAGGCGTCGACGCGCGCAGAACTATTAGTACAGTACTATCAATAATACAGTACTATCGAATCCATTGTACATCACAATAAAAGACGAAAAGAACTTACGTGTACAACTTATTATTTGTGGCCTTACTAGCCCACAATAAAGAACATTACAGAACATTTCATAAGTGTGGACGCAGCGCACGCACGAACCGAGCATGTACCTACTCGCATCTGTTTCCGGCATGCGCGCGGTGAACATAGCTCAGTCTGCCGAGAACAATTCCTCCATTGTTCGCGCGCGTTCTGCAATATAGACAAGAACAAGCCGTCCACTCTGAGGCTCCGTGCACACTGCGCGCTCCTTTGTATTCGGCGAAAAAACTACAGTTTGTGGATTGCGGCGCGCATGAGTTGAAATGCTCTGTTCGTCCACGTAGTGTGCACGGTTCGTGCGCGCAAAGCGTCCACACTATGGGAATTCTGTTACATTGCATGATACATTGCGACAATGTGGACGGCAAATTCTTTCATTGCGTGTTACATTGCATGTTACGTTACAGCAATCAGCAAAAGGTATATACTTTGTATCGTAAAAGGTATATATATATTAAGGTTATACTTTGGTAGGTTACATTAAATGATTAATAACATTGTTTGTATATATTTAATGTATTTTCAATAAATTTCATTTCAGTAATGACTCACTCTATTTAATAGTTATAGAATTCTAATATAATATCCATTACATGAAACAGATAAGATTAAATAAAAAATGACATAACGACACAGAAGTTCCCAGTGAGACACACAATGACATCACCAACTATAATAGAATTTATAAAGATTAATTATAAAAAAACAAGAATACATAATTAATCTGTAGGTACTACGGAAGAGCGGTAAAAAGAGACATACTTAAAAGTAAGAATGCAATTGAGAAAGGAAAATGATTTATTTTTGTATATATTTGAGAAATTAAACAATTGCCTACTTCGCGTAGCACGTTGATAAATGTGACCTACAGCTATAGCTTAGGTATACCGGAGGTTCACCAAGGAAGGATATTAAAAAGTCGTATTAATTGTTTGTATATAATGTGAAAATATGTAGGCACATCCTCAAAGGAACTCAGATGAGCGATTCTATAACTTTTGTGGATCGTTCTGAGAAAACGGACATGATACTGTCGTATTTGTGTGATTTATTTGCTTTTTCTATATACAACGTACATTAAATGGATAAATAATCATCAGTGCCTGCAGGAATTTGTGTTTACAATGATCTACACTAAAATATGTGACAGTTAATATGCAAAAATCAGGATGAAAATCATCGATGTTTACAAGCTTCAAAAGTCATTCCAATAAATTGAATTTGTAAATTTGCTTACAAAAGTAATAATCACAGAAAAAGAGCTATTGTTCGAGCTAAATGTTACATTGAATTGCCCACTAGATGTCACTGTAGAATAGTAAACATTTGCATAATAGCTTCTAATTTAACGCAGTTTAAATTGTGGCGGAATTACCGGCAATTTCTTTAGCTAATACCTACCACTTATTCAAACCACTCTGGGCAAAACCAATGAACCTGGGCTATGAAGATCAACATGTTTTTGTGGGATTGAAAACGAAAGTAAAAATGTACATTTTTGTTTTGTTTTTGGTAGAGTTGCAGTCAATTCAGAGTTTACTTAACGGTGGGCCGCTTTTTCCATTATTTTCGAAACAATGAGATTATATTACTTACTGTTAGGTATTAATAAAGAGTTTTTTGATCATCGTTATTTAAGTATTTTAACAATGATAATGACTGCAATCATTTTAGTAAGGAAAATTTGAACCTGCAACTATTATACGAGTGAAAAAAACTATCTATTAAAATTTTCCTAGGTAATAGTAAGAATTAATATAATTTCCTAGGTATAATATGTTCGCAAAGACTTTATTTGTTGTTATTTTGGTCGGTTTTAGCGGCGTACGGACCTATTGTTTTTTTTATTATTTTTTAACAAATTCGTTGTTCCAAAGTTTTCGTGATTTGGAAATGTTTTATAAGTTTTCGGAGATTGATGGTTTTCGTCCACACGTGGGGCGACTTTGTGTTTTTTTTAACGTTTTGGAACCTACCACGTTGAGAAAAAATAATGATAGATTGAGGAATGAATCAATCAATAATTTAAAAGATAACGATTGCAGGATACATGTTAAAGCAATGAGATTCCTTCGTCAGAGTTTATATTTTAACGCCAGCCGCAGCTCCTATTGTATTTTATGAATAATTGAATTTCATTGTTAATTTATAAGCAATTGACATCTTCGGACTTATCTAATTGAACATCTTCAAATTTTAACACTCATCACACTAGTGTGATTTGGATAGTGTGTATCCCAGTAAACATGGGACGTTTTAATTATTGGATTTTTTAAGCTTTATAAAAATAAGTATTAATAAAATATTTGCCTCAGAATCATTTACTTCCAAAAAGTAATTAGCTAATTAGTGACAGTCAGAAATTTATCATTCGAAAGAACACCGTTAGTAATTTTTAAAATTCATTATTCAGATTTTGATCTGTCAAAGATATTGATCTATCAAAAATGTAAACAGAAGAAAAGGTACGCATTAAAAATATAAAAGTATTATAATTATAGTTATTATAGTTAGTATATAATTATTGATGTAAAATATTTTTTTAACTTTCTTTATAGCCTTTTTATATGATACAATATTTACAGTTCCAATTTTTAAAATTAAGAGCATTTAAACTCTAATTTTATACATAACGCAGGAATATTTCACATTACGCATACACCAACAACCGAAATTAGTAATATATTGGTAAGGGAACGTACCCATACTGCGTGACACGATTAGGGGGGGGGGGGGGGGTCTTCAAAATGTCACGCTTGGTACAAATGAGCGGCGGCCCCCTTAGGTTTTTGGGGGGGGGTTAAAAATTGCAAAAAGTTGGTCACGTAGTATGGGTACGTTCCCTAAATTGACAATTTCATGAACAATATTACTATTTATGTTGAGATTACAAGTCATAAATAATCCAGTACCGCCAGGGTATGGCGCGGTAAAAATAATCACAATTGCCCACGCGTGAGTCGATGTTGCCAGATTTGTTGAACAGTGGAAGATTTTTTTATTAGTACCAAATAGCGTCTAAAATTGTACTGTCTTTATACAATGTTTAGGTAAAACACCGTTTAACGGTTGGGAAGTATTTTTTTAAAATTAGTAAGACTCTAAATTGGAAAACTATTTATTCGGACTTCTACATTTGAGAAGTAACGGGTGGCGAAGGACAAACATACTCTCAACTCTCAGAGCAGTTGTTGTTCGCAACATCTCGTGATACAGTTTGACTTTCACCTTTCCATTGCAGAATGTCTGCCGCTGCCCCTGCCGCTGCCCCTGCCGCTGCCCGGTGCACATTGACCGCCGCCCGATGTGCCATTATCTCGTTGAGCGCTGCGCCGTTTGACGCTCATCGGTTGCCGATGGACAGCCTATGTGCGTCGAAGTTGCGTGTCCGGTTACATATCTCTGGGACAAAGGATTGTATCTCGTATATAAATACTTGTTACGCTTTGCGTGACCAAGAGAATGTTGTATAAAATCAAGCAAAGCATTATAGCATACATTAAGAACGTCCGGAAACGCGAGAAAAAATGTAAAACTTACCAATATTATTATTTTTCAATTATGCCCTTTGTAGGGCCTTTGAATAAAATGTATGTATTTAAGTTAGTGCCAGAATATTTACACTTAAATAAATCCCGACATGTAGTATTAGTATCACGTCATGGAATCCAAAAGCTTATCAATGCAAGCAATTCTGGACTTGTAGTATTAGTATCACGTCATGGAATCCGAAAGCTTATCAATGCAAGCAATTCTGAACTATTAAATTTATCATGTTTGTAAAAAGTTGGTGAAAATTCTTCTGTTTGAAAAAAAAAGCATAATTTTCAGATTATTTACCTTTTCTTGGATAACCAACCCTCTGCCGTGGGTCACCCAAGTAGTTTGGTGACCTAGCAGGGGTTCCCGGGTTCATGGGGTGAGATTTGTCCAGGTCTTGGTGCGGATGCGTCTGTCCACCTGCGTGGTGGGCCGGATCGAGAGAGACCGGTTGAACGAGCCCTTTCGACCTTTCCAGCCAGACTCTCTCGACTCATTGCCTTGCACCGCAGTTGTTGGAGGGATGGTTTCATACGTCCACCATTGACCCCTAGATTTCTACCCACCCCATACCCTTTTCCTTCCCAGAACTTTCTATTCTTCCCTACCTTAAAAACACCCTCCAAACAGCATCCCCTAAGATGACATAAGCCCTGTGGAAAATTATTTTGATTATAAGAGCTGATGCAAAAAAGTGTTATTTCGACAAATTTGCTGAAATGCTCATTTTAAAATTTAGAAGTTTAAAAAAATGTTATATTCTTCCAATATATGTGAATAACTAATGTGGGTACCGGTGAGGAGAATTGTAAACAGTGTAGGTAATATTATTTGATGTCAAAAGCTTTGAAAAAGTTTCATTTTCTGTGCCCAAAGTGAGAATAATTTTCTATTACTTTCGGTAAAATTCATCAAACATTTTCAATAGATAATCATAGTCATTTGTCCATCTGGAGCTGAAAGGTATTATGTAGTTTTCATTCAAAACAAAATATATAACACTTCTGCGTACTTTCCGTTCAGCGGTTTTAATAATACAAACCTATCACCGCTTCTGAGACTGCCAATCTCATTCTTTATTGGACAGGTAACAAATGAATATGATAGATTATTCATTTGACGAATATATTTGGAATCAATATAAAATAACAGTTGGTAGAATCTGTCGCGGGCTGAGTTCGCCGAGAATGATTTAAGACGTTTGATTAATATTACAGGAGAAAGGTGGAAGGAGCCAACTGAGCAAAATAATAAATTGCAGTTTGCCATTCTAAATCTTTTAGGCGAGATATTATGTACACGTGCACTTAAATTTATACCTCGTCCAGTCATTATATAAAGTATAGATGTAAGTGAACAAAACTGGATATTTGAAAGGGAGGAGCTTTTTTAAAGATTACATTAATTGAAAATTGCGCTTAACAAGCCCTGCTTATTTATGGGGGTAAATCAAATGCATATATTATGTAATTAATTATTTAATAAAATTTATTGTAATTTATGTATCTTTTTGTGAATAAAAAAAAATGTATTTCATAATTCTTTTAAGAAATTTTTTATTCATTTATCTCTTCTTTTGTATCGGTTGGTATTTCTTGGGAGCTCTATACCGTAATCAATTGTGTGATTTGTATTTATTTATATTATTAACGCCATTCGACTTTTACATAATGTAACATGGTAACTGGTATAACTTCAACCTGAAAAATACAGCTCTAGTGGGCTTGTAAAACAGCAAAAAATTGAAAACAGATGTCTAATAAAGACATGTGTTGATAATAATAATCAAACAATAAATACTAGAATATTGCGACAATGAAAAAACATATTTTATAATACGTAGGTATATGTAAATAATAAGAAAATTTATTTTATTTTTTATAATATTTTTTTGAAAAATATTATGTTATTTTGGAATACCGATTTACTAATTAATTTAAAAGGTAAGAAAATAGTAGTACCGGGCATTTCAATAAAATGAGAGATTTTTCAAGGAGACTCATTGAGTCCTCTTTGGTTTTGCTAAGCATTGAATCCTACATATAAAATGTTAATTAAAAGCAAGCTTGGAATAAAACTTAAGCCTAATACAAGAGACAGTAGTATAGTTTCGCATTTATTATTTACGGATGATATAAAATTATTTTCGAATTCTTAATGAAATTTAGAGAATATGATTAAGGTAGTAAATTTTTTTTCAGATGATATTAAAATGACTGTTGGTTTAGATAAATGTAGAACGGTCCATATAGAGAAAGGCAAAATTATAGATGGAGACGAGGGTATATTTAGAAATTTAAAAATTAAAAGTATGAAAGGGGATGAGGTTTATAAATATTTAGGATATCCACAATCGTATACATTAGATCATACTAGTATTAAAAATGGTATGTATTAATATTATATTTAAAATTAGTATCAGAAAAAATTAAAAATGCAATTTATCTATTAAAAATTTAGTAAAGGCAATAAATATATTGGGCAATACCGTTATTAACGTACTCATTTGGCATAATTAAATGGTCTAATACAGATTTAGATAGCTTAGAACGATTAATTAGAACTACGTTAAGAAAATTTAATTATCATCATCCAAATTCAGCCATAGAAAGAATTAATTTGCCTAGAAATTTAGGAGGTAGATGTGTAGTCAAAATAACATCTTTGAAACACATTCAGGTAGAAATGCTAAGAAAATTTTATATAGGAAAGCTAATAGTTCAGAAATGCTCAAAATAATTTGCAAGGCAGATAGAATCATTACACCTTTAAATTTATATGACGAGAATGCCAACATTCTTATAAATTCTAACCTGGAATTATTAGATTCCTGGTTAAATAAAACTATTCACTCATAACACTTCAATTATCTCAACCAAACGTATGTTGACAAACTTTCGTCAAACAAATGGTTGAGTATTGGAGAGTTAAACGCAGAAATAGAAGGATTTATGCTTGCCATCCAAGATAGAGTCATTAATACTAAACATTATAGGAAGCATATAATCAAAGATACAAGTCAAATTGATGATTTATGTGGAAAATTTTTGGCTTTCCCGGAAACTATAGAACATATTATATAGGGATATTCTGTATTAGCGCCCTCCGAGTATACATTTAGGCAAAATCAGGTTTTAAAACTAATTCACCAAAGTTTGGTAATAAAACTTGATTGACTGCCGTAATATTTTATTTTTATTTATTTATTTATTGCTTCTTCACAATTTATATACATACATTTTTAGCATGTAATTATTAACCCCACTAGGGTTCGCCTGTATCGGGGTAATATATATCGGGGTAATATATACCTGTAATATATTACCATATTATGAATATGCACCAAATTCATTTTTGGAAAATGAGTTTTATAAAATATATTATGATAAATATAACAGACAAAACAATTAGTCATATAGACCTGATATAGTTTTACATGACAAAAATTAAAAAAAAATAACTTATATCATTGATGTCGCTATTCCAAATTCCTGTAATATTCAGAAATCTGTTTCTGAAAAAATAAGAAAATATATAGATTTCGGAAAAGAGATTAAAAGAATTTGTCATTCTCAGACTATAAAAATATTACCATTTGTTATTTCGGCTACTGGCATTATACCTAGCTCTCTCATTCAAAATTTAGGCATTTTAGATTTGTCAAAGAATTTATATATTAAAATGCAAAAATCAGTCATTTTAAATACATGAAGGATTACAAATATACATGAAGGATTACAAATATACATGAAGGATTACAAACATACAATACATTTTTCGACCGGTCAATGGTTGTGTGGGCATAGCGCTTGGGTCCCACCCGAGCGTCGCGTGTTCGATTCCTCGACTGGCTAAGTCCTCCATCACAATACAGGCAACATTTTAAACATTGTCTTTCTTTAAATAAAAAAAGTTTCTTTAAATATTTATATTGAGGGATCAGTAGGATTTATAGGTTTAATTAGGAGTTCCACCGAGCCGAACCCTCTGATAGGAAAATATCTGTAGTCGGTGAATTATTTTCCCATTTGTTATCTGGTAGGTTGATATGTTGTTCTTGTATTATTTTGTATTTATTATACCTATATAGTGCAATTGCATAGCGTGAATTGGCTAGATGATCATTTGTGAAAAAGTGTGCGAAAGGGTTTAGTTTTTCCTGTGAAAAATCTGATGCATTATTCAAGTTGAGAAGATGGTCTACATATTACAGGAAATAAATCTCATTTCTAACGAAACAATAACATTAAGAAAATATGTGAACATAATAATAAGAATAGCCACTTTTGTTGGTTGGTAACATTATTTGCCCAAATTTTAAATGATGAAAAGGAAAACAAAGTTTCTAAAATAACTAAAAATATTAGAGGTCGTTATGATTTATGACATTTCTGAACCATTCATTTAATTACTAAAATGCATTAATACGATAGGTAGAGATATGTTTAGTAAATTTGTCAATGTAGTTTAATAAATTCACCTTCCTGAACTTCTTGAGTGATTTCATTATTTCATGTTTATATTGTATCAGCGACATATTCCATACATCCATGTGCGAATACATATTACCCAAGTTTTGAATTCTGTGTAGTGGTATATTGAATTAGGACTTGGTCGTAATATTACCGCAATAAATTTGAATTCTTTCAGAAGGGATATAAAATAAAATTTGGCGGGTTTTTTAATCTTGTTTTTTTAAAAAAAATATTATTTGAGTATTTTATTTTGGCATCACAGCAATTTAATGCTTCTTTCAGCGGGTGAGTCAAACGCCTTCGGTGTGGTCTATAAACAATTAAAAGTATCAAATTTAATACCCGCAATTGACATAAAAATCTTCCCTAGTAAGGTTTTTATGATCGGCGAGTTGGTTGCGCAAAGACAGGTAATTTAGCAATAATGATTCTGGTTGCATCAGTCGGTTAGGCAGTTTATTCTGTAGCCGATCTGTCATTACTGTATTTATAATACCGCAAGTATTCTTCACGCGTAGTTAGGATTACTATAAAAATAGTTACAGCGATTTTCATTCAATAATATAAAATTGTTTCGACCTTTTTACAAAATGTAAAAAATAATTCGGTTGTAATACAGTTGTAAAAAATAATTCGGAGAAAACTAAAAATTACTACATGAAATTTTACATTTAAGGTCACTTGCTTAAAGTTATGTCAGTAAAATGCTAAATTCTCGTCTTTTTGCGATTTGTTTGATGTTTTCTTTATTTTGGTCGACCTATAGGAAACACTGGTAAATGTTTTATAATATGACTATTATTTCAGAATTTAACTTTCAACATGTTTTACAAATAGAAATTAGATAATAATATAATCACCGCTAGTGAAATGACACATTTAACAATTGTGGTGAGACGTATTTTGATATATAAAATTTTATTATTTTGACAAATAATACAATTTGAAAGACGAACATTTTTTTAAAGCCAATCGTTTGAAATTTATCGTTAAATTCCTTTAAGGCAGGGTTTTCTAACCTTTATTTCGCCGAGCCTCCCCGAACCAAAAAAATATATTGTCATGCCCCCCTTAGGGGTCGTCCATTAATCAAGAAGTGAACACGTGATTTTGGGTGTAGATGGGGGGGGGGGGGGGGGGGGGGGTAGTTTAAAAACTCACCACAAAACACCAGGGGGGAGGGAGGGGGTTAAAAGTTGCTAAAAAACATTACGTGATCAATGGACGACCCCTTAATTATGTTTCAACAAAATTAAGAAACACATTTTTTATATTAAATAAATTATTTTTTTGAATTTCAAATAGGTTATATACAGATACATTATATTTATTATCGATCTTTAATAGAAGAGTAGGTACACTTTTAATCATTAATTACTGTCACATTTACATTTCTTAGTTTTCTTTTAATTTTACAATATTATTATTTATTTATTTAAATTATATTTTTATAATTAGATAATGACTAACAACTTTCAAAGTAATTTTAGAACAAATAAATAAAAAAATTTAAAGTACCTACTGATGAGATACTTGAGCTTGCATGCTCTGTACCAGTTGGTCGATTCTGGGTTCAGTCTTTGATAGAGTTATGGCTAAAACCTGTTACGCCCCCCCTGACATTTCTTTACGCCCCCCTGGTTGGGAAGTCCTGCTTTAAGGTATAATAAAACTCCTAATTATTAAGGTATAATAAAATTCTTTATTTACAAGACGCAAAAAAACTCCCATCTCTTACCAAATTTAGCATAAGAAACTTTTTGAAGGTCAATCTTATTTAACATATATGAGCAATTGAACATACAAGAAATCTTTTTTAATTTTTACATTTAATTTTATTGGTGCCCGGGTTCATGTGATGACGTTTGTTCACGTCTTGGCGGCCAATGCTTCTGCCCCCCGCGCAGCAGGTAGGCGGGATCGAGAGGGACTGGTGAGGAAGGTCTTTTATCATCTCCATAAAGAATCTCTCGACCCACCGCCTTACACCACAGTTGGAGGGGTGGATTCATACGTCCGTCACTCCTGGACACACTGTCCCTCAGATTCCTACCCTTTACTCATACTTACCTATTTCCTTCCCAGAACTAATTCACCTTCTTTTTTTAAAAAAAATCCTCCACACAGCATTCCCTCAGACGACGTGGGTCCAGAGGGAAATTATTTTCATCAGGACCTCCTGTGTGGAGTTATGTAATTTTTTTGTTTTGTTTTGTTTAGTAAAGTTTGTTTAGGAAACATACATTTAATAGTGAATATAATATAAACGAGTTAAGTTCCATTTATAATAACTTAACATTATAATAACTTAACAAATAAACAAATGAAGGTTCACCATAATGCAAAAAAATAATCAAAAATTCGTCAGAAAGTCGTAAGTTTGCTAATTGTGGTAAACAAGTTAGTGTAAGATGTGGCATTGCTGAGTGTGCATTAAAATACTCAATTGTATCTAATATTTAAGGACCCCGCAACCCGAAATTCTACCGATTTCTTACGTATCTCTCTTAAATATTTGAAGTTTTTAAGCCCTTAAAAAAATATATGCTATTTTTGAAGATAATGCCTAGATGCTGCCCGCGCCGAAATGCAAATTATATGAAATTCCCTCTATAGAAAAAAAAATCGCAAAGTATGCTCCAAAAATTATTTAAAACAAGTCTGTTTCCATTATCTTAGAAATTGAATTTGTAAAAAAATTCACAATGTTTCTTTAAATAATACTTTAGATGCTCCCCGCAAGATTTTTGCTCTATTTTAAACGAGTCGTGTTTTATTAAACATTTTCGTAATTTTCGCATCGATTTTGTCGCTGTAAATATTAGCGCTCTCCTCTAACATTCGTAATTTCGTATCTCTCCATCTTCTTTTTTTCGAGTCCGGTTGCGGAGCCTTAATTGACGATGCTAAGTAAGTTAAGTATGTACTACGATTGAAAAGGTAACCGCGGAAAACAGAACAGTTACAAAAAAGAGCTCAATAAAATAGCAGATTAGTTTCATCATTTTTCTTAACCTCATTTCTTCCCTTTGTCGTGTAGCCTTTTGAATATCCGTTTCATTATCTCGATTTGTATTAGTTTTACTTAGGGAGTCGGGCGATAAATTCAAGGTACTGCTGCATCCTTTTCACATCTCTGATAAACGTAAAACAGTTGCAACAACGATTCGCTTTCCGGGCAATAATTTTGGGTAAAAGGCTATTTTTACGTTTCGTCAACTAACGACTACATGAATAGTGACTCTCACTCTCTAACGACCGCGACCTTGTGATGAACTTCGCTGTTGAACGTGACCGCGGGGAAGAATTATTTATTATGAATTATTGTTTCATGTATATTTTAAATTGTTTCATACACTTATCTTGAATTGTTTCATACATATTAAGAATTGTTTCATACATGTATCTTGAATTGTTTCATACATATTAAGAATTGTTTCATACGTGTATCTTGAATTGTTTCATATGTATTATAAATTGCTTCACACATATTATGAATTGTTTCAAATATATTATAAATTGAATATTCATATTATACATACTAAATTCACATAATTAAATTTTAGGCAGCATCGCATTCATTGGTCAAAATATTGTACACATATTTTCGTATCGGTGATCAATGAACCAATGTATGCAATTTTTAGCCATAAGTTGTTTATAATAAGGAACTCCAGTGAAAAATATTATGGCTTTAAAAAAATATGTTCATATAGACCAAGAAACGCTGATTCTGAATATATAAGTTTTATTTCATAATATTAAACGCAGAGTTTTTAAAAAATTATTAAAAAGTGCATTTTTAAACCTCTTCTCAAAACACAGCGTTAAGTTGGCATTACTGAAATGGTTAACTGTGACGTCACTCTTAACCTGTCACCTGGTGATAGTGTGTATTGTATTGACATTTGAAATGACTTGAAGTGCACACGTACCTATGCAATTCAACATTTCGTGTTTTTGGTTTATTTTCATACTGTTTATAGAGATTTAGATAAATAATAGTTATTGTGTTTATTGAAACATAATTTAGGCCCTCAACAATTTACGAAAAGGGCTATATTTGCGAACAATCTGCAATAAATTTTGTCTATTTGAGGTTAAAGTCGTCCTATTTTGACATTTGGTTATGTATTTTCAAATTGTTTTTAGTATAGGGCTTTTTATACAAGTTGTTACACACTCGTCATGATCAGTGTATTATAAATACCAGTGTTTCTGTATGTATTATACATAAAACAATGTACATACAAAGTAACGCCTGACACAAAACACGATGTCACATGTATTTGCAATGAAAGAGATGATTTATTGTTTTTATATTGCACTTTGATTAAATACAATAACAGTAGCGGTGAAATGTGGACATTTTACCAATGTTTTTCTATATTAAAAGCAGTTAATCTTGAATAAAAAACACACCTCACACCTAAAAGTCATTAAAAAGCATTCTGCCATGACCGCCATGATCAGTGTTGCCAGCCGTGTCTTGTAAAAAGTCACCTAAAATATATAAAAAAAAGTAACCTTTTTGTGTGAAAAATAACCTTTCGTATTTTTTCCAGTGGAATGGTAAAAAGTTGATAGAATACATGAGGATATAAATAAACCAATCATCATGAGGAGCTCAGTATTAAAGTGGGACATAAGCCATTTTGATTATTTTTGAGTAGAGCGAGTTTTTTGTTTTGTATATACCGGTATGAAAAATCTGATATTTTTTCTACCTGCATAACCTTGCCGGCGTAAATAGCGGGTACTCAAAATGCAAAAAGTCAGATTGAGCGATCAATCAGATTTGTCGAGTGAGCGAGAAGCTATGGTTAATTTGTAATTTACACATTTTTTTTTTTTAGTTTAGTTTATTGAGGTAACAAACAGTAATACATATTTTAATAATAAAGTAACATATTACATGGTTGCATTAACCAGCGAAGTTTCCGGTAAAATTTATAATATATATATAAAAACATAGATTAAAACATTAAAGAAAACATAAAGTGGTAGAAAAAAATGTATATATACAACAGAAATGAAAAAAAAAACATACAAATTATAAAGCATATTATAGGATATATAAATAATCCAAATATTATTATTATAATAAAAAAAAAGGAAAACAAACATAATGAGAATGAAAAAAAAAAATAATAACATGCAGCAGGGGTGAAGAGTTCGTAATTAACAATTTGTTTAAATTTTTTCTATTACTGATTTAATAAATTGGCCTGAGGACAAATGAAAAATATCAGAGTCGTAAAAGATATCATTGAATTTTGTGCACGTCCTTCAGAGAAATGAATGTTGTGTGTAATTTGTTTTTGAGTGTGGGATGTGGAATAGTTGGTTTGATCTTGTGTTTCTTATTGGACAGTGGAAATTAATATTTTCTAGAAGACAGTTGTTGTCAACAACGTTGTTATTGATTTTGAATAAAAATTTTTGGTCGGATATATTTCTTCTATCTTCTAAAGTTGATAAATTATGGAATGTTAATGAGTCTTTTAGGTTTTCTGAAGTTCGAAAGGATTTAAAGTCTAGGTGTTTCAATATCTTTTTTTGAATTCTTTCTAACCTTTCAATATTTACTTTGTATTGGGGATTCCATATGACTGATCCGAATTCTAATATTGAGCGAAACGTGTTCCTCTTTCACAATAGTGTGAAAGAGAAAGAAGTAAAGTTTTGCAATAAGTGTATAGTCCATGATTTAGCAAGCCGTTAGCCAACACGAAAAAAAAACAAAAGAGCATTCCGTTTGACGTTGGTTCTGAAAAATCACCTAAAAGTAACCTTTTGAGTAGTGTAACCTGAAAGAAACCTTTCAGAGTAAAAAATCACCTAAAAGGTTACAAAAGTAACCTTCTGGCAACGCTGGCCATGATTCTTCATTCAAACAGGGATGTTCTGCCCAAAAAAATTATTTCCCTAGATTTCGAAGTGAAATTTCCCTAGAATTTCACATTTACGCAATTACCTACGTAGCCACCCGATTGTGTAACACTAATCCTGTTATATGTTAATTAATATGATAATTAATTGGAAAGATATCGGAACTTGGTAAATATACTAATAATACCGTGATTTTCCAAATAAAACACTTTTTGCTACGGAAGTAATAATTTAAAAGTACGAATACACTCACCACTGAATTAGAAACTGAATTCCAAATAAATAAAAACACTTTGCAAAATAAAAATCATAAGCAACCCGCCGCTCATTTGTACCAAGCGTGGTATTTTGAAGACCCACCCCCCCCCGAACGTGTCACGTAGTATGGGTACGTTCCATAATATCATTTTGAGTTGTCAGTGTTAAAAATAACATTGCATGTAAGTACATGAACAATAATTAAGATTCATAGGAATTCCAAAAAATATATACCAGTAATATTGTCATATGTAATAAAATTTTTGCCAGAGTTCGAAATTTCCCTAGATTTTGTCCTGATTTCCCTTATCCCTAAAAAATATTTTTCTCCCCTAGATCTAGGGAAATTTTCCTCGACATGACATCACTGATTCAAAATGACAACTTAAAAAGTAAAAAACTAACGGTGGGTGAAGACCACCATAGATACGGTGCGTTTCTGGGAGTCTTTAAAAATTAAAACTTTGACAATTATTTTAACTATTAAAACTAACTATAAAAATAAAAATAAAAATGCAGTTATTTAAGTTTGAAGGTCTTTATTCATTAAAAAAAATAAAAAAATCGGACTGGAGTTCTCTATTGTTTGCCTAACTTGTAGTTTTTTAGATTTTAGAAATGTATTATAAGTTTGTACAGCGCCCTTGAGGTGATTTTTCACAAAAACGGCGCTATATAAATCATGCAAATATTATTATTATTATACGTATTATAATACAGGGTGGTGTGGCTCACTCGCTACTTTCTTTGTTTTTACATCCAGAGTGGCAGACACTCTCAGTATCGCCCTGGGGAAAGACAACCATTCTGAATCGAAACGTTATTTGATTATTATTTGGTTATTTCTATTATTTCACAGAACAAATGTGTCATATTTTTTTAAATGTGAATAGTCAGTACCCAACTCATCCCAAACATTTAGAGCCAGTAAGATTACGTCATCCCCATTTTGAATACGTTGTGAGGCGGATGTTGATATTGGGGAGGGGAAAGAGATGGGAAAGATAAGTGAGGAAGTACCTGACTATTCAGATTTGGTCATCAAATACGGCTAAAGTCATTTCAAGCCGCGTTTCGATAGTGACTGGTGGTATTTTGGTTTGGCGATGTGAATAGCCAGGTACTTCCCCATCTTCTTCCTCCTTACTTCCTTCACCACCCTACTACTTTCATCCTCACAACATACCCCAATTGCGGATGCCATAGTCCCACTGGCTCCGGACAGCTGAGAGCAGTTGAGACTTGTGCGGTATTCACGTTTAAAATATAGAAGTACTTGTAATTTAAAATATTAAAGGGGATTTCTGTTATTTATGCAACAATTTTATATATATATATATATTTAATTTAGGAATTTGATTGCTACATAAAACCAATAATTCTCAAAATAAAGATATATATATATATAGTTGGCATTTGTTTTTCGAAAACTCGCTATGGAAACGTGGCCTTTTAGAGACAGGCGAAAATCGACCACTCTGCCTATCCAGTTTCACCGACCGCAGAGATCGATTTGGCCGGACAGGGGGCATGGACAGCGATCTCATACAAAAAATTGTAAAAAAAATCGCGTTTTGATGATGCGATAATCGAACCTTCTCCCCCGCGATCCGTAAGACCTTACAGCGCATTGTCGCTTAAAAAAAAAGTCGCTTACGCCCTTTCAGATAAAAAATTCAGCGCACGTTTCAGTACTTTGACTTAGCGACAAAAATTAAGCGTTTTTGGCCTACAAAATTTAAAGAAAAAAACTGGCGGCGAAAACTAGAACTCTAATAAAATCACTCAATTCGGCTCGGTTACACTTCCCGCCGACAGGTTCGCTTTAAAAAACAAGAGATGTCTTTTTCCATTAGTTTCAATGCAAATTTTTTTTTTTTTTTTAATGGCTCTTCACCCCAAAAGAATGTTCTGGCCAGTGTCAAGTGAATGCTTTTGTGAGTGTAATTTTTGGTTAATATTAACTAATTTAGTTTTAATAACAAGAACCTATCTACATTATATAATAATAGTATATAAATAAAAATAATAATAATACGCAAAATTATTACAATAAGAGATGATTTTAATTAAACATAACAAGGAAATTAAAAGATATGCTGACACAATTTATTGTGCGTAAAAAATAAAATAAATAAATAAATACATGAAACTTAACTTACAGTTACAAATTGATGCTGTTAATATTCAGGAAATTAGCCAAGACTTTATACACGTGTTTGTTCACAGAAGATAACAGGCATGCAATGTTGTAGGGAGGCAATATACCGGAACTGATTAGGTGAGGGATGAAATTTTTGTATGAATTATTTATAGGACAACTGAAAAAAATATGATTGAGATCCTCTTCACCAAGACGACATTCACACATCGCAGAATTCTTAATATGAATTTTCGTCAGGTGAACATTGTGGCAGCAATGCCCTATCCGCATGCGGCAAATGGATGATGTCGAGAATTTGTTAAAAAAAAGTCTGGAAAACCACGGTTTTGAAGGAATCGTTGGCTGAATTGTGAAAAAGCTATATCCTTTTGATTGACTAGAATCTTCCCAATGATTCTGCCATGTGGAAATCATGTTTTCCTTCAATTTTATGAAAATGTCATCGGTGTTTAAAAATTTATATAAAATATCCCCCGAAATAATGGCATCTTTCGCCAATGAATCGACCTTTTCATTTCCAGGGATACCGCAGTGACCAGGTATCCAAGCTAAGACGATTTCTTTGCCAGAGTCGGTTAATTTATGAATTAAAGTGCGAATTCCAACACAGAAATCGTCTTCTGGGTAATGGAAAGGGGAAGAGTTTAATTTTTGAAGTGCACTCAGGGAATCGGAGAGAATTAAGAATTTTCCAATGTGAACATCGTCAATGTATTTGAGGGATTCAAAAATGGCTATACATTCAGCAGTGAAAACGGAAGCCTCTTTTGGAAGTTTAATTTTTCTATCGACTTGATCTGATGGGCAGTGGAATGCCGCTCCCACATGGTTTGATAAGGGAGACTTGGAACCATCTATGTAAATAATTTTCCAGTTGGAATATTTCGAATTTAAAATTTGGATAAGTTTTGTTGGAGCTTCGTGATTGTTAATTATGTCGAGAGAAAAAAAGAATATTTGGTTTACACAAATGAATACGAAAGGAGTTGGCATATAAAGAGGGGTTTATACGCACAGTACGTATGGAGGCTTTTAACAAGAAGAGGGATTGATTTATTCCTCCAATATGGAAGTGATTTCACTTGAGCAGTGAGTGTAGTAATTTTGTCTTTCAGTGGGTGATTAGAGAGTCTTAAGCATTTAAATAAAAACTTGTCAGCCAAGAACACTCTTCTGAAATGATGAGGAGCCTCCATAGGCTCCACTTGTAAAGCGTTAATTGGGGAAGAACGCATTGTTCCGATAATCAATCTTAAACATTGAAATTGAATACGGTCCAACCTTGCGAGGTTCTTTTTAGAAGTGGGTTCAATGAGGAATGACGCGTAATCCAAATGACTCCTAACATATGCGTTATAAAAAAGTTTTTGGGTGAATGGATGACTTCCCCACCAGACCCGTGAAACGGCACGTAAAGTGTTGAGGCCAGCTTGACATTTGTTAATGATTAAATTAACATACGGGTTCCATGTTAACTTAGAGTCTAAAATTACCCCAAGAGGTGATTTTTCACAAAAACGGCGCTATATAAATCATCCAAATATTATTATTTTAAGGAATCTTATTTGTACCTGCATAGGGAGAATTGAATTATTTATTTGGACTGTTACACGCGGAGTAACACGTTTTCTGGAAAATACGATAACATTGCTTTTGGACGGAGAAATTTCTAAGCCATGATTTTTTAACCAGGTGTCAAGGTTTTTCATGCAAATGTTAATCACATCCTCCAGAATAGAAATAATTCGTCCTGAAATATATATAAAAAGATTATCCGCCTACTGGAGTATTTTACAAGATGGATGCATACTCCAATGCAGGTCAAAGGTATAAATATTAAAAAGGAAAGGACTAAGGACGGAGCCCTGAGGCAAACCCTTGTTTACTATTCTTTCCAGTGGAGGAGAATCCAGCACCTGGATTTGAATTTTCCTGGTAAGAAGGAGGTTAATTATAAAACTGGAAAGCTTACGAGGGATGCCAATTTTTAATAATTTATTAAATAAAACATCTAATAAAACATTGTCAAAAGCTCCGCACACATCAAGGCAAACACTGACAAGGAATTCATTATCGGCCAGGGCCAACTGGATATCAGAAGTCAGGATGGACACACTTTCGATCGTACTTTTTCTTTTTCGAAAGCAAACTGAGAGCTGGGAGAATTTTCTCATTTTCTGCATACCAGTTTAGACGTCTTTTAATCATATGTTCAGCTATTTTAACTAAGGAAGATGACAGAGCTATAGGTCTGTAAGAAAGTCCAGAGTTAGGGTCTTTCTGGGGTTTCAGAATGGGAACAATTATTTGAGTTTTCCAGGATGATGGAATTTTGCCGGAGTCAAAGATCAGATTTATAATTGAAAGAAAATAGTTTAGTGTGGTAACGTCGCAGTTTTTAATAAAGCTATAAGGAATTCCATCTACACCAGCGGATGAGTCTGTGAGATCGTTTAAGACCTCCCTAAGTTCCGTTAAATTGAAGTGGGTGTCCATCCAACCCCGTGTTTTAAATGAGTATGTGAATTCTGTTTCATTAAAATTACTTGCAGTTTGAGGAGCTAGTTTATCGGCAAATTCCTTCACCCACTCTGAAGTGAGTGGTCGAGTCACCGTTGGGACGTGAGAACCCTTAAACCTGCGAATTGAATTCCAAACAACTGAAAGAGGAACTTCGGGAGATAATGATGTGCAAAATTTTTTCCAGCCTTGACGTTTTTTGTTTTTTAGAAGACGTTTGGTCTTAGCTTCAATTTGTTTATACTGAAGGAAGTTCTCCATATTCGTATTTGTTGAATAAATTTTCGCATATTTTTTCCTCATATCTATTGGGTCTGAGCATTCAATATCCCACCAAGGAGCTGGGGGAGGTTTCCCTTTGTTACGTGTCGTTTTAATGGGGATAAATTTTTCTGCGGCCGTAATGACTGCAGACACAAATAAATCGTAACATTCCGCAACATTTTCTGTAGTTGGAGAGGGCAGATTTTGCACAGAGAACTTTGTATGATTTGAATAGTCATTCCAGTTGGCTCTGGCAGTTAAGAACCTTGGTTTTCGACTACTGCACTTGACATTTTTGTTGGAATGATAAATATTTGAGGATTCAATGAGGATGGGGTAATGATCACTCCCATGAGGGTCATCCAAAACCTTCCATAACAGGGATGCGGCTATGTTGGAATTGCAAATAGTAAGATCAACCATGCTGGGTCGCTGACCAGGCACCTGAAGACGAGTAGGAGAACCATCATTGATAATACAAAAGTTTAGTTCATCTAGTAGATCAACAATATCTCAATCCATTCTGTCACAATTGTGAGCTCCCCATAATCCGTGATAGGCATTGAAATCTCCCAGAACAAGAGAAGGGGTAGTGACCTTGGAAAACATAGCTTTCAGGATTGATTAAGAAGGTTTATTAGATGGTGATATATACAAAGAAATTATTGTAGTGTCAAAAACCTTTGCGGCCGTCACTTGAAAAGGACAACCAATTGGTTTAACATCTACAGGGGAGAAGGGTAATGATTTTTTAATGAAAAGAGCGGAGCCGCCCTTTCCATCTTGACGGTCGTCTCGAAGACAGTGGTATCCCCTGACTCTGAAATCAGAATCCGGTTCCAGCCACGTCTCCGAGATGGCAGCCACTGCAATTGAGTTTGAGTGTAATGTGTTTAAAAATTCTTCAGTCTTATTTCTAAGACTATGACAATTCCACTGAAGAATCCTCATCAGAGGAGCCATTTCTAGTTGAGTTGATAATATTAGTAATTTGTTTAGCAACGTGGGACGGTATTTGAATGTTGTTTTTATTTAAAGTTTGCAAAATATGTAAAAATGAGGTGATTAGTGTAGAGTTAAGGTCTATATTATAATTTTGTTCTTTAGTAGATGACTTTAGGTAAGAATTGAAATTTGAACTGGAAGGAATTTGTCCATTAGGGAACCACAGAAGGGATTCGTGATTAGCATTATTTTTTTGTTGTTAAAACTCTAGGTTTCACGACCCTTTCAACAGTTTTTCTAAATGAAGAAGAAGAAGGTTGAGAAGGGGTTGGATTTTTTAGAATTTTTGGAAGTTACTTCAGAATAAGATGGAATGGATTTGTTAAAAATTCTTGATGCTTCCGCATAAGAGATGCTCTTCTCGGCCATTGTGTGTTTAATATTGCGCTGCCTTGACAGTTCAGGGCAAGTTTTGCTGATGGACATGTGGGTGCCAGAGCAGTTTAAACATTTATAATTTTCCTCTGTTTTATCACAGGAATCACCACTATGGGACGAACTGCACTTGAAGCAACGGGGTTCTGATCTGCAGAGGTTCTTCATGTGTCCAAATCTGCAGCACTTGTAGCATTGCACAGTTGGGAACACATAGAGCTCTACTGGTAGAGAGACGTTAAACATAGTAACATTTTGTGGAAGGTCTTTGCTGTCAAATGTTAGGACAACGGATTGGGAGGGTCTCCATTCTACAGAGTTTCCCGTATTAAACCTGTAATTTAGACGACGCGCTTTTAAAACTTTTCCAAAACCTTGAGGAATAGTAATGTTTTCCAGGATGTCCTCTATCGACCAGTGCGGTGGGATCCCTTTTATGACACCTAACTTTGTAACCTGATATGTAGGTATGAAAACGTTGTACGAGTTTTTTTTGGCAACATCAGATTTTACAAAGCTATTGGCCTCAGCCGCTGTCTTGAATTCAACAGAAAGACGGTTACACCCAACCGATTTGACTCCATTCCAGACAGGGTGGATTTTATTTTTAAACATAAAATGTCCAAAGTCCACATCGTATAAATTTGATTGTTTTTCATTCTTTGAAATTTTAGTCACGTGTGTAATGTAAGGTGGTCTATCAAGATTATTATACAGACGTGACATTTGTGAAGGAGTATTGTTTCCCAGTGGGGCGGGTGTGGTGGAAGGGCTTGCTGGATTTAGATTTGAAATCGAGGAAGAAGTGGACGGAATTGCATGCTGTAAAACAGAATTATTTGGAAGGGAGTCATTTTGCGTGGAGGGTGTTTTTCGATGTATCTGTTCAAAATCTGTTGCTTTTCTATTATCTGCTGGTTTAGCAATTTTTCTTTTTTTTGACGTAATCGTTACGAAGTCCGAAGCCTCCGGAATATTAACCGCGATCAAATTTTTTGTAACACCCTAGGATTCAGATAGCAAACCATCATCTGGGGGATCAGGTGGTTTTTCTTTATCCATTTTGAATAAATCTACAGCACACAAATCAAAAAAATATCTTACCTTAACTGCTCCGAAGAACCAATTATATAACACAAATACTTACAGTGAAAACAAATATACAAGTAAAAACTATATTAAACTAATTTACAATACTACTTTAAAACTATTATCTATATAAAATGATTAATTTTTTAAAGAGGAATGAAATGACACTGGCACAGTTAGACGGTAGCCTTTGTTTTTTCTCAATGCAAATTAAGATGCTACGAATAAGTTCAAGAATCTTAGACGTCAAATTTTTAGCCTAAAAAAAAAGACTTTTCAGAGTTTTCGGTAGTGATTTTACGGTACGCTTCATTGCGGCCCGAAAATCGATCTTGGCTTGGATGTTTTTCAAAAATCTAATACAGTAGAGAATTCCGCAACTTTTAATACCAAAATTACATGCCCATCCCATAGAAAAAAAATTCAGGGGATACTGACAAAACTCGAAATTTTCCGAAAAAAAAATCATCAAATCACGTGCTCACAGATTCCATCGGAAGTTTAAATATTGCTGGCCAGTTCGAATTTACACGTTATTCATTCGGGGTAGGTACCTACTTATTCCGGTAGTATTGCAAATATGATGAAAAAAGCAAAGATTGCCGGAATTTAAGGAAACGCGCAGGTACTAACCTGAATGGGTACCTGCACAACGAATTAGGTTTTAATGCAATAAATACTAAGGTAAGGTTGTTTCGATGATATATTGAGTAATTCAACTTTTTTAAAGTTAATTTTCACGTTCTGTATCGGTTCTATTCAAGTTATGTTTTTTTTTATCATTAAAGGCCAGTTGCATCACAAAACTGAAATAATTGCAGAACTTTCTTGAACTGAAAATTGACAAGAAAATTTTTATAACTGTCAATATTTTTTTTAAACATTATTATTTTTAAATGTTATTCTATTTGAATATTGTAAAATAACAAAAAATATATATATTACACCGTTCTAGGTAGGTACTTACATGCAGGGGCTTTTTTTTCTTTAAAAATCAAAACATGATATTGAATAAAATTATTTGTGCTGAAAAAAAGTTTTAATAAAATTATTTTATGCTCGACAACATAATGGCGTCGTTTTGATGAAATATTACAACAAAGTACCTACTTAGTACTTACAATACAAATACAAATAGTGAGCTCTGGTATCGTGAAATTATGCATTGCTAAACCGTTCATCCGATTGCGATGAAACTTTGGGGGAGCGGAAATTTAAAATCAAAAAAATTTCAAAATCGAAAAAAATTTAAAAAACTATCAATTTTAAATTTAAAAAAAATTGAAAATCATCAAAACAGGCGCTCACAGATTCCATCGGAAGTTTAAATATTGCTGGCCAGTTCGAATTAACACGTTATTCATTCGGGGTAGGTACCTACTTATTTCGGTAGTATTGCAAATATGAAAAACCGATTCCGGGCTAGATGTTTTTTTTTTAATACGATAGCCGGAAAGATTCCGCAACTTTTGATAACAATAAAACATATGATTCTCATGTAAAATATGTCAGGAGATGCTCCAAAACTCGAAATTTTCTGAAAACAAAATCACCAAAACACGCGCTCGCATATTCCATCGGAAGTTTAATATTGCTGGCAAGTTCGAATTAACACGTTATTCATTCGGGGTAGGTACCTACCCGAATACGTAGATACACAATTAATCAGGTTTAAATGCAATACTAAGTAAGGTAAGGTTGTTTCGATGATACTAAATAATTTAAAAAATTTTTAAAGTTAATTTTCACGTTCCGTGTTGGTTCTATTCAAGTTCTATTTTGTATCATCATAGGCCAGTCGCATCACAAAACTGAAATAATTACAGAACTTTCTAGAACTGAAAATTGACAAGAAAAATTTGTAAAATTGTCAATTCTTTTTTTTAAACAACCCAGCCTTATTATTTTTCTGTTATATAATTTTTAAATGTGTAAATTATTTCTATTTGGATATTGTGAAATAAGAAAAAAAATATATATTACGCTGTTCTAGGTCGGTACTTTCTTGCAGGGACTTTTTTCTTTTAAAAATAAAACATGATATTGAATAAAATTATTTGTGCTGAAAAGAAGTTTTTATAAAATTATTTTATGCTCGACAACATAATGGCGTCGTTTTGGTGAAATATTTCAACAAAGTACCTACTTAGTACTTACAATACAAATACAAATAGTGAGCTCTGGTATCGTGAAATTATGCATTGCTAAACCGTTCATCCGATTGCGATGAAACTTTGGGGGAGCGGAAATTTAAAATTCAAAAAATTTTAAAATAGAAAAAATTTTAAAATCCAAAAAATTTCAAAATCGAAAAAACTTTAAAAAACTTAAAAATTTTAAATTTAAAAAAATTTGAAAATCCAAAAAATTTTTAGATCCAAAAAATTTAATAACAAAAAAATTTAAAAATCGAAAAAAATTTATAAATCCAAAAAATCTTAAAGTTAAAAAAAATTAAAAATACAAAAAATTTTAAAATCCAAAAAATTTAATATCCAAAAATTTCAAAATCGAAAAATATTTTAATATCCAAAAAATTTCAAAACCCAAATCATTTTAAAATCTGAAAAAAATTTAAGATCCATAAAATTTCAATATCCACGCATCATCCACGTTCACACGTCAAATCGCATAGTGTTTTAACCCGTTAGTTGCTTTTGCAACGGGCCCAGCTAGTATATATATTAATGCTCAGTTTTGGAAAGCTGCTTTTTCCGCTCACTTTTTTGTTGACGCAAAAACGACCAGTATGCCCTTTACGTTTCACCCACCTTAAGGTTCACTTTCGGTCGAAGCAAATTCCGAATGGAAGCTGTGAGTTTTTTTTTTCGACAAAATGAAATATATACAGGGATTCATTTTCCGATACGAATCGGCGGCAAAATCTAGAAGCTCTACTCGAATCACTCGAATCGGCTCGATTGTATTTCCCGCCGACAGATGGCGTTTGAAAAAAAAAATGACAAAAAAACCCGTCAATTTCAACACAAGGGAAAATGCTAGGACCGTTGACATAGATCTCAGATGTCAAAGTTTTAGGCTAACAAAACGGAACTCTCGGCGGTTTGGGTCGTCGTTTTTCGGAAAATGACATTGCCGTCGAAAAACCGATTCTGGGCTAGATGTTTTTTAAAAATACGATAGCCGGTAAGATTCCGCAACTTTTGATAACAATAAAACATATGATTCTCATGTAAAATATGTCAGGAGATGCTGACAAAACTCGAAATTTTCCGAAAAAAAATCATCAAAACAGGCGCTCACAGATTCCATCGGAAGTTTAAATATTGCTGGCCAGTTCGAATTAACACGTTATTACGATTGCAATGAAAATTTGATATTTAAAGGATTGATATTTAATTTGACACACACTTCTTCTCGCTTCATCCACGTTCACAAGTCAAATCGCATAGTGTTTTAACCCGTTAGTTGCCTCTGCAACGGGCAAAATCTAGTTATTTATTAATACTAACAAAATAATATAGAAAAACATGAATGATGAATAAATGGTTGCTATAAAAATACTTATGACTTTTATCTATTATTATTTAGCTATACCATTTGCGCTACCTAACCCATTTCCATTTTTTACAAAGCAATCAATATCTTTGCAGCCTCTTCAGTATATTTCGCGATAGCTAACGTAGTTTGGCTAAATTAGTAACATCGAGCGCTTTTATTATAACCGCAATGACCCACGTTTACGGTACCGTGACGGCAAAAAAAGGAAATAAACATACGTTTCTTATCTCAATAATGCTGCAGCTTTTTCTTACACATTAAATAATGATGAAACAAAAGATGAGACTCACAAAACACGTGTATCTGTTTCCTCCAAATTGATACATCTCCCTCACAGTATTCATCATGCCTGTGAGGGAGATGTGTAGGTTTCCTTGAGGAGAGGGGGGGGGGGGTGCAGACACACGTTCACCGTTTGTATCATTTTCGACTATTGTTATTTAGTGTGTAAGAAAGAGCTGCAATATTTCCCCCTCCCCATGGAACCGGCTATAGCTCCGCCTTGGCGCTAGCTCGCTCCATGGGGAGGGGCTCTCCCATGCTTGAATCTAAAATATGTGACGTCTTCATTCTTGTAGTGACTAGCGCGGAACTAACGTCCATACGTTTTACAAAATAACACGCCAAAAACGGCAGCTTGCGCTATACATTATAGGTACATATTATATGGACATAGCGAATGTGGGCGGTTCTCCAGTGTCCTCGTCGCTGGTTACAGGGGTAAGAAAATTATGAAACATTTCTTAAAGTGTCTTAACTAAACACGGCAACAAAATATTGCTATGTGAATTGGGGCGAATGTTTTTGGGGCAAGCATTTGGCCTTAGCAAATATGTTATATTTATGTATCTATTGTACGTACTGTACCAAAAAAAAAATTTTCAATAAAAAAAAAAAAAAAAAAATGTTATTAGCGTGGCAAGCAATTCGCGCTCCCATGTAAAAAGGTCTATACATTCAAAGCAGATTTTGCTTTTAAGAACTAAATGGTGATATTATAATGCGAGATGCCTATATACTGTCAGATTGATTTTTTAACAAATCACAGTATCTTTCCTCTCTTCGCCCCCCATACTTTGGTTTTTCCCCTCACCTGTATCTTCTGGTCTATTCATTCTGATGTCTATGAAAAAAAAGCAAAACAATCAGCGCTTCGAAGTTTGATAATTTTTAATTTTTGAAATTCACTCACACTTCAATATTATCCTTGTAACTATATTCCATACTTTCAAAATCACGGCTAGTAGTTTTGTAAGTCACGGAGCGGTGTAAGGGAGATGCAAGAAAATGATTATCTTTTTTATTTCGGAGGAAACAGATGCCTATGTACATTGTAGATCTCATTTTTGAAAGAGCTGCATCATTTGTGCTAAGGACCCTACGTTTATTGCTTTGTTTATGTTTGTAATCGTGGTTCGTCACGGTAATAATAAAAGCGCCCAGTGACTTCCTTCGTTTAAATATATCTATGTATTTTTTTCATTAAAACTTTTAACCGCGAACATTGCAAAGACCTGCGATTTCGATACAATTATTGCGTCATTAATTTTGTAATATATAAATTTCTCTAACCAGTTACTTGCAGTTATATTTTACTAAATTTTATACCATTTTATTCATGCCTACTACACGGCGACAATTTGTATGCAAAAGTCTTATGAAATCTGTGATTCAATTGAAGATCTTAGCTAAAGAAATGAAACTCTGCCAACCTAACACAAACACATTTTTTCATCGATATCTCTGTATTAATTTCTAATTTACACTCGTTAATAATACTCGTACATTACAACCGACAATTATTTAACATTTCGGACTACCTCGGAGAGCCTACTGGATCAATGTGTTCGATATAGGTAATTAGATATTTAGAGAACATGCATTAGTAGTGAAAATGAGAAAATCGACTGATAAAAGTATTAATTTTATGACAGCACAATGGAGGGCTTTATTTTTTCGTTGCACACCCTATTAATTAGTTCATAGAATTCATAATAAATGAACACGAATTTTGGCAGTTGTGGAGGATCATTTAATGAACTCGGATATGCTTTGAATTTAAGTGTCTTTTCCAGAAATGGAAATGATTGTGTAAAAAATTCAGAAAAGCTATAAATTATCTACACATAATAAAGCATTTAAACAGAAAATGATCACATTATTTTTATTCCAATTTGGGAGACGGGACAATGAGTACCACCACCTTGGGATCCATTTAATTGATAACCGACATTTCTGTAACAGGGGCGGGCCGGATTTGGAGAGACAAGGGTTGAGGGAGATCTTTTTACTTGTCCAGCAGGACTCTCTCGGCGCATCGTCTCGCATCGCAATGGGAGGGACGAATTTAAACGATCGTCACTCTTGGATACACTGACCATCAGATTCCTAACCACCTCTTATACTCTTCCCCTTCCCAGATCTTTCTCTCTTTCTCTTCCTTAAAAAAACCACCATATATCATCCCAAAGTTGACATAGGCACTGAGAGAAACTATTTTCCCAAGAACCTCTTGTGCCTACCAATAAAAAAATATATATAATTATCATTTGCAAAATTGAAACTGTTGTACCAAGAATTCAGAATCTCACTAATTAAATTTGAATTTATACAAAATTGTGGCAGCGAACGACACAGCTATTTTGAATTCCGGCATCATTCCCATTGGCTCCTCACATGCCAATAGCGATCCCACAATATTTTCACCTCGTCACCTTGTCGGTAAAAAATTAAGATGAACCATTCTGTTCCGGATTGCCGACGACGTAACAGCTAGTAAATCGCTACTTGTTCGCTCCCACTTTTCAAATACAAATATTTTATAAATATAAATTATGGTAAGGATGTTAATTTGTTATAATAAACTTGTAAGTACAGTGTTAATGCTCATTAACCCACGCATCATATCCCCCATAAAAGTATTTAACATAGCACCTAGTAGTTACTTCGTTTGACATCCAAATAATATGGTAACCTCAAAATAATTTTAACTTACCGTTACGATACACAAATCCTCTCATCTCATTAAAGAATTTCTCTAACCCATCGTTAATATTCAGTTTTCTTTGTTTTGCTTGATTATACTCATTTGTTACCATTCATTTGTTTCATTCAGTTTGACGAGAAAGGTCTCAATTAACGCACGAAATACAGTTTTCAAAAGTAATTGACTTTGTGGTGTTTGTTTTTCAAAACATAAATAATGAGTGTAGGGAAATCATTTCTTTTAGATTTGGTATGCAGAGAGCAAAAGTTATTAAAAACGTAATTCGTATTATATCGCTCATTTAGCAAGACTGTTGAAGGTCGACTAACATATTGTGTTTAATAATGGATCCAAATAACAATCAGACTGTTTGTGTACGATGTACGATTATTTAAAAATAAATCTTTGTTTTCACTTTGTAAACTGTTAGAATTTGAATGCGATTGTGTCACATTTAAATTACAATTTTTGTGGCTTTTTAATGCAATTAAGAGTCCAAATAATACGTTGCTTATTTTAAAGATATTTTAAGACGTTTTAAATATCGCCACAAAGTGGAGATACGAAATGCAAAATTTGATGTTTTTATGTTAAGAAATTTTCTATTATAGTTTTTTTATGGTCTGGTGTAAAACGCGGGGGGGGGGGCTACTTAGGCTACCGGGTGGTCACTATGGCATCAGTCTTGTTGATCACTGGGAATAACAGAAACAATTTGAAATGTAATCAAAATAGCAGGAGATTTACATAGTCGTGATTTCAAACAGTTTTGGCTGAAAATAAATAAACACTGCAACGTGAAATGTAAAATTCCGTGCAACATAAATGGAGAAACAAACACTAAAGCAATTGCTAACATTTTTGCAGATCACTTCTCCATCTCTACTCCGACCTCACCGAACACTGCAAGCAAACCACCACCTAGTCCTATCCTAAATGAAGACAGTGGCCTTTTGATCACAGCAGACATTGTCAACACCGCCCTGAGATACATGAAAGCTGGAAAATCAGCAGGTCACGACGGATTGAGTATCGAACACATCAAACACGCTGGAGGACCAATTCTTCAACTGCTGGCGAGTCTGTTTACCGACATCTTAAAGAATGGATACCTACCAACTGACATGACAAGAACAATAATAACTCCCATTCTCAAATCAAAATCGTTGGACTCTACCTCCCAGGGTAGCTACAGACCGATTTCAATTGCCACCACCATCGCACGATTATTCGAACGTCTACTACTAAACCAGATCGGTCCCATCTTGGAAACTAAGGACAACCAAATGGGCTTCAAAAAGCAAACGTCTACCGATACTGCTATATTTACTGTGAAAAGAACCCTGGAATACTACAGGAATAAAAAGACCACCACGTACGCATGTTTTCTAGATCTGAGCAAGGCCTTCGACAGGGTTTCTCACCCTCTACTATGGGGTAAACTAAGGGAAAGAGGCATATCACCGGCGGTGATACATATCCTCGACTCGTCGCATAGACAGCAGGAAAACTTAGTAAGGTGGAAAGATGGACTCTCCGAACCTTTCCTCCTGAAGAGCGGCGTTAGACAGGGAGGATGCATGTCCCCGATATTGTTCAACCTGTACATGGACGAACTCACCGACAGGATAAACAATGCAGGGGTAGGCTGCCAAATTGGAGGACAGTTTCTGAACAACATCAGTTATGCGGACGACATGGTATTGATGGCACCATCCATAAGGGGCCTACGTATTCTTTTAAAGATCTGCGAAGAGTTTGCTGAAGAAACAAACATGCAATACAACCCCGAAAACCCCGTCGTAAGATATGGACAAGGACCAAAAAATATTCCTCCAGCTACCCTGAATGGTGTGAACCTGCAGGTGACTGAAGGAACTAAATACCTTGGACACATAATCACCAGTAATCTGATGGACGATGGCAAAGATGAGCTCTCAGTGTAAAAGCTAACATACTCAGTAGAAGATTCCGCCTTTGCAGTACTGCTGTAAAAAGGACGCTCTTCCTTTGCTTCTGCGCAACACTGTATACGTGTGAACTCTGGGCAAACTACAAGAAGAGTAGTATAGAAAGACTTCGGGTTCAGTATAACAACGCCTTCCGCATAATGTTTGGTCTCCCCAGATATTGCAGCGCTTCCCGGATGTTCACGGAGGGGCGAGTTCCTGGCTTTGCAGCCCTTATTAGATCCAGGGTGGCAGGAATTAGGGAAAGGATAACCAGCTCTGGAAACATCCTCGTCATGGAAGCCCGCCTCAGTCCATCATCCAGTATTGATGCACACTGGAGAAAAATACTGGCTCCTTACGTGCTCACAGAATCCTGAAGGCTTAATATTATTATTTCTTTTGTTTTTCCTTTTACTACTATTAGCTTATTATCTTTTTTTTTGTTTCGTGTACATTCATATCCACCCTCTTTTTCTTTTTTTCCTTTCAAATACTTTGTACATGTATGTGTATATTACCCTTATGGAATGTGTGGGATTGCACTCTCCTCCCCACATACTGGAATAAACACTTATTTGTTTATTTATTTATTTGTTGCTTCTTTTAAATTTATTAGAATCACTTATTGAAGCTTAAAAACTTTTTTTTAATGATTCGTCCGATAAAATATAAAATAATATCCTATAATATGAAGGAAAGAGTTCGTATGATGTTATACTTAGTACAGGTAAGTGGAAAAATAGATAAAAATGAATCGACTTTTATATTATTTTTTTTAATACCTCTGTATGTATGCTTAAACTTTTTAACATTGTACCCGTTTATCATTTAATAATTAACATGTCAAAAGGAATTAGTTAACGGAGCACGTAGAAAGGGACAAAATAACTAGAATATCCACGATACGAATGTTCACATATATATTGTACCTTCTCACGCGTTACCTTCAAATAGCCTCACACAGGGTACTTCATCACTCGGAACAACAAAGCAAGTTTAAATTGTATTGTCGTCTCTTTCTCTAAGCGCGGCGCCGTGGGTATGTCAGAGCGAGACCACAGTAACAATACATTATTGAAACGTTATTCGCAGATATCATGTTACATTGGACAAAAGTGTAAGGGCTGTGCAAACAAATGATTAAATATTATAATCATTTAAGTATTTAATATTGCTATTTTCGGCGTTCCAAAACTTGGCGTCAGCTCAATGCCTCCGAATGAAAAAGCATGATTTTTAACCTATTTGTCATTACATAGTATGTGCACATCGATCTTTTAAACTACGCAACTGATTTTCATGCAGTTTTCACCAATAGATAGATTGATTCAAGGGGAAGGTTTAAATGCATTCTTATTATAGTAGAGAAAAGCCGAGAAATTCAAATATTCAATTTAGGCAACGGGCGGCGGGCAGCTGGCAAGCGGGTGGTTTGGATTTTATAAAGGTTGGGTAATGGCGTTGTGTTTCATTAGCCACAGCAACGTGTGACCGGGTCTGCTAGTAGCATATATACTACAGGTTGTATATAGACGTATCCGACGACTTTTACCAGATTTTTTTTAAAACAAACTAAAAAACAAACAAAAAAGCTTCCGCCACTAGTTTTAGATTTCTTTGGCTATATCTAATTTTATCATTTACAAAAGATACAGAAAACATACTTACCTGGCAGGTCACTTCCGATAAGAAGAAAGTTTATTCTTGGAGAATATGCGATGTGCACGCGGATACACTACATTTAAAACAATGGATATGGCATGATTTTAGATGTGCTATCCCCATTACTGTTGATTTTACATTTATGAGAAGATTAGTGGCAAAAGTAAATATTTGTATCGAAAGACTGGAGAATTTAGGACTCTTTATGAAATGAACATACACGTTTCTTATTCATCAAACACGGTAAAGCCATTTCAGGCACAGTTTCACGTTTAATGGTGGTCTTACAAGGGCGATACTGAAAATACCTTCCACTCTGGAACGTGCCACAAATATACTATGTATTATTTCAAATTTATTGATTGTGAAATAACACAAATTAATCAAATTAAATTTGACTGTTTTGTGTATAGTTTAATCGGTTTAAAACTTTTAAACAATTGTAAATTGCAGGTCAATAACACAAAAAAGCACAATTTCAAGATTGATAACTGAATCTATTAATTAAAATATGTATTCTGACAAATTTTTAGACCGATTGAACCAAATCTAACAGGGTTATTCACTAAAAACCAAAGAGCTCGAAAAACGCGTCAAGCCGTGATCGCGACTCAGCGAGACCCTCATCGCATATTATATTCTATACATATATTTATTATTTAAGTTACATATATTTATTATTTAAGTTGTTAATCCTTTTTTAAATCAGACCACTAAACTATGGTCACCCTAAAAGTCTACATGTTTACATAAGTGTACTACCTAGCGCCATCAGTTTAGTAGGTACCCATAATCTCAACCAGTAAGAAATGCAACAATATTGTTCTTTCAATATCTGTATAATATTGTGTTATTTTGAATTTGTATATTGTTAACCTCAACACAGGCTTGTCCTAGTGAGGTGACAAATTGTATTATAAACATTTTTACCTGCAGTGTAAAGATTAAATATAACAATAAATATAAAATATAAATATAATGTATATGGCTACATTCTAGCTTTTATACATAAAATTTTGTTTTGCGTCAAGTTTTATTATCTAAATTGTATTAGTTTTTTGATTGGTACAAAAACATAATTTATTGTAATTTTTTTATATATGTATGTAAAGGCAACTAGAACGTTTATAGAAATAAGTTAATAAATAAATTCCAACCAGGGAAAGAAATTATTCTACTATTTTTGGATACACTATTCTTACCGTTCCAAATTTTGGAAGAATTTTTAATATTATGTATTTATTCATTCGCCTAAAAAGTGATGTAAAAAATCATTAGTTTATAGCGTACAAAGGAAAATACCTAATTTTCGTAGGAAATGATAATGATTTTAATAAAAATACATAATGAAGAATTTTCGCTGACTTGGTATTTCTATATAAAATTCTAAACGATTTAGTTGATAGTCCGGTATTGCTAGAATTGATAAGCTTCCGGATTCCACTACGTAATACTAGAAGTCGGGATTTATTTCAGTGCAAAAATTCTGGGACTAACTACCATATGTATTCCTCTTTGCCAAGAATACTAATGGAGGGAAACAATTATACCCAGTCAGTGGACATCTTCAATTTAGGTTTAAACAAATATAAAATATTGTTTCTGAGACAGTTCGGTTATGTACAATGAATTCTGTATATTTCTTATTAGTCATATGTAATGTTTGTAAAAGCCCCGAAAAAGGGCGTTAATAAATTAATAAATAAAAAAAACATATAATAATCATAGTTATGTACTGAAGTTTTTTTCTCTTCGTGTTATAAAAACTATTTTATTCTACTTTGCAAAAAACCTAAACTTTTAAATAAATAAATGAATATTTCAACGGTGTTTTATATTTCCATGTTTTGACAGCCCTAACAATTTGCACAGACAATGATGGACACGCTAAGCAGGTGTTCGGGGTTGAGAGGTATAAAAATTCCCAATATTTAGGGAAAATTATGTACAATACACGTGAAATGTGGGAAAATTAGTAATATGAAATATATCAATACCCCTCTAATTTTAACTTTATATTGAAAAGAAGCAGATTTTTATAGAAGTTGGTAAACTTTTTGACGTTTGTAATTTTTAAGTTAAAAAATAACATAGAATGTGGTGTTAAAATCCAGTAAACATCTCCCAATTTAATTCTAAAATCATACTTTTTGAATCTTGGATATCCGGGAGTTTTAAAAAGCTGTTCGCGTAATATTTTAAAATTATTTGCAACAAAATAGGGAATCTCAGGGGAAATTTCCCCAAGTGAAAGGGAAAAAATCAAAATTCAGTCGATCACGAAAGCGACCAACGTGTAAATATTCCCTTTTCAATCCGTGTTCGGGAATGATCGCCATAACTTCGGGTTTTTACGAGCGGATACTGGGATCAAACTCATTTGAAGTAAGAATGAACATTAACTTTTGGTGGAATTGATTTAAAAATTCGATGAGGCGACGCAAGCGACCAAAATTTAAACTATTTTGGCAAATTTCGACAAAATCGTTTGCCCTGCTCCGATCTTAAGATCGGCGCGTATGATACGCGCACGAGGATCGAGTATCTTGTAAGTATCTCCGTAACGGAGACACTGAGACTTTGGCATTCCCAATTGGGGTATGTTGTGAGGGTGAAGGTAGTGGGGAGGGGAAGGAGATGAAAAAGAGAAAGGTGAGGAAGTACCTGGCTATTGAGATCTAAAGCCATTTCAAGCAACGTTTCAATTCTGAATGGTAGTCTTACACCAGGGCGATACTGAGAGGAAACCGGCTATTACGAGTATTATTTTAAATGATTTAATTGTGAAATAAACCATATTAATCAAATAAAATTTATTTGCGCACGTCAGGATTTGATCCTGCGACATTCGGATTGCGAGTCAAGAGCCTTTTCCCCCAACTACGGAGGCCACCTACTTAGTTTTTTTCTTTTTACATTAACTCCACTCGGTAGGCCCCGAGGAACATATTTTCCCTAAGGGCCTATGCCGTACTTGGGATGCTGTGTGGAGAGTCTTTACACGGAAAGGGAGGAGAGGACGTTATGGAGAGGAAAAGGGTAAGAGGGGTGTCCTAGAGTGACGAACAAGGCGATGGGTTATAGACATATAAAAAAGTGATATTATTACATCGAAAGAGAACATTAATGATGAACGAGAAAGAGAACGTTCATGATTTTAGTATGTTATTAACGAAGAGTAATTTGTGCTTTAAAATTAATAAACAGGGTTTTATATGTTATTAACGAAGAATAAAATTTGTACTTTAAAGTTAATAAACAGGATTTTCATAATAAGTGCATAAATATCGAGTGTGTTTTGGTAAAGCACTTCAAACCACATTTTGAAGTGAAACTTCTTTACGCACGCTTGACTTGGGGAGTAAGCTGATTAATGCGTGACGAGAGCGTTACGAAAAGTGTGATCGGGCGAGGCGAACGGTCGGGCCTTTGGGGACTTGGGGAGTAAGTGAATGTGTGACGAGTGCGTTATGAAAAGTTATGAACGGTCGGGCGAGGCGAACGGAAGTTGAGAGGAAGATATTAAAGTTTTACTTCACTCGTGTGGTCTAAAGCACACTCGATTTTTTTTGGGAATTTTAAATATCAGTTGTTTTATGTAGAATAGTATTCAAAGTATAACACGGTAAAGTAATTTAAGCTGTTTCAGCATTTTTATTTCTTAAAACCAAATCTATGCGCACAATTTTTTAGGTTATTTCGAGAAGATAAAATTACTCAACCCTCAAATCTTCTTGAACCTTTGGTTTAACATGGTTTTTTTATCCACCGATGGTCGTCAGACATGGAACCAGAGTGACTCAAATAATTAGGGTTGCATCCACTATCATTGCCCATTTTGGTCAATTATCGGATTAAATTAATGAGCCTGGATACCCATTAGATATGGTGTATGCGACTAGTATCTGAATACGTCGAGTTGCCACACCCACCATTTGTTAGCCGCCACTAACATGGGGAACAGACGCTCAACCCTCAAATCTATCATCATTATAAATGGAATTGCAATGTTTTACACCAAAAAATTGAAAAATAAATAGATTTTAAATTAGTTTTCTGAATTTGTGAATATTTGTTTTTTTTTCATCTCCTCTCATTTTGTTACTTGAAGGGTTTTACCAAATCACAGTCAATATGAGAACATCATACATGCTTAAATTAATGTGACTTCAGTGTGTAAGTTTTACGTGATCTACCTTTATTAGTATATCAACACGTTCAATGAAGTTCTGAGTAATATACTAGCGATCTATTGCAATCGAAGATACCTCCAGCTCCCCTGTAAAATGTGTTTGAACTACATACGAGTTACATACGATCAATAAAAATGTACATCGTAGGCCGTCATTTTTATAACATTTATCCAAGATCGGAATCAAGTTTTACTTTGTACAAGAAAGAATTATATTCATTACGAGTGCAAGATATAGATGTCGCTTCAGCTAGTTTGAGAACGTGAAAAGTTTCCACGTCAAGGAAATCATTTTCTTCATACAAAAGATTTTGTTGCAAGGTTCAGCACGAAACCCGATAAAAACAAATTTGATTTCTTTACTAAGTAAATTTTCTTCTTTATACTAAACGCTCAATGCATCCATTGTTGCATTCTTGGGAATATGCTTCTGACCAGTCTAACTTTCTAACCGTTTATTTTGAATACATTTCTCTTTATTCCCAAAAAATAAACCTTTAATAATAATAAAATTAATTAATTACTTTTCTTTTTTTTAAAGTAGAGATAGTGATATCCCTACTGGGATCTCCTATGCTTATAATTTCATTTTCATATTAAAGTAGAGATAGTGATATCCCTACTGGGATCTCCTATGCTTATAATTTCATTTACATATTAAAGTAGAGATAGTGATATCCCTACTGGGATCTCCTATGCTTATAATTTCATTTACATATTAAAGTAGAGATAGTGATATCCCTACTGGGATCTCCTATGCTTATAATTTCATTTACATATTAAAATTTAATAGAAAGTAATTATAATTATGTTATGTAACGTTTTTTACTAAATATTTTATAAATAAAATAGATTGTCTTTTTTAGTGCAGTTGAGTAGTTATGATTTCAGTCTATATTTGGTGACAATACATGTTCACAAATATATATTTTATGAAGGAAGGTGTGATATTGTATGACAAGTTTATACATGCCCGAATGGCTAAGTTTGTCATCTATCTGTAGTATTAATTATTATTTAAATAATATTTAAATAAATGAAGACAATTTAAGCGAAACTCAATCGAAAATCTGGAAACACAAAAATCAGAAAAACATATTGACACCTCTGGGACTCGAACCCAGGACCTCTTGCTTTCCGGGCAAACGCGCTAACCACTGCTCCACGGTGTCGATATGAAATTCGGTCATGTACTTCGAGTCCCAGAGTTGTCAATATTTTTTTCTGATTTTTCTGTTTCCAGATTTTCGATTGAGTTTCGCTTATATTCTTTTCATTTATTTAAATATTACAATTTGAGGTTTTACTCATAAAGTTAAAATAAAAATATTATTTAAATGTTTACCTAAGTGTCAAAAATCAGTTTAAAAGTTAAATTACCTAAGTTATTACTAGTGTAATAATCAAATAAATTTAACTAGGCCGAAGATTGTATCTGTCTACAAAATAATTTAAACATGTTAATTAATCGGTGTTCTCTCAAACTTTTTCTGAACATAAATTAGGGTCATTCAATAAGATTTTACAGAATAAGTCAACCAATTATTCATCCGTATGTACTTAATAACTCTACCCTTACCTCTGTTGAAGAAATTAATGACCTGGGCATAATTATCGACTCTAAATTAAACTTTATATCCCATGTAAACACAATCGGTAATAAAGGAATGAAAATGCCTGGGGTTCATTCTTCGAAATTCCAGAGGTTTAGGGAATATTTCAACTTAAAATTTTTTGTATACATCCTTAGTACGTAGTAAAGTTGAAAATAACTCCTCGGTTTGGTCCCCTTATTTTAAAATACATTCAGATGTAATCGAAAAAATTCAACACAAATTCCTAAGACACTTAAATTTTAAGCTCAGTATTTCCATTGAAAACTATAATTACTTGATGAAAGGATGAAATTTATTAAACTCTCAGATCGAAGAATTATATCCGACTTAATATTTATATTCAAAATTGTAAATGGTAGAATAGACAGTCCTGATTTAACCAAGCTCGTCCAATTTCATATACCCACTAGAGCAACTCGCTCCAAAATCCCATTTTAATGCAACAGCAACATACGAAACACTCGCTTGTATCTAGGTTGCATGAAGTTAGTAATAGATACGCATATGTGGCGGACCCAAGAAGGCTATTCTATCAAATATTTTCAATCAATATTAATTTTATTTATACTATAGTATTGTATGTAATTGTAGCTTTTTGCGTCATTTCTCAACCAAATGCCACAATTAACTGATATACTCTTTTTTTATTATTTCTTATGTATAAATATGGTTTTTTGGGTCATGTAATCAGTGTTTATAGTATATTTATAATATTATTAAATAAAAAAATGAATAAACTAATAGTCCCATATTTAATTTATTGTCTTAACCTCCGCTGAAACTGTTTCCTCCCCCTTACCTACCCATCCTATAATAATTTATCTCCCTCTTTTCTATTAATGTCTTTTTCTGTCACCAATAAGATATCTTTTTTTTATTTTGTATCTCTTTTACTCGATGTTTATGTACAAAAAATAAATTCGTTTGTTATCCAAACCATGTTACTATTTAAGTTTTTTTTTTGCATTCACACTTAAACATTTACATTTACTTACACTATTTAAGGTTTAAATTTTTTTGTATTTATATTAAAGCATTTACTAGAATTTAAAAAAAAAATGGCTTTCTGAAAAAAGGCATTGATAATGTGAATGTTAAAGTTAAATTGATCGATGAGTGAATGGGAGATTAGAAATGTGTAAATAAATAATGATATAAATTGTGAGGATATTAAAATGACTTTAAGATATTAAGATAAGTACAAAAAGATAAATATGTAACAATTTATAGACGCCTAATAATAAATAATACAATTGGCTTGGCAGGATCATAAAGCATTTGTATCTTTCTAAACTAAATTTTTTTATAAGATCTACAAATGAGTTTGTACAAAAAAAGGAAAGAGAAGTAAGATCTTTTTTATTCTTCTTTTTTAAAAATAAAATTCACGGCAATTTGTGTGTTGCGTGTGAAAGATGACGTGATCTCCCTTCAGGTAGGCAATGTGAGGTAGGAATGCACAGATTACACAGCCTCTCGTCTGAAGGAGAGTGGTCCGTCACGTTTTCACTTTTGACCGGAACTTGCAATCAATGTCGAGGCTGTTACTGTTATACTGTTACTATTACCTTATGCGCGGTGCAGCCGTACTGTTAACTTATCTCGGACGGGTATTTAGCTTGGGAGGCGTAGTATACAGTAACTGAAAATTTATTTGCTTTATATTGCGGAGATTTTGTTTACAGTGACTGTTAAGAGTACTGTTCAATTTTAATATGTTTAAGAATTAGATTTTTAGCAAGGATAATTTTTTAAATTACAAAAAAAATTAAATACATTTACAACGAACAATAAATCATACAAAATGTATTTGCAATACTAAATCCACCCAATATGTGCTTTAATAATTACCGTAATGGTTCACGGTTACGGTACCGTGACGGCAAAAAAGGCAATAAATATAATGTTTCTTCTCGCTATAATGCTGCAGCTCTTTCAAAAGATGAGATACACAATGTACGTAGGTCTGTTTCCTCCAAAGGAAAAAAAGTCATACTTTCTTGCATCTCTCTCACACACCGCACCATGACGTCTTCGTAAACCCGTACAATTTTAATAGCCATGACGATAATTTTGAAAGCATTGATCCTATTAGAAGAACCAGTCCCATTAGAAAAGATTGCATTTCGTTGCCCTGAACGCAATACCAGAAAAATGCCTTATTTTATACCTGTACAACATTTTATAAACAACAACCAACCAAAATACGCACAAAATTCTTTCAAATTTCAAATCTTAAAATGCCCTTAGATATATGTATTCATATTTTCCACGGCATTCACAAATCGTTTAAAATTAAATTAACCTTACGATGTACTCAAATCAAAACTATTATTTCATTATTGTTTATTAATTTTTTTACATACGCTATGTAATAAAAAAAAAAACATTGTAATATCTACTTGCTTTCTAATCTGTAACCATAGCATAAATGATTATAAATGGATCTTACTATCTTTACTATTATATGTAAAGTGAATTAATAAATATGATTGTATGTTTCCTAAATTAACTTAAACAAAAAAAAAAAAAAAAATGTAGTTGAAAGGAACGTTTGCCATCTAATTGTTGTAGAAAATGCACCATTGAAGAAATTTATGGATATTGTATTCAATTTGTTTTAAATCGTGGGTTATTCAATATCGAACATCTGTTAGCGCGGGAAGATCATACAGGTACTTTCGCCGTTCAATATTATACTTTTTTTTAAATTTTTGTGCGCTGCGTTATGTATAATTAAATATCATCGTTTTCATTCATTATTGTGTAGCAGTTTTGTTTATGTGTTGCACCAGCCTCCACTAAGCCGCAAAAAATCATTTGGACCCCATTTTCACTTTTGAAATGAAAAACCAGTTCTTCGTAATTCTAGAAATAAAATAAATACTACTATATACTTTTACAGATGTGAGAATAAATCAGTTTATACGCATTTCAAGAATTTGTTTTCTTGCATTTAGTGTCATTTAGTGTTCTAAACGGTAAATCAAGGGTTTCCAACGCTCTTGAGGTTGCAAGCTACTATATCCGTTTTCAAGGCGGTTGTCTTCTTGTAACTTCTTTATTGGAGTAGTTTTGTTGTTATTTTTCCCTTGTTATTAATTTTTAAAGACAAAAAATCTAAATTTTAAATACCTAAAAACACATATTATTTTTATTTTCTTAATTTGCGATGATTCAAGCTTTGGACAATATTTTCATAAACACAGTTCACGTGTACAGAACATCGATATTGGGAAAAACATATTTTATGATATGGAAAATATTATTTGGTTACATGAAATGTTTATGTGTTGGAAGATATGACAAATGGGAAACCAAATTATATATTACCACAAGTATTTTTTTTAAATTTAATACTAGAACGGAGAGAAAACAAAAAACAAACTCATTTCGAGATTTTAGCACGTACCGCACAATGTAATTCTGTACAGGCGAAAAAGCAGGTATGACAAAATAGATACCTTTTGTATAACAAGTATCAAAGAAGATAAGAAGTTAAGAATAAACAAACTAACTTTTAACGTAAAAAATACTCATTATATACTTTTTGGCAACAAGAAAAATATCAGCCTCAATAGTTCCTCAAAGTTGGTGATAACTGCCTGGAAAAGAAAATGAGCACAAAATATTTGGGCCTGATGGTAGATTCCCAACTTTCGTGGGATCTCCACATAAATTATGTAAAGGAGAAAATTACACCCATAACTGGTGTACTTTATAGACTCCAAGGATTACTCCTTTACTAACAGCAGTAAACTACGCCATGGTACATTCACACCTTTTTTATCTCTGCTGTATCTGGGGATTTGCCTCAAAGAAATTGATAACTGATCTGCAGGTGGTTCAAAACCGAGCTCTCAGAAACATTTTTGGACTTCCATGGGACACTCATGTCAGAGACATCTATTCAGTTTCCGGTATTCTTCCAATCACAGTCCTTCCCAAACATGAAATCACAAGCACCATCCTACAAATTACCCAACAATCAACTCACACTAACATCAAGCCACTTTACAATCAAAACATCCACACTCACAATACTCGAAATAGCAATAAAATCCATATACTCCAAACACACACTACAAAATATGGGATAAAATCTCTGAACTATGTTGCCTATACACTATATAATTCGCTACCAGATATGTTAAAGGGTCTCCAGCAAAATAAAAAAAATTCAGAGTAATGCCTTAAAAGAATATTTTTTAAGTATGTTTAAGGATGAAACATTGTAATTTTCTTGTCATGTTCAATTGTCTCGTTTCTTTTATCTTGTTTTCTTTTCCATTTAGTTGTAATCATCCATATCTGTATAACCTTGTTCCCTTCTTCTTTAATTGTTTTCCATTGCTGTTTGTTCTACTCAACGTGTCTTTTATTTTTCTTCTATATTGTATGTGAAACATATATTTTTAATATCTAAATTCCTATGTAAAATTAAATTAAATAAATTCCTATGTAAAACATATATTTTTAATATCTAAATTCCTATGTAAAATTTTAACTATTTCCTCCCATGATTTGTATGTTCCTCCTGTCCTAAAATGAGTTCTGTAACTCATCGGGATTGCTCTAGCAAGAAATAAAAGCAATAAAAAAGCCTAAAGCTATCATCGTAATTAAAAAAAAACAGCGATTTTGACCTTAAGGTAATATAGAACTGGAGTGACGGTTTATAGGTTACGATAAGAAAATGCAACTTTTGTGGAAATATGAAAAAACATTAAGTATTCTTTTCGACCTGAACATCCATTCTCGACTTTACTGACTTTACAATGACCGTAAGCGAAATAGAAATATGCATAAAATATCCGTCCCACAGAGAAAGGAAATTGGCGGAGAGGCACGCTGCTTTCCGGAATTTAAACTAGCCTATTGCGACGATTTCTGTATCAACAGGTCGGTATTAAAGTTTGGCGTGTACTATAATTAGGATTGACCAAATTATGTATCGCGACCGACAGGTTGGGAACCATTGCGGTAGATATGATTCATATTCATGACGTCAAACTAAATACGCATACAATAATGTTGATTCTTGTTTGCATGACCGTACATTACCCATATACCATAGGCAAGATGAGATACTATTAAAAAAGGATAAAAGAATATCCCAGTTTCACATATTTTGACTCACCGCAGTGCGGTTGCAGCTCTATGATAATATACAGTGTTAAAAGACGTAACTGATTTACTTTAACCGGGGTTTCCTAACATTATTTGAAGTAAAACAGGTAAATGAAATTTTGGTCTCCGGTGACATACTTTGTTATTGTTTTTGTTATTTTTGTTTCGAAACCAAACGACAACAATTTTTCTTCGCATGTCATCAGGGGTTATTCAGCTGAGTGCTAAGGTGATGACCTTAGCACTCAGCTGAATAACCCCTCAAGCCCCCACTCCGACCCAATCTGTCCATTACCCACTGATTTTTAAACTTTTTTATCTAAACAAAAAAAATCACCGGTTACCAAAATATCTTCGACATCTTCTACTCCAAATAACCTAATGAATTACCGGTTATAGTAAGTCAGCTGAATACCAGATATTTATATTGATTAATGTATAGTCTAGTTATTTTGTTTTTGAATATCTAGTTAGAGTATGCAAGAGTTATTCATACATCTGGAAGGGAAAAATACATATCAATACAACATAAAAAATGCAGTGGCGCAGTGGTTAGCGCGTTTGCCCGGAAAGCAAGAGGTCCTGGGTTCAAGTCCCAGAGGTGTCAATATCTTTTTCTGATTTTTCTGTTTCTAGATTTTCGATTGAGTTTCGCTTATATTGTCTTCATTTAATTAAATAAAAAATGCAGTTTAAGAAATACAGAAAAATTGCTATAGAGTAATGAAAATAATCTTGATACGTACCTACCTTATACCTTCCTGTGCCTTCGTATTCGTACACAAATCATAATTATGTTCACGTATATAGCACATATACTATGAAAAGTGCCAAGACTTCTGGCTGCCTCTAAGATTTGTTAAGTTATTAGGTTTATAGTTCTTGTCTATCTACAAACAAAATACGCTGTTTTGTTCACGATAAATATAGAATTACAGAAAAATTAAAATTTGATCAGAAATACGTAACGACGATCTTCGGTTTAGACATAGACTATAAGACGTAATATCTATTTTGTTATTATTGTGAGAAATTTCATAAAAAAAATTTTAGAGTTCTTATGACTAAGGAGAAAAACATTCTGAAAGTGTGAGAAAAAACCGGCTCAGTCATTAAGTGGATTTTAGTAAGACACCAATTTCACGAATTGTCTGTCCACTCGATTATCGATTAGCCTGTAAAGTCGGCTAAGTATATTAGCATGCATCGTGAGTATCTATCCAAACTAAACACTGATGGCTGAAATCAGGATGAGGTCATATAAATATCTAAGTAAGTAACCCTATCAAATGATTTATTATTATCATTTTATGGATAAGATGATAATAGGGTCTAACGGACCAAGAAAAAATCTGACAATATTGGTATAAGCTTAGTCCCAGTGAGGTTGATTATTATGTTAAAAGTGTGCTTTATATATATATATATTTTTACAGTGAATACCGCACAAGAATCTCAACTGCTCCCGTCTGGAGCCAGTGAGACTATGGCATCCCCAATTGGGGTATGTTGTGAGGCTGAAGGTAGTGGGGAGGGGAAGGAGGTGGGGAAGACGAAGGTTGGGAAGTACCTGGCTATTCAGATCTGGTCACTAAACACGGCTAAAGCCATTTTCAAGCAACGTTTCAATTCTGAATGGTGGTCTTACACCAGGGCGATACTGATAGTATCTTCCACTTTGGAACATGCCGCAATTATACTATATATTATTTTAAATGAATTAATTGTGAAATAACACAAATTAATCAAATAAAATTTATTTGCGCATGCCGGGTTCAAACCCGCGACCTCCGGATTGTGAGTCAAGAGTCTTACCCACTGGACTACGGAGGTCGTTATATTCCGTGAGAAGCAGTTAAAAAAAGTGATCATGTCGATTTTGAAAATGTTATTTATGTATCAAAAAATATTTTAAACTCTTATTTTATCGATGTGAATACCTAGGTCAGAAGCTCTAGATATAGTCTAGATTATAGATTATCCTTCTAATTAATAATTGATTGATTCTATGTGTGTCCGGAGAAAGTAATTTTTTTTACCTCGATTTGTGTATTTATATTATTATACAGTTTGTTCCATGAACAATTTCGATTTAATTAAAAATAATATCATGATATCATAAAGTATCTGCTTCATGTGAACAAATTTTGATTTAATGTGAAATACCTACGTAAAATTGTACAACCTCCCACTTACGTTTTGTAAACTCATCTAATCATAAAACAAGTCTTATAACTAATCTGGATTGTTCTGTAGCAAGAAATAAAAAATAAAAAAAATGAAAATGATATCTATCATTAGTGAATGTCAAATATCGTTTCAGCATTTTTTACCCCAAGAAATCGAAAACAATCTTTTGGAACTTCTAGCGCCCTAGATATATATTTATGTATGTTTATAACTGTATAATATATTATTTACATTAAAAAGTGTCGGCAGTGCTTTCTTCTCCTAATTGCTCGACTGAGGCATTTTTTTAACAGCTCTCATCATGTGTCTTTCAAAAAATTGCTAGATCTGATATTCAGTCGAAGATTTAAGCTATAAATCACTAATAATCGAAAATGCATCTCTGACATCATAACACAATACATTTTTCTACCGTTCTTTCATAAACAGTTTTATATTCCTTCTTATGCAGTTCTGATTGGTATTTCTTGAGATATAATTGAAGTAAATCTAACAAAGTTTTTAAAGTCATAACTCATTCAAGAAGCATTACAGCAAGGGAACTATTCACAGATAATAATGGGTTCAAATCATACAAGTCAATTGAAAGAGAATATTAATTATTGAACAAGTATGCCTGCATATATAACTACAAGATAGTTGTAGCAAAGCCTTTATTCCAACAAAAAGGAAAGATAACGAAGAAGTGAAGGAAGCGAAAGTTTCAATGAACCCTTCACTTGAACTTAATCATCCATCTTTCTCTAGAATAAATTTCTTTCTTGTAATAAATTGGTTTAAACCATTCAGTTGGTAAAAATTACTTTCTATAAACGTGCTCACACACGCTTTCATGCCTTCGTTTTGCATTAGCTCCACAGGAGGCCTTAGGAAAATTATTCCCCTTAAAGACAATGACATATTTGTGGATGCCGTGAAGAAGGTATTTTTAGGAAAGGAAGGAGAGAAATCTGGGGGTCAGAAAGTCTAGGAGAGAAGGAAGTATTAAAAAATCCCTTCAACTGCGGTGCAAAAAAGGCCTCCTTCAATCAGTCTCTCTCGATCCAGTCCGCCACGCAGCTGGGGGGCAGATGCATCCTCTAATGAACCTCACCCCATGAAGCCAGGTACCTCTGCTAAATCACCAAACGCAGCGAACCACTTGGGGTGACATATGGCAGAGGTGGAGGTTATCCAATAAACGGTTACCGAGGCGGCGGTACCCATTCCTGCCTCCCAAATTTTACCTACAGAAAACGATGTATTTTTTGAAATCACTCTTTTTTTATTCCCTCTGTGACCGTGTGTTGTTCACGGTTATATCTTGATCTTCAATATTTTAGCACAGAACGGTGGTTTAGATGAAATACATCTGCTAGTACATTATTGTTAAAAAAGCACAATGAGCGACTGATCAATGAATTACCAATGTTCTGTTAGAAGACATATATGTTATATACGAGTACATTAAATAAACAATAGGGACATCCATAATATGTTTGAAGCTCGAGATGGAAACGATATTGTAATTAAAATTTTAGCAGCTCAAATACAAATTCTTTGTGATATTGAAGATTTTTTATTTAAATAATTTTGTTGACTTTTAAAAAAAAAAAAATTATTATAAAGAAAAAGTTATACAATATTACAGCAAAATAAAATAAAATCAAATATTACAGAAAAAAAGTCCAAACAAACTACTTCTAAGTACTTTGTTAATGGGTGCTTTTTGAAGTTTAAAAAATAAAACATATTATGACGTTAGAAATTATTTGTGTTAGATTCTAATACAAACTATTTCTTTCGGCGAACCAATTTTTAAATACAATATTTGTAATTTTTTTATTGTAGCAGGTAACACATTTAAGCAAGTAGGTATCATGTAGTCAAGCGTTCTTTGTCCGTATTTGTTTAAGTGTTTAGGTACGATTAGACGTAAAACGAATATTGTAAGTGTGGTCCAGTCTATTTATGTATATATGGCTATTCATATGCTGAAAAATAATTTTATGGCATAGAATTGCTCTTACTGAGAGAATTTTGAGATTATGGTAAAAGTACGAAACATTATGCCTTTTTTCGTATAAACTTTTATGAGCTAATAATTTAACTAATGAATTTTGAAGTGATTGAACATGATTTACATTTGTTTTACAGGAAAGTACCCAAGCTGTAATTCCGTACCTTATAATAGATTCAGCTAATGATAAATAAATTATTCGAAGTGTGAATTTATTTTTATATAATCTATTAACAATAGATCTCAGTCTTTCATAGACTTTATTTATTTGTAAATCCCATTTGAAAAAGCAGTCAATAATAACACCTAAATAAAAATATTCTTTAACACGTTCAATGTTTTCACATGTACACAATGCAGGGATACGAACATGTAAGCAATCTGAACCGTTTTTTTTAAATTTATTTTAAATATGTACTTAATAAAAGATACATAAATGATACATAAAATTGGACCTAATATGAAACCATGAGGAACGCCTGCAAATTTTTTTATTTTTTTATTTAAGGTGTTCAATAGCTTTATTTTCATGCAACGGTTGTTCAAGTAATTTTGAAAGAGTTTCAGGAGTTTTCCTCCTATTCCTATGATTTCTAATATTTGCAATAATTTTCTATGATTAATAGTGTTAAATGCTTTAGAATAATCTATAAATAAAACTAACACATGATTTTTACTATTTAATTAATTATTTATTAAGCTGGCCAATTTTTGAAGTAGCATTTCAGTACCCTTCTTTTGGAATCCATATTGATTTGTGTCAAAAATAGAAAAATCTACTAAATATTTTAATAGTTTCAACTGAGTGTATTTTTCAAATTTTTTTTCGAGTGATGGCAAAATACTAATCAGTCTATAATTACCCAATAAAGTGTGATCACCTTTCTTTTGTAAATGGGTTTGATAATCATCATCATCATCACTATTGGCTCTACAACCCCTGGTAGGTCTTGGCCTCCTCAAGAGTCTTCCTCCAATCATCTCGGTTTTGTGCCAGCTCTCTCCAGTTTAGAAGCTCTAAGATGGATATGTCTTTGAGGACGTTGTCGCTCAATCTTAGTTTTGGTCTTCCCAGGCTCCTTCGCCCTATTGGTCTTGAGATCAGCAGGGACTTTAGTGCTTGATGCTTGGTCATTCTCTCCACATGACCCAGCCACCGAAGTCTTCCCAGTTTTATAAATTTTGCGACGTTTAGCTCCTTAAACAAAATATAGAACTCATTTTTATAACGTCTGTGCCAAAATCCATTTTCTAGAACCGGTCCGAAGATGCGCCTCAAAATTTTTCTTTCAAAAACGTCCAGTGCTCGCTCATTCCTCTGAGTTAGTACCCAAGTCTCAGCTGCGTACGTAAGTACTGGTCTGATAAGTGTTTTGTACACTAATATCTTCGTGTTTCTGGACAGCAGTCTGGACTTTAATTGGTTTTGTAGGCGGAAATAACAGCGATTTGCGTTCACTATGCGCTTCTGGATCTCCTCTGAGGTATTATTGGCGTTTGTTATCAGGGAGCCTAGGTATGGGTCTGATAATACTACATTTTAAGTTATCTGGAATTTTTGTTACAAATAAAATTCTATTTACAAAATGGGCTATGATTGCAGCTAAAATGATTATGTGTTTCTTAATATCGCTCATTCTGATATTTATTTATTTATTTAAACGCCCAAAGGGCTTTTACATACAATGCAGTACATTTTTTTATTACAAACAAAATAAAGAGTTGACAAAATATAGATAACATAAAATATAGAAAATAAAATAAAGGTTTCATAAAATATAAGACGCAAAGTAGGTAACATAAAATGTAAGTTAGTAATATTAGATAATTTTCTAATATCCTCCATATCAACAATAATATTAATAAAAGTGCATAAAATTGGTGTTCACAATAGTTAATGAAACAAGTTGAATAGAGTTGGCACATAACGGCGTTTAAAGTTTGCCAAGTTAAAAACTGTTATCAAAACATCCATATTGTATAAGTATTTGTTACCAGGACTATGTAAAGGTTGTATTGTTGTATGTTGTATGTATTCTTCTTTTCAATAGAAATTGGGTAATGACTAGCTTATTGAATGGTGTGTTGAATATGTCAATAACATCTTTATAGTAATTTCCCAAATTTTGTATACGGCGAGCGGGGGTATACAATTGTGATTCTGTGTTGGAGTTATCACAATAGAACGGTAGATATTGGCTCGATGTTGGTTTGCGAGGTATATGAAAAGAAATCAAGTATAATAAATAGTTCATGGCTGTCAATTATTGAATTTATGATTTTATATAAACATGTTAGGTCATTAACTATTCTACGTTCAGATAATTTTAATAAATTGAGTTGGCGTAGTACATAATCATAGTTGACACAATAACTTGTAATACCCATTTTTAAATTAATAAATCTTAAGAATTTAGTTTGAATTCTTTCTATCGTGAGCGAATGACTAGTGTTAACTAGGTGCCCATACTGTAGATTTGTAATCAATTTGACTCCTAACCAAAGACATGTACGAATTTTCATAGGTTTGAATATTTTTAAATTGACTGCAAATTCTTATTACAAAACCCAACATTTTCAAAGCTTTATTTGATGTAATTTCAATATGTTTTATAAAATTCAGTTTTTGATCAAAGTTTACACCCAAATCATTCACCTCGGTTACAGCTGTTAGCATTACATCATTGATGGAGTATTCGTAAATTATTGGATTTTTTATTCTATGAGATCTCATAATTAGACATTTACTTATATATAGTTGTAGATAGTTCTCTTGGCACCAAACAAAAAGTTTAAGCAAGTTATTTGACAATGTTTGACAGTCATTGATATTTCGTATGGCTTTGAATATTTTCATATCGTCCGCAAACATTAAAACTTGGACATCGTTGAAAAAGAAAGAACATCGTTCACAAATATCAAAAATAAAATTGGTCCCAAATGTGATCCTTGGGGAACACCGCTGGTAGCAATAAATTTATATGAAGTAAAACCATCAATTTTAACGGCCAATTATATTATTATCAATTCCAGGAGAAGAGCTTTTAAGTTGCTTCACAATGCTTTCTATATCAGCAATTTTGGCCCTTGGTAGGTTTCATGCTATGAGGCATCTTCTCTGGTTTGAGAGCAGTTGTCCTGTAATTAAATTTGTGTAACATATTGCAAACACTGTCCGATCTTTCATCAAATATATGGAGGCAACTTGGTCACAATCATTTTTACATTTCTTTTCTAAAATTAGATTACACTCATCCCATGTCTTTTTTGAGTCTTGAAATAGATTTTTGAATTGGCCATTTAAGTATGAGATTTTTAATTTTAGCAACAATTTATTTAAAACATTTCGATAAAACTTATTTTCTTTTTCATAGTATTTGTTTTTTGGGACATTTTTCTAACGCTTCTCTATCTTTATCTTTACTAATAAATTGAAGTCACTCACACTGTATGTGCGCTTAGATCTTTTAAACTTCGCTATGAATTTTCATGCGGTTTTCACCAATATATAGAGTGATTCATGAGGAAGGTTTTTAGGTCTATAATTTGTCAAGTTTTTGTGTAAATTGGTTGAAATACATAATATATCTGGCCAAGCGGTAGCGGGCATCGGGCAAACGGGCGGTGTGGATTTGATTTAATAGATGGCGTTGGTTATAAAGGTTTCGTTAGCCACAACAACGTGTGTACGGGTCTACTAGTATATAAGTAATCCCCCTTTTCAATTTTATATAATGCATCGGTAGATATCCAATCATTTGTACCAGAAAACCACGTAGATCAAGAAATATAACAGGCACTGCGACGGATAACTCACTCAAAATAGCCGAACTAAAAACAACGCTCTACATGTCGAGGTTTGACAACAGCGTAACCGAGAACAATATTCGGAACTTTATCGATAGCAAAATAACAGGAAATAACGTCCAAGTGGAAAAAATAACGCAACGAAATCCCACACAGTTTGGATCCTTTAAGCTGACCATACCGAATAAGGATTTTAAAACCTACATGAACAAAGAATTTTGGCCAATAGGTACTGTCTTCCGAAAATTTATTGAAAAACAATACAATGGAAAAGAACAAAATTAAGATAATCTCAATAAACTGTAAAAGCTTTGAACAACAACAACAACAATACCGGTGTAACCATCTAGAGTTTTACGTCCTCAAAACATTCTTAATTTAACGAGTTTTAGCGAAAGTTACAGTCTAATTTTGGTTTCCCCAAGGTTAAAGTGCTCAAGTTCGCATTAGAATTATCTATTGCATACTCAGCCATCGTGTAATAATATATAAAAACAATTTTTGAAATCGCAAAGTGTTCAAGTAATTTTGTGACATTATTATAAGCCAGCGGTGCAGATACTTACCATCACCTCAGCGCACCAAAATCAAGGCGGTTCCATCAGCCATACTTGCAAGTGAATCTAGCAAACTTTCCCAATAACCATTTACATTATGGATGCGCAGGCATATATTACTTTGGCGAAGGATGCTGTTAACTTACTAACCAACATGATTATAGATCCCAACAACAAATTCACGAAAGAACACCTCGCAAAAATAATTCCCAAAACCAACGACATATTGGGAACAATCGGCCAAATGGCAGTTAAAATGGCAAATCTAGTGGGAGAGTTGACTGCTCTAAAAAGTGCAACCCCTAATATGCACACCCCTTTAGATTCACAAACCCCAAGTGTCTGTGATATTCTCGCTGAAATGAAGGAACAAAATTATAGAGATAAAAACCTGATAATTCGTAACATTCCTGAGAATACATCGTTATCGCAGATTGAATGTATTAACAGCGACATAGCATCAGTAAAAAAAAATACTCTCTGATATTGATAACTCAACAGCCAACCTAGAAATAAAAATCTATAAACTAGGCATAAGGAAAGACGACAAACCAAGAGGAATTAAAGTTGAGTTTCCCGAAGCAAAATGGCCAAGAATACTATTAACTAAAACACACGTACTTAAAAACAACTAACTAAAATTAGATTCTACCAAGATCAATCGCGTCTCCAGCGGAAACAATTAACTGAATTAAGAAATGAACTTGAAAAAAGAAAGGCTTCAGGCGAAACTGACATTACAATCAAATATATCAACAATAGACCTACAATAACGAAAATACATCCAAAAAACTAAAAGATAAATTGAAAATATTCTATCAAAATGTTCGTGGTCTTAGAACTAACTTCAGTATCTAAAATTAACCCTACCCACTTTGAATCACGATTCTTACGCCTTCGCCGAGACATGGCTAAATAATAATATCAACACTTCAGAACTGGGTTTCTATAATCATACAGTGTACAGAAAAGACAGAAATGAAAAAAATAAATCCAGGGGAGGTGGAGTGTTAATATCCATAAACAACAAACTTCATTCAAGAAAACTTAAATGCATCTTTGCACATCTGGAGCAACTGTTCATCGTGGTATCCTCCAAAAAGGAAAAAATTATTATCGGCTGCGTCTACATTCCCCCATCCTCTGACGCTCAACTATACAAAGACCACTACCATGAAGTTAAAACCATCCGGAGAAGATTTCCTGGCGCCACTATTATTTTGACAGGAGATTACAATCTGTCTAATATTGCATGGGATGTAGAAAACAACAAAACTTCATGCACGGATAACATCCACCACGGTTCTCATGGTATAATCGAAATGTCAAATTTTCTTAGTCTCCGACAGTTAAACTGTGTTTTGAATATAAATTCTCGTCTTCTCGATCTAGTATTTTCCAATTCTTTATCAGTAAAAGTGTCCGCATCTGTTGAATCTATTCACCCGGTTGACAAATACCACCCACCTCTAATAATTGAATGTAACAGTTCAATAACTAAAAAAAATCCATCTGCATCAACTAAGTTGAACTTTTTCAAAGCAGACTATAATCAAATCATTAATCTTTTATCTTCATCCGACTGGAAATTTTTGGACACTGAAGAAAACATCAGTAATGGTTGACAAATTTTACTTAATTCTAAATAATGCTATTGATTTATTTGTACCCGTTTCAAAAATTTATACGCATAATTACCAAAAATGGTTTAGAAACGATCTTATTAAATTAACTAGAGACAAAAAAATCGCTCATAAAGCTTAGAAATCATCACATGATCCAATTGATACGCAAAATTTTGTGAACTAAGAACGAGCATCAAAAAACTTTCCAAGTTATGTTACAAAAAGTGCATCGATAACTGCGAAGAATTGGTTCTTGCCAACCCTTAAAATATCTATAAATTTTCAAACCTACTAAACAAAAATGACTCCGGTGTACCCTCTTATATCTATTTAAATAACAAAATGGCCTATAATCCCCAAGAAATCGTTAATCTGTTTGCTGAATTCTTCAGCAAAGTCTACGATTCTGCAAACAATTCTCCATTATCTAATGATAACCAGATCCATTTCAATCAATGTATATTTGAAGAAAGTGATATTAGAAATAAATTAAAGTCCCTAGAGCCGAAAAAATCGGCTGGTCCCGATAACATTCCTACAATCTTCTTATCGAAATGCTTATCAGTCTTAACTTATCCTCTTACTAAACTTTTTAACTTGTCAATAAAAACTGGCATCTTTCCGAATAAAACAAGCTTTCTGTCTCCAATTTTCAAGAAGGGTGATAAATCCGATATATCCAACTATAGACCTATCTGTATCCAGTCGTCGATCACGAAAATATTTGAATCTGCTCTGCTCTCTAAACTATCTCCTGAGATTAACAAAGTAATTTCACATCGACAACACGGTTTCATGTCAAAAAGGTCTACTCTCACAAATTTGATGATCTATCAGGAATACTTATTTAATAATATGCAAAATCGTCTTCAAACAGACGTGGTATACTTTACTGACTTTAGCAAAGCTTTCGAGAACGTCTCACACAAAATACTTATACACAAATTAAAATCCCTTGGAATAACGGGGCATATTTTGAGATGGTTTGAAAGTTATTTATACAATAGAAAAATTTCAGTCAAACTCAACTCGCACTTTTCAAATCAATTCAAAATCTTCTCCGGAGTTCCCCAGGGGTCATATCTAGGACCAGTGCTGTTTTCCTTGTTCATCAACGACATAACTACAATCTTTGATGTAGTTATGATACTTTTATTTGCTGATGATCTTAAAATTTACAAAACAATTACTAATCTCAATGACTGTTGCGTATTACAAACAAATCTTGTGAGGCTACAAGAGTGGTGCATCCATAATGAACTCTTCCTCAATATTGAAAAATGTCAAACAATAACTTTTGCCCGAATTAAAAATCCTATTAAATATGAAAACAGCATCAACAACATCTTTCTAAAAAGAGTTGAACAAATTAAGGACCTTGGTATTATTTTTGACAATCAATTATCTTTTGTTTCTCATATAAACGAAATAACTAACAAAGCCATGAAAAGCTTAGGGTTTATATTGAGGACGGTAAAAGATTTTAAAATAATTAATTCATTTAAGTTGCTGTTCAATGGGTTAGTGAGAAGCCATTTAGAGTACAATTCAACAATCTGGGCTCCTTTTTATAAGATTCACCAACAAAAAATTGAGAGAGTGCAACATAAATTTCTGAGATTTATAAACTATAAATTAGGAATTCCAATCGAAGAACTTAAATACACATTTTTAATGGACTTACTAAAATTAAATGAATTAACTTCAAGACGAACAATGAGTGATTTAATTTGTCTTTTCAATATTTCAAATGGCAGACTGGACGCCCTTGATTTAACCAAACTAATCCAACTGCGAGTAATACAAGATTGAATGCGCCTTATTTTGTTAACGCGCCTACTAATAATTACTTCGAAAACTCGCCTATCGAAAGGCTTCATCGACTAGGAAATAAATATAACTCAATCGATGTTTATCGTCATCAGTCAGTGACCAAATTTAAATTCAGTATATTGGAATATTTACAATAGAACTATAAATCCCCATCTTGAAATTTTGTGTGCACAGTTTATTGTAAACCCTCATAGTTACGTTCCGTCAAAAACACCTACAATATAGGGCGTAATAAAGGTTAGTAATTTATAATTTATAAACAAGCCTTATAAAAACTGTTCTTGTTTATCGTTGTAATAGGTAATAATAACAAAATTACTTTAACTACTTATACTTTGATTAACATTTTAATTTGATTGTAATTAGATACTCTGTTATATTATATTATCGAACTCATTTGTCCTCTCCGTGATAGTTTACTGAAGTATCTGACATTATTTGTTTAAACCTGAAATGTTCCATGGTATCAGTATAAAGGGGATTGGTATATTTATGGTATAATGTATTTCGTCTTCGGAAATTGAATTCTTTAAGCAGAAATTCTGACGATAAAGTAATTGGTCAAAATTGAATTGTTTTGTTTATTAATTTTAGTCCGGTGCAAGTCGGTAGAATGTATTTTTGTTTAAAATCAACTTCGCTATGTATTCAACACATAAATTGCACATATATTTAAAACTCTAAATTATTATTATTTGGTATATACGTATATACATATAAAACTGATTTTTTTCTCTTTATTGTATAATGCTATAGGTACTTTTTACTTACCATCTTTATTTCTATGTACCATGTGTAAAAACTATTTATGTTTTCTTTGTATTCTAAACACACCTGTATGCACTAAAACATAAAAATGTAAATGTGTGTAAAAGCCCATAAGGGCGTTAATGATTAATAAATAAATAAATAAAAAAAAGAAACGTTAACTTCATTGTAAATATGTGCAATATCTACGATGTAATACCTTTTGCGAAACGTGGTTATTACAAAACGAAACATCTAATATATCCAAAATTCATCCGAACTTTCAGGGATGGGGCACGTCTGCTGTAGATTTAGCTAATGGACCGCTACGGGGACGACCCTACGGAGGTGTCGCGGCACTTTGGAGGAATGAACTGCAGGCTTCCAAAATACCATGTGGAGATGACCGCATCGCTGGTATACAAATAACCACCAACGGAGGAATAATATATGTATTGACTGTCTACATGCCATGTCATGTGGATAACCTTACCGACTTCACCAACTACCTGTCCAAAATACATACAATCATTCAAGAGAACGAAACTCTGAAACCATCGTGATGGGAGATTTCAACGCTCACCCATTTTCTATATTTGGGAAAGAGTTATCATTTTTCTGCACTGAAAATAACTACAGTTGTATCGATATGGAAAGACTACCCAATGACACCTATACATAATTAGCGATGCACACAATACCACTTCCTGGCTCGATCATTGTATGTGCACAAATAATCTCAAGGACCAAATACATAATCTGCAAATACATTACAATACTGACTGGTCTGATCACCGGCCGACATCTTGTGTAATCGCTGCTGAAAACCTACCTGCAACCATCTTTAATGCCCCGCAACAGCCTAATAACATAATATGGAGAAGGACCAACAACACTAAAATCAATGAATATACGTCTGTGGCGGAAGTATTACTCAGTGTAATTTATCAAAGATACTCTGAATCCATATGTAACTCTGAGTCTACATAAGACAAATGTGATCATATACAAAACATGGACAATACGTACACAGATATCGTGGAAGCCCTAAGAATTGCTGCCAACATTGTATTTTATCGGGAGAGCAATCAAAGCGAACCAAAAACATATTGTCACATTGCCGGGTGGAACCAAAAAGTCAAGGAACAGTACGAAAAATCCAGATCGGCATTGATGATGTGGATTCAAAATGGGAGACCATCGCATGACCCCATCGCGGACGAAAGAAAACGGAAAAGGAAGGAGTTCAAAAGAGCCCTCAAACACTGCCAAAGCTCTGCCAAACAAACAAAGATGGACGATATCGTAAAGTCGCTTGACAAAAAACAGTTCGCTCAATTCTGGAAGAAAAGCAACAACCTGATCAAACCAAACACTCGAATCGCCAGCCAAATTGATGGGTCCACAAATACAGAGGAAATCGCCAGAACATTTAGGAGAACCTTTGCAGATATTTCCGGAAATGAAGAACCGACTTCTCCCGATATTATGGAACATGATTGGCAAAATGACTACCTGTCTGAAAACAATATAATGAAGGCCATCAAAGCTACTAAGGCCGGTAAATATCCGGGATATAATAGTTTAAGATTTGAACATATAAGGTACGGAGGTAGATACATACCTAAACTATTAAACATACTGTTCAACGCAATTCTCAAACACAACCATCTACCGAGTACAATGACGAAAACAATTATAACCCCGATCATGAAATCGGGTCAGCCTGACATGACCAACTCCAGCAATTACCGGCCAATATCCTTAGCAACTATAATTGCAAGACTATTTGAAAGGGTAATTCTAAATGAAATAGAAGGTAAACTCACTTCTAAAGACAACCAGATGGGTTTTAAGTATAGATTATCCACTAATATGGCAATATACTCCGCAAAGCAAATAATAGAATTTTACAGAAAACTACTGTTTATGGATGTTTCTTAGATCTAAGTAAAGCGTTCGACAGGGTCTGTCATAAAACGTTATGGGAGAAATTGAAAGCTAGGAATATACCTACCATGTATATCAACACACTATCCCGATGGCACTCCCAGCAGGAAAACGTTGTACGGTGGGCAAGTACATTCTCCCAACCGATATACTTGCGACCGTAAGGCAAGGAGGATGTATGTCCCCAATCCTGTTCAATGTATACATGGACAAATTATCAAATCGCCTGGACACCAGAGCGGGCTGTCGTATCAATAATATGTGCCTAAATCACATAAGCTATGCAGACGACATGATTCTCCTAGCTCCGTCGATCAAGGGGTTTAGAATATTACAAAAATCTGTGAGGAATACGCAAATAACCACAACATGATGTACAACCCCAAGAAAACGGAGCTAATTGCATTCCAACATGGAAAAAATCCCGAGAAGATGCTCCCCGTACAACTTAATGAGGAAACCATAAGCACATCCACGAATGTAAAATACTTGGGGCACATCATCACTGAAGACCTCTCGGATGATGTTGATATTGAATGACAGAGGAGAAGTATCAGTGTTTTGTCAAATATGATTGCCCGAAGATTCTTCCGATGCAGTAATAATGTTAAAAAAACATTGTTTAATGCATTCTGCACTAGCCTGTATACGTGTGAAACATGGTGTCAATACCGAGTAAGCTCAATGGAACTTATCCGGATCCAATACAATGATGCGTTCAGAATCATATTTGGATTCAGAAGGTATAGCAGCGCTTCAACAATGTTCACAGAATTAGAACTCCATGGATTCGCCAGTCTGATGAGACACCGGGTCACTGGAGCCAGGATGCGGCTAATGGCCTCCGACAACACGTTGGTGACCGCAGCCTTCCAGCACCAAGCTCCACTCCTGAGTGAGCGATGGGCCCGAGCGCACTTAAGATCACGCCCTGCATAATAATTGAATATTTATTTTTGTTATTATTAATTTTTATTACTTTTATTTTTATTTTCTATTTACGTTCTTATTTCTTTACTGTGTAAATATATAAATATGTATAACTATATGGGACGTGTGGGATTGCACTATCCTCCCCACATTCTGGAATAAAGATTATTACGAACCAGATTTAAATGTCCGGGTTAAATTTTCCCCACAGGAAAAACTAAACCCTTTCACACACTTCCCAAATGATCATCTAGTCAATCCACGCTATGCAATTGCACTATATAAGTATTATAAATACAAAACAATACAAAAACAACATGTCAATCTACCAGAGACCAAATGGAAAAATAATTCACCGACTCCAGATATCTTCATATCAGAGGGTTCGGCTCGTTATTATTATTATTAACTAGCTGGGTTACCCGGCTTCGCTCAGGACAACATTCGAGAGTGTTCTGGAATGTTTCACAATGATGTTCCCGATTCCCTATTCCCGAACATTCCACAATTTTCCAGAATGTTCCGGGATGTTCTGGAACGTTGTGAAATGCTCTCAAATACTCTGACTGGGGTATCCGGCCACGCTCAGGGAGTTGATGCGAGATTGAATTGACGTTTGAATCCACGACGGATCTTTCTTTATATATCCCATATGGGTAGCCCCATATAAAAAAATATTTCAAATGTTCCAGAATAATGTTCCAGATCATTCCACAACATTCAGGAGTTTTCTGGAATGTTTCACAGTGGTCTGGGATGTTCAGGTATGTTCTTGCACGTTCCATCCTATTCTCGAACATTCTACAACAGTTCAAAATGTTCCGGGGTGTTCTGGAATGTGGTGGAATACCCAAGAATACTCTGGAATATTTTGAACTGTTCAAGAAATTTCAAGGGGGCGAAACATTCAGCCATTATATCTTTAAAAGTACGCCTTTCAGGTAAAAAAGGGAACTTTCTTCATGGATGAGTGATAGAGGGATACAACACAATATACCACCCGTTATCATATAGGGACTCGTCTTTGACTTTTAGCGGCATCCACATTGTACAATTTTTTTTTAAATGTACATTGAAGATTAAGATTATCCAACTTTCCAGAATCTCTTAGACTCACCGACACTCTCCGTCACTCATTTCTGAAAGCTTCTAGAACTTTCTCCTTTCATAATGTCACAGAGCATTAAAAAACCTATATATACTCGTACTTTGCTACTCCTTCCAGAACTTTCTACAGCTTTATCGAACCTTACAAAACATTCCGGAACCTTCTAAACTCACCAACATTCTCCGCCACTCCTTCCAGAACTTTCTACTTTATCTAATCTTATTGAACTTTCCAGAACCATTTAGACTCACCGACGTACTCCGCCCTCCTGCCAGAATTTTCTACAGCTTTATCGAACCTTATAGAACTTTCCCGAACCTTTTACACTCACCGGCATACTCCGCCACTCCTTTCAAAACTTTGTACAGTTTTATCGAACCTTCTAGAACTTTTCGGAACTTTTTAAACACACCGACGTTTTCCGCCACTCCTTCTAGAACTTTATTCAGCTTTATCGAACCGTATAGAATTCCGGAACTTCTAGGCTCACCGAAGAACTCCGTCACTCCTTCCAGAACACTCTACAGCTTTATCGAACCTTCTAGAACTTTTCAGAACCTTTTAGACTCATTGACATACTCCGCCATTCCTTTCAAAACTTTCTACAGCTTTATTGAACTTTCTAGAACTTTTCGAAACCTTCTAGACTCACCGAAGAGCTCCGTCACTCCTTCAAAAACACTCCACAGCTTTATCAAACCTTCTAGAACTTTTCAGAACCATCTAAATGCACTGACATACTCCTCCACACCTTTCAGAACTTTTCAGAGTTTTATCGAACCTTCTAGAACTTTCCGGAACCTTCTAGACTCACCAACATACTCCGAAATTCCTTCCAGAACTTTCTACAGATTTATCGAACCTTATATAACTTTCCAGAACCTTAAAAATCACTGAAATACTCCGCCATTCCTTCCAGAAATTTCTACAGCTTTATCTAACCTTATAAAACTTTCCGCACCCTCTAGACTCACCGACATACTCTGCCATTCCTTCCAGAACTTTCTACAGATTTATCGAACCTTATATAACTTTTCAAAACCTTAAAAAATCACTGACATACTCCGCCATTCCATCCAGAAATTTCTGCGGCTTTATCGAACCTTATAGAACTTTCCAAGCCTTAAAAAATCACTGACTTACTCCGCCATTCCTTCCAGAACTTTCTACAGCTTTATTGAACCTCATAGAACTTTCCGCTAGACTCGCTGACATACTCCTCCACTCCTTCTAGATGTACAGATTTTTGAACCTTCTAGTGCTTTTCGGAACCTTCTAGACTCACCGGCTGGAACTTTAAAAAATCACTGACATACTTCGCCATTCCTTCCAGAAATTTCTACAGCTTTATCTAACCTTATAGAACTTTCTGAACCTTAAACAATCACTGAAATACTTCACCATTCCTTCCAGAACTTCCTACAGATTTATCGAACCCTGTAGAACTTTCCGGAACCTTAAAAATCACTGACATACTCCGCCATTCCTTCCAAAAATTTATACTTCTTTATCGAACCTTACAAAACTTTTCGAACCTTAAAAAATCACTAACACACTCCACTATTCCTTCCAGAACTTTATACAGCTTTATCGAACCTAATAGAACTTTCCGGAACCTTCTAGTCTCACCAAAGTACTCCGTCACTCTTTTCAGAACACTCTACAGCTTTATCGAACCTTCTAAAACTTTACGGAACCTCCTTGACTCACCGACATACTCCGCCATTCCTTCCAGAATTTTCTACTGCTTTATCGAACCGTATAGAACTTTCCGGAACCTTCTAGACTTGCTGACATACTCCTCCACTCCTTCCAGAAGTTTCCAGAGATTTATCAAATTTTCTAGAACTTTCCGAACCTTCTAGACTCACCGACATACTCTGCCATTCCTTCCAGAACTTTCTACAGATTTATCGAAACTTATAGAACTTTTCGAAACCTTAAAAATTCACTGAAATACTCCGCCATTCCATCCAGAAATTTCTGCGGCTTTATCGAACCTTCGCTGACATACTCCTCCACTCCTTCCGGAACTTTCCAGAGTTTTATCGAATCTTCTAGAAGTTTCCGGAAATTTTTAGAGTCTTCTTGAAATTTATAGTCTTCTTAGAACTTTCAGCCGTTATAACTTCTAAAGTACGCCCTGTAGGAAAAAACGGGTCCCCTTATTCCCTAGGAGGGAAAGAGAACTACCACACCATATAACTCCCTTGATCGTACGGGGACTCGCTTCTGAGTTTTTGCGTTCCGCACGTTTTTTTGGACTTTCTTTGATTATTATTATTATTATGATGGTAGGATTTTGTAAGGATGAAATTATTTAAAAAATCATATTTATCTTTCTTTTAGAGAGGTTCAGAACTGTTCCATTCGAATGAAAACCGTTAAAAAAATGAAAATTTTAAAATTTACTTTCAAAAATGTTAACCAAAAAATACACATTATAAATAATTTTAATTTTAAATTTTAAATTTAAATACACTATAGAATTATTAATTATTTAATTCAAATAAAATAATTTTGATTCCTGCTATATCGTTTGGCCAAATTGCTAAGACAACCACAATTTTGAAAATGGTACTTACATATATTTATATTTAAGCAAATCCAAGTTCTAGAGTTCATTGAACCAGAGTTACAAACAGAATTACAACTTGAATTTCTTAAAAAAATATATCTAACATCATTGGTCAGAATCAGGAATCTCATGAAAACGACATTGAGTTTGATATACATCTCTGAAGTAGAGTCGTTCTCGCAGTATCTATAAGACATAATTGTCATTAGAGTACATAAGCTTAATACATTTCTCCGCTCGCATTATAATACCCACGTACACGTAGCTGGTGTAGTTACTCGCTTTACGCCATAACCACTGCTCCCGAGAATAATATGTCAGGGCTGCGGAAAAAGTACTAAATTAAAGAAAAATATTTATTGTTTTTTATATATATTTTTCTATCCTTGAAACTGTGGAAAAGTTGTGAATTTCATTATTATGATATTTATTAGTACGGTTTCAGTTAGTAGCAGATGGTCGCGTTTTCAGAATAGTGTACGTATAAAAATATTATTTAAATTTTCAATCTTGCAGAATAACTTATTGAGTAACTCCTCAAATTTAATAATTGAAAATATTAATCCAAACAAAAAATCACAGTATGCAGTGGAAATGAAACCTTCAGAAAACTGAAGTAAATAAGAGTGGGGAGACTACGAAGCACCGCAGAAAGTGGAGACCGATTAGTCTATCTCATTCTCTCGAAGACTAAGTCCCTATAGATGTGTTTGTCTCTTTTTAGTGTCGCTATTTTTCGTTTCATCGAGTTTCAAGTCACAACGGTCCTAAAGAAGTTTTCACTTTATTTTTTTTTTCAAAGCTCAAAATTTTTCATACAAATGTGGATCCGAAAAGACAGAAAGACTCGATCGCATCTCAGAATTGAACCCAGGATCTCTGTCTTGCCGTGGCATTGCTCTGACAACTGAGCTAATTCGACCATATCAACTTGACCGGACCGAATCTTTTCTGTTTCAAATTTTAAGTTTAATTTTTGTAATTGTTCAAGATCATGAACCCAATCCAATTTCCATGGTGGACAAGACTCCTTTTCCACCACTTCACTCCTCGCGGTCCTACGCTGCGTGGAGAGCAAAGGACACCGACGCCATTCAATTTGATCACTCCAGCGCGTCTTCCTCTGGTTCTCCTGCCAAACACTTTGCCAGTGACCACGAGTTTCTCCAGGTCTGAGTTCTCGAGCGTTCTTGAGTTATTTATGCGAGTAACGTGTGTAAGTATCTGAGAATAGGTTGTATGCGGACAGTCGATAGCCCATTGCGGACGTATAGCTCTTCCAGAATGGCCTTTTTGTTTTTTATTGTTTATTGCGGTATTTTAAATAGTTACATAGTTATCTATGTCCTAATGCAATCCTTATATATACATAAACTTAAAATAATACATCTATACTAAATCAATCACATATCTTGGTAATTTAATTTTAAATGCCTTTATGCTCTCTTCCAGTTTTATTTCTTCTGTTAGTTCTCCAAATATCTTCAATGCTCCGTACATCAATGACCTTTGACTCTGTGTTTTTTTCCTGAAGGGGAGTCTTAGTTCATTTCTTTTCCTCGTCTCATGTGTATGTTTGCTTTGTAGTTTATCAATTTTTCTTATTTATCAGTTTGTCAATAGACGTATGACCGTTGATTATTTTGTAGATTAACAATATAGTATTGAAGTAAATAATTTGTTTAAATGACAAGGTATTTAACTCATTCAACATTTTCTTGACTGAAGTGTACTTATTTTTCTTCAATATAGTTCTCATAGCTCTGTTTTGTAGAATTGTCATTTGTTTCATTAATCCGTCGTTGACTAAGAATAGAATGCTGCTACAGTAATTTATGGTGCTACAATGATTGCGTTGTACACATCTTTACTAGATTCTGTGTCAAGGAATCTTCCTATTCTTCCCAACAGCGAAATTTTTTTGGCAATCTTTTTAATAATTTATTTTGTATTTTAAGCGAAATTCAATTTGGAGTCAATTATTACTCCCAAATATTTAATTTCAAATACTTCTTTCAAAACTTCACCGTCTTTTTTTGTTTGCGTTACTCGTTTTCCAATGTTCATAAATTTAGTTTTGTGTACATTCAATTTTACTTCAGCCATAATGATATATTATGTAGGTCTTCATTTAAATGATTCATTATGAGTTCATAATCTTCTCCTGCTATATATATATATATATATATATATCAATGCGTCGTGTGCAAATAATCTTATTTTACAATGTTTCAATACTTTTACCATATCATTAATGTACATTATAAAAAGAATATGCTTTTATGCTGAGGTAATTGAAAATTTTTGGGGCAGAGTTGAACAACAATAAGTCTGTCTAAATTTTAAAGATAAGTATTATGATTTAGTTCCATGACGACTCAACAAAGTGGCATTTCACATACGAATATAATAGCCAAACATCTAACCAAACGTAAACCATTTAACCAACTTTTTTTCCATAACTTTTAATGATTTTTCAAAGAAGTGATGAAGTTACGCATTATTGAGTTGCCCGGTCACCTATTATTTGATCAGTTTTTGAAATATAGAACTTATTTTTTCTGACAAATATACAACCTTTTTTTCTAACTAAGAAGAAAATTTGTGCGTATGATGTCTGAATTTGCAAAACTCTCAAACGAGAACCTCTGAGATCATAATAATATTTATGTGCATTTTCGTAATGAGATTTAGGGTTATTAATTTTTCGTGTAATTGTCACTGAAATAGTATTAAAACTCGGTTGAAGACGGGTAGTACGTAACTACGAGAAAATTATAAAAAAACCGGTAATTTAAAAGTTGTTTTTAAGAACATTCATATTCTTAATCTTGTTTGATTTGATAGCCCTGAAGTTTTCTGGTGTGAATGAAACCTCAGAGAGCAATGCATTTTGCAGCAGGTTCCGCTCTCATCTGGATTGGGTACTTGTGGCTGGTGGCCAGTACCAATGCAGGTAGGTACCTATTGGTTTAAGTGCACTTGGAAAATTTTCCGATCAAGAAAGTTCTCCTATATAAACTGTGGTGACCGTGGAACGCGAGACATTTGCCTCCTAACATAAACGTTGTTAGGAGTTTTCTTACTATCGCCTAAGACAAATTTACCAGTTCAGTTGATTGCACGTTTTTGAATATCATTTGTTCTTCCATACCCTGTCAAAATGCTCTTACTTGTAAGTTCTTTTACTTTAAAAATGCATTTGGTTGTGAACGTTAAAACAGTGTGTTAAATCAACGTTTTGAGAATTTTTATAATGTTTTCTTATTCTTGCAGGTATTATTACTATCAACAGCATCCATTTTAGCCGATGACTCTGCAAATGGAAAAGTTAGACAACATAAAGAGCCGCAACAGCAAAATGATGTCTTAAGTAACATCGGCCACCAAAAGCTTCCCAGCACGAAGTATGAAAGCCTGCCACAACAAACTCCACCTACTCAGCCACCGGTTTATCCAGTTCCGCAGCAGAACCCTCAACAAGAGGATGCTTACCAGCAGTACAGTTACCTGCCACAAGCACAAGCATTACCGCAGTATGCTTACCAGCCAGTCAGCGTGCCAAAGTTCCAGTTGATTTCTACGAAGGACGCGCAAGGGCAGACCCAGTTGTCTTTGATTCCTCACAGTGTATTCACGAGTCACGTTGGCTATGCAAGCGTCCCCCAAGTTGCGCAGCAAGCTATTCCTCAGCCTTTACCAAGCAATCAAATCCAACAAGACACCCCAAATGCTCACGTTTCTGCTTCATACCAAACAGGCAGCGTAGTTAACTTTGTGACCCCGCAGCCACCAGCGGCAAGTTCCCAATCGAGCGTTGTACCATTGATTCAAGCCCATTACGGTAACCCGCAAGTTCCTTTAGCTGGGTACAATCACTTGGTTGCCGCACAGCCTTTTTCTAATAACTACATTTACAGCCAGCCTTCGCCACATGCGTACAGTTATACCCCGTCTCATTCCGGTAATCTTTACGCCGCCGCTGGACCACACTCCCTAAGCTATTACCAGGGAAATCCTCAGGCTAAGTTCCAGTATGTGTATGGGAATCATCTGCAACAGAGACAGCCTCTTGCATACCAGTCTGCCCAGTCTCCACAGTCTCCCCAAGCTCCCCAAGCTCCTCCCACGGAGTACGAGAAATACAGCTACGCACAGCAGCCCGCTCAGCCTACGCCGAAGAGTGATGCAGTCAGTCCATTTTCGCTGAACACGAATGAATATATTTCACAGCATTCTACGCACTTCAGACCCATGATTCCTCAGTCAAGGGGTCAATATTATAAATACTAATATCAAAGAACTCATCAAATTTTGTCCGGTGGAAAATGTGTAATTTTTTACCATTTTTACTGTTGTGATTTTACTCATAATGAATAATTCTTGAACGGTGTCTATAACTGTTCAAATCATTTGTTCAATATAATTTTTATGCCTACTACGTTGTTTGTTCTTCTAAATACAATTACATGTAGGTATCCATGCACCAAAATATTCATATAATTTGTTGTTGTTATGTTTTATACCTATTGAAAATGTTTGTTGATTTTCTTGTTTTAAAATAAATCTTTGATAATTAGTTAATCATAACTTTTATTTTGTTCAATTCACTTTCATTCGGACGTATTGGGTCCGTTGTGTAGGTTCGTTAATTAATCATTCAAACCTGGGTTTTTGCAAAAGTCGTACTATTATATACCAACTTATTACCTAACTAAGTATAACTGTAACTGACTTCAACGCATTACCTAAAAAACAATTATAGACAAATTACTTGGGTATAACTGACAACATTTGTACATGGTTGACATTTTTTGTCACATGAGAACGGATCGTTTCTTCGACTCATTCTTGTGTTCAACAGCTCGGCTGTGGAATGATTTGCCAGCCTTTGTGTTTCCTCCTCCCTACAACATGGGTCTCTTCAAGACCAATGCTCATTCCTTCCTCTCCTCAAAACGACCCTCCACACAGCATCCCAGATGACATAGGCTCTGAGAGAAATTATTTTCCTCAGGGCCTCCTGTATGGAGTTTAAGGAGAAAAAAAACGGTTGTAGTAATTTCACTTTTCATTATGATGTCTACAGCAAAACAAATTATTAACAGCCCTCTGAACCAATGACTAAATTCTTGCAAGGTATATGTATCTTCATATATGAGGTATATACCTTAAGATATACCTTATATATATACAAGGTATATATCTTCATCAAAACTCTGGATTTATTTATATTTTTGGTTGGTGATATTAATTTGGATATACATATCTGAAAATCGTCGATCTCATCTAAAGGATGAATATATTAATATGCTAACTGAGATGAATTTTAAATCATATACTCGTCTATATCAATTTTACTCGTGACGTCGCCGGTCAGAAACCTTCCTGTATAGAACATATGGGGGTAAATAGTAATAATGCTAAGAGATTTCAGTCTATTGTATATAAAACCGGTATATCAGACCACAATATATGTGCTTATTACATTATAATGCAATAACGCGTACTAATCAATTAAAAAATAGAGAATATACTAAACTAGTGTTAAATAAAGAGCTTCTTCGGGAAAAAAATATCTAAGGAATCCTGGGCTTGTGTAATAGATAGCCGGGATGTTTTAGAGAGCTCTCGCCTTTTTGAGGAGATTTTAACTACACATATAGAAGCTAGTTTCTAAATACCACCCAATAGTCCTGGATTGGTGAAATCTGTGCGAGAAAAACAACGTTTATTCATACTTTGAAAAAAAAAATCCTTTCAATTATAGGTATATTAAAAAATACCTTTGTCAAATATCCAAATATGCTTACAAATTTAGTAAAGAATACTAAAGAACAATATTATAAAAGAAAAATGTCACACGTAGAATTTGATTAAAAAAATGTGGTCTACAATTAATGAAATTATTGAAAAGAAATGGAAAGGGTCGGAAATACATAAACTGATGTACAACGGTAATTCTGTAGACGTAAAAGATGAGTCGACTCAAAGTGAGAACTCATTTTAATATATTTTTTTGGAAATTTGGAAAAAATTTTGCACAACAAATTAACCCTTTAGCTGCTAGCAAAACCACTGAGGCTTTTGAGAGAAATTTAATAAATACACAAAAAAGGCAATTTCTTAAACAGACCTTGGAGTTGGGTTCAAGAACCGGAAGTTGTAAATGTGATTAGTTAACTAAGAGGTGGCTTAGCGCCGGGATACGATGGAGTAACGGTAGACACCATAAAAAATCTTAAAGATTTTCTAAAAATACCTATCGTGAATATCATTAATTTAAGTTTTTCTGGTGGGAGATTTCCAAATAATTAAAAAAAACTGTAATTAGAACGATTTTTAAATCTGGCAACCCAGAAGAAATGACTAACTACCAGCCTTTATCTTTGACATCTAACATTTCTAAAATAACTGAAAAAATCGTAAAAAAGAGACAATTCCTATTTCTAGAAGAAAAAAAAATCTACATTCTAAACAATATGGATTTAGGCCTAATCTAGGAAAACTCATGATGCCATTGCAAAATTGACTTCTCTAATTACGGGGAATTCAGATAGATGTCGGAGGTGTCTGGGAATATTTATCGATCTAAAAAAGGCTTTTGATAGTGTGTCGCATTCTAAGCTGATCGCTAAGCTAGAGAAAAATGGACTAGAAGACAAAGCTTTATCTTGGTTCCAGAGTTACTTAAAAAATAAAGAACAATACGTTAAACTTAATAATTCATTAAGTGAACCCTTGTCTTCTGAATATGGAATTCCATAAGGGACAGTAATCGGGCCTATACTTTTCCGTATATATGTCAATGACATGTTCAGTCTCCCTCTTAATGGAAGTGTCATCCCATATGCGGATGACGCAGTCATCTTAATCAAAGGAATAACATGGACAGAAGTGAATATAGCTGCGAAATCTGACATTAACTTGGAATGGTTTGATGATAACTTACTTAGTCTTAATGTAAAAAAAAACATCATAAATACCTCTTTACCTTAATGACCCTGTTACTGACTCCACTATACTCCACTTGTTTCATAACGCTGATGGATTTCATTCGTTTTGTGCTCCGATTATCATACGGGATCGGAGGAACCCTGATTTTGGACTTCCGCACAATAAGGGTGCCTACCTACACGGAAAACAAGTGTCAAGCGCTTTATCGTCAGTCCGTTGCTAACCACCGATCGTATCGTGACATTTCGCACCACGCCGAAGTGTTATTCATCATATCGTCACATAAAGTGTAAATCCTACCGTATTTTTTCGTATACTTTGTGTGAACTCGTGACTCAAACTTTACCGAAGTTCTAACAATCAAATAGAACAATCTCGAACGCTTATGGACATCTACGACTGTCACCAAGCCAGAAGACAACAGACGTGAGTACCACTTAATTGTGATATACCTTTCTTGTTTGGTGGTTGGGCATAACTTATCGAAATCCATAAGCGTCTTAGCAAGAGTAGCCGCAAGGTTACCCTCATCACCATGCCCCGTGCGTGATCATTTTGGTGCCGGAAACCAGCGAACCTTTAGATAAATTCTCATAATAAATTCTTTCTTTGGCAAAACGAAAGAATGCTATGAAATATTACGTGAATTGAAATGTCATTTCAAAGAATGAATTCAAACAGTGAATCGTAGAATTAGTTTACACAGTTCTTAATTATTAACGACCTAACGGGTATTTAAATTATATCGAATTCTACTTTTTAATTCATAAAGTTTTCCTGATTATTTCGTTAGTACATTTGTTTATTAAAAAAAAATGGCTAGTACTTTACAAGGCTTGCGTAGAAGACGGAACGTAGCCATTAGCAGAATAAACAAGGTGTATGAGGTCGGTCAAAGCGTTTTGCAAGATGCAACCAATTACCCATTATTTTTAGCGTATTATACGAGGTTGCAAAACATTGTTAATGATTTTGAAACCGTTCACGCTGACATCTTAGCTTTAGATGAGGCAAACAAGGACATTGAAAATCAAGTTCGCGAAGCTTTTGATAATGTTTATTTCAAAATCGTCGTAATTCACAAGGAATTAACGAATCAATCTTTCGAATCGGAGCCCGCGAACATTATCGTACAAAACTTTTCAACATTTCATAATCAAGCTGTCATAAAACAAACGTCATCGCTTACTTGTGACATGAATAAGGCAAAACCTGAAATCAAAGGGTCCTTGACTGCGTTCACTTCAAAGTGCGCATTTTGCAAGGGTATTCACCATATCGCTAAGTGCAAATCATTTGCACTCAAATCGGTTCAGGAACGTGCTCAATTCGCAAAGGCACACCGTTGGTGTCTGAATTGTCTCACGCCTTCTCATTCTCTCACGAATTGCAAATCTGTGTTTGATTGTCAGAAATGTCATCGTAAGCACCACACTCTTCTTCATAGGGAAGACAACATTTCTGCTGAAGAGGAGTACCAACGACCCACCACATTTGCCATTCAAGGAGCTTCTATTTCAGATCCTCCAGTTCTTTTCCTCGCAAACTTCTGTGACAGATCCATGGTACGTTTGCCTACTGCTCATATTATCAATCGTGATCCCTCCGGCAGTTTTCAAACGTTTCGTGGGTTGACCTGTTCAGACAGTCAAGCACACTTCGTATCTAATCGCACTGCCGAGCGTCCAGTCAGCTCTCAGAAAATCCGTGGCTTAGGCCAATCTTCTATAACCGCGTCAGGCGTCACTAATTTCGATGTCGATGTTAAGGGACAAACTACCTTCAACACGAAGTTACTTCCATCGCCAACGATTCAATTCGACCAGTTATCTTATCATCTGTTCCAAGACATACTTCATGCCGACTCTGACTGTCACAAACTGACAACTGACACAGGAGCGACTGACCTACTTCGAGATGTTGAGATCTTGCCATCTTTACCGAGACCCCAATTAACGGGTGATCTTCACCAGCCTTCAGCTATCAATTCACCATTCGGTTGGCTTCCTCTGGATTCGGTTGGTTTTGCTACCGATCGTCAAACAAACTCCTTCATCGAAACCAACCAGTCTCGTCTTCCAGAAGAAGTCAAGAGACTGAGGGAGTTGGACATATTTCCTCAGTCTTCACAGCCCACTAAACAACGTAGTGACCAAGTGTATCGCATTTATCGCTCACGTGACTTTTCTAGTCAATTTATCGAAACCAACCAGTACCGTCTTCCTGAAAAGGTCAAGAAACTGAGGGAGTTGGACACATTCCCTCAGTCTTCACATCTCACCCCTGAAGAACAACGTGATGAGCAGGTCCATCACACTCATCACTTACGTGACCCTTCGGGACAATTCATCGTAGCCTTACCTTTTAGTGAAAAGGATAAGGATATCGCTTCCCCAGGTTCGCGTGAAGCCTCTTCGCGCATCATCCTTTCACTCGAACATAAACAGACATTAAAGCTCAGTTTACGTGAACCGTACTTCGCTTTCATGACTGACTACTTGCACAGTGGTCACATGACACGTGTTCCTGGAAAAGATTTACTCAAGGAAATGCATCACATACTTCGTCATTGCATTCTTCGTCCGGGCACCGTTACCACTATATTGCGAATGGTCTTCGATGCCTCGGTGACGGAGGTGAATGAATCATCGTCAAATGACGCCTTCCTTATCGTTCCCAAGCTCCAAACGAACATTGCTGAACTTCTGCAAAACTTTCGTTCACCATCTGTGGTGTTCATTGCTGAGGTGCGGCAAATGTATCGCCAAATATTTCTTCAAGAGCCAAATCACTCGTTCCAAAGAATATTTTGGCGTCATCAATTATCGGAATCTACCCCGGATTACCCATTACACCCTGTGACTTCTGATATCTCTGCCTTTATTCTGTCCTATCGTATTGTCAGATCGTTGACAGAAAAGAAAGGTTACGGATTATCACTCACACGCCACGCGATCACTTCGGACTCAAATATCGATTCTATCGTCATCGGCTGTTCCAGTCTGGAACAAGTTCAACTAACGCAATCTGAAGTCATCGAATATACCAAACGAGGTCAACTTGAACTGCAGAAGTGGGATTGTAGCAAACCGAAACTTCGCGCCTTTCTACCGTCGGACTACTATCTCACTGATGTAATCTTAAAAAATGTTGATCATTCTTTTACTCTCAGAGTATTGGGATGGAAGTGGAGGCCACCGGATGCTTCACCCGATGATACTCGTCACGGGAATCGTTACACCGACCAATTACCGCTTTTGACAGTTATCGCATCTAACCATCGGCGTCAAGCATCATCGGTTGATAATTCATCGGATATCGCTTCACGTGGCCATTCTCCGGCCGATCTAAACCGTAACGTGTTATGGTGGGCGGAGCCCTCCGGGTTTGTCCAGCCAAACGACTCTTGGCCCATTTTAGATGGCCATGTTAACAAAACTGAACTCCACTCTGAGGAACGAGTTCAATCGTCATTAGTCCAACATGATGATATTCTGCTGGACTTTTATTTAAAAAAAAATATATCGTTTTCGGAAACTCCAACGCCTTATGGTTCTTGTTATCTATTCGTACACAACTTTCATAACAAAGCCTCTCGTCGTTCGGATTTTCTACTTAATCATTTCGAAATTCGTATTCTATCTTTAACCAAACATTGGATATCACTCTCTACGGATGAGGTGATTAGAATCATAATTAAAAATCTTGTGCTTATCGCTACGTTTCGTACTTTCAATGGATCTTCTCTTACAAGACCATTCACCAAATCATATCCATTGCCTAGGCAATGTTACTAATCATCATCGTTTCGCGGTTCGTTTTATTCTTTTTTACGTCTATGTTAATCGTATCATTTAGTTTCTTATCGTCTAGTTTGTCTATATCTCGTTATCGTTTAAAATGACTTCTTTTGCTTCGTCTTCTTTTCATCTACGTCACGTTTCATGGCATTCTGCGTTTCGCTTAACGTTCAACTTTTCTTTAAAATACAATTAGCTGTATTTTGGTGGGCGGAATGTTTCATAACGCTGATGGATTTCATTCGTTTTGTGCTCCGATTATCATACGGGATCGGAGGAACCCTGATTTTGGACTTCCGCACAATAAGGGTGCCTACCTACACGGAAAACAAGTGTCAAGCGCTTTATCGTCAGTCCGTTGCTATCCACCGATCGTATCGTGACATTTCGCACCACGCCGAAGTGTTATTCATCATATCGTCACATAAAGTGTAAATCCTACCGTATTTTTTCGTATACTTTGTGTGAACTCGTGACTCAAACTTTACCGAAGTTCTAACAATCAAATAGAACAATCTCGAACGCTTATGGACATCTATGACTGTCACCAAGCCAGAAGACAACAGACGTGAGTACCACTTAATTGTGATATACCTTTCTTGTTTGGTGGTTGGGCATAACTTATCGAAATCCATAAGCGTCTTAGCAAGAGAAGCCGCAAGGTTACCCTCATCACCATGCCCCGTGCGTGATCACCACTACTTACCTAGTTCTCGCCTATTTATTACACTCATATACTCTCTTTATACTTACTCATGTTACATTTAGTTGGTACTTAAAGAAACCTTATTTTTCTTTCTTTTTATAATACTGCATACCAAAAAAAGAAAAAAAAATTCATAAGAAATGAATGATATTAATTTATAATTTTTTTTTTAATAATTTTACTTAGATATGTTTACACTTACGAGTACTAGACTCCAATTCAAACAACTATCCTCCGTTGGTCACCATGATACAGGCAGCTGCCTAGTAGGGTGACCTAATGTATCTCCTGAAGTAAATTTATTATGTATGTAACATGTACTTATAAATAAAAATAAATAAATAAATAGTAAACATATGTACCTAGATGCAACACGACAGCTGCACAACACCATTTTGAATAAGTAGGCCCAAAGCTATTTAACGATTTACCCGATGCAATAAAAAGTGAGAAAAACTATTTTAAGTTTAAAAAAAACTTATATTGTATTTTTACAGATAAGCAACTGATTGACTTATTTTTATTGATGATTTTCAGATATATTCTGTTGCTAATATTTTGTTGATATTCTATTCTGTATTATCTTACAGTATTTTTGAAAGTGTTTTATTTTCATTTTTATAACTATACATTATCTATAAGCAGTTCTAAATATATAACATAAGTAAATAGTATAGCTCCCTAGTTAGACCCGAGAATATATCTCTACTAATTGGGTAACCAAAAAAACCGATGAATAATATTATGAAACATATTATTAGTGTGAACATTTCCTTTTTTTATAAAAAAAAATTCCTAGTGAGACAGGCATTAAAAAAACCTGATGTAAACATACTTTATACCTATAGATAAATAAAAATATTAGTAAAATTATTATAAACAATAATTATCAGCCTGAAACACTCCTGGCGTCATGTATCTTTTCTCGGAAGATTTTTCAATGTGGATGAGTGTTTCAGGCTGATAATTATTGCTTATAATAATTGTTACCTTTTGTGCTATGCATAAAAATCTTGTCTTAAACGTTAGTTTAACAATTAAAAATAATAATTAGTAAAATTGATTCAATCGAAGAACTAAACTATAAAACAGAAACAAAATGAAAAAGCACCTCCAAGAGGTACCTTTAATTATTTTTTATTGTTATAAAGTTTGATTTGTAAAACTCAATTTTAAATGAAAGTTTTTTTTAATTATAAAGGACTTCCACAGTTAAAAAAACTACACTTTTTGAAACCCCCTTTTGAAAAACACAGTATTAATCAATATAAACTTATCGAATTCATTTGTACAACTTTCCATGATAAATGATAACGTAACTACGTAAGGACATGTATTGTACCTATTTATATCTTTAATACTTTTTCATGTGCATCTTTTATCGCTGTATTAATTTTAAACTATGTTCTGTAAAATATTCAATGGGCGTAAAGGTTTGCTAATTACAAACTTAAATCCTTCTTATTTTCTGGTAATAATAATAATATTTGGATGATTTACATAGCACCGTTTTTGTGAAAAATCACCTCAAGAGCGCTGGTGTTATGTATATACACTTTACATTATACTCCTGAACAACTTACCTATAATAATGTATACATTACAGCCTGACACACCTCCCTAAAATCGGAGGCAATCTAGGGCATAGATGGCGTCTGTATAGTAGTGATGTAACGAATATTTGCATTCGTGAAAATTCACATATTTTTGCATATCCGCAATCGCATTCGCAAAGTTCGAGATGAACATCAGAAAAAAACATAATATATTAGGTTAATAAAAAAATCCATTAATTTCTTATTTTTTTACTATTGAAAAAAGTAAGTTAACCTCGTAATCACATTATCAGTCTTCACTTTACTTTATCATTTGGTATTATTTATTTACCATCTACACATTGGGTAATAAAGCTTAACATTCCAGATCACTACTAAATAATAATTTATTTCACATTAGAACTTAGAAAACAACAAAATATAATCCTGTTTTCGTTTTTCACACTTTTCTAATTCGGAAAACTCTGTTTAATGCATTGCCTTCAAATGATTTCTCATAGCCGTTGTACTCGTAGTTCTTCTTGTAACACAGCTTGCATTTAGGTCGTTCAGCGTCGCAAAGTGTAAAATAAGTCAAAATTTCACTAGAATTTGATTTACTGATGTTGATCACTAATCAATCACCCTCTAACCTTAAAATTCATTTGTTTTTGTTTACGAGCAGACGACAAATGAAATAAAACAACCGATCGGCTTTTTTCGGATTAACTCGGAAATTCTCGGAACAAGATGCAAACGTGAGCCGCTAAGCCACACATACTCGTTATTGGCGCCAAATTAAAAAAAAACTCAATATTCTTAGAAGACTCAGCATTCGCATTCACGAATGTCGGTAGCAGATATTCGCATTCGCATTCGCAAATGCTCAAAAATGACATTCGTTACATCACTCTGTGTAGTGTAGACCAGGGGTCGGCAAACTTATTAGCCAAAAAGCCAAATATGTACATTACAACGACTCGAAAAAAATTTGGGAGCCAAATATCTTTATTCATTTAGAAAACATTTATTATACGAGGGAAGTTCAGAAAGTAGGTGTACTGTGACCATAATGGGCTGTGGTTTTTTAGTGTCCAGTTGTGTAACCCCTGGTGTGATACGCTTTTTACTCAAGAAAGAAAAACTCATACAAGAAAAAGCGAGATTTTATATGTGCATTCCCGCGATAGTTTCTATATATACTGGTAAGCTCTGGCATTATTATATTTGTATGAAAAATTGCAATAGGTGGCATGCGAGCTATTTGAAAACTGGATGTACTGGGGCTGAATGAATGAAATACGGGAGGGAGGTTCGCGGAACGAGGAAAGCGGGCGAGGGGAGTTGGAAAGGAAGGAGGAGTGGGAACGCGAGAGGGAAAGGGGACGCGGGAGAAAAAGGGGAGGCGAAAGGGGAACGGGAACAATGGGAAAGAACACGCAGGGAGAAACAATGTCTTCATTAAGTGGCATAGCAACGCATATCGGGAATTCTCTATAATAATATAAATGGAGCGACCGATGGATTTGATTTGTACGCAATTTAGCAGATGGCGGTGTAAGTTAAAAGGTTGGGTAACCATCCAGTAGACGGGCGGCGTTGTATTTTGTTAGCCACAGCAACGGGTGGCCGGATAGTCCAGGGAAGGTTAAACGGTGGAGGGGGTTGGGGGATTGGAGAGGGGGGAAGGAAGGAAGGGGGGGTGTAGGAGGGTCGGGGGAAGGTGGAGGGGTAGGGTTGGGGGGAGGGATGGGGGAGGGGGAGGGGGAGGGCGGGGAACTCGGGAGGGGAATCGTGGGACGGGGGAAAGGGGGGGGGGAGTAGAGTGAGAAGAGGGAAGGTGGAGGAGGAAGAGTGGGAACGCAAGAAGGGAAGGGGACGCGGGGGAGGAAAGTGAACGGTACGAATGAGAAAGGACGCGCAGGGAGAAACAATTTCTTTATTAAATGGCATAGCAACGCATGCCGGGTACCAGCTAGTATTTAATAAAGATTTTATTCATTGATAAAAAAATAGTACGTGATCAAGAAATTCATAAATTTAAATCACGACAATGACTGGCAAATATTTATGCGAACAACGTCCTTGCATCTCCTTGGAAAGTGTAAGTCAGGATTGTATAGTGTTATTCTTAATTTTAGGCACGATTCCAGGTTCTTTTTCTAAAGGCTGTTAAGTTATGTATTTGATATGGAAAACACTGTTATTATTTTATTAAAGACTTTTTATTGAAGAGGTGTTTACACCATTGACATTAGTTCCCAATAGATAAAACCACAGATGACAATAATTATAAGAAGTAGTTCATCACTAGTGATGTGCAACATTCAGCAATAGTGATGTGACATCCCCTTTCTTTATTTATATAATCCAATAAAATTTTAATTAAATTAACATTACACATTTTACCTATCCGGTGGTTTGACAATTCTTATCTCATATCTGGTAATGTAAGGGTTATAATTGTTATTTTCTCCCACCTGTCTCTCATCTCCAGCTTTTGCCTCTTCAAGTGCCGGATTAGATTGCATGGACAGATGATCATTATTAACGTTTGCATTATATGCCAGTTTTAAGTGAATTCTATTTCGTCTGTACGTGTTACCTTAATAATCTTGAATAATAAAGGACCTATTACATTTTAATTTTTCTTTGACCATAGCTGGTAACCAAGTACTTTTGGGATTTTTCTTAAAGTATACATTATCTCCTGTTTGTAATATAGACATGGGTTTTGCATTCACATTATAATATTTGGAATTTTTTGCATTATTTTTTTCAATACACTTTCTGTAATCAGAAAATCTTACAACCTTTGGTTTTAATTTAATTTTAGCTAAGGGAATATTCATTCTCAAAGTTCTGGACATTAATAATTGAGCAGGTGACGGCAAATTATGTGACGGTGTGTTTCTATAATGTAATAAAACTATTTAAGGATCTGTATTTGTTTCTTTAGATTTTTTAAGAATGTTTTTTATAATTTTAACAGAACTCTCTGCCTGACCATTAGACTGTGAATGATATGGACTGGTAACTACATGTTCTATGTCCCAATCGTATAAAAATGATTTAAATTCAATCGATTGAAAAGGAGGACCTCCATCAGACACTAAACACATTGGTATTCCATGACGTGCAAAAACAGACTTCAAGTGAATTATTACATTTTTTGCAGTGGAATTATTATTGAGAAAAGAGAAAAGCAGTTTCTATATACTTTGAATAATAATCTGTTACAATAAGGTATGTTTGATTATCAAAATACATTAAATCAATACCTACTTGTTGCCATGGAAACTTATTCATTTCATAAGTTATCAGTGGTTCCTTCTGATTGGAAACTTTAAATTTATTGCATATTTGACATTGCTCAATTATTTTTTTTATATCTACAGAAATACTAGGCCAAAATAAAGAATCTCTTGCTAATCTTAGACATTTGTTTATTCCTTGATGTCCTTCATGAATTTTATTTAAAATTTCTTTTCTCATAGACTGAGGTACTAATAATTTATTACCCTTTAATATTAACTCATTAATAACATGAATCTCGTCTTGAATATTATAATAACATTTTAAAGTACAATGGACTTTATCTTTACTATTTGGCCAACCTTCGAAATAATATTTTTTTAAATATTTTCTTAGTTTCATCCAAAGCAGTAGCATTACTCAATTTTTTACGATATTCTTCACTAATAGCTAAGTTCATATAGATTGAATTTACATGACAATGTAGATCAGACTCATAATCGGGTATATAATGATCTTTCAAAGCAGCTCTAGATAAAGTATCCGATGTATACATTTTTCTTTACCTGGGACATGTACAACATTTAAATCGTAAGATAGAAGAGCTAACATCATACGTTGCAATCTAGCTGGTACATCATGTAAAGGTTTTTTTAAATAAATACACAAGAGGTTTATGATCAGTCTGTACAGTCACTTTGTTACCATAAACATACTGATGAAACTTATGACAACCAAATTGTATGGCAAATAATTCTTTTTCAATTTGAGCATAATTTTACTGCGACTGTGTCATTGTTTTTGAACTATATGCAATTGGACGGTTATTTTGATGATAAGGTTAATGGTATTATTGGATCATATTGAATTAAAACTGTTGCAGTTGAAATAGCTTCCTTCAAAATTTTAAAAGATTTTTCACAATTCTCGTCCCATGACCATACTACATTATTTTTTAATAAATTTCTCAAAATTTGTGATTTATCAGACAAGTTTTCAATAAACGGACCTAAATAATTTACCATTCCCAAAAATCTTTGTAAATCTTTGACATTTTTTGAAGACGGTAATTCTAATATAGCTTTGACTTTCTCTTTGTCGACTTTTACACCTTCCTTGCTAAAAATATAACCTAGGAAACATACTTCCTTTACTAAAAATTTACATTTTGACTTATTTAATTTTAAATTGACTTCTCTAGCCCTTTCCAAGACTTTTCTTAATCTAATGTTATGAATTTCTTCAGTTTCTCCATAAATCAGAAAATCATCGACAAAAATTAAAATACCTTCCAGATCTCCAAAAAAATCTACCATAATCCTATAAAAAAATTCCGTTGCTGCATTTATTCCAAATGGTAATCTTAAATACCTGTACCTTCCAAATGGAGTTTGAAAAGTGCATAACTAACTACTTTCTTCAGCTAATTTTAGTGACCAGAATACAGAATAAGCATCTAAATGTGAAAAATATGCAGCACCTATAAGTTTTGACCTAATTTCATCAATATTTTTTAAAGGAAAATATTCTCTCATTATGCAGTTATTTAATTTTCTGGGATCAAGACAAATTCTCAATTTACCTGACTCTTTGACAATTATGACGACAGAATTTACCCAAGAAGTAGGTTTAGTAACCTTTTCAATGACCTTCATCTTGTCCATGCGATCTAATTCTTCACGAATACTGTTTTGTAAGGCAAATGGGACTTTTCTCGGAGGATCGACGCACGGTACAGCATCATGGCGAAGCTTGAGATGAACTACAGGTGGTAGACATCCGAGACCCTGAAATATGTCATTATATTCAGTTAATATGGTGTTACGATTACATTGGACATTAAATACTCTTCTTACAATCCCAAGTTTTTCAATAGTGGGATGACCTAAGACAGATTGACAATCTAAACTTGTTACAAAAAATATTGTGTTACTTATATTTCCATGTATTTCACACATAAGATCACAATGACCAATAAAGGGTATTTTATTTCCACCAAAACCTGACACTTTGGTAGAAAATTTTTGTAAAATAGTATTGCATAAATTTAACTTTTTAAAGTCTGATATTGAAATTACGTTAATGTCTGCTCCTGTATCCAAAATACAGTCGAATATTTTGTTATTATTCATGTTAAATGACATTCCATATTCATGTTAAATGACTTGAAAATTTCCATACCTTTGGAGCCAATGGAATGAAGTAGAATTGCTATTTTTCTTTTTTCTGTGGCTTCTTCCAAACCTGATGCCACCAAGTATATTTCATAACTTTGCCACCAATTTATCCATATTCCATCGTTATTTACGCTATTTGATGATTCGTGTAGATTTGACAACGCATTAAAATCATGTTGTACGTACTTTGGCGAATCTTTCAACATCTTGTTTTTTCACCCCTAATTTTTAATATATTATATTATTAATATTAACATCTGACTTCTGACACCGTGTTAAGTTATGTATTTGATATGGAAAACACTGTTATTACTTTATTAAAGACTTTTTATTGAAGAGGTGTTTACACCATTGACATTAGTTCCCAATAGATAAAACCACAGATGACAATAATTATAAGAAGTAGTTCATCACTAGTGATGTGCAACATACAGCAATAGTGATGTGACAAAGGCGACTATTTTTTAAGAGGACTTCTCAGTTTACTCTTGATAAGTTCATGTTTAAAAAAGATTGTTCACACAATATGTACAATCGAAAAGGGAAAAACCAGCAAACGCGATTTGTTTCAGCAGATCTTAAGAGTCAGGAATACTATTAAACTAGCTGGGCCCGTTGCAAAAGCAACTAACGGGTTAAAACACTATGCGATTTGACGTGTGAACGTGGACGAAGCGAGGAGGAGTGTGTGTTAAATTAAATATATGAAGATACCTGAGGTTACAGTGACCTTGCAACGCATGCCGGGTACCCGTTGTATATAATGTTATGTAGTGCAGCGCTTGGTTTAAAATGTAATTTCCCAGGAATTGGAATGGAACCATTACAGTTAAGTTGACCCCGAGGTTATAGTGGCCTTGCAACGCATGCCGAGTAACCGTTGTATATCATTGTATATATTGCAGGCACTTGGTTTAAAATGTTATTTCCCGGGAATTGGGATGGAACAATACAGTTAAGTTGACCCCGAGGTAACAGTGACCTTGCAACGCATGCCGGGTACCCGTTGTACATAATGTTATATATTGCAGGCGCTTGCATTAGAATGTTATTTCCCGGGAATTGGGATGGAACCATTACAGTTAAGTTGACCCCGAGGTTACAGTGGCCTTGCAACGCATGCCGGGTACCCATTGTATATAATGTTATATAGTACAGGCGCTTGCAGTATATTGTAGTTTTCCGGGATTTGGGATGGAACCATTACAGTTTAATTGACCCCGAGGTTAAAGTGGCTTTGCAACGCATTCCGGGTACCCGCTGTATATAATTTATTAAAACACGTCACTAACTTATATCTCCCTCTTATCCTTTCCCTCCTTATCCCCTTCCCCATCCTTCTTTTATATCCATATCTTCCATATTTTCCAGGGCCTCCTGTGTGGAGATCATGTTAAAAAAAAATTCTTCTTCTCCTTCCTTTCCCTTTAAAAACCCTCCGCACAGCATCCTCAAAGATGACATAGGCCCCTAGGATTCAGAACGGGCATTTTCTCGCGTAATTTCGTGATGCCTGAGCTCATTTTTGTATTGAAAAACTGTATGTATTTGTCTAGGTCTTGGTGGCGGATACGTTTGCCCAACCACTACGTGGCTGGCTGGATCAGAAGAGACTGATTGAGGGAGAATTTTGACCACTCCAGCCTGATTCTCCCAACCCTTCGCCTTGCACTGCAGTGTGAGGAATAGATTCATCGTCCGTTACTCCTGGCCACACTGACCCCCAGATTCCTACCCACCCCTCATACCTTTTGCCTTCCCAGAACTCTCATCTCCTTCCTTTCCTAAAAAAAATCCTCCATACAGCATCCTAAAAGATGACATAGGCCCTGACGGAAATTATTTTCCCCACGGCCTCCTGTGTGGAGCTCCTGGGTGTGGGAGATGCTGGGTGGCGGTTTTTTTAAGGCAAAGAAGGAGAGGAGAGTTCTGGGAAGGAAAAGGGTTTAGGGGTGGGTAGGAATCTGGGGTTCAGTGAGTCCTGATCATCCGCCTCCAAGACCTAGATAAACCTCACCCCATGAAACCGGGCACCCCTACTATATCACCAAACGTAGCGAACCACTTAAGGTGACCTGCGGTAGTGGTGTTGGTTATCCAATAAAAGTTCCCGGGGAGGCGCGGCGGTACCCATTCCCGCCTCCCAATTTATAATTTAGTGGTCTGATACAGACATCAAATCGATAGGTACATTTGTCACGTTTTTTTAGAAACAATAACTAAGGTTTATTACAGTAAAAAAAAAAATTTGATTTCATAGTGCGCAGGTAGGGTACTTAATAGACTTATAGTATTTTTTTCCAAAACGGCGCTACAAAAATGAATTTTTCTGAATTTTTTAGAAAAAAAAAAATTGTTTTATTCGAGTAAAAAAAAAACAGAAAAAATATTCTTTCATAGCGTACTCCACTCCCCCCCCCCCTTCCTCCATCCCGCAAACCCCACTCCCGAGTTCCCCTCCCCCTTCCCAAGTTACCCCCCTCCATGGTTTTCCTCCCCCCCTCCCGCGCTTCTTTGATTCATTGCCGGTACATTTAGTTTTCAAACAGCTCGCGTGCCACCTATTGAAATATTTTTATGCAAATTTCGTTATGCCAGAGCTCACCAGTAGTTTTATACAAACCTTGTCCTAAAAATAACAAAAAAAATTAAAAAAACCTCAATTTTTCAAGTTAATTTTAAGGTTCTGTGAAAGTTCTGTTCAAATTCTATTCAAGTTCCGTAATTATTTCAGTTTTAACATAATAAGTATAAGTAAATAATAATAAATAATATAATTATCCCGTTCAACTTCAAGCAATTTCGTTATACATTTACAAAAAAAATACATAAGCAAAATCATCAGATGATTCCGAGTAAGCTATGTGCAGGTAGGTACCTACATAGATTAAAAAGTGACCAACTTGAGTTTTTTTTTTTTTTTTTTTTTTTTATTATAGCGACTGTATAAAAAATTTTTACATACAAAATGCATTGTGAAATTAAGTACAAAATATTGTATTTCTTAGTCCTCCTCACTAGGGGGTCCTGTGCCGAGGCGGACTAAAGTTATTTAAATATAGTTCATTTGTCTTCTATGTCGTTTTTAGCGTCTTCGCTAGGGTTTTCTCATTGACCTCTTTAAGCCATATTTTTATTCTTGATTTGTATTCAATTGGATTTTTTATTAGTTTTATGTCTTGGGGGAGGATGTTATGGAGTTTTGTTGCAAAGTATGTATAGTTTCTTTGTCCAAATGTGGTTTTATAACTTGGAATATTTTTTATATCATTTTTATTCGATCTAGTGTTATGCAGTTTTATATAATTATAGTGATTTATTTAATTTCATATCATTAAATATTTAAATGAAAGAATACTGTTCCTAAGCCGGTAGGTGTTCCTAACCGGCCGGTGTTCCTAACCTGGTAAACCCCGAGAAAAATTACATTGTTGTAGGTACCTACCTATGCGTTTTCTCAATAACAATTGTGTCAACATTACGTATTTTGTTACTTTTCTATCGATGGAACGGTAGGTACCTGCCCCGTTATAAATTGAATTTTTTTCATATGGCAGAACGCATTTTCGACATGAATTTTTCAGGAAATGTGTGATATTTGTCAGCTTCTACTGACATATTTTATAAGAGATGCGTATATAATTTTGGTATCAAAAGTTGCGTATTCCTCTACTCTATTATATTTTTTAAAAATATCAAAGCTGGGATCGCTTTTTGGGCTGTAATGCAGTATTCCCCAACCGAAACCGCTGAGAAGTCCGTTTCGGTAGCATAAAACTGACATTTGAAATCTACATATACCTATCTCAGCATTCGCAAACATGCAAAAGGAGATGGGTTAATCCTGACCTGACTCGATATTCCTAGCATTTTAATTTGCATTGAAACTATTGGAAAAAAGACATCTCTTGTTTTTTAATGCGAACCTGTCGGCGAGAAGTGTAACCGAGCCGAATTGAGTGATTTTATTAGAGTTCTAGTTTTCGCCGCCAGTTTTTTTCTTTAAATTTTGTAGGCCAAAAAACGCTTAATTTTTGTCGCAAAGTCAAAGTACTGAAACGTGCTCTGAATTTTTTATCTGAAAGGGCGTAAGCGACTTTTTTTTTTTAAGCGACAGTGCGCCGTAAGGTCTTGCGGATCGCGGGGGAGAAGGGTCGATTATCGCATCATCAAAACGCGATTTTTTTTACGATTTTTTGTATGAGATCGCTGTCCATGCCCCCTGTCCGGCCAAATCGATCTCTGCGATCGGTGAAACTGGATAGGCAGAGTGGTCGATTTTCGCCTGTTTCTAAAAGGCAACGTTTCCATAGTGAGTTTTCGAAAAACAAATGCCAACTGTGTAATAATATATATACTAGCTGGGCCCGTTGCAAAAGCAACTAACGGGTTAAAACACTATGCGATTTGACGTGTGAACGTGGATGAAGCGAGGAGGAGTGTGTGTTAAATTAAATATATGAAGAAACCTGAGGTTACAGTGACCTTGCAACGCATGCCGGGTACCCGTTGTATATAATGTTAAGTAGTGCAGCGCTTGGTTTAAAATCTAATTTCCCAGGAATTGGAATTGAACCATTACAGTTAAGTTGTATATCATTATATATATTGCAGGCACTTGGTTTAAAATGTTATTTCCCGGGAATTGGGATGGAACAATACAGTTAAATTGACCCCGAGGTAACAGTGACCTTGCAACGCATGCCGGGTACCCGTTGTATATAATGTTATATATTGCAGGCGCTTGCATTAGAATGTTATTTCCCGGGAATTGGGATGAAACCATTACAGTTAAGTTGACCCCGAGGTTACAGTGGCCTTGCAACGCATGCCGGGTATATAATGCCATTGTATATAATGTTATATAGAACAGGCGCTTGCATTATAATGTAGTTTTCCGGGATTTGGGATGGAACCATTACATTTTAATTGACCCCGAGGTTAAAGTGCCTTTGCAACGCATGCCGGGTACCCGCTGTATATAATTTATTTGTTTACGGACAAAAAGTCCATTAACAATATAAAACACGTCACTAACTTAAATCTCCCTCTTTTCCTTTCCCTCCTTATCCCCTTCCCCATCCTTCTTTTATATCCATATCTTCCATATTTTCCAGGGCCTCCTGTGTGGAGATCATGTTAAAAACAATTCTTCTTCTCCTTCCTTTCCCTTTAAAAACCCTCCGCACAGCATCCTCAAAGATGACATAGGCCCCTAGGATTCAGAACGGGCATTTTCTCGCGTAATTTCGTGATGCCTGAGCTCATTTTTGTATTAAAAAACTGTATGTATTTGTCTAGGTCTTGCTGGCTGATACGTTTGCCCAACCACTGCGTGGCTGGCTGGATCAGAGGAGACTGATTGAGGGAGAATTTTGACCACTCCAGTCTGATTCTCCCAACCCTTCGCCTTGCACCGCAGTGTGAGGAATAGATTCATCGTCCGTTACTCCTGGCCACACTGACCCCCAGATTCCTACCCACCCCTCATACCCTTTGCCTTCCCAGAACTCTCATCTCCTTCCTTTCCTAAAAAAAATTCCCCACACAGCATCCCAAAAGATGACATAGGCCCTGTGTGGAGCTCCTGGGTGTGGGAGATGCTGGGTGGAGGTTTTTTTAAGGCAAAGAAGGAGAGGAGAGTTCTGGGAAGGAAAAGGGTTTAGAGGTGGGTAGGAATCTGGGGTTCAGTGAGTCCTGATCATCCGCCTCCAAGACCTAGATAAACCTCACCCCATGAACCCGGGCACCCCTACTATATCGCCAAACGTAGCGAACCACTTGGGGTAACCTGCGGTAGTGGTGTTGGTTATCCAATAAAAGTTCCCGGGGAGGCGCGGCAGTACCCATTTATAATTTAGTGGTCTGATACAGACATCAAATCGATAGGTACATATGTCACATTTTTTTAGAAACAATAACTAAGGTTTATTACAGTAAAAAAAATAATTTTTGATTTCATAGTGCGCAGGTAGGTACTTAATAGACTTATAGTATTTTTTTCCCAAACGGCGCTACAAAAATGAATTTTTCTGAATTTTTTAGAAACAAAATTTTTGTTTTATTCGAGTAAAAAAAAACAGAAAAAATATTCTTTCACAGCGTACTCTACTCCCCCCCCCCCCCTTCCTCCATCCCGCAAACCCCACTCCCGAGTTCCCCTCCCCCTTCCCAGGTTACCCCCCTCCCCCCTCCCTGGTTTTCCTCTACCCCTCCCGCGCTTCCTTAATTAATTGCCGGTACATTTAGTTTTCAAACAGCTCGCGTGCCACCTATTGAAATATTTTTATGCAAATTTCGTTATGCCAGAGCTCACCAGTAGTTTTATACAAACATTGTCGTAAAAATAACAAAAAATAAATTAAAAAACCTCAATTTTTCAAGTTAATTTTAAGGTTCTGTGAAAGTTCTGTTCAAATTCTATTCAAGTTCCGTAATTATTTCAGTTTTAACATAATAAGTATAGGTAAATAATAATAAATATATAATTATCCCCTTCAACTTCAAGCAATTTCGTTATACATTTACAAAAAAAATACATAAGCAAAATCATCAGATGATTCCGAGTAAGTTATGTGCAGGTAGGTACCTACATACATTAAAAAGTGACCATCTTGAGTGATTTATTTAATTTCATATCATTAAATATTTAAATGAAAGAATACTGTTCCTAAGCCGGTAGGTACCTACCTGGTAAACCCCGAGAAAAATTACATTGTTGTAGGTACCTACCTACGCGTTTTCTCAATAAAAATTGCGTCAACATTACGTATTTTGTTACTTTTCTATCGATGGAACGGTAGGTACCTGCCCCGTTATAAATTGAGTTTTTTTCATATGGCCAGTAATTTAATACTCTCGGATAATTTGGGAACGCATTTTCGACATGAATTTTTCAGGAAATGTGTGATATTTGTCAGCTTCTACTGACATATTTTATAAGAGATGCGTATATAATTTTGGTATCAAAAGTTGCGTATTCCTCTACTCTATTATATTTTTTAAAAATATCAAAGCTGGGATCGCTTTTTGGGCTGTAATGCAGTATTCCCCAACCGAAACCGCTGAGAAGTCCGTTTCGGTAGCATAAAACTGACATTTGAAATCTACATATACCTATCTCAGCATTCGCAAACATGCAAAAAGAGATGGGTTAATCCTGACCTGACTCAATATTCCTAGCATTTTAATTTACATTGAAACTATTGGAAAAAAGACATCGCTGTCGGTGAAACTGGATAGGCAGAGTGGTCGATTTTCGCCTGTCTCTAAAAGGCAACGTTTCCATAGTGAGTTTTCTAAAAACAAATGCCAACTGTGTATTAATATATATATGTTAAAAATGATCACGTCTTCCTTCTCCAAGTCTTTTAAAGCAGACCATTTGTATTGTGAAATAAGCTCACACTTGTTCTTCTCCAACATTTTCAAAACATCTCAAAGACGTTCAAATATAGAGTTCCACATTACCTTGTTTTTTTTTTTTTAATCCAGCAATTGTATTTCAAAGTTACTAATGTCAAAACGAAATGCTTCCCCCATAATTAAAATGGTCGTTTTAAAATAGTGTTTGTCAATGGAGGAATTATTTTCTTGGCGATGCTTTAGCAGACTTGAAAAGTGAAACAATGTTTCCCTTTAAAATCTTAAGACATTTGTGCCAGAGCCGCACTTAACGGGCCAAATAGCCGCATTCGGCTCCGGAGCTGGACTTTGCCGACCTCCGGTGTAGAAAAATCGGCCCTAAATTTAATATCGTGGCGGGCGTCCCCAAGATGTTAGGTCGGCTTGTGAATGAAATATTCAATGCGCGAGCGAGTAAGAAGACTAGACTGCCACCGATTTTAGGGAGGTGGGTAAGGCCTTTTAAAAGACTTTAAGGCGTTAATTAATAAATTAATAAAACATTCCCACAAACAGTTCGTAAATCAAATATAATCATTGAAGAAAAAGATAACAATAATGAAAGAAAAGATAATGGTCGCAACATGGGGAGAGGTTTGCTTAGATCTTGGCGGCGACACGGTGCGGTATGTGAGAGAGATGAAAGATTCCTTTAGAGAAAACAGACCTATGTATATTGTGTATCTCATCTTTTGATAGAGTTGAAGTTTTAGAGTGGTTGAGGGGTTATCATTCTCGCCAGGCAGTTCCGAGGACGTCGGTTCGATCCCACACCGATCCGAACCGACTGATATGTGAGAGAGATGAAAGATTCCTTTGGAGGAAATATACCTATGTATATTGTGTTTCTCAACTTTAGATAGAGTTAAAGTTTTAGAGTGGTTGTGTGGTTATCATTCCCGCCAAGCAGTTCCGAGGACGTCGGTTCGATCTCACACCGATCCGAACCAATTATTATCGTTAATATATTTTTTCTAAATAAATCAACTAGAATATAATAAATAGCACCACCTGTTTAATAATCCATAATCCAACATTACGTTCCTAAACCTTTTATTTAAAAATAACCCAACAACATGAGTAAGTAGAGATTCTTACAAAAAAAACAACACCATCTAGTGGCGACCTGCAAGAAGATGACACTATTTCAACACCATCTAGTAGCGACCTGGAAGAAGATGACACTATTTCAACACCATCTAGTAGCGACCTGGAAGAAGATGACACTATTTCAACACCATCTAGTAGCGACCTGCAAGAAGATGACACTATTTCAACACCATCTAGTAGCGACCTGCAAGAAGATGACACTATTTCAACACCATCTTGTAGCGACCTGCAAGAAGATGACACTATTTCAAACAAATTAATTAAATATATCGACAAGAAGTTTGAAGAGATGAGTGAATTATTCATTAAATCAATTGAGGAACAATTAAAAAATGAATTAATAGACCTGAAAAGTTATGTCAAACTGCGGTGGAATCTGAAAACTCCTCTATAGGGCGTGGCCACATATTTCTTAATGGCATCTCTGAAAAGGATTCGATAAAGAAGGTTTTCTACAAAGAAAACAGGTTCTAGAGTAGTGATATAACCATGTATTAACCCAAATTTGACAGGTTTACAAGCAATAAAAGGTAAGGTTAACACTCACCCCCGGGACCATTTGTATACTATTCCTATGCTAATCTAACCGTGATGCTTCCACGAGATTTCCAATTGCCGTAGCCAGGCAGGCGGGAAGGTCCAGATGCCTTCTCGTGGTGACGATTTGTCCTCTCCTCTGCGTAGCTTCTGGGGGCGACCTCGTTAGCGGACGCCAACCCGGGAAGAAATCCTATGACTCTCGGAGCTCGGGGGTCTTCATCAGCCTTCAATGATTGAACGTGTGTCTCCTGATACCTGTTGGCGGCTCTTTTTATCGGGGGCTCGGCGTGCATCAGATATGAGATTAAATAAGTTCCCGCTGGGAAACCGCTAGCTGCGGTTTATGTCCATCGCGTGCGCGACGTATAATTAATGGTACGCTCTATTCAATACTTTCCGATCAGTTCCCGTATATGAGCCAACGGCTATTTACACGAGGGCATCCATCAGCCCGACAAGAATATCTGGCGTTTTACGCGGATGATTACGATGAAACGTTTTTAAAATACCGTCACGCCATTTACTTCACCCGTATTTTAAAAAACCAGCACCCGATACTTTATTAAAATTTATTTCTTGCAATTGAATATGAAGAGATTTTGTCAATGGAAGCCCAGCATCTCAGTACCACAGGCAATGAGTTAGATCATGACATTGATTACAAATACTCTTATTAAGATGTCAATATCAACCAACCGGGATCAACAAAAAAATATTATTACGCAATAGCGAATATGTAACATAATTACGAATACTAGTCGAACTCTGTGCAGCTTGCCATACCATCGCTGGAATATCTGTGGAATAGACATACTGACCTTAATATTGTCGAAAGGTCCCTACAAGAGGTGGGTTTGCAAATAAATGAGAATACAACTAAAATCATGATGCAAACCAGAACCCCACGCCATAGAATGAAAGATAAATTGAAATTTAAAGAAACTTATAATTTCGAAGTGGTCGAAGAGTTTACATACCTGGGCTCCAATAACGCATGACAAAGAAAACCCAGTAGAAGTAAGAAAGCGCATCACAGGCGCTAACAATACTTACTTCGCGTTGTTACCAGTTTCAAATCCCGAAACGTCCATAGGAAAACCCTATATAAAACAATTATTAGAACGGTCTTGGTCTATGGATGTGTGGCGGGAATAGCTGGACACCTTCGAAAGAAAGGTACTTCGAAGAATCTAGGAGCGGTGCGAGAGGGAGAGGTATTGGAGGGGACACCACCACTTTCCCAATGGCGTTATAAGGAAACATATGGTTTCCTCCTTCACCGCACACGTCAAGAATCTATTTTATTGTACGAAGCTACATTTATTTGAATGACTCTAGACCCTCCAATGTCCATGCATACCGGGTGAGAAAGCAGTATGCAAATACTTACAATAACATGAGTGAGAGGCATGGAGAATCCGCTACAATAAAGCTCTATGTTATTTACCAAGCTCCCAGACTCTCTATCCATCTAAGGCTCCAAGGACTAAGATGGGCTGGACATGTGCATCGAATGTCAAGCACACGAGTACCGAAGAAGGTTCTAACAGAACACCCAGGAGGTAAACGAAAGGCGGGCAGACCTAGGCTGAGCCGGGAGGATGATGTCAGGAAGGATGCAAGAGGACTACTCCATGTCGCAGTTAGGAAGACGACGGCCGAGGACGGAGGGCGGTGGAGGCTTATGTTGAAGGAGGCCAAGGCTCGAAATGGGTTGTAATGCCATTGAAGAGGAAGAAGACCTATTGGGGATACCACAATTAAAAAGCGCCATTTTCTCTACCTCATGGTGGTGTGGAAATGAGTTTACAAAATTATAATTATGTAATGAATAGCCCGAAAGAAAAACAAAAATATGAAATTACACCATTTTTTAGAAAAATATTCACATTTCCGCCACTGTAACTCGTTACCTATTAGACATACAAAAAACTTCAATAAAAAAATATTAGATATTTTACCTTTTTTAAGTTTGGTTTTTTTTTAAATTTGGTCGTAAGATCCACCATTGCACAATTATTTTGAAAAAACCAATTTTTGGCACCTTCAATCCAAGATGGCGGCTCGAGCTCGACCCCCCCAAGGTAGAAAACTTTTTTTTTCTTTAGAGTCCCAATCTCAACAACATATATCAAAACCGCTACTACGCGACCTTTTGCAAGGTAAAACTTCCCACTGACTGGGCTATTGGGGCAGTTCACCGATTTTGTTCTTAATTCTATGGACAAGAAGAAGCAAGTTGACTCTATCTATTCTGATTTTTCTAAGATTTTCGACAAAGTAAATCAAGATATACTCCTAAAGACACTCGAAAAAAATGGTATAAGTGGAAATCTTCTCAGATGGTTCAGTCAATTTGTTGCCCTCAAAGGTTACATGTCACATGAAATAACGATTCCTTCGGGCGTACCTCAAGATTCCCATTTAGGGCCCTGCTCTTTACTTTGTATCTAAATGACATCAAACATGTCATCTGTAACTCTGATTTTATTATTTACGCTGACGATATGAAAATATTCAAACGCACCATATTTACTATCTGAATAACGTTCCTCTTGAACGAGTGGATAAAATTAGAGATCTTCTTGATTCTAAATAACTATTCAAAGATCACATTGAATGCATCTTAGAAAAAGCTTACACCAAATGGGTTTTATCCTACGCATCACAAAACCGTTCAATAAACCTTTTACACTTGAACTACTATATATGGTGTATGTTAGATCAAATCTCAAATTTGCATCTGTCATTTGGAATCCACAATACATAACTCATATATTAAACGAATTGAAAATATTCAAACAAAATTTTTGAAATACTTTTCGAATCTTTTAGAAAATTACCAGTGTAAACCTACTGAGAAAAAATTCTGACGTACTATTTCTTTACAAGATTGTGAACTGCCTTGTTGACTCACCAGATATATTAAAAGGATTGCATTTCGTTGCCCCGAACGCAATACCAGATCGAATACCCTATTTTTTATAGAACATTTCAAATCGAAATATGCACAAAATTTCTTGCTCGGACGTATCTGCAAATCTTACAACGCTCTGAGAGATATCGATATTTTCCACTGTACCCTTGAAACGTTTAAAATTAAATTAACCTTACAATGTACTTAAACCAAAAATATTATTTCTTTATTGTGTTACGTTACAAAGTAGCAATGTTCTTCCCTAGATTCACCGTCGCCCCGTTTTACGCGAGAATAGTTCCGTAGATTTCCGCACTACGCTGAGTCGACACGCGCAAGCATTCATTCATCCGTTGCCAGCCGGCAAGGGAGCAGTGACCAAATAGAGCGCAGTAACGCGCTCTCGAGAACCTAAAACTCGCGATGTATTTTATATTGTGAATTGTGCCACAAGAAGGCCTGCTGACTACCGCATTTCCTGCTACAGTGAGTAGAATGTACCCTTACCCTCTTTTGTGTGCTACGTCCCGCTCTTCAAGCCAGTAACGCGTGTGGAGAGTTTGAGAGAACAGTCCCTGTTAAGTTAGGATATTAAAGTGCTAAACATGCTCATGTGAAGTGCGCCCGAATGGCAATTGTAATAACCCTGTCTCCTTCTAATTGAATAAACCCTTTACTTGCAATACTGTGTTCTGATTGAGGAAGGAGACCCCGGAGATTGGGAGGAAAGGAGGAGGAGGAATACACAGCGAACCACAAACACTCGCCCTGGTTTTAAGAGAACCTTGCTTACGCCGGCTGTCCTGAGCTAGCATCGTTGGCCAATTAATTGCATGTCCTTTCCAGGTTTGGTTTGGCTAGTGGCCGTAGGCCAGCGGTATGCCAACACTGGCGCCGTATGCCAACAATTGTTTACTTTTTCTTTTTACTCACTTTATGTTAACTATCAATATCTATTTGCTTCCTAATTTGTAACCATTTCTTTTTTAAATCATAAATGGAACTTCACTGGTTTATATTATATTCACTATTAAATGTAAAATGAATGTATATTTACAACTGTATGATTCCTAAATAAACTTAAATAAAAAATAGCGATAAGAATCGTATGTTAATTGCCTTTTTTCCGTCACGGTACCGTAACCGTAAAAAAATAACCGTAATTTTTTTGCATTTGTTTACAAACATAAAAAATTAGGACTTAACAGAAGAAGAAGTCTTCTTCTTCTGTTAAGTCCTAATTAAAAAAAAAAAACAACATTAGTGGTTGTGTTGTTTTTTTAAATAAACCACCCTTTGAGAAATTAAATCCACCGTTTTTATTGCTATGTTTTTAAAGTTACAAGTTACCGACACGTAACTTATTCCCCACTCAACGGACAAAGGTTTAATCAAAACTTTATGTTTTTCATGCAAGTTTAGTTAGAAAAGTGTTAATTTTTAGCTAGCGTGGGCTTTTTATAGTTAAATTCCTTTGTATATTGAGAAGGGAGGAAGTTCAAAAATTGATCACACAATCACAATCACAATGCATAAACTTGTTGATAATAATTATCACTATTGATAATCAATAATTGGTTTGAAACTTAACTAAAAAACAAAACCGTTACTTTATTAAAAATATAAGCCTAAATTACTTACATGTTGTTGTAAAATTACTGTAAATTGGTGGATAGATGGCGTAAGCAGAAATAAAAAAAAAAAAAATTTTATATAGTCGCTTTAAAAAAAAAAAAATTGACATGTTACATACGTGAATGCACCAGAAAATAAATCATGTTGTTGTAAAATTACTGTAAATATGTGGATAGATGGCGTAGGCAGAAATAATTGACATGGGACATATGTGAATCTTCTTCCTCTTCTCGTGGCCTGTCCGTTCAACGGAATATTGGCTATCATGGTGGCTATGTAGACTTTGTTTATTGCGGTCCGCAACAGCTCCACGATAGACTGGCCAAACCACTGTCTTCGGTTTTTCAGCCATGAGGTTCTCCTTCTTCCAGGGCCCCGTCTTCCGGCAACCTTTCCCTGCATTATGAGATGCAGGATCTCATACTTCTCTGGATGTCTCGTCACATGTCCAAGATACTGAAGTTTTTGGATTTTTATAGTTTTAATTACTTTCTTTTCTTTATTCATCCGAACCATAACATCTTCATTTGTAACCCTGTCCATCCAGCTTATTTTAAGTATTCTTCTGTAGATCCACATCTCGAATGCCTCAAGTCGCCTAATTAGTTCTTCAGTAAGCGACCATGCTTCCATTCCATAAAATAGTATCGAAAACACGTAGCATCTGACCATTCGCATTCGTAATCCAAGGTTGAGATCATGACTGCAGAACATTTTTTTCATGCGGATAAAGGTTGCACGAGCTTGCTCAATGCGGTATTTAATTTCAACTGAAGGATCCCATTTATCATTTACATTGCAGCCCAAGTATATAATACTCTGTACCTTCTATAGGTTTGTCCCAGCAATACAAAGATTTTCATCCAATGCGTTATTTTTGTTTATGAGCATGTATTTTGTCTTATTTATATTCAGTTCTAGCCCAAAACTCTCACAAGTCTTCACTATTTGATTCGGCAAAAGTTGTAAATCCTCAATGTTACTTGTAAGAAGTACTGTATCATCTGCATAACGTAGGTTGTTCAGAATCTTCCCATTTATAACAAGTCCTTGAGTAGCTTCATTGAATTTTTCTTCTGAATATAAGTTGAACAGCACAGGAAAAAGAATACAACCCTGTCACACGCCTCTCTTTTCTTTCGTTAGTCATGCAGCAGTAAAATATGACAGAGGAATTAGAGAAAATAAAACACATTGTTGTAAAATTACTGTAAATAGGTGGATAGATGGCGCAGACAGAAATAATTGAGCATGTAGGTTGGAGATAGTCAGTACTTACCTAGATATTATACAACGGAAATTGTTAATAAAAATAACTGTGTTGCTCTTAGAAAGAAAGCAATTGACATAATTTCACACGTATTCTATTTTTAGCCATTGTAAAAAGTAAAAGTTATGCACAAGTACCATAAATAATATAAAAATGAATTTACACGGTGTCTGGCAGTCATATAACCAAAAAATATAGCTAAAAACGTGAGTAAAAATAAGGAGCAGTCTAGGAGTAAAACCATTTAATAATTTATTCAATTTTTGCCGATTCTTTTGATGTTGAAAAACATGTTTCAATTCGGGAGGCGGGTATACCGCCACCCGGTAACCATTATTGGATAACCAATAACCAACACATCCACAGTAGGTCACTTCAGGTGGTACGCTAGGTTTGGTGATTTAGTAGGGGTGTTTGGGTTCATGGGATAAGGTTGGTCTAGGTCCTGGCGCCGGATGAATTTTCTCACCTACTGCGTAGTGGGCCTTTTGCCTTCTCCAGCCGGACTCTCAACACATCGCCTTGTGCGAAGGATGTATTAACACGTCCGTCACTCTTGGACACGTTGACCCACGTATTCCGACTCACCCTTTATATCTTTTTCCTTCCCAGAACCTCCTCTCCTTCCTTTCCCTAAAAAGATCCTCCACAAAACATACCCAAAAATGATATAGGCCCTGAGGGAAATTATTTTCCTCAGGGCCTCGCGTGTGGAGCTAATGTCAAAAAAATTTGGTAATTATTATTAAAACTTTAAGTAGTGGTGTAAAAAAAGTTTGTAATTTTAATTTAATTTTTATATTATTCATCGACGATTTTATCAACACTTCATTGTTTTTGACCTCCATAATCCTTGGCGTGCGCCAAGAATTATTCATATTTATTTGAATGAAATAGGAAATATATAAATTTCTATTTTTTTTATTTATTTATTTCAAGAATTTTGTTTTTACATTACAAATGATTACATATTTTTGTTTATACAATGATTCATATTTTATTCTACTACTCCATAAATTGAGCTCTAGGAGCTCGTGTTTATGGGAGGAGTATTTACATGCAAAAATATAATAATAATGTTCTAATGAAACGACAATGAATTAATGAATTAAACGACGAACTCTAAAATATCTTCCAATTAGGAGAACGACTATTAAAAAAATCATCCAACGAAATCTAAAACATTTTATTAAAATGAACACATCCACCCAAGCGCCAAAACTACTCAATGAATGTTTCACGATTGCTTGGCAAGTTTTGCGTTAATCCAAGACGGTAAAATTTATTTTCGCAAAAATTTAGTCGTAATTTTTAGTTGGGGTGCAAAAATAATTCTTTTGCCCCAGGATCTGCAGTAAATCTACCCTCATTGCTCATAAGTATGAAGTTTTCTACTATTTCCGAACTCCGTATATTGAATTCCAAACTCCGTGTATTAAAATATCTATTTTGCTTTGGACTAGAAAGCGAATGTGGTAATCATGGCCAAGTTATTTACGACTTTTAGTATTGTAGGCATCTGTACAACATCCATTAATGAATCAAATGAGATCAATTCTCGTAAAGAGACTGTAATTTGTAACCATAGTCGTATGGAGGTGGTGAAATAATTGAGAATGATCAACCTGAGAAGGATCTTCTCAGTTTAGGAATTTTCTTTTACCAACTTACGTAATCAAACATTTTTGTTATGAGGTGATGTTACCTATTCCTGCGTGAAATTGTCCATGTTTATTGAACTTCTATTAAAGCAGTTGACACTTGTCACATGAGAATGGGTCATTTCTACGGCTCGTTCTTGATTGAACGGTGTGCCGGCTTCTGTGTTTTCTCCATCCAATAACATGGGTCTCTTCAACACTAATTCTAAAAATGACCCTCCACACAGCATCCCCAAATATGACGTAGATCCTGAGGGAAATTATTTTTCTTGAGGCCTCCTGTGTGGAGTGTACCGTGACGGTGTACCCCAGTAATTTATGACAGGATTTTTGTGTGGATCCTAGTTAAAATACCTAGTTCATATTTTAAAGTTAGAGCACATGTAACAGTCTACCAATTTATTAAGATTATACAGGGTGTAACAGGACGTACCTGAGGGATTTTAACCATCAATTCCTGACATTATTTTAAAGTTAGAGCACATGTAACAGTCTACCAATTTATTAAGATTATACAGGGTGTAACAGGACGTACCTGAGAGATTTTAACTATCAATTCCTGACATTATTTTAAAGTTAGAGCACATGTAACAGTCTACCAATTTATCAAGATTATACAGGGTGTAACAGGACGTACCTGAGGGTTTTTAACCATCAATTCCTGACATTATTTTAAAGTTAGAGCACATGTAACAGTCTACCAATTTATTAAGATTATACAGGGTGTAACAGGACGTACCTGAGGGTTTTTAACCATCAATTCCTGACATTATTTTAAAGTTAGAGCACATGTAACAGTCTACCAACTTATTAAGATTATACAGGGTGTAACAGAACGTACCTGAGGGATTTTAACCATCAATTCCTGACATTATTTTAAAGTTAGAGCACATGTAACAGTCTACCAATTTATTAAGATTATACAGGGTGTAACAGGACGTACCTGAGAGATTTTAACCATCAATTCCTGACATTATTTTAAAGTTAGAGCACATGTAACAGTCTACCAATTTATTAAGATTATACAGGGTGTAACAGGACGTACGTGATGGATTTTTACCATCAATTCCTGACATTATTTTAAAGTTAGAGCACATGTAACAGTCTACCAATTTATTAAGATTATACAGGGTGTAACAGAACGTACCTGAGGGATTTTAACCATCAATTCCTGACATTATTTTAAAGTTTGAGCACATGTAACAGTCTACCAATTTATTAAGATTATACAGGGTATAACAGGACGTACCTGATGGATTTTAACCATCAATTCCTGATATTATAATAAAACGAATATAAAACTTTATTCCACTTAATTTTATTGGACCGTAACCGGTTTCAGCTCGTCAAAGCCATCTTCAGACTGGTACAAATATTTCCTAGTCTACGGTTTATATACACAACATATTGGGGAGGGGGAGGGGGGTGGTCTACAAGGATTTTAATCAATTACATTAATTATATTTGTTGCTAAGTCATTTTAGACTATCGAATTTCTAAATATTTTGGTTATTCCAGTAAGCTAATTACATTGGGTTTGCAGCTCACTTCAATGATGATTAGGGAAAAACCTTACAAGTAATATGAGTTACTAATGACCTAATTTTATTGTCAAATCGTTATTATATTTATGAAGTTTGGTATTTTTTATTGCTTTTTGAAGGGATATGTGTTTTCATTGGAGTTGAAATGGTCTAAACTAATTACATATTTTAATATCGAAAATTATTATGAAAATTAGACTGGATACCAAAGCGCGGACTTAGCAAATGAATCTAATTGCTTTATCTTTAAAAAGTTATTTTATGAAGGGGTACATGTTTACATTGGAGTAGGAATGGTCTTAACTAAATACCTATTTTAATTTCGAAATAATTATGAAAATTACAATGGATACAAAAGCGGAGACTTAGCAAATGATTCTAATTGCTTGTTCATTACAAAGTTAGATTCTATTTTTTTTTTTTTTTTTTTTTTTTTTAGTTAAGCGGGTAATTTCTAAAGATTCTAGTCTATCCAGTTTATGACCTTTATTGCAAATATGGAGAACTTTAACATCTCTGTCTTTATCAAATTAATGTTTATTTTCTAATAAGTGTGATGCTACATTCGACAATTCTCCTTTGTCATTCACCCAGTTTGTAAAATGTTCTTTAATTCGGGTTTTGACTGACCTCCCAGTTTGACCTACGTAATACGATGGGCAGTTGGCACAATTCACTTGGTAAACGCCTGAGTTTTCAAGTTTTTCTCTTTTATCTTTATTATTAATTAAAATTCTCCCTAGAGAATTCATGTAGCATCACACTTATTAGAAAATAAACATTCGTTTGATTAAGACAGAGATGTTAAAGTTCTCCATATTTGCAATAAAGGTCATAAACTGGATAGACTAGAATCTTTAGAAATTACCCGCTTAACTAAAAAAATAGAATCTAACTTTGTAATGAACAAGCAATTAGAATCATTTGCTAAGTCTCCGCTTTTGTATCCATTGTAATTTTCATAATTATTTCGAAATTAAAATAGGTATTTAATTAAGACCATTCCTACTCCAATGTAAACATGTACCCCTTCATAAAATAACTTTTTAAAGATAAGGCAATTAGATTCATTTGCTAAGTCCGCGCTTTGGTATCCAGTCTAATTTTCATAATAATTTTCGATATTAAAATATGTAATTAGTTTAGACCATTTCAACTCCAATGAAAACACATATCCCTTCAAAAAGCAATAAAAAATACCAAACTTCATAAATATAATAACGATTTGACAATAAAATAAGGTCATTAGTTACTCATATTACTTGTAAGGTTTTTCCCTAATCATCATTGAAGTGAGCTGCAAACCCAATGTAATTAGCTTACTGGAATAACCAAAATATTTAGAAATTCGATAGTCTAAAATGACTTAGCAACAAATATAATTACTGTAATTGATTAAAATCCTTGTAGACCACCCCCCTCCCCCTCCCCAATATGTTGTGTATATAAACCGTAGACTAGGAAATATTTGTACCAGTCTGAAGATGGCTTTGACGAGCTGAAACCGGTTACGGTCCAATAAAATTAAGTGGAATAAAGTTTTATATTCGTTTTATTATAATATATTATAATGGAATTCCACCATGAAATATCACTCTCAAAAATAGAAATATCAATTCCTGACATTATTTTAAAGTTAGAGCACATGTAACAGTCTACCAATTTATTAAGATTATACAGGGTGTAACAGGACGTACCTGAGGGATTTTAACCATCAATTCCTGACATTATTTTAAAGTTAGAGCACATGTAACAGACTACCAATTTATTAAGATTATACAGGGTGTAACAGGACGTACCTGAGGGATTTTAAACATCAATTCCTGACATTATTTGAAATAAGACATGTAAATAAAATTTTGGTCTCCGGTGATATTTTTGATGTTTTTTTATTATTTTTTTTTTCTACAAAAACATTAAAAAATATTAGATGTTGGACAGTTGGAGGCGGGGTGAGGGGTTGGTCGGTTACTCGGCTGAGTGACCAATGACAACAAGCGGAAGATTTTTTTTGTTTAAATTTGAAGGAAAAAAAATGTCATCAAAAAGTCACCGCAGACCAAAATTTCATTTTCATTTTTTACTCCAAATATGTTAAGAAATCGTTGGTTAAAATCCCTCGGGTACGTCTTGTCAACCCTGTATAGGGTGATAAGGGACGTATTGGACGTAAGGGACGTATTTGAGTTACTTTAACCAGTGATTCCTAAGATTATTTGGACTAAAACGTAAATGAAATTTTGGTCTCCGGCGACTTTTTTTTCTTCAAAATCAAACAACTTTTTTTTTCTTCCACATATCGTCACTGGTCACTCAGCCGAGTGATCGCCCTACTCTTCACCGTAACCCTAACAGTACAATACTCAGTGATTTTTTTATGTGTTTAGTTGGAAAAAAAATGTCACCGGGGACCAAAATTATATTTTTTACTCCAAATCAGGAATCGCTGATTAAAGTAAGTCAAATACGTCCTTTAACACCCTGTGTAATCTTTATCGATGACAATAGGAGAGATTGATAGAAGTTTGGATCGATCGTTTATACCTAACTTAACTTAAATTTAGATGACTTAAGTAAGTAGGTAAGTTAAGGTTAATAGAACTATTAACCTTTTTATGAGTTACATTAAAAAACGATAAATTTATTAGTGTTCAAACAAAATCAGAAAATTCACACGCTTGATTCAAATATTACCATAGGAAAGTTGATTAATATTCGGTAGGACTTGAAAATATGTATCTAACTTTTATTTGAAAGGAATATTACCGTAACAGATTAATCAGATTCACCAGCATTGAAAAAATTAATCTTATTGCATCTACATAATTTATGAAGTATTTTATTTATTTCAGTATACTTAAATTTACACCTGGTACCTAATATTAAAACATCATCTCATTATAGAGTTTGAAAGAACGGCCTTCCGCATTAGTGAAAAAATCCACGTAAAACGGGGTATTTTCCCAAACTATGATCACCTTTAAAAGTGTGTGGATGACTTAAAGTTTATTTTTCTGATTCTGATCATTGTACTAAAAAATTGATCTAAAACCGCATTTTCTGAACCGGTTTCAACTGGGTACTACGACATTATGATACGTAGAACGCCACTGGCTTGTTAAAATGAACATGTCATTTGGCGGCAAATCAAAAATTGCACATTTTAAATCGCTATAGAAAATTTATTCGTCAACATAAAAATAAAATTAAAATACGTGTACCTTCATTTTCATAATTTCATTCGAGAATAAAAAAAGTGGAAATACTCTGTTAGTGAAGAATCTACGATTCATGTAATGAAAATCAAATCACTTTGTTTAAGCCACTATATAATTATCAATGTCAACATGTTTCGATAACAACGTTATCTTCATCAGGACGAGATGTTAATTTACGTCCTGATGAAGATATCGTTGTTATTGAAACATGTTGACATTGATAATTATATAGTGGCTTAAACAAAGTGATTTGATTTTCATTATATTATAATGATGCCACAAAGTATGTTTGCTAATTTTGAAGAAGTAAATCTATGATTCTTTCGAAGATTTTAATTACAAACACCCTTGTATAAATACATTTATACTTTCACATTTTATTTTAGTAGGTAGGCACAAGAGTCCAATATGGACTCTTATCACACAACATATCCAATATGGATATGTTGTGAGAAATGAGGTATGGAAGTACCTGGCAATTCAGATCTTGTCACCATATACGTTTTTTTAATGTGAAAACCGCACAAGAGTCCCAAATGTTCCCAGTCGAGCCAGTGAGACTATGGCATCCCAAATTGGAGTGAGTTGTGAGGCTGAAGATTAGTGGCGAGGAGATGGGGAAGAGGAAGGTGGGGAAGCCTGGCCATTCAGATCTAGTCACCAAGCACGGTTAAAGCCATTTCAAGTTATGTTTCAATTCTGAATGGTGGTTTTACACCAGGGCGATACTTAGAGCATCTTCCACTATGGAACGTGCCATAAATATATCTTATATAATTCTTAATATAATTTTAAATTAATAAATTGTGAACACATATATAAACCAAATAAAATTTACTTGCGCACGCCGGGATGCGTATTTCCAAAGACCAAAACCAATACCGGGTGAGTCGCGGTTGGGACAATTTACATTTTAAATACACCTCTATATTGGTTATTTTTTTAACACTTTGCAAAAACAAAATTTGTTCTAAAATCTAGATAAAATAATCTTTCCAATGTGAATATTAGGAATTAATAATTGACTGAACCAGTATAGGTTTTGGAAATACGTCGCCGGAATTTGAACCCGTGCCTACGGATCGCTAGTCGAGAGCCTTGCCTTTCAATCACGAGGCTGAACGGCTAAAGCCATTTCAAGCAACGTTTATGGATTCTGGATGACTCTTCCGTGTTTTCAATTTTAACATTCAATTATTACACTACACGAGTAGCATTTTCTTTTTAACATTTTCTACGTATTTAGCCAACATAAATTTATTTTAAATTAAAGCACGGAAATCGATAAATATTTAGTTTCGAAATCATTGTAATTTAAAGTTAAGACCCTAACTTAATTTTAAAATTACGTAATACTTTCACAAAAATTTGATCTATAATATGAACGGCCGATAATCATAAAACGACCTCCGTGTCCAAATCAAAAAAATCTTACCACTCTGTCAAAAGGGTCATTAATCCTTATCGTAATCGACAGATACATACATAATAAAAAATTACATAATAATTTGATTAAGATAATTTTGATGGGCAGATTCATAGGTTGAACCTATCAAACGCACTATTTCTTGCACATTGCAATGACGGCAATAAATTGAATTGATTTATTTATTGATCTGTAATCAAGGCAGGTGGCATACCGGAGGCTGTCTAGCATCTATTGTTCAATCAGTTAAACCACGACCTTTGATCTCACAACCAGTCGAACAATAGAACATTATTATTAAGATGGTCCGATAAGTTGTTATTTATTATTTGTTGCAAGTCTATTTAATAAACCCACTTCGCTATTATTTATCACTCTACATTATAACGTGAATGTCATCATATGGGATTACTGATTACAATTCTGAATATTTATGAATACCGAACAGCGTATTTTATAAGAATGTTTGACATAATTTAGAAATTGTATTATACGAGTGTGTTTAAAATTCATTTAAACGGTTTCTTTTTGCAGACATGTATTTTTATGAAATTGTTGTATTTTTTCAAATGCAGTAACATAGAAATTAATTTATGAAAGTTACATAACACAGTGTTAAGATATTCATAAAGTTAGACATTGCCAAAAGGCAACAGGTAAACGTTAAAAAATATATCATTGAAGAAGAAGATAATACAAATAATCTAAAAAAATAACATAACCCAAAAAAAATAAAATAACGGTCGCAGCTGGGACCAGTAAGAGCTGCCAGTAATATGAGAAAAAAATAGTCGAAGATAATATTTAACAAATATTTAACTAATAAAGATAATATTTAATTGTTGAGTCCGACACAATAATGAGGCTCTATGACATCTACCAAGCTCCCATACTCTCTACCCATTTAAGATGGGCCGGACATGTGCACCGAATGCCAAGCACACAAGTATCGAAGAGGGTTCTAACAGGACACCGGGGAGGTAAACAAAAGGCGGACAGTCCTATGCTGAGATGAGAGGATGATGTCAGGAAGGATGCAAGAGTACTACTCCAGGTTGCAGATTGGAAGACGACGGCCGAAGACAGAGGGCGGGGGAAGCATAAAAGAAGGCCAAGGCTCAAAATGGGCTGTAGCGCTGTTATGAAGCAGTGTTGAAATTGAAAAATGACCGCTGCTTTATAACGTCAATCCGTAGCGGCACAAACTAATCAAGTAGACGTGGGCAAAATTGAATGACTGAATTAAATGAATAAATTCAATCTTGTGATACTGTCGATCTTCTCTCAATTTTAAAAGGAATTGATTCTTCATTCCCCATCTTTGGCCTTGAATCCTACGATTTTTAACGACACCATAAGTTTTTATTTTCCATTTATTTTACTGTTAAATTATTTCAATGAATGATGTGTACCGTAAACGATTTTAATATTATAATGATTCGTAAATATTTAAATATTATTCTATGGACGGCGCGCCCATAGAATAATATTGAAATAATAGTGCAAAACACGTAAAGTTTCCCGTTCCCGCGCGCCATTCGTAAAACACCCGTAGGTACCAACTTCATCGTGGTCAGCCCAAGCGAAATACGATCGCGAATAGGCCGAGTTACTAGTTCCTAATCTGTCTATTTCACAACGCAAGAATTAATACATTGGTTCTATTCAGTACATGATCCAGTCATAGTCCGCCGCATCGTCCCAGTCTTGTACCCGTCCCATCCCGCGTACAATAGTCTCTAGTTTATAGTCTGTCGATAACGAGTTTGTCGGGACCGCGGTGTCTTTTTCACTAATTCGGGAATTAAATCTCAATTTGGTTATGACGTCATCATCTCTATGATCTCGTTAATCTCAGATCCCAACAGGACCGAAACGCAGTTCCTGCTAGGTCCGCAGCTTGCGAGTTTTCAAGTCACTGCGAGGCAAGAGGCAAGACACTAGCCAAAAGTTACTAATTCATTCCTCAATGGTCGCCGCGAATCTGTCTGTACGGTTCACTTATTCCTATCCGTTGGCCAAGCCGTCGATTTCATTACATAGTTGACTGAAAACTTCCGACTTTGAATCCGAACTTATCTAGAAATCCGGGAATGATTTACTATCGTTATTTTTTGGTACGTATCAAAGCTATTGGAAAGCACCTATCTACTTTGAGGCACAGAACTTCGACAATCGGCTGTGGTCAGCTGTCATAAAATAATGTCTTTAAATGATAAAATGTTTGTTTTCATTAGATCACGTGAAGTGGAACAATTTTAAGTTTAATAAATAAAATAAAATAATATTTTTGAATGTAGCTATTACTTTGTGGTTATCCATTATAAAATAAAATTAGTAAAACTTTAGGGGTGAAACAAAACACTGTTTAATTTTAAAATTTTATTGCTAGTCTAATGTAAATATATTTTTCTTGTCAATTTTTTTTTGTTAAAATATTATGTAATATTACATACACCCCATAGTACAATTTTTCAGAACGACATAATTCGTAATTTTTTTTTAAAGTGAAATAGGCAAATTCACCCTAGGAAGAGTGCTTTGTGAAGTGAAAACTTCTTTATCACCGTTGTGTTTTGAAACTCGATGAAACGAAAAATAACGACATTAAAGAGGCAAACAAGTACATCTATAGGATTTTGTCTAATGGGTCTCTTCTTTGTGCGGTACTTCGTAGCCAGTCTCCTCTTAGCGCGGTGCTTCGTAACCTCCCCACTTATGTTTTCTTTGTTTTCTGATTTTTTTTTTAATTAATTGATTTAAAGTAATGAATAGAAGAAATCAATTCAAAAGGCCGGGAGAATAAGATTGAATCGATTCACTCCTGGGAATAAATCTGCCCATGTCTATATCAAGTACCATTTAAATAATTTATTATGGTTTATCAACGGGATGACTAGCAACACGAGATGTTACAGGGGGGCTTTTTTCCGGTTCCTATGACGAGAGACACCCTCGCTCCCATAATTTTTTGGGGCAAGATCATGGTTGAGACAGTCAAATAGATTTAAATAACTATAAGGGACGAATGTATAAAATTCAGTCGGTTGGCGCGTTATAAATAGTGAAACGATCTCTGATACGAGAAGTTAAAGTGCAACGGAGGATGTAATCATTAAGGGTCGGGTATCAAACCGCGCTGACGCTGCAGTTAGGTATTTCTTGTACTTGTAGACAAACACGGCCGCAGCTGACCGCCTGCGTGTGACTAGAGGAGATGTGGGTATACTAGACACTACGGACTTAGGAAATATAAATACACTTGCCTTATAAAATTAAAATTTAGTTCCTACTATAATAATGGATACAGCTTAACATACTAAGAATCATATTGTGGAATAGCGTGGATAGCTCATAGAGACATTTGCGCCTGGGTCAAACTGCCCATTCACTGCACTTACATTTTGGTAGTTGCAAACAAGCTCGGCCGCCGCGATCTACTGTGTATTTCGGTTAGATTCAGGCACGGCTGCTCAGCATTTTGAAAAAATACGGAATAAAAATACACTTGCTTTGTAAAATTTTAATTTATTTCCAACATAATTGATACAGCTCGACAGACTATAAATCATGCAAGGGCAAGGATACATAGACTTTTTTTAGCCCCTGAACCTTTACAGACGTCTTAGTTTTTGACTCAATGTGACAGAATCTAATGGTGTTTTGATGTGGAAAAAATTTCTGGTTCATATATGGTTTGTATAATGTTATTAATTTTTTTATAATTTTACCAGAAAATAATGGGTGTGAATAAGTTACGACAACCAGTTTTTACTCTGTGTCTTAGAAATTAAAAAACAGGTAGTTTTGTTTTTGAAAGTTTATTTATATGCATACAGATTTTTTTTAATACCTAGTAAGAAAGAATATATTTTACAATTTATCTTCGATATACATAAAGTAGAACGAAGCACATTTAGAAAAAGACAGTCAAAAATATAAAGAAGTTCAGACAAATTTTTATAAAACAACTAAATGTTTTATTTTTATTTTTATGTACCTTACAAAGTCCCAACTGTTATCAATCGCCTGATTGGGGTATGTTGTGAGGCTAGATAAGGTGGGAGGGGAATAATATAGGGGAAGTACCTGGCTATTTAGATTTGGTCACCACACACGGCTAAAGCCATTTCAAGCAACGTTTCAATTCTGAATAGTGGTCTTACACCAGGGCGATACATAAAGTATCTTCCACTCAGTTTTTTTATAGAAGGCTATTGAAAAGTATTTTTTTCTTTGTATAAAACACGCTGTAACTCGTGTTGTGCGTGTTACAGGTAAAATTGCAAATGTTATATGTAAGTTCAAAATAAATTAATTATTACCCACAATTATTATAGTTATTTCACAGCATTATCCAAAAATAACAAAGTTACTATTACATACTTGTTTACTATTATATAATTTTACAATTGAAAAATGTCCTCCACAACACAGGTGAATTCCTAGCGTGGAGGACATTATAGTATACATTTGTAATGTAAACTTATTAATTAAAAAAAATACAAAACAATACAGAGTGATAAGTGTTAGCTCCTCATTTATTCATAAGACTGTCATTTTGTAATAACATCATCCTTTCTCCAGGTCTATTATCGATAATTCTAAACATTCACAAAAAGTGTGGTAGATCATTCATTATAGCAAAAAGTTTATATGGAAGGCCATTACTCAGGCCGCTTATGTTTATTTAAAAAAAATTACATGTTCACTGATAGTTTCTGTTATAACAACGTCATTTATATTGCTTCTGCTGCTTTCCTAAAAAAACATATAAAATAAATTTATTTGTAATAATACAACCCAGAATTTACCCAACATCGAAATTCATTCGATTTATCAATAGATCTGACAGTCGTTGTTTTCAATAAAACTTAGTGACAATTTGAACGCAATCGGTAGAGAACTCAAAATGCTCGTCGAAATTATGCATTTTGACATTAAATTCGAGTTCGGTGAACCCCAAACTCCTTAAACCTGATTTTGAACCAAATCGTCAAAATACTTTATTTATTTATTTGTTTATTAGGACATACACAGTACATTATAATACAGATTATAAGGTATGTTAAATTAAATTATTACATGGTTGTGTACCTATTACGTAAGTCCATAGAATGTCATTTGGTAATTACGCCTGAGATATGAACCGGTCTTAAAACTTAATTATTGAATGAATGAGTAATAATAACAAAAAGGAAGAAAAAAGGGGGGGGGGGAGATAAGGAGAAATTTTAAAATCAAGAATTATATGCTCACTAATTGTAATTGACTGATTAAAGTTTAATGAAAAGTTAAGTGTAAGTAATTTAAAAAAAAATTATATCACGCCAAGAAATTTAATAAATTAGTTTTGTATGTTTGCAAGGAATCATGAAAAATGTCTAAGTGTAGTACTTTTACCCAACTTTTACTTAAGATATTCAAGATGGGTGCCGAAATTTTGCATTTTGACATTAGATCCGAGTTCAGTGCTCACCAATACTCCCATATACTGATTTTGAACCAGATCAGTAGAGAACACGATAAATTCAAGATGGATGCCGAAATGTTGCATTTTGACATTAGATCCGATTTCAGTGCACTTCCAAACGCCCTAATCCTGATTTTGAACCAAATCGGTAGATAACTAAAGAAATTCAAGATGGATGCCGAAATTTTGCATTTGGACATTAGATCCGAGTTCAGTGCTCACCAATACTCCCATATACTGATTTTGAACCAGATCAGTAGAGAACACGATAAATTCAAGATGGATGCCGAAATGTTGCATTTTGACATTAGATCCGATTTCAGTGCACTTCCAAACGCCCTAATCCTGATTTTGAACCAAATCGGTAGATAACTAAAGAAATTCAAGATGGATGCCGAAATTTTGCATTTGGACATTAGATCCGAGTTCAGTGCTCACCAATACTCCCATATACTGATTTTGAACCAGATCAGTAGAGAACACGATAAATTCAAGATGGATGCTGAAATGTTGCATTTTGACATTAGATCCGATTTCGGTGCACTTCCAAACGCCCGAATCCTGATATTGAACCAAATCGGTAGATAACTAGAGAAATTCAAGATGGATGCCGAAATGTTGCATTTTGACATTAGATCCGAGTTCAGTGCACTTCTAAACGCCCGAATTCTGATATTGAACCAAATCGGTAGATAACTACAGAGAAATTCAAGATGGATGCCGAAATTTTTAGTTGTCAAAAAGCAAAATGACTTCAGTCCACCTTCAAACTACCTTTGATAGAAATCAGTAAAAAAAATAAATTTTGACATTATTACCTTATTCTCCTTTTCTTCCAGTGGGAGGGTCTATTTTTTATGGCACGGTAAGCAAGAATTCCTTTATTTTTACCCATTTTGAAGGTACCTGAAGTTTAAAAAAAAAATAATCTGTAAAACTGTAAATCAAGTTAAAAATAAATTATTAGATAATAATAAATATATTTTATTTCTACTTACCCGGTTACTGAAACACCTATCTCCTCAATGATTCCTTCAAAAATCGAATAAACAGCGAACAAAACTGCTGCGAAAAAAAAATGCGTGCTCTAGCCTTGACCGCTATCTCTCAACTGAATGAATTCTGTGAAATTCAACGGTTATATAAGACATCGCGCGGCGCATTATTTTGCCATACATTTTTGTATGGCGGAGAATAGTTGAAAAATTCAGAAAGTTTAGGCGAATTACAATAAAAATCTAGATACACTGAAGTGCTTTTAATTTAATAGCTTGTTTTAACATAATGTTTACTCTGAGATTACGGAAGGATTTTTGGTAAAAATGTTTACAACAGGTTCAGGAGAGATAATCGCGAAGGTCTTTTTCAACGTTTTAACTAAAGTTGCAGTAGGTATAACTTATAGAATTTGTAAGATTACAGTAAAAAAAATTTAATCACTAGTAACTTTACACATTTTTCTAACTACCCGTATATAATTTTCTAGTATTGCTGCTACGAGACGCGGATGCTACTGCTAATGCGGAGCGATGTTTTCCAAACCCGACCCTTAATGTGGCGTAATCGGATTCCGCAGTAGTTCGGAATGTTCGAGAAGTTTGCTGAAGATTATCATGGCAATCGGATATGAAGTTGCATTGCACTGATCACGCCGGCGGGTATTTGTCGTGTGTCGGCAATAAAATCGATTCATTTATCGATTCTTGTTATAATAATTACGCGAACAGTAATACTACGGATCAGTCCCTTCTAACTTGCTATGGATGCCCTGTAACATCGCCATAGGGAATTCAACTTGACTCCAGTTCCGGAGACGACCGGGCATCGTCTCTGGAATTCCACGTCCCACGGATGAGGCCCTGCTATGCTGCGAAGGTGTCTGGAGGATGCCGTTCCTGCTGGTCATCCTGTTGCGATCCCCGAGACGCGGATCGGCTAGGAAGTATTGCAAACTTTAGCTAGGTTAGTTTAATTTCAAATCGGTACCTATCCCTATTGCTACCCGTCAATCTTACCCAAAGTCAGTCTGTAATTCTGTAATAAACGCCCGCCGCAACATATAGCCATTGTGCTTCCGCTATCGGTGAACCGCCATTAAAATAACTCCGCCGTGTACTATCAAATAAACGAAACTCACGCCTATTGCTGTGAGTGCTTGTTGGATGGGAGAGAAAGCAGACAAGTGCATTTGCCAGAATATAAGTTTTTTTATTACTTTCGGTGAGTCCTTTCCTTTCTATGCAGCATGTATTTTTAACGTTTCAAGCAGTGATAGTGACACAAAATCAAGGTCCTTCGCCAGTCATTCTTTACACAAACATATCAATCCACTCTACAAAATCACATAAATATCAGTCATTTAATTTAAATTCCAAGTGAAATTTATGTTTTCATTTAAAACCCGAATAAGTTGGAGATCACATACATTGCTCATGCCTTGAGATGGAGTTCATGTTCTATCCACCACGGGCATAAATCTGCATACCTATCAATATATCTTGTAATATTACCGTAACAGCACCATTGAAGAAGAAAAATATTGTTAATTCTGAATTTGGAAAAATGAGAATGTAAAAAAATTAAATAAAATAAGAGTTCTCAGTAGCTAAATTGGCAACGGCGTTTGTCCCGGTAGGACGAGAGGTTCTGGGTTCGTGTCGCAGTTGCGACCGTTATCTTTTTATTTTTCTGTATTTTGTTCTCTTTCATATTTTCTTTTAGTTTATTAGTATTATCTTTTTCTTCAATGATATATAACATTGATGTGATTAACATTCAAATGCTATAAAAAGAAAGTTGTTCTAAAAAAAATGAACCTTCAAAAATATTCAGATAAAATATAAAATTGTGATAATTCTGATTTTTAATAATTGTTCTGCAAATTAACATTAAAATCTTTTGTTTGTGGTAATACTGGTTCAAAGTTCAAAGTCTGATGAGAGTCACTGTCTGTCGAGGGTCTCTGAGAGTCAAAGACTCTGTAGACATATTTAAAATTAACATTAAAATACTTTGTTTGTGGTAATACTGGTTCAAAGTTCAAAGTCTGATGAGAGTTACTGTCTGTCGAGGCTCAAAGACTCTGTAGACATATTTAAAGTTTATATATAAGTAACAAATCTATTTATATAAACAAGAGCGATGGCGGGCCCTGGTTTTGATTCCAACACAAATCTAAAGTTTCATTCCAATATGGATGAAATTTTGCACACTTTTTTTTTACCTTCAAAACAAAGTGTATACGAACATTTGAAAACTGCGTAAAGCCCTGGCAACGCAGCTAGTTTTTCAATAAAATAATGATTTATAATTTTGCTTAATTTGTTTTACGTCAATACTTTAACGGCTCCCTCCTGGAGCCAGTGAGACTACGAAATCCTCAATTGGGGTACGTTGTTACGCTGAAGGAAAGTGCTTGGCTATTCACATCTGGTAAAAAACACGGTTTAATCCGTTTCAAGCAACGTTTCAATTTTGAATGGTGGTCTTACACCATGCCGGTACTGAAAGTATCGTCCACTCTAGAACATACCGCAAATATATTACAATTTAAATTAATTAAATTCGAAATAACACAAATTATTCAAATAAAATTTATTTCCACACGCCGGGATTTGAAGTCGAGAGCCTTATCCCTCGACCACGGAGGTCGTCTGTTGTATGCATTTCGTGGGTTTGCAATTAGCCCTTCGCGCCAAGTATACAACGGTTTCACAACTCAACTACAACACTCGTATATATTTTTTTATGAAAAAATGATTCCCAATAATAACATTATTACATATTTCACGCATAGACGAAAAAAGGTTTTTCGCTTTGGATTTTGCTTGCGTAATCAATGAGATATTATAAAAAAACTAGCAGTTATAAACCCACTCCGCAGATATTTGCTGCTAGCCTCTGTGGGCGGTTTTTGGTTGGTGAACATTTTATAAATTCGATAGGAACTGGTTCCAAAAATAGGCGGTTCCTCGGATCCAGTGACAGCTAGTCACCGGGACGTCCGGGTCAAAGCAGCCGCGACAGGCAATGATGTCATGTATAATATATAGATGCGTGGTAAAAATTACAACTGCCAGTTACAAAAATAATTATACCATACCATCGACCTCTTCATACCCGGAAAGTTTGACGAAACTACGAATCTAATAATATTTACGCCTGCCAGCCGACGCTTCTCAATCCAGCTGTTGGAGCCACCTTTTGGGACTGCTTTTATTTGGTTTTATTATAAAAGTTGATTTGTAACATACTCCACGTACGACACCGGTTTTGCATAAGGCGCGGCGTCAGAGATGTATTATATGTACAGACGCTATTAATAACGTCCGATGAAGTGCATTTTAAATCAGATACACGCACGACAACAAAAACCATGTTTTACATTGTACAAGTTACGTAACTTTTAGTTTGTACCAATGACACCATAAAAACTTCGGACTCCAAAATTCAAAGTACTAAAGAAGATAATAGACTGTCATAATAAAAATATGACTTAAAATTGTCACGGTGAAATATAACATCAACATCTGCCAGCTTTATTTTTAAAAGGGGCGCCACTGGTTGATTAACCAGGCTAGCAGTTAGTAAAACAATAATCCTCTCTCAGGGTCTTTGGTATGAAAACTATACGATTAAATTAGAAGGATTTTTAAAATAAAATAGACAGTATTATTAAGAAATATGAATTAAAAGATTTATTATCACATAATAAAATAAAACTGGAACCAATAAACATATTAACAGAACTTAAGACTCACCTTCCTTGAATCGACCAAAAATATACATGATTCTAACTATCTATCTAAATTACGATCTTGAGCTTCTGGTTTTTCTCCTGAAGTATGGTCAGACAAAATACCTGGAACTGATTTCAGCCGAAAACAGTATCTGCTCCCAAAATCAAACGCCAGCCATGAAAATCTTGTATTACCAGGCGAGAATAATTATTCCTTCGTTATTTAACAGATTAAATTTCTTGTATTTTAAATCTTCCATGTTTTAAAATAAATTGCTTGTTACTTGGCAAGTAAATTCAAAATTAACCATCAGTTATATTCGGTGAAAATTACGAAGACAGAAATGTGTATTTACAACACTTATCGGCACCACGATTACAATAGTCGCGGCCTAGTTAATTATGATCCAGTTCGGATAAAATAATAATCGTTTTACTTTATAAAATTATTAACGTAATCAATAAGAATCACGCCCGACTTGTCAGTAAAACCCTCCACCACCATAGAAAGATTACTCAGAAGTGGGCTCTAAACAAAATATTCGATTTTTATACCCTATTCAAAAAAGAAAAAATGAATGATGTTACTTCCAAAATTTAAAAAAATAAATTTATGTAGAAGCTTATTTAATATTATTTAATCACCTCTTGAAATGAGGTACCTGCTTGCCTAAATCTATGATAAAATAAACTTCGAGATATATTGACAAATATTTTATCATAACAAGACGCGGTAACGTTTGTTTTCACCAACCAAACTAAGCGGTCGCTTAGCCTAAAATTGACACTTCACACACATTGCTTCGATCCCACCGACGGAGTTCAGTATAATGATCACTTAGAGAAAAAGTAATGTATTTTGACCCCTATTAGTTGTTCCAGCACGTAGACAATAATAATAAAATAAGCGTATATTAATAGCATCACCGTTGAAAAAAAATCAGAAAATGAGTGAGTGTATTCCTTCTCAATGTTTTCCACTTAGAGTTTGATTAGTAAAAGCGACAGGACAAAGTGCTCAAAACCAACAAAAATGTAAGGTAGGTGATGTGTAGAAGAGGGACTGGTCTTAGGCAGGCGAATGCACGGATGTAAGGTAGGTGATGTGTAGAAGAGGGACTGGTCTTAGGCAGGCGAATGCACGGATGAAATATTAAAAATATTGTTCTTTATTAAAGAGGTCCTGTAATTATTTACAAGTTGAAATCCGGGAATTATATCAAAGTGTGTTTCGTTAACTGATAAAATAAAAACTAAGGTGTGTGTCTAAATGAATATACTGCAAGCGATCTCTACGAATTTCTGAGCTCCGCATCTTTCACCAACCGATTTATGGACGAAGACAGGATTTACATTCTCCGTACACAATTGATACTGTTACAATTCTGTTAATTTATGATTGAGGAGATTGCCCACGTTTTAAATTGATTTATTGCCGGTTATGGTTTTTATGTGTTGGTAATAAATAACACAAATTGGCCTGTTGCTTTCAAAATCAAACCAATCGGCGAAATATAAACAAACAGACGGGTCTCTCGATTATTAATCATCACATGAATATTACAACATATTTGAATTTGAAATAAGTTGCAAGTCGGTTCCTCCAATAAAATGAATGACGAAAATGTAATTCTACTCGCAGAAACCCGTGAAAATTTCTGATCCGTATGTCGACAGGAACGGTTCTAAAATAAATAACTGTTATCAGATATCATGATGGGAGGAGCTAAGAATAATGGAACTTCACAAATCTAAATTATGTGTGCATGCTCATTTCTTGTCTTATTCGTTCATTCATTCCTTGTCTGTGATATGCGTTAGTAAAAAATATTCACATTAAATGATCTCAAGTTTTTTTTGGAATTAAGGGTCATTCATGAATATCTTTGTGTACACCAAAATAACCAAAATAATCGACGTGTTTCAAAACCAATGGTTTCTCCAACCAGTATAAACTTATAATGAAATTAACAAATATAAGAATAGACCAAAAAATAATAAACAAATATGTACATATAGACAAAATATATAACAATGAATGATGATTAATTAATTATTACATATAAAAAAAAAAAAAACAATTATATAAAATTATAAGTAATAGGTACTGCATTATAATATGCGAGCCTGAGGTGTGTAAATAACCCCAGACCCTCTGGGCTTAATACCCAAGATATTATGATTATGAAAACTCTACTTGGGCGAACAAAATATCACAAGGAATGGCACAAAGAAAAAAACTCCAGGGAAAATAACAGATCCACCAATTGTTTTGTAAATCTTGATGCTTGGAGGCCTCCGTAATTTCACCCAATCAATAGTTAAATTCAATCAGTGCAATCCTTTTGTGACTTCGAAATTTGCACAAGAGATGAGATTTGTCAATTAATACACAACTCATAAGTTTTTCACACTGACAAGAAAATATTCCATAAAACAGACGATGTCAGTTATTTTTTGTTTAGATTCTATTTTTAAAAACAATCCATTTAGGTGTCTCTGTTAAATCCAAAGAGTGAGTAAGTACCATCCTTGTGATATGAATATATTTATTTAAATTTTCGAACAAACAAAACATATTGCAATGCCTAACCAGGTACCTAATTATTGCATTCATATATCAGTATATTCATACGTGAAGCAAAAGCTTTGTACCCCTTTTTACGAAAATTGCGCGGACGGAGGAGTATGAAATTTCGCACACTTTTCGAATATATAGAGAAGGAGTGCAGAATGCTAATATTTTTATAAAATTATGCATAAAAAATACATAAAAGAACATTACACACAATATATAATTTAAATTAATTATGACCGAATTTCGACCATTGGGCTACCACCAGTACCTATACATAAATATATTCAAAACTTTTATAAATTAAAAAAAAAAAAAATTAAAGAATAACCAAGATGTCTAAATAAATAAACGTAAAATATTATCAATAGGTAATATAAATAGATAAGTGCGAAAATACAATTAATAATAATAATAAAATAATAACGTTATATTTATACAGCGCAGTTTTGTGTCTTTTCACTTCAAGTGCGCTTAACTATAATAAATTTAAAAATAATCCTAGAGTGCTCCTTATAATATTGAGAAAATAATAATATGAAATAAAGAATATACAGTATTTACAAAACAATGACAAGAGAACAAAATTAACAAAGACAGTGCTGTTATAGCACACACAGGAATATAATAATAATATACAATAACGGTGCTTCGTAACACAGGAAAAAACAAGAACTTTAAAACTAAAATATAATATACTAACAGAAGGCAGTTAATGTTCAGAAATGAGAAATATTCTGACATTACAATTTGGAGGAAACCGAAACCAAACATTTACGGGAAACTTGAGAACATGGCTTATTACGTATATTGAAAAGATGTTAGGATTAATGAATGGTATGATTTTAAAAAATAATTTTGTTTTTAAAGCCCGTTTAAATTCAGCCAAATTCTGGATCTCTAAGAGCTGAGGGAAGTTTATTCCAAATGAGAGGGACAGTTGCACGAAAAGAGCGATCATAGTAAGGGACGTACCCATACTACGTGACCAACTTTTAGCAATTTTTAACCCCCCCCCCCCGGTGACCAAAAACCTAAGCCCGCCGCCGCTCATTTGTACCAAGCGTGACATTTTGAAGACCCCCCCCCCCCTAAACGTGTCACGTAGTATGGGTACGTTCCCTAAACAGCTTGATTTAACCTAGAAAGTTCGATTAGACGATTAGTAGCCTGCCAGATGGATATTTAAAAAAAGTGGTTGTTAATAATATTTTATTGACTATTAACACTGTTCTAATTTATAAAATTTCAAAGTTATCTAATATTAAAAACCCATTGCATTAATATGTAAAAATTTTAACCATTCATTTATATCAAAATAATGATTTGTTTCCAAAATGTGGTTGATCTATTTAGAATAATTTTTAATTATTCAAAAAACTCAGGTGCTTTTTTTATTTGTTTTTGGTGTGTTACGTCGTGTTGCGCTACCTCCTTCTTTAGCCAACGTTTCGGACAGTGTTCATTATCAGGGCAGATGTGTAGGATAATGGACACCGTAAAAACGTTGACTAAAGAAGGAGGTAGCGCAACACGCCAAAACACTCCAAAAACAAATAACGAAAATACTTTTTTCCGTGAAAATCTTAAAGTGTATCGGACTCAGGTGCTTCTTAACTCTGGCATTAAAATTTAATTGTGTTTTGTAAAATTGGATTTAAAATATCTCGTGATTTATCACGGGTCTAGATACAAATAAAAGTTTTATAAATTTATTTATTTGGACGCCCATTCACAACTCTCCATTTATTCATAATAATGGAGCGGTATGCGAAACCTGATGAGGTTCGACAAAAGAAAAAAACGCAAGAGTCAGTTTCAATTTCATAAAAATTTCTCGATTTTTTTTCTTTTTTTTCTTTTTTTTTTTAACGCATTCTAAAAAAATTTATCTCGGCATCATCAGGCAGGAACTAAATAACGTTATACATAATAATATATTCATAATTATGAGTTCACTACAGTACCTATTCGGTGTTCGCACATCATGGCTAACCGGGGGTCATAACTCTCCTAAGCTCATAACGCTCGTGACCGGGCGTGTGAAAGTATTAAATGTTTTTTGCCTTATTTAAATCGAATCGCCTTTAATACGACATGGACATTCGTCCATTGTAATTATGGGTGCACCTGTATGCTTCGAATGCGGGCGAAATGTTGAAAATATATTAGAACCACGCACAAACAACCTTAATGAGTATGTGTAATTTTTTTCATATAAGACTTACATTCACATTTCATATTTTATTTTTTGTGATAATAAATATTATAATAGTGTTCTATCAATTATCGTGAATGTTGTGATGAGTAAAAAATGTAAATGTGAAATTGTAGGCAGTGCAAATAGGAATCACGTACGTGCTTAATAATTGACATGTTGTGGGCGTTATCTGAATATACGTCTATCCTAAACAAGCGAATATTTAACCAAGGCGTGGAAGCTCGAATACTACATACACTCTATCAACAGAGTGGATTTAAAAAAAATTACGGTATAGATGGCATTTTCAAAATTTTCGATTTGCCGCCAAAATGACTCGTTCGTCGGTGACAGCCGTCTTACCTTCCATTAGTGCTTTCCATGCCATAATGACGTGGTAATCCTCTTGAACCATTTAGATCGCTTTTAAAATCAATAAATATGAATGGAATTATTATAAGCAATAATTTACATTGAAAAATCTTCCGGTAAAAGATACTTGCCGCCAACGGGACTTGAACCCGTGTCCTTCTGATTGCCGGTCGGATGCTCTGACCACTGAGATATGGCGGCTTATCTAATACCCGCCAAATAATTCAATATATACTGGTGTTCCAATGAGTATTTCAGGCTGACAATTATTGCTTACAATAATTCTTACCCTTTGTGCTATGCATACAAATCTTGTCGTAAACGTTAGGTTATAAATTAAAAATAATAATTGACTTTTTGACAGATCATATGAAGAGAACCCCGTACATTTAAATATCGGCACGTGTTTTAGAGGTATAATGGTTATGGTGCTGATTTTATCAAAATCAACTTTTATAATATTCTTATTGTTATTATAATTTCTAAGAACAAGTATATTAGGCACATTGGATTTATTAATATAGACGTTGTATATTATAATGATTTATGATCAATAAGATGGATCAAGGAAAATAATATTTATCAGATGTAATGTTTTTGGTATGCCTCTTGTGCCATTCGTGTGGAAAACGTTCCTTTTTTAAAAATGATTTTCGGATTATCGTGATTATCGTTTTTTCGCACCTATAAAAAAATTGTGCCCCGTCTTTCCGGTTTATAAAAAATGGTCTGATTTTTTGGATTGAAATTTTCAGAAAATTCCCAGGGTTTCAAAAATACTAAACCAGATTTTTTTTTTAAATGTGATGCAAGTGGCCTATTTTACAATACCATCGATCGGATCAGCTACATCCACCCGTCTCATTTGAAGTTTGAATTTGCAATCAGTGGATAATCTCAACATAACAAGCAATTCATAATATCTACGCTCTTTCTGTATACAAACAGTTCTCGTGGTGTTTGACATTTTGATACGCGTCAAGTCAAACCTAATCAACAACAAAAAGTATCGAACGTTACAAATTATTGTGTGGGTACAATAATTCGTTACGTTAATAAAAAAATAATAGTAAATAACATGCGAGTAAACTAGTAATTTAGTCGCCTCTGTTGGCAGATTATTCCGCGCTACGTTTGACGGTTTAATCACATTTGAATAAAATGCCACATATAAACTATAACGGCTACTACAACAATGAAACATAAATATTTTTAGACAAACTTTTTGTTGTTTTTGTGGGATTTCTGACAAATTGTCAAAAGTACAGATCAGTGGACTAAATACTAAATGTTTACATATTATCCAAATACATGCTTGACGCAAACTTTTAGTCATTTTCTCATTTCGATATATTTTGACTTACGGTAGTGAAGTAACGGGATAGTAAAAACAAATTTGTTCCAAGTTTTCGCTCGTCCGAAAATGTGTGTTTTTTATAAAACGAATATAGTCTTTAAAATGCTTGTGGTTGAGATTTACGCAAAACCATTCCAAGAGCTTCCTTATTAGTCGTTTAACTCTTGTAATTAAACATTCGAATTAAAAAAATACAACTTAAATATGGCAATAAAGTGATTATTATAACAATCACAAATATTTAATAAATTTCAAAATGTTTAAAATTTAAAAATAATTACTAAATTCACCAAGGAAAAAAACACAGCTTAGGTATGTAAACAATGCGATGGTTTCATCTTTACGTTAGCTCAACACAGGAATAATATATACTCCCCCAGGGCCTATGTCATCTTTACGTTAGCTTCACACAGGAATATACTCCCCCATGGCCTATGTCATCTTTACGTTAGCTGCACACAGGAAGACTCCCCCAGAGCCTATGTCATCTTTATGTTAGCTCCACACAAGAATATACTCCCCCAGGGCCTATGTCATCTGTACGTTAGCTCCCCACAGGAATATACTCCCCAAAGCCTATGTCTTTACGTTAGCTCCCCACAGGAATATACTCCCCCAGGGCATATGTCAGCTTTACGTTAGTTCACCACAGGAATATACTCCCCCAGGGCCTATGACATCTTTACGTTAGCTCCACACAGAAATATACCCCCCCAGGGAGTATGTCATCTTCACGTTAGCTCCCCACAGGAATATACTCCCCCAGGGAGTATGTCATCTTTACGTTAGCTCACCACAGGAATATACTCCCCCACGGCCTATGTCATCTTTACGTTAGCTCCACACAGAAATATACTCCCCCAGGGCATGTGTCATCTATAGCGATGCCGTATGGAGGTTTTTTGAAAGGAAATGAAGGAGAGAAAGATCTTGGAAAGAAAAGGGCATGAGGAGTGGGTAGGAATCTTGGGGTCAGTGTGTCCAGGAGTGACTGACACATGAATCCATCCCTCCCGCTGCATGGGAGGGTCAAGAGGTCTGAGAGCTGGGAACCTCTGCTACCCAAACATAGCCAACCACTTGGGGTGACCTATGGCAGGGGTGTTGGTTATCCAATAATGCGCGTATACTTATAATTTTGGGAAATGGACAAATATGGGAAATATCTTCACAAAATTTAATTAAGTAGCAATACAACAAAAAAGTAAACCAATACGCGAAAAACCCTATTAAAGATCCACTTTCCGAAATCACGATCTTGTCTTCGTATGTCAACACTCTGTTATGCTTTTAATTAAGCGAGCGCCTTAATTTTGAAACTAGTTTTTAATCGTGAGAACATATTCCGTTTATATAATACTAAAGATTTAACACTTCACGTCCGCTGGATTTGAACCAGTTAAGATTTTAACGCATGAAGCGTCATTGAAAAGATTAGATACAAATTGATGACCATCATTTTTTCTGTGGGGAAACTGCTCATTAAAGCACAGCCTAAACGATTGACTGTGATATAATTTATAGACGAATATTTTAAATAACACATCGTTATGTTTTTTTAGCCAAAAGCTGAGCGCATCTTTGTAATAATATAAAGAGAGAGAAAGCACTATTTAAGTATTATTAGTCAGAGAATGGCTGCTTTTATAATTTCTGCGGCAACGGCACGATGATGGCAACGACACGTGGCATCTCATTTCTTTAATTTCAACTAGAAGAGGTAATACTCGTATATGATGACAAAAAGTACATTCACGCCAACCTTGAGATTGCAAGGCAATCAATACCGTTGGTTTTTTTTGTATTACCTCCGCACAGGAGGCCCTGAGGAAAATAATACCCCTCAGGGCCTATTTCATTTTGGGGTATGGTGTGGAGGGTCTTTTTAGAAAAGGTAGGAGAGGAAGTTCTGGAAAGGAAAAGGGTACGTGAGGGATGGGAAGGAATCTGAGGGACAATGTGTCCATGAGTGACAGACGTATGAATCCTTCCCCCCCACTGCGGTGCAAGGCGATGTTCCGAGAGAGTACGGCTGGAGAAGTCAAAGGGACTCCCTCAACCATTCTCTCCCGATCCGACCTACCATGCAGCTGATAGGCACACACATCCACCGCCAAGACCCAGAAAACCTCACCGCATGAACCCGGGCATTCCTGCTAAGTTGCCAAATGTAGCGCACCACTTAAGGTATTGGTTATCCAATAATTTTAAGGTTATCCAATAAATATATAGTTCTCAGGGCAGCGATGCCCATACGCGCCTCCCAAATTGAATGGAACAATTCTTCAACACTGCTCATGCAAGCATCCGGCTCCTTCATATTAATACGAGTACATTATTTAGTATGTAAGAAAGAGCTGCAGCATTATTGTGTTAAGGTCCGTACGTTAATTGCCTTTTTTATTCGGGAATATTTGGAACCGTGGGAATTATAAAAGCGCCCAATCAACGTTTTTCTAAATAGCTTAGATGATTTTTAAGAATTCATAATTTGATGTTTCACTAATTTGTCACAGGATTCAATTTAAAATATCTTGCAAACGATTTTATTATTAATAAATATACTAGGTTGTATGGGTGCCTGCGTGAAGTGATGCCAATTCCTGCGTATTGGATAAAATTATTCATTCAAGTTCATCATATCAGATAAGGTAAAAACGTAGGAAACAAAAAATATTTCATAAAATTTTTTAAGTTTTATGCCGGTAATCCGAGCGTTAATTGTTTTAAATATTCGTATACAAACAAGTAAGTAACCCGCCTCACTAGACTATGTCTGTTCTGAGACCGGTATATTTACATAATATTTACAGATGCATACACATATATAAATTTTACATACATATATATATATATACACATACATTCACACATACATACACATACGTATTAGCATAATCCACATACTCATAAACAAACAATAAAAAACATAAGTATATATATAATCAAAAAAGAATAACTGGCATTTACATTGTTTCATATAACCAAAATTCATTAGATTCACATAGTTAAGCAAGCATCTAAAACTAACACTATTAAAATTTCAACGAAATAATATAATCAAAGAAGAATTGTTGGAATTTACATAGTTTCATGTAACCAAAAATTCATTAGATACACATATAATGCAAGCATCTAAAATTAAAACCATTAAATTTTCAACAAAATAATACAAATAAACATAGGCAGTAATAATAATATAAGCAGGCGTAAACATGACCATATAAGTAAGTATAAATCTCTATACATATTGTAACGATACACATTTAAACAACTGCTCCCGTCTGGAGCCAGTGAGACTATGGCATCCCCAATTGGGGTATGTTGTGAGGCTGAAGGTAGTGGGGAGGGGAAGGAGGTGGGGAAGAGGAAGGTTGGGAAGTACCTGGCTATTCAGATCTGGTCACTAAACACGGCTAAAGCCATTTTCAAGCAACGTTTCAATTCTGAATGTTGGTCTTACACCAGGGCGATACTGATAGTATCTTCCACTCTGGAACATGCCGCAAATATACTATTTATTATTTTAAATGAATTAATTGTGAAATAACACAAATTAATCAAATAAAATTTATTTGCGCATGCCGGGTTCGAACCCGCGACCTCCGGATTGTGAGTCAAGAGTCTTACCCACTGGACTACGGAGGTCGTCAAATAAATTAAAATAGTCCCTTGACCGACCAATCGCTAACGGAAGCGCTCCCTTCCCTCCCCCCGGTAGCAAAGGGGAGCACAGGCACCTCCCCGCTCCCCGCAGAAAGAAGCAACACCCGGTACTAGAAGGTCACGCCGACCGCCGCTCGCATTTGCCGCTCGCGATACGCCGACAACAATGGCCGGCACGACTAAACGATCGAACCCAATTTGAGCGCAGTAATTACGGGTCGCAGGTGTGAGACTCTATAATGAGTTGACACCACCGCGTAAAGTGTTGGAACTGCCTACTCCGACCATGGCCTGCCTCCTGGTTTCCTGCCCCTTGACGACCAGCCGTAAGTCGATCTCCCCCCTGTTATAATGTGTCTTTCAGTAATTTACGGGTAACACTAATCGCATCCCCAATCCCAGGGAAGGCTTTGAGAGAGATATCTTTGTTAGGAATTACCTAGCCAGGCATTGTGTTGTTTGTGTTCGATATTGTATTTTGCAAGATACTGTAATTGTGTTTACTAGACAATATAACTTTGTTTTATCCAGCTTCCGCTTTCATTTGATGAGATTACAGGTGGGCGAGTTGTACCTTTTAATCTAGCTACTTACCACCTTGAGGTGGAGAGACTCCACGCATACCGACAATATGAGCTAGCCGCCTGCAAAGGTGAGGGAGGCCCCTATCGGGACCGCAACACTAGCACTGCCAACGTGGGGCTTTCTTTTTAGCGTTTTGGTACCAACACTGGGCCCAACAAATTTTTTTCTCTTCCAAATTCGCAGCCACAAACCCAACGGACCCATTCAAATGAGGAATTGCTTAAATACTTCAATGTTCTGTGACTTCCCAAAACTTACATCCTTTGTATTACACTGCACATGTTTTGAATTAACCTCTGTAAACTCTGCAATTTGGCAAAGTTACAGAATACTTATGTAAAGGCGAGCCCGTGGTTTCGACCATGTACACGTCGAAATCTATTGTAAATTGATACCTCGGCTATCTTGGTATTCTGGAATACGCTAGAAGGCAGTAGTACCATTTCTCCCCTCAAAAGACTAACGGTAATCCGATATTGGCGCGAAAGTTCCGCTAGTAATGGTTCGCTTTTGCCGGCAAATAACGAATGCGCGCGCCGATCGCAGTTATTATGTTGGTCACATTGTTTTGGTAAAACCAAACTCAAGTGAGATTCTTTTGTTATCATTTAAAAGGTGAAGTAGTATTTTTGTTGTTTTTTCTTTCAGCACAATATACCCAAACGTCCCGTTTGGAGGATTTTTTAAATTTCACCATTAATAATGCTACCAATTGGTCAACTAATAACATTTTATCCATTTTTTTATTCAGGTACCGTGTTTTCAAGTTCCCTAGTTATCAGTGCAAAGTGTTTACGAGTGTTAAATTTATTGTTCACTTTGAATTAAAAGAAAAACAAACTTTGGATATATTTATCCTTTATTATATAACTAGCTGGGTTACCTGACTTCGATCAGGACAACATTCGAGAGTGTTCTGGAATGTTTCACAATGATGTTCCCGATTCCCTATTCCCGAACATTCCACAATTTTCCAGAATGTTCCGAGATGTTCTGGAACGTTGTAAAATGCTCTCAAATACTCTGACTGGGGTATCCGGCCACGCTCAGGGAGTTGATGCGAGATTGAATTGACGTTTGAATCCACGACGGATCTTTCTTTATATATCCCAGCCCCATACAAAAAAATATTTCAAATGTTCCAGAATAATGTTCCAGATCATTCCACAACATTCAGGAGTTTTCTGGAATGTTTCACAGTGGTCTGGGATGTTCAGGTATGTTCTTGCACGTTCCATCCTATTCTCGAACATTCTACAACAGTCCAAAATGTTTCGGGGTGCTCTGGAATGTGGTGGAATACCCAAGAATACTCTGGAATATTTTGAATTGTTTATTTATTTATTTATTTATTTCAAAAACATACGGCACAACATGTGCCATTGACATAATTATATTTATATATATTATAATACAATAACATAAGAAAGTGATATATAAATGTAAAGTTAAATATAAAAACAAAAGGTAAAAGAAAGGAGTTAAGGTAATGAGTAGTAAATAGAATTATGATGTATAAAATGAAAGTATAAAGTAAAAGTGTAAACTATAAAATATAAAGTATAATGTAAAAGTAAAAAGTTAAGATAAAAAGTTGAAAGGCAGGAAATAACATAAACTATAAGTTACCTTTGTAAATAATATAAAGTACAAAAGTTATAAATATAAAAAAAGTATGACAACAAAGTATGAACAGTAAGAAATGCACTTAGGAGCCAAATATTGAAGATAACCAAAATTTAAAAATATATATATAATAAATAAAAGGAAGGTATTACGGAGTATACAAAGCGATATGAAAAATAGGTACCTATGATATGTTTCTAAGCCATAGGTATTAGAGTGCATACTGGTAGGACATAATATTATGGTTACATGATTATACTTATTATTTATTATGTAGTACTAGCAGATAAATTTTGTCTAATGCATCTTTTGTATGATGACAGACTTTCGGCATGATCGATATGAGCAAATTCATTACCTAAAGTGTGTAAACGATGTATTATTGAATTTTGTTCTGCATTACTGAGAGTGTTGTTGCAAGAATAAGGTGTTTTGAGTCGAGTTATTCTACTAGGTACATGATAATTTATTAACGATACCAATTCAGGGGAGTCAAACCAGTTATTGTTTATTTTAAATAAAAAAAATAAGATCATTGAGTATTCTTCTATCTTTTAACGATAAGAGTCGCATTTTTTGTAATAGAGAATCATAGTTTATGTCATCCGCGGGAATTCCTAATTTGAAATTAATTGATCGGAGAAATTTGCGTTGGATTTTTTCAATGGAGTTTGCGTGGCTTTTGTAGAGAGGGTTCCATATGGGGGAATTATATTCCAAATGATTCCTAACCAGAGTTGTATATAGTAATTTAAATGTATGAATGTTTTTGAAATCTTTACATAGTCTTAGAATGAAGCCCAGCATTTTCATAGCTTTATTAGTAATGATATCAATGTGGTTGATAAATAGTAGTTTAGTGTCGAAGGTTATTCCGAGGTCCCTTATTACAGGTACTGGCATTAAACTGTGTTAAGTGAATAACTGTATTTGATGGGGTTTTTTATTCTAAAGAAACTCATGATTTGACATTTCTTAATGTTAAGTGTAAGTTTGTTAATGGTACACCATTCTGAGAATTTTACAAAATTGGATTGAAGGGACAAGCAGTCGTATATATTTTTAATGATTTTATAAATTTTCATGTCATCAGCAAATAATAATATGTTAATATCAGAGAATATGGAAGTGACATCGTTTATAAATAGTATAAACAATATTGGACCAAGGTGCGAACCCTGAGGCACACCACTAGTTGCTTCAAATTCGTAAGACAAGTGTTCTTTAATAGAGACAGTTAGTACACGTTTTGATAAATAATTCCTAATCCAGCATAATAATTTACCACTTATTCCTAGTTTAGACAATTTATTTATAAGAATTTTAATGCAAACCTTATCAAAGGCTTTACTAAAATCCGTATAAATTGAGTCAACTTGTTCTCTATTAGTAAGAGCACCTGAGATAAAATTTTCGTACAGTGTAAGGTTAGTTAAAGTAGATCGTCCAGAGATAAAACCATGTTGAAATGATGAGATATTAAATTTTATGCAAGAACATATTTTTTGAAGAATTAACTTTTCAAAAATTTTTGGTATCGACGATTGTATGCATATTGGTCTGTAATTTTCAACTAAAGACTTGTCTCCGCTTTTAAATATTGGAGTGAGAAAGCTATTTTTCCATATTTGCGGGAACTTGCCTGATAAAAGTGATTGATTAAATAGTAGGTACAGTGGGTAAGAGACACTAGCCCCACAGTTTTTAAGAAATACTGGGGGAATTTTATCTGGCCCTGAGCAAGATTTAGCTTCCAGTAGTTTGATACATACTGCAATTTCTTTAATCTCAATATGTATCTGAGATAGTTGTAAATTTATATCTGACTCGAAGTTTGGAATGTCTTCATCAGGGATATCGGTTTCATACACATCCTTAAAAAAGTCTGCAAACAAATTGACAATTTCATTGATTTTACAGGAAGTTTTCAGTTTGTAGTGCATAGTTTCAGGTATGCCAAGGTTATTATTATTTTGGGATTTACAATAGTTAAAAAAATGTTTTACATTGTTAACAATCGAAAATTCAACATTCTTAATATAATTATTATAACAAATGTTTGATAATTTATTACAATCTTTTCGAAGCTTGCTGAAAATTGTAAAATCAGAAAGACTTTTTGTTTCTTTGTATATTTTATGGGCTTTTTTCTTCTCAATTACTATGTTAATGAGGTCCTTGCTAAACCAGCTAGGGAAATTTGAAGATAATTTATAACTAATCGGAACAAATTTTTCTATGGCTTTATATAGGTGATCATAAACTTTAATATTTTCATCGAGGTTTCCTCCTTCTAATATAGACCAGTCAGTGTTATGTAGATAATCGCGTATTGCAACATAATTGGCTTTATTAAAGTTGAGAAATTGAGTCTGGTTTTTAATTTGGCATTTTATAGGGTTACATAGTATAGTAATGTCTAGAGGTGGGTGATGAGAATCAGGGGTAAGAACTGAGTCGAGTGACTTATCAACCGCAGTTGCCATGTCGGTACAAAGAACAAGATCTAGTAATCTATTATTGTCATTTTTTACTTTGTTTAATTGAACTAGGTTAAGGAAATCGCAAAATTCAACTATTTCTTTTTCTGTTTCAGATAAGCTAGAGTTTTGTGATACTGTAGAATTGTCACGGGTGCCCCAATTAATTTTTGGTAAATTATAGTCACCGATGATAGTGATTTTACTGTTTGGAAATTTGTACGACAGTTGTTCAATATCCTCAAAATGACTCTTGTATACACTTATATCCGATGACGGTGGAATATAAACACTGCCTATGATATTTTTTTGATTTTTACCGTTTAGTAAGATGTAAACTTGCTCCACATTACAATTTTTGGTTTTCAGAAGTTTTGAAGGATGTGCCTTGTTGACAGCTATCATGACACCACCGCCTCTAGATTTAGAGCTGGTATGTTGACTTCTGTCAGACCGGTAAATATGATGGTGGGGTAGACAAAGCTCAGCAGAGTTAATTGATGGTTCCAGCCAGGTTTCCGTTAGAATGAGAATATCATGTTGCAGTGTCGGGGCATGTATTTTGAATTCCTTAAGTTTAGTTTTCATGCCTCTGACATTTTGATAATAGCACTTCAATTTGTTTTGGTTGTGTCGTTTTTTGGAATAGTTGTAACAATAGTTGGTTTGGAGTTTATGTACTTTATGGTAAGGTTTGGTTCACCATTCTCTTGACGGTACAACAATTGCTTTCTCAGCTCCACCAATTGGTTACGTTGGAGGATAGTTAAGTCATTGCTGGCCTTGATGCCGTATTTAAATTTTATGCTATTACGTAGGAGAGTTCTCGGTGCGATATTGTCAGTAAATTCCACTTTAATTGGACGATTTTTGTTAGGAATTTTTTTGGCACCCAGTCTGAATATTTTGACGTTGATTAGATTTAATGACGGGTCGATGGTTTTTATAGCCGAAGAAATTTTCTCTCTATCTTCCGTAATGATGACAGCCTTTTCCTCTGACAAGCTCTCAAGAACGTTATACAATATGACGTTTTTGGATCTGATTGCCCTCTCTTCCATCTCGGTAACAATATCACACATATTTATGTCCTTCGGATTAGTCCCGATTGGCGTCATGAGTTGCGTATTATTTTTGATTGAATTCAATTCGCCTTGCATTACTCCAAAATCAACTACCAATTCACCAATCGTAGCCATTAGTTCGGTAGTTTTTGGTATTATTTTTACGATATTTTCTTTCGAAAATTTATTGTTTGGATCATGAACAATTGAGATCAATCCACTGATTATGGCATTTACTTTGGTAATGTACTGTGAAGCTTTGTCACTTAGAGCCATTTTTAAAAAAAAAAATTTTTTTTTTTTTTTACTTCGATTAAAACAGTTGTATACCCCTGGATTTTTGGTTGGCCGGCTGCGGTGTAGGTGCGGGCGCGGGGGGGGGGGGCTTATAAGAACTGTCACTTGATTGCACTAATCGTTCTTTTATACACTTTAAATGCACTATATACTGTTCTGATGATTCGTATACCTTAAGCCAGTATTAATTTAATATAATTTAGTGAAACACTTTGATTTTAATACTTTTTGCGATTGCTTAAGATGATTTTATTGGGATAAAAATAATGCGTGTACACTCTTCGTATTGTTATTGTTGTTCAAGAAATTTCAAAGGGGCGAAACATTCAGCCATTATATCTTTAAAAGCACGTCCTTCAGGTAAAAATGGGAACTTTCTTCATGGATGAGGGATAGAGGGATACCACACAATATACCACCCGTTATCATACAGGGACTCGTCTTTGACTTTTAGCGGCATCCACATTGTACAATTTTTTTTAAATGCACATTGAAGATTACGATTATCCAACTTTCCAGAATCTCTTAGACTCACCGACACTCTCCGTCACTCATTTCTGAAAGCTTCTAGAACTTTCTCCTTTCATAACTTCACAGAGCATTAAAAAACCTATATATACTCGTACTTTGCTACTCCTTCCAGAACTCTCTACAGCTTTATCGAACCTTACAAAACTTTCCGGAACCTTCTAAACTCACCAACATTCTCCTCCACTCCTTCCAGAACTTTCTACTTTATATAATCTTATTGAACTTTCCAGAACCATTTAAACTCACCGACGTACTCCGTCCTCCTGCCAGAATTTTCTACAGCTTTATCGAAACTTATAGAACTTTCCCGAACCTTTTACACTCACCGGCATACTCCGCCACTCCTTTCAAAACTTTGAACAGTTTTATCGAACCTTCTAGAACTTTTCGGAACTTTTTAAACTCACCGACGTTTTCCGCCACTCCTTCCAGACCTTTATTCGGCTTTATCGAACCGTATAGAATTCCGGAACTTCTAGGCTCACCGAAGAACTCCGTCACTCCTTCCAGAACACTCTACAGCTTTATCGAACCTTCTAGAACTTTTCAGAACCTTTTATAGACTCATTGAAATACTCCGCCATTCCTTTCAAAACTTTCTACAGCTTTATCGAACCTTCTAGAACTTTTCGGAACCTTCTAGACTCACCGAAAAACTCCGTCATTCCTTCAAGAACACTCTACAGCTTTATCAAACCTTCTAGAGCTTTTCAGAACCATTTAAATGCACTGTCATACTCCTCCACACCTTCCAGAACTTTTCAGAGTTTTAACGAACCTTTTAGAACTTTCCAGAACCTTCTAGACTCACCGACATACTCCGAAATTCCTTCCAGAACTTTCTACAGATTTATCGAACCTCATAGAACTTTCCAGAACCTTAAAAATCACTGACATACTCCGCCATTCCTTCCAGAAATTTCTACAGCTTTATCTAACCTTATAAAACTTTTCGCACCTTCTAGACTCACCGACATACTCTGCCATTCCTTCCAGAACTTTCTACAGATTTATCGAACCTTATAGAACTTTTCAAAACCTTAAAAAATCACTGACATACTCCGCCATTCCATCCAGAAATTTCTAGGGCTTGATCGAACCTTATAGAACTTTCCAAGCCTTAAAAAATCACTGGCATACTCCACCACTCCTTCCAGAACTTTCTACAGCTGTATTGAACCTCATAGAACTTTCCGCTAGACTCGCTGACATACTCCTCCACTCTTTCTAGATGTACAAATTTATTGAACCTTCTAGTGCTTTTCGGAACCTTTTAGACTTATCGAAGAACTCCGCCGCTCCTTCCAGAACACTCTACAGCTTTATCGAACCGTACAGAACTTTCCGGAACCTTTTAGACTCGCTGACATACTCCTCCACTCCTTCCGGAACTTTCCAGAGTTTTATCGAATCTTCTAGAAGTTTCCGGAAATTTTTAGAGTCTTCTTGAAATTTATATAGTCTTCTTAGAACTTTCAGCCGTTATATCTTCAAAAGTACGCCCTGTAGGAAAAAACGAGTCCCCTTATCCCTAGGAGGGAAAGAGATCTATCACACCATATAACTCCCTTCATTGTACGGGGACTCGCTTCTGAGTTTTTGCGTTCCGCACGTTTTTTTGGACTTTCTTTTATAATATATATTGATTATTATAAAAATTACAACAATAAGTAAAGTACAGTTTCAAAAGGAATGATCAAGTTGAGCAATACGACAAGCAAAGTGCTTGGATTCAATCAACAAGATAGATTGATTGACTTTGGGCGGTGTAGCCCTTTATATGCCTGGTCCTCGTGTAGGGCCGTGTGGAGAGGTTCATCGTCCATCGTGGTGCGTGCTGCTTCCCGGGTCGAAGGGGTCGTTGGCCGGCTGCACGTGTCGGTTCTGAATTGGTCTAGTATGTTAATTACCAGATTGTGTTTCTAGGTTGATATGGTCACTTCCCGGATGCGTTTTGAGTCTAGCATATTAATGGCTAGGCAAAGTGAAGGGCGGGGTGCAGGGGGCATCCTGCATTGTCTTTTTGAACTTGAGGGTCAGCTGGGGTGGTTAACTCTCCCCCCCTTAAACGGAAACTCCTTCGGGCTGCGAAGAGCTTGCATCTTCTCCATAGGATATATCCAATTGCCATTAATACTAAGCAACTAGTAAGTGTGATGTGTAGACTTCCTTTGACTTCTTTTTCGTAATTTGTTTTTGGGGTGTTATGCCGTGTTGCGCTACCTCCTTCTTTAGCCAACGTTTCGGACATCGTTGCAGTGTCCATCATCAGGGCAGATCCGCAGATCCGGTAGATGTGTGTGTGTACATCTACCGTATATGCCGGTAGATGTGTGTGTGTACATCTACCGTATCTGCCGGATCTGCCCTGATGATGGACACTGCAACGATGTCCGAAACGTTGGCTAAAGAAGGAGGTAGCGCAACACGGCATAACACCCCCAAAACAAATAACGAAAATGCTTTTGGCCGTGAAAATCTTAAAACTTATCTTCCTTTGACTTCTGTTTTTTGACTTTGTCAGTGGTGATGCTGGAATCTTGATGAGGTTTTTCTATTTCTTCTACATGTAACGTGGGTAGTTGTAATACATGCAGATCTTCTCTGGAGTACGTAATTACTAATATTTCTTGATTGATAGTCCGTCCCATACTAAATGTTTTTCCTTGTATGCTGCAGTCGTCGGTGGTCACGAGTACTGACTTGGATATGATAATACTTTGTTGGTGTTGTGGACAATGCGCTTGTAGTGGCGTGGGTTTATCTCGAAATACGTACATCATATTGTCTCCTATGATATGGGTATATTCCTCTGGACATTTTACTTTGTGGAGGCTGCAGTTTCGTTCGTTGTGGCTTTCTAACACCAGGGTGGTGCAATCGTCTATGGTATCCATTTCTTTGTGGCATATGCTGAGTTGATCCGAAAGTAGTTGGCATTTGCTAGCGACATACATTTGCTTTCCATCCCTCAATATTCGTCTGGATAGGAGGTGGGGTTGGAAACATTGGGAATCATGTTTGGATATTACGGGGATTATTTCGCTATACATGTATACTGTCTTCTCTACTAAAGGTAGGGACAAAATAAAGTGCAAGGTTTCTTTAGTTTTAATGAGTTTAACTTGTAACAATTGTTGAATAATGTCAAAGTCGTTAGAAAATAATTGTTCCGAATTTATTTGCGATACTGAGTCCATAAAGACCTTCGGTTTAATGATACTAGGATGGTACATACCATGAGCGGCAAAAGTGATGGCTTCTGTGATTCTAGTTATTAATTCCGTTATTGTCTCTGTTTGGTAAATTAAATGTGTTATCAACAAATCAGTTTGATCTTCATAATGATCATGGCTCATTTGGGACCAAATAACTAATTGGTTATGCGAAACGTTCTTAAGTTTAGGATAATCTAAAGTTCTAGAAGTTAAAGAAATTCTTTGTTTATTCAAATTTTGGTTATTTTCCATTTGTTGCATTAACTTATCCATATCATTATCATCTAAATTTCCCATAAAAAACTTAATTACCGACCCGATACCATTTATAAGACCTCGCTTATTCCTAGTTACTACAAGGTTATCGATCATTGCTTTATTATGATCAACTAATATTTTAAACGTTCTAAGCCTACATTAGGTAAGGTTACATTATTATTTCTTATAAATTTGTCATAATTAAATTCTAATTGTTGTAATTGTCCGATTAACCTTTCCCTTACTGTGCTAAAAAAATACGCGCGCTCCGGTGCTGTGTAATCAATTCACGTGTTAAAATCATTGATTTTATATCGGAAAAATATGAACATTCATAGCTAATCGCTTTTGTTTTTCGTAATTTGTGTTACAAGTGATAATAGAAAACATGAAAAAACCATCGTCCGTTGCTCAAAAAACGGGCGAGGAGACCATCTCAAAGGATTGCCCGCGAACGACTGAGGCGCTGGGCTGCTACCCAATACATACATACAGCTATGTATGTTTAGCTACTACGCGGTCTAGGTATCGACGGTCGAAACACAACACGGCGGTCTCTGTTTCTCGTGTTCCCGTATAGTAAAGTAGAGCGAGACGTCACATAGCGTGTCATCTCCCCCCGCACACTCTTCGCGTATCACGGTCCACACTGGCACACGGTTGATTGTATTTGTGGTTTATTCCCGATATTTAACAAAATATCTCTGATTTTGAATTAAATTTGCTAATTATTTAAAATACTAGTTTTTAATTCAGTGTGTAAATGTATAACGGAGGAATACCTAAAATCTGAATTCAGAATTCATTATATTTATAGAGATATAAAAGTTATAAGAAGCAATGTGTAGTATTTACGCATTACAGACCAGGAAAGGTTAACGAAGATAAGTCCAGCGTATGGATGGCGTGCCATTGACCCTCAACAGCGCGTGCATCTCCAAGTGGTGCTACGATGAAGTGTTCATTGCTCGCCAGTTGGCGGATTCGCAATGCTTGTGACAGGGCGACCAGCCTGGAACAATTTGACACTATTTTTATGGATTTTTGCTAATCCTCTAAGATTTTTATATTCTAAGACGTTATGCGGGAGTATGTTAGTTATCGTGAAAGGCTCTTTAAATTTGTTTTTATGTTTTCCGCGCGCTGTGATTTTTATTAATATCTGTTTTCTTATTGACATGTCCTGCTGGGTGCGATTTTTATTTATACGTTCCCGTGTTTTATTTTTAGTTTTTGCTTGCCTATCGTGAATTAATTGTTGAAGTTTATTACATTGATTTACATGATCATTTACATAACTTTGGGTAATCACGCCATCGGCCGGCGGTATTCGATTCCCATGACAAAAATGTATTTCGTTCGGAGAATGCTTTGTTACACTATGTATTGTATTATTATATGCATTTATCGCTAAATTTACTTGTGTTTCTGGAGTAATATCCGATATTGCACTACGCAATAATCTCAATATTTCCGTAAGGGTAGAATGAAAACGTTCTATGTCGGCTTTAGATTGTGAATGGCCTGTCGTGGTCACGTGAGCTTTTATTTTAAATGATTCTAACAATTCGCGTGTAGTAGTAGACGTGAACGTGGTTTCACGATCAATATGAATTTTTTTTGGTGCACTGACTAGGGAGAACATTATCGCAAAAATTTCGCATATTGCGACATAATTGTCGACGGTGATTAAAGTACAGGATGCCCATTTAGAGAATCTATCTATAATAGTCAGAAATTTCTATCGACCGAAGTGATACGTGTCGATTTGCCATATTTCCATTGGGCAAGTGGGGGTAAAGGTAGCTTCTAGGGGAGCTGCCGTAGGGTGCCTTTCGTATTTAGCATTTTGACAAATTAAACATGTTTGTAAATACGTCTTTATTTTTGTTCGCATATTATTAAAATAGTACGTTCGCTTTAGCGTAGCGAGCAGAGCATCTAGGCCCATATGGCGTTGATTTTCAACGTGCGCTACATGTATTATTTTCCTTTGCTCTTCCGTATCGGAGGGTTCAATTTTAAAATTTGTATATCGTATTAATTTCAATGAGTTCTTTTTAATATCTTTCCTATAACTCTCGCTCAAAATTTCGTACAATCTATCGTCTTAAATAACTACAGCATATTTATCCTTGTCTAAGCATAACTTTACATAATTTAAACATACAGTTCGTGCATTATCTATAGGAATACACCAAACATGGTCCATTCCTGTTTCTTTCGCCTGAAGTTTACGCCATTCTTGATTATTTGCATCTATAAAGGTTCTGTTCATTCGTGGGGGTCGGATGCTCGTGGCGAATTGGGATCCCATCTTCATGGTCGTCTATATTGCTATGCACAGTGTTTGGTTAACCATATTAATGGTTGGTGGTCAGTTTCAATAATAAAATGTTTGCCATAAATATACGGGCGGAATTGTTGGAGAGCCCATATAATTCCGAGCAATTCTTTCTCCGTTGTGTTATAGTTACGTTCCGTTTTAGTGAGAGTTCGAGAAATATATGCGACGGGCTGACACTCTTGACTAAGTACCGCGCCTAAAGCAATATTACTTGCATCCGTCGTTACGGTGAATTCTTTACTGAAATCTGGGTATTTTAGTATTGGTGCATTCATTAACAATTCCTTACAAAGGTTAAAGGCATTTAAGAATTTATTATCTTGATTATTTATCTTTGCTCCTTTCCTAGTACATTCGGTAAGTGGCTTTGTCACTTTACTAAGGTTGGGGAAAACTTCTGGTAATAACCTATTAACCCTAAAAATTATTTAATTTCTTTGACCGTTTTCGGTAGTGGAAATTTACGTATGGCATCTACTTTACTGGGGTCAGGTTGTAACCCATTATTGTTCAAAATATGCCCTAAAAAATTTATTTCCTTTTTAACGAATTTACACTTATACATATTCACACATTTTATCTTTGGGTTAGCTTCCCCCAGAGCATTGAATATTATTTCTAAACGCCTGAGGTGCTCCTCTACATCATTTGCGTATACAATTATATCATCTTAATATACTAAGCAAATATTACATATGTATTTACGCAATACATCATTTATCATGCGCTGAAAAGTCGCCGGGGCATTTTTTAACCCCAATGGCATACGTACAAATTCATAATGTTGGTTAGGGATGGTAAATCCTGTTTTCTCTATATCCTGTTCGGACATTTCGATCTGGTGGTAACAACTTGTTAGATCTAGAGTTGAGAAATATTCATTACCGTGTAATTGTGAGAACATGTCCTCAATGTTTGGCAGGGGAAACTTATCACTACGTGTTTGTTCATTTAGTTTCCTATAGTCTACGACCATCCTCCACTTTTTAATCCCTGATTGGTCGAGTTTCTTTTCAACGATATAGACCGGACTTGCCCATGGCGAATCGCTGGGTCTAATGATTCCGTCCTTAAGAAGTTGGGCAACTTGCCGTTCAACTTCGAGCCTCTTCTCGTACAGTGACCTGTAAGCTCGCTGGTATACGGGTTCATCTTTTAATAATTTTATCGTATGTTTTACGTTTGGTGAACAGTTAGCTACTAACTCTTCCGAAGATAAATCTTTATTTTTCTCCAGCAGTTCATCAAGTGTGTTCATGTCCATTATATGGAATAGTTGCACTTGTTTTGTTGGAGTTTTTAGTATATTATTATGACATTTGTTTAATATTAGGGTAGCATTCATTAATTTGAGCATGTCTATCCCCATTAGGACGTCATATCTTTTAGAGAAATCAAAAATATAAAACCACATTTTATTGTTATTTTCGCCGAACACCTTTTTCCAAAAAGGCGTCACAACCGTATCTCTATGGATCGTTGTGGTGTACGTCGTTTGCACCGAAAATTCTTCATCAATGTATTCGCAATCGTAAAATAACCTTTTATACAAATCTCTACTCATAAACGATTTAGAGCTGCCAGTGTCTATTAAAATTTTTATGTTTAATGGGGCTTCTACATATGGAAGTCCATTATTTATATGATTTAGTTGGACTAAGTTTCTTGGGGACCTTCTTCGTTCTCCCAAAAATTTGGCCCTTCTTGATCACATTGGAAAAGCTCCTGTGCCGTACGTCCATTGCCCAAGTCTATGACCGGACCTTTGGAAGCGTGGCATAGGTGCTGTCTGCATACTAACGTCTTCGTTACGACGTTGATATTTATAACTATTCTGATGTAACATATTTGTTATTTCGAACCCAGGAGCTCTGTCCGGGTTTATTGTTCATATGATTATTATTTTGCCACGGTTTATAATTATATATATAATTACGCACCAGATTTAAATGTCCGGGTTTAATTTTCCCCACAGGAAAAACTAAACCCTTTCACACACTTCCCAAATGATCATCTGGTCAATCCACGTTATGCAATCGCACTATATGTATTATAATTACAAAACAATACAAGAACAATATGTCAACCTACCAGAGACCAGATGGGAAAATAATTCACCGACTCCAGATATTTTCATATCAGAGGGTTCGGCTCTGTGGAATTCCTAATTGAACCTATAAATCCTACTGATCCCTCAATATAAATATTTAAAAAATCTTTTGTAATGCTACATGTATTTAAAATTACCGATTTTTGCATTTTTATATATAAATTCTTTGACAAATCTAATACGCCTAAATTTTGAATCAGAGACCTAGGTATAATGCCAGTAGCCGAAATAACAAATGGTAATATTTTTATATTCCGAGAATGCCAAATTCTTTTAATCTCATTTCCTAAATCTGTGTATTTTCTAATTTTTTCAGAAACAGTTTTTTGAATATTACAGGAATTTGGAATAGCTACATCAATGATATAAGTTATTTTTTTAATTTTGTCATGTAAAACTATATCAGGTTTATTATGACTAATTGTTCTGTCTGTTAGTATAGTTTTATCATAATATATTTTATAAAATTCATTTTCTAAAAATGAATTTGGTTCATATTCATAATATGGTATTATATTATGGCAGTCAATCAAGTTATGTTTAATTACCAAACTTTGGTGGATTATTTTTAAAACCTGATTGTGCCTAAATGTATACTCGGACGGCGCTAATATAGAACATCCCGATATAATATGTTCTATAGTTTCCGGAAAAGCCAAACATTTTCTACATAAATCATCAATTTGATTTATATCTTTAATTATATGCTTCCTATAATTTTTAGTATTAATGACTCTATCTTGAATGGCAAGCATAAATCCTTCTATTTCTGCGCTCAACTCTCCAATACTCAACCATTTGTTTGACGAAAGTTTGTCAACATATGTTTGGTTGAGATAATTGAAGTGTTTTGCATGAATAATTTTATTTGACCAGGAATCTAATAATTCCTGGTTAGTATTTATAAGAATGTTGGCATTCTCGTCATATAAATTTAAAGGTGTAATGTTTCTATCTGCCTTACAAATTATTTTGTGCATTTCTGAGCTATTAGCTTTCCTATGGAAAAAATTTCTAAGCATTTCTACCTGATTGTGTTTCAAAGATGTTATTTTGACTACACCTCTACCTCCTAAATTTCTAGGTAAATTAATTCGTTCTATAGCTGAATTTGGATGATGGCAATTAAACTTTGTTAACGTAGTTCTAATTAATCGTTCTAAACTATCTAAATCTGTATTGGACCATTTAATTATGCCAAATGAGTACGTTAATAAAGGTATTGCCCAAGTATTTATTGCTTTTACTAAATTTTTAGCAGATAGATTGCATTTTAAAATTTTTCTGATCCTAGTTTGAAATTTAATCCTAATATCATTTTTAATACTAGTGTGATCTAATCTATTCGATTGCGGGTATCCTAAATATTTATAAACCTCATCCCCTTTCATACTTTTAATTTTGAAATTTCTAAATATACCCTCATCTCCATCTACAATTTTGCCTTTCTCTATATGGATCGTTTTACATTTATCTAAACCAAAAGTCATTTTAATATCATCTGAAAAAATTTTAACTACCTTAATCATTTTTTCTAAATTTGATTCAGAATTTGAAAATAATTTTATATCATCCATATATAATAGATGTGAAACTATACTACTCTCTCTTGTATTACCCTTAATTTTTATTCCAAACTTGCTTTTAATTAACATTTTAGACATAGGATTCAATGCTAAGCAAAACCAAAGAGGACTCAATGAGTCTCCTTGAAAAATCCCTCTTTTTATTGAAATGCCCGGTACTACTATTTTCTTACCTTTTAAATTTACTAGTAAATCTGTATTCCAAAAGGACATAATATTTTTCAAAAAGATAATTATAATTGGGTTAACTTTATATATTTTTAATATTTTTATTAGCCACGAGTGCGGGACACTATCAAAAGCAATTAAAATTATTATTATTATTATTTTGATTATTAAAATTGTTATAATGTGGTCTATAGCCATTTTGCTTTTGTTGTGGGTTAGCGAATAATCTATTTAAATTATTATTCTGTCCAAACTGAGTTGGGTTAAATTTATTCGTCGAGGGTTGCGAGAAGTTCGGGACGAGTTTTGTTCTATTATGGTGGAGTTCGCCATGCGCCTCCAGCATGCGTATTTCAATGCACAAGGCATCATAATTTTTTGTGAGGTTCGCACATTTGATATGGGTAGGTAATAAATTTAATAACGTATTACGTGCCGTGTCTTTGTATGATTCCATTAGGACCTGCGCACTCGCTGGCCCATACTGGTCCGCAATTTTAATTTTTATAGAAAAGAGAATTTGGTTCATTTCATGGATGAGAGTTCCAAAATCTCTGTTGCACCGGTTAAAATAAATTAGTTCGGTCTGAAGCAGTGTGACTGACTTGTTATCGCCACATTCAATTTTCAAAGTTTCTATAATTTTTTCGATATTGTTTTCGTGATCATTCATTAAGATCACTTGTAGCGCTTTGCCACGTAATCTCGAAATAATTTTTTCAACATTACTTGGGGTGTTGCAGTTTCGTGATATGTACCCCCTAGCTGATTTAATGAATAAATTGATATCGCTAGGAGAGCCGCTATACTTAAAAATGGAATCAGGGTATTGAGGAGCGTGTCTTTCATTTGGCTGTGCCATATTAAAAGTATTTAAAAAGATTTTACGTATTGAAATTTTTTTTTTTTTTTAAACTTTATTTTTTTCTCTGACCTTTTGGATAAGGCAGGGAAAGGGATCTATCGTACGGATGGGATAGACGAACAGTTGAAAGAATGTACTTACATAAATATTGTTGCTGCGATTTTCTGCATATTTCAGTTAACAAATTTCTTTGATGTGTGGTCCTTCGCGTTGAGATATTTGAAAACACCTAGGGAGTCCTGGCTGCGGCCAAGTTTAACAGCTTCCTCGAATTTTCGACCCACGTACTGGGCGCCAGTTAACTTTTATTGTTCACTTTGAATTAAAAGAAAAACAAACTTTGGATATATTTATCCTTTATTATATAATTATTATAAAAATTACAACAATAAGTAAAGTACAGTTTCAAAAGGAATGATCAAGTTGAGCAATACGACAAGCGAAGTGCTTGGATTCAATCAACAAGATAGATTGATTGACTTTGGGCGGTGTAGCCCTTTATATGCCTGGTCCTCGTGTAGGGCCGTGTGGAGAGGTTCATCGTCCATCGTGGTGCGTGCTGTTTCCCGGGTCGAAGGGGTCGTTGGCCGGCTGCACGTGTCGGTTCTGAATTGGTCTAGTATGTTAATTACCAGATTGTGTTTCTAGGTTGATAGGATCACTTTCCGGATGCGTTTTGAGTCTAGCATATTAATGGCTAGGCAAGGTGAAGGGCGGGGTGCAGGGGGCGTCCTGCATTGTCTTCTTGAACTTGAGGGTCAGCTGGGGTGGTTTACTCGAGTGACAGTTCGTAATGATAATTCAACAAGCTTCTAATTTATTCCAGTGAATCTTTCCAAAAGAAAAAAATGCTTTAAAAAAAAAACTAAATAATGAAGTTCGTGATTAATTTCATAAATTAATAATACATTTTTTAAATAATTAATCTAATAAATTCCACATTTAAATGTTTTTTTCTTCCGAAAGTGCTACCTTGAAGTGTTCTATCTCATTTTTTCGGTGCAAAGTGATACAAAGTGAATAAAGTGCCTACAAAAATTTAATTTTGCGTTTTGCTAGGGGAAACCCTGCGCATTTTTTTTTTAAACTCCTTTACTTTTTAATTTTTTTACTTTCTGAATAATAAAGTCACAATGGAGACCAACCAAACAAGTACGTCATTGGACCTGGGTGTCATTTCCAATGTGCACAGTCTATCTAAAGCTCGTCTTCAATCTGTTATAAAAAACAGAGGACTTTCTCCAAGGAACAAGTCGAAATATGCAATGAAAGCTTATGCGTTATTATTCAACAAGAAGTACATCAGAAGAATAAACCTTTCATCATCAAACGAGAACAGTGCACCCATTATTACCAAAGTTTTGGAGGATCCGGTTTCTAGTAAAGAACCCGAGACACATGTCAAAGTGAAACAAGATGCTGCACCCATCACGGCACAAGAGAAAACCTACGATATCTCTTCTTGGAAGATCAAATACAACGGCGTTTCTAATGTACTAGACTTCATTGAGCAAATTGAAGAAACAGCCACAATTAAAAATGTTCCGCTTGACGTGTTAGAAAGGACTGTACTTCACAGGATCATTTCTGGAGTACTTTTTCCCTCGCAACGTGTACACTCTACCAGAGTTACACCCCGAGATGAGGAGATGTGGCGCGGTTCCTTGAGCATGAAGCAGGTCTCGGGTTAGCCTTTAGGCGGACTCTTGACCATTTTTGTAAATCAATGTATATTCATATATTATAAGGTACATCCAAATGTTGCGTTTGTACCAACTTTCTTTCTCCCACGGCAATTTGCTTTGTTTTTTTTTGTTTTTTTTTTTCTCGTTTATTTTCTCACCTGTTCTGAGGCTGATCACTTTAGAATAGAGACACCCTTCCAGTCACAATGTTTGGGAAGTCATGAGCCCAATTGTCGCTTCTCAACCCTCACACTACACAATGTTCATTCCAGTCTTGCTTGGTCTCGTCATGTCATGTAACTTGTAATTTTTTGTTTATTGCCCGTGCATTTGCTGTCTCTATGTAAATTTTAAAGTAAAAACAATTAACAATTGCTCATCGGCGTGCCGTTCTAGAAGTCGGATTTTGTAAATTCTAAAGTGATAAATTCCGACTCAGAACTAGTTAACTATTTTTTTACAATTAACCATACTTTACCTACCATGGTAAAGTCATGTGGTTTTCTTGATTTTCAGTTTATCTTGAGTAAGTCAAACCCAATAGTGGTCTCAAGTATGAAAATCGAAATAGTGGTTACTTTTATAGTTGCCTTTCTTGTACATATAAGTTTTTCAATTTTTCCTTAAATTTAAAAAATTGATGGCGTCCTCCACCCGTGCTCATGTTTTTTACCCAAAATTGGATATTGACACGTCCATTTTGGAAATTGTATTTATAAAACCTAAAGTTGGTCTTTATAATTTCGTATACAAATCTTTTGACTCGTTTCAACTAAAGTACGTAAAACCGAATCATCCGGTCTTTAGTTGTTATAACGAAATCATTGATTTGCTTCTTCCCTACTGTTACGTTACGTATGTTTTGTATTACACGTTTCAACCCCACAATGTTAATAAAACCTCACGGTCATCCTGATTCTCGAACTCAAATAATTGTATTTTAACGTAAATCAACATTGTTTTGTTCGATCATCGTTTTGCAATCATAAGCACCCAACTCTTGTATCACCATTTAATCGAGTGTTTGCAACCCAAAAGTTGCACATCACATAGTACCTCTTGTTTTCCTTACCAAAACTTGCTACTGTAGACAGTTTGTAAAACCACTGTAGGTCTGTCTTTATTTTATTGCTTGGTATAAGCAGAACTATACTCTGCCACCACGTTATACTTTGTGACATATGAAGTAACATTAAATTGTCTATCTTCTCTGTTGTTCTATCGTACGCCTTTCGGGCTACGGAGTTGGTAAATCTAAAGAATCTTTAAATACCATATTAAAAAAAATTTTCTTAGCATTTATTGCATCGTACTTAAACGTAACCCTGTTACGCGATAGGAGAGATAATTAAAATACCCGCCATGATACGAGAAGTTCGTTATAATTACTTTATACTCTTAACTAAATGTCATTGAGTTGGTCGTGTGTGATTAATTTGTCATGAGTACCGCTTTTGTGTATAATTGTGTACTTGTATAATCTGTACACGCGACGTGAAGACGTAATAATTATACTTACGGTGATTCGTGTGAACGACATAATATCGGCCTTGTTATCTTCTTTAAGATGCATTATAACACTCTTTGTCTTCTGTCTATAATTGAGTTGTATCTTGTGCATACTTATATAATCTGTACACTATACGTGAAGACGTTACAATACTCACCATGAATCGTGCGAACGAAATAATATCAAACCTTTGTGTGCGTACTACGCAATGAAGTCCACAACCCTATTTATTCAACGCCAATGCCCGTGGACTTCCTGTTTTTCTCCTTCTTTCCAAAAGGAAAGGAGCCCAGGAATATCTACTATCTCAAAAGGACTAGTTTTCAGCTTCACTGTCAACTATGGGGCATAGTGCCGCAGGAGTTAATCGATGGGCACAAAACCACCAAACTCGTCGTCTGGGAAACGAATAAGAAAAATCCCAGGTTTTGTGAATTTGGAGCGAGGGTCTATCTTTTCTAACAATCTTGTAGAAGTTTTAAAATGACCCCTAATCTTTTGCCAAATACACGTGAAAGATTCGCCTTTGGTGTAATGTGTATTCTTATTCTCATCTCATTGTTTTTTAACATTATCCGCTTTGCTAAGAGTCAGGAAACATGCTGGTTGATTATGTTTCATTCACACATGGAGTTTAAAATGGAAATTAGTCCAGTCTCTAGCAAGTTTCGTCAATCAACTCGTTTCCTTTCCTTTCTCCCCACCTTCATGTTCTCAGGTATATGTTATGAAGTGGAAAATCTGTTGTTGACCATATTTCGCCCTCACTTGGAGTTTGAATCGGTAACTGACCGGTTACCAACAGGATTTCTTCCTCACCTCCCTTCGTATATCTCACCATTTTCATGTTGGTTTTAATGAAACACATTCATGAATGTTGGATACGTATGGCATGCACTTGACGTACCGTCTGTCTCTTTGACAACCTTTATTCATGAATGTTTCGATTGTTTCTCTGCTTTTGCCGTGACTCGTTTACGACTTTTTGTCTTGTTCTTTGAAATTCTACGAAAATGTTACCACCTTATGTTAACGTAGGCCATGGAAGGCCAGTTGTTTTTCAACCAAGGTATTTTGTCACTCGGCAAATGCCAGGTTATCCTAGCAAAGGACAATTTTCAGGAATGTAATTTTAAATTAGTTAGGAATCTCTCTCTCTCTTTCGTTCTCTCTGGGTCTGTGGTTAAACTTCGTTTGTTTTATTCTCTGGACACATTTTGTTTCTCTACAAACTTTTCTTCATTGGTCTCTAGACAGGTAAATTTCAAGAATTTTGCCTTAATAATAATTTCTCCCGGATTTAAAAAGAAGCCCAGAAAGATATCTTCATCGGCAGCCAAGCTGAGCTTCACTTCCTGGCAGCCCTCGCTGTGGTCACGGAGATCCCCTTGCTGCTATTTTCTACATATTTGTTCCTGAAAGCACGGACCATACCGCACATACGTATGTTGATGACACTCATTGTTAATGACACTCTGAGCTACCTTTTGGGCATGCTAGCCCCTGGGTTTTGTTCTTGCTCTCGCTACTAAAGCCAGTTATGCCGTCTCTTGCTCTGTCATGCAGTGACGCATACCATATCATGTGTAAACCATTATCACCTTCACTCTCCAGTATTCGCTGAATGCGTACCTTTACAAGTTATTCTGAGCTACATTATGCTTCAATAACCATTTGTTATAAATGGGTAATTGAGCAGAAGGACTTCAATAAAAACATGGTTTTACGTAGGAAATCTTCTAGTTTTATTTCACGGCACATTTCACAATAAATTTGTTCCCGACCCGAACAAAACACTTAAGTTGGCCACTTTGACCACTAGCTAGATAATGCTAGCTGTTTACAGGAGATCCACGTTATTAAGAGAGCGTTTTTAACTAGAAACACAGGCTATTTATAAATAACATTTTCCAACACCAACAAGCATAAATAAACCACCATTGTCAAATCTAAATAATATACAGACTCCAGAAATCTGCTTTATCCTCTATCCTTAAAAATAGTGCGACCCTATGGACGTAACTTGTAACCTGTAATTCAAACAGTCAAGTTACAAAATATACCGCTAGGTGGCAATAACCTTCACTTTTTGAACATACTGCCCGGCGGGGAATGAGAAAAAACAACAAGTTTTTTTGAAATTAAAAAATCAAACTACAAATTCCTAAATTTACAATAATATACTAAAATTTTACCAGATGTGTACCTATCTAAATTTAAAGGGTCCGGGAACCTAACCAACAATTAACAATAACCTAAAAATTTACAAATTTCTAAAAAATCATAAAAAATTTCACAAAATATAACAACATCACAACATTAATAATAAATTTGTACAATTGACAATTCAATAATGTCTCATTGTCTCTATGGAGATTTTTCACTTCAATTATATTATTTTTTAACTAACACCAATTCACAAATAGCAATAAATTGTTAGTTCGCTGTGAACTGACTATCAGTTTATCACTGGCATGGCACTGCCAAAAACAGAGAGAACACTACACTGGGTAGACTACTCGGCCATCTTGTCCAGGGTGGTCATCATATTTTAATAGTACATCACCATGTACTTCTGTGTGTCATTGGGTAGATCATCATAAATTATGGGGCGGCCGTGCCCTGGTAATCAGATAGTACCATTAATTGTGCAGCTAGGATGATCAACTCGCCTTTGTTAACTGGAAGCCCCAGTGGCTTCAGACAGGATACAGTGGTGTCAACAATACCAATACCGATGCTCCATAATTATAGTTGTGGTTTGGTTGCATCGGTTCAGCCCTAATTACAGTTAGGCTGTGACCTTGGGAAGGTCCGTGGTTTGCCGGGTCGGGAAATTTGGATCCAAGTTTGCTTCTATTGGCATCAAACATATTTTTGTGATGGGTCTCACAAAAGTGCCTTGTGCTGTTTTGAGGGTAACCACCCTCACTACTCCATCCGGGCCTGGATGAGTAGTTAATATGTGCGCCATCTTCCACAATGCAGGAGGCAGATTGTCTTCCATCAAGATAACCAGATCGTCCTTCTTTATTGCCTTTTGGTTGCTGGCCTGCCATTTGGTCCGTTTTTGCAGCTCGGCAAGGTAATCTCGTTTCCATCTGAACCAGAAATTTTGAATTAGAGCGTTTAATTTTTGATATTTGCTTAGTCTGTTCTCCGGGAGCTCGCGGACATCCACCTCGGGAATAACCGAAGCATCCCTGCCCATGAGGAAATGGTTGGGGGTTAAAGGAAGAAGGTCGTCTACGTCATCAGACAGGGAAGTTAAGGGACGGGAGTTCAAACAAGCCTCTATCTGACAAAGCAAAGTATATAATAATTCAAACTGCAATGGGTTATTTTTAGTAATTCGATATAAATGAAACTTGGTGGACTTGACGGCGGCTTCCCACAGCCCGCCATGATTCGGCGCCTTAGGCGGTATAAAACTCCAAGAAATTCCCTTATCAGCTAAAAACCTATGGATTTTGTCATTGTTCAGTCTCAGACTGGCATACAGTTCTTTGAGCTTATTGGAAGCTCCTCTGAAAGTGGTTGCATTGTCAGAAAATATTTTTTCCGGCTGACCCCTACGGGCAATGAACCTTTTTAAACAATTTAAAAAAGCATCGCTTGAAAAATCTGTTACGAGTTCCAAATGAACCGCTTTGGTAGAAAAACAAACAAATATGCAAAGATACGACTTAATGAGCGGAGATTTCCTCAGCGCTCCAGCCTTCGTGTCTATCGGTCCGGCAAAGTCGACCCCTGTGACAGAGAACGGTAGACTAGGAGTGATTCTCTCAACTGGAAGGTCTCCCATGATCTGCCGGCAAACCTGAGGTCGGTATCTAAAACATACAACACACTTATGTAGGATACGCTTAACAGTGTTTCTCCCAAATATCGGCCAATATTTCAAGCGTATTTCCGATAATAGCGCTTGGGGACCTGCATGTAAATGTTCATAATGATAATTACGTATAATAAGCTCAGTTATTTTATGTGACGGTGATAATATTATCGGGTGCCTTTGATGATGCGATAAATAAGTAGCTAATTTTAATCGTCCACTTGCGCAAATTAAAACTTCCATTAAACAGGGATTGAGAGCTTTCAATCTACTGTTTTTGTTTACTAACCCATGCTTCTTTAGGTCCTTCAATTCTCTTTTAAATGAGTGTTCTTGAGATGATTTCAGTAGGCATTTTAAAGCTGCTTCCAGCTCGGAGACAGTTAAATTGCCATACGTTTTATCCTTAGGGTTACGACAATTATGTATAAATCTTAACGCTTGAGCGCTTACTCTTTTTAATTTGGTTAGCGATGAGAATTTTTCGAAAATATCCCATTCTTGAGCATCCGCTACCAATAGTACATTTTTACTTTTTATTTTCGGGGGATCCAAACATGACATAATATTCCAAATTAATCCAAGTATTTTTTCATTCTTGGAATTGTCAGTGATAATTTTTCACAATTGCCCTGTTAGGCAATTTCACCTTGGCCCCGCCCAGATGACAATTCCAAAACATTTGATCTCCACTTCCTCAGGGTCATCCCTGAGGACAGCAAGATATCACTATTTTGTTTCTTCATTTTGAAACAAACTTCCAAGTCATCCCCTCCAGTCAATAAATCGTTCATATAAAAATCATTTTCTATGACTTGACTTGCTACTGGAAATTAACTTGATTATCCATACCAATTTGTCGAAGACATCTCGTTGCTAGGAAAGAGGAAGGTCCCAGCCCATAGGTAACGGTCTTCAATTTGTAATGTCGTAGTTCCTCTTCTTGTGATTCGCGCCATACAATCTTCTGAAGGCTGCGATCCGCTTCGCATACGTTGATTTGACGGTACATTTTTTCGATGTCCGCAGTCATGACGTATCGATGTTTTCTGAAATGTAATAAATGGCTGTATAAGTCCTTTTGAATGACAGCTCCCACCATCAGAGCATCGTTCAGGGATATTCCGGTCGACGTCTTTGTCGAACCATCAAACACTACACGCACCTTCGTCGTGGTGCTAGCTTCTTTAATAACCGCGTGATGCGGCAAAAAATAGGATTGCTCATCCTCTCTCCATTTATCACATAACTCCATATGACCTAGTTGTTCATATTCCCGCATAAATTGTACATATTGCAATTTCAATTCAGGATTTATTAAAAATTTCTTCTCTAAGTTCTTAAATCTTTTCTCCGCTGTGTTTAGTGAGTCACCAAGTTGACTCACACAAGGGCGGCGCGGCAGACTTACAACGTATCTACCATCGCTCTCCCTAGAGTGCGTGGCGACGAAATCTGCTTCACACGCCTTCTCCTCATGATTTTGAAATCTCGCAGGACTCACTTCCTCCATTTTCCAGAATTTTTCTAATTGATTGGATAATGTGTTTATTGATAAACTACAAATTTGCGGTACTGGCCTTTTTTTATGATGCATGTTGATTGGGCCCGATATGATCCATCCTAGTTCAGTCCTCTGAAGAGTAGGTCCGGTATCCAATCTCAGCCGATCATCTTGTAGTATATCCCAAAAGCTCTCAGCGCCTAACAAGATATCAATGGGAGCCGCTACGTTGAAATTTGGGTCCGCCATTTGTAATCCCGGTGGCAGCTTAATATTTTTTCTGGCCACTGTTGCTTGAGGTAGGTTTGTGGTTATTTCCTGCAATATTAGACAATTGATATTTTGGTTATAATTTGTCCTCAGAGATTTCATTTTAATAGCAACACGTTTCTTTATATGAGTAACATTGTTGTGTATGCCTAACACAGGCTTGTTTATGTTTTCACATCTTAAATTTAATTTCATTGCGAACTTTTCGCACATAAAATTGGCTTGAGCTCCAGAGTCAATCAGGACTCTTGCCTCATGCACTTTATTATTGTGATCTACCACCCCAATGATAGCAGTCGACAATAAAATTGTTTTTTCTGCCTTCGCTAAGGCTGAATGGTTTGACACTGAAACTCGTTCAGCATCCATTTGGCAGTCACCTCCGGGGTGATCTTCACCTTTATTCATGGAGTCATCGCTCGGATGCATCTCCCTGTGCAATAACGTATTGTGGCTTTCGCTATCACAATGCTTGCATTTCAAATTAATTTTACAATATGGGGCCGTATGTCCTAACCTCAAACATTTGAAGCAGGCACGGTACCTCCTTATTGCGTTGGCTCTCTCTCCTGAATTTAATTTTAAAAAATTTTTACAATAATATATTTTATGTCCCTTGTCATTACAACAAATACAATTATTGTGGGTAGCAGCTAAAAATACCGATTCCTTTTTAGGATTATTGTTGCTACTATTTGCTTTCGGGTGGGTAGGAATTTTTTTCGAATCTGAATTTAACATTAATTCCAAAACTTGTGCACGCGAGGTTAAACATTTAAGAAATTCCTGTAACGTAGGTAGCTCATCCTGCAATGGGGTTTATTCCCAATGCTTTCTAGAACTTGCATCCAATTTATTAGAAATTACGTATATAATTAAAGCATCCCATTGTTCGGTTTTCACGCTTAAATTCTGCAACGCTTTAAGATTTACATTCGTTTCATCAATCAGGTAACGCATGGCTACTGGATCCTCATGTTTCATCTCTTTAAGTTGAAACAGAGCTTGGATGTGTCTATGTACGGTAGTTCGTAAATTTGCAAACCTCTGTTGCAACAACTCAAAGGCCGATATATACTTCAGGTCTGATACCTCGAAATTGGCGATTATCTTTGCTGCATTCCCTTTTAAACAGGATTGCAGATAATAAAACTTCTGTACATTGCTTAAGGCAGTATTGTTATGAACTAGTGTCTTAAATGTTTCTAGAAAATTATTCCAATTTTTTGGATCGCCGTTGAATTCTCGTAATTGGAGGCTAGGTAATTTTATTTCCAATTTGGGAGTCTCCACAGACTGAATTGCTCCCCTTGCAGTCGCTAAAATTGAATAATATTGGTTTTCAAAATTCTCCCTTTGCAAATTATTATCGATTTCGTTGGAATCCGGAAGGCTTTCGATTTGTTCCTGGATTTCTTCGAAATCATCAATTATTTTCTCAATTCTAGCATAGCCAATTTTAATTTCGTTTACTGATAATGCATTAAATGAATCCGCAAATCTCGTAAGTTTACCTTTCAACACTCCTCGTTTGTTAATCAATGATTTTAAATTATCCATTTTTATTACGTATTTGACAATAATTCAACAATAAAAAATGCTAAAAATGTTCCTTCAAAAACAATTTCTATGCAAGAATCGCGTAAAACAACAGTAATAACCAATTCAAGCTATGAACAATGACAGAATCTTACAATAATTATCTTCTAAACAATTAACCTAAAATAAATTTGCATGACTTGCATTTTACACTGAGGGTAGTTAATTTTTTGTTTTTTAAAAATAAGTACATCGAAACACAAAAAATAGAGCTAGTTTGAACAGGAATTCAATGAAATTGTGACAGGATGGCAGGGATACTTATCTCTTGATTCTGGCGTGGTTCATGTTTTAATCCTTCTGGTTTTTTTTTATTATATAGCTCGCTGGTTCATTCCGGTAATTCCTTTGATGCCTTCATCCGCTCGTAAGGGCTATGCGGCTAGAAGGACCATGTTATAAATGGGTAATTGAGCAGAAGGACTTTATTAAAAACATGGATTCACGTAGGAAATCTTCTAGTTTATTTTCACGGCACATTTCACAATAAATTTGTTCCCGACCCGAACAAAAACACTTAAATTGGCCACTTTGACCACTAGCTAGATAATGCTAGCTGTTTACAGGAGATCCACGTTATTAAGAGAGCGTTTTTAACTAGAAACGCAGGCTATTTATAAATAACATTTTCCAACACCAACAAGCATAAATAAACCACCATTGTCAAATCTAAATAATATACAGACTCCAGAAATCTGCTTTATCCTCTATCCTTAAAAATAGTGCGACCCTATGGACGTAACTTGTAACCTGTAATTCAAACAGTCAAGTTACAAAATATACCGCTAGGTGGCAATAACCTTCACTTTTTGAACACATTAACTTATAGTGCTCACCATAATGGCACATTATGATTCGTACTGGCATGTCTGCAGACCCTGGATTCTTCTCTTCAACGACCTCTGTAACCATAGTCTCCGCACTGCAACCACAGTCTGCACTCCGTAACCTTCGACGTCTACGATGAAATAAAGTGTTTTCTCCAAGGCCCTAGTGTACTCCTGAGTGTTATCTCAAATGGGTCAGATTACAGTGATAATGTAATCCCTTTAGAGTCTCTGAAATCACGTCTCCTACGTAATTCTTCGAAAGTTTTTTTTTTCAATTGCATAACCTTGTCTATTGTTCTTTCAATTGCATAACTTTTTATGTTGTTTCACCCCTTTATTTTTAAAACTGTTTGGTCCTTATATTTTATGTACCTTCCCTCAATACCCCTACAAACATTGTTACCTAGCCTATGGCATAAGCTAGTTTTATGTTTTAGCCAGGTATTCTCTCCTAGTCAACCAAGGTCTCTCAAACTTTAGGCCCTCTTTCTCTCAAATTCCCGTTGGTGGCTTATAGGATTCTTGCTCTTTTGCTCCATTGCCACGTTGCTTTTTTTTTCGAGCGTGGGGGGAAGTGTTACGATACACATTTAAGCGGGAGAACGGTGAGCGGAGTAATAAAAATAGTCCCTTGACCGACCAATCGCTAACGGAAGCGCTCCCTTCCCCCCCCCCCGCTAGCAAAAGGGAGCGCAGGCACCTCCCCGCTCCCCGCAGAAAGAAGCGACACCCGGTACGAGAAGGTCACGCCGACCGCATTTGCCGCTCGCGATACGCCGCCAACAATGGCCGGCACGACTAAATGAGCGCAGTAATTACGGGTCGCAGGTGTGAGACTCTATGATGAGTTGACACCACCGTGTAAAGTGTTGGAACTGCCTACTCCGACCATGGCCTGCCTCCTGGTTTCCTGCCCCTTGACGACCAGCCGTAAGCCGATATCCCCCCTGTTAATGTGTGTTACAGTAATTTATGGGTAACACTAATCGCATCCCCAGTCCCAGAGAAGGCTTTGAGAGAGATATCTTTGTTAGGAATTACCTAGCCAGGCATTGTATTGTTTGTGTCCGATATTGTATTTTGCAAGATGCTGTAATTGTATTTACTAGACAATATAACTATGTTTTATCCAGCTTCCTCTTTCATTTTATGAGATTACACGTGGGCGAGTTGGCAAATACAATATGTACCTTTTAATCTAGCTACCTACCACCTTGAGGTGGAGAGACTTCACGCATACCGACAATACGAGCTAGTCGCCTGCAAAGGTTAGTGAGGCCCCTATCGGGACCGCAACAATATAAATAACTCATTATTTATATTTTATTTATAGATATTTTTATAAACAATGTAAAATAAAGACTATGATGAGTTTACTAATAACTTGATGGTGGATGCCCTTTTTTTGAATAGTAATCATGTAGTGAACTGTTTATATAGCCATTTTCGGTTTTTTTAGTGATGCAATGCGTGGTTTCTTTTAGGAGGATATTGAAAATGAAAGGTGCGAGGTAGGATTCGTGCTTTTGGGCAAAAGTTGATTTAATTATTGGCACTGAAAGTTGATTGTGCGAGTTTGCCCTTGTGGTTTGTGGGTGAGTTATGTGGCATGGTGAGGATTTTATGCAGTTTATTTGAATGATCTTCTTAATAAGTAGTTTCCTGATGTCTAGTGTGTTATTAATTATTAGGATGTTTTCCGTTGGATGAAGATAAGGTTTTTTTAATATGATCCTAATTAATATTTTATGAGTTGTGTTAAGCGTCTTTGTGCACCTTCAATTTAGACGTTTCATGTCAGACGGCTGCAGTGCTGAAGCAGTGAGTTTGTCGTACGGCGTACGGACGGTCATTTGTTTTAATGCACCGTGCGGCAAAAGTACGGCGTCGGTACCGAGAACGCTCGACAACAGGACGGCAAAGTCTCAAGCTCCACGTGTTCATTTCGCTGCTGAATAGTGCGGTGACAAGACGTGAGAGCTGAGAGCTGAGAGCTAACTTCATCGAATTTTCAAGTTTACTGTTTGCTTAAAATGGATGATATAAACGTGGAAGAATTTATAAATGAAATTGAAATACGCCCTGCTATATGGAACTCCAAAAGCGACAAACACAGTAATCGCACGGAAACAAAAAATGCTTGGGAAGGTATCTGTGAAAAATTTATAGAGGATTTTTAAAATAAAACTACTGGTGAAAAAAACTCAGCAGGTAACTATTTATTTACATCAAATATTATTATATAAGGAAAAATATATTACTTTGTTTACACCACTATATTTAATAATCAATCTACATATTTCGATTACAATGTTACCTTTATCAGAAAAGATGTTAATTTAAAAAATAAAAGATAAACAAGTAAAGACAAATAAGAATAAATTAGAACATAGACAAAAATATTAAAAAGGAGACGCGATTAATTAACATAATAAATAATTATAATTATTAATAAGAAAATAAATTTAAAAGATGGCTATTTTAAAAAAATGTTTGGTTATTTATAATATTTAATTTACTATTAAGGCTTTTTCTAATTTCTAAAATTTCTAAATTATCTAATTGTATGCCCGTAGTGTAAGTATGTAAAATTTTAAGACCTTTATTAATATCAAAAGAATGACTTGTTTCCAAAATATGGTTGGCAAATTAAGAATAATAATTATTATTTAAACATCTTATATGTTCAAAATGAATTTAAAACATCAAACGACCCACGTCTAAACATCACTAGCATACAAACGCACGGCAGTCAGAAACGCTTTCAGTTTAGGCGTTTGGTATCGAACTGCTACCGTACTGCAGCGGCACGGCAGCAGCACGGCAGCGGGTTATTACCAGCGGCACAGTAAACGTGCGGCAGCAGTCCGACCAAGTCCGACACGAAACGTCTAAATTGAAAGAGCCCTTAATGTACTTGTCAGTGGCTCCCCCCAGGCTCAAATACCATAAGTTAAAAAGCTTTGACGTAGAGCGTTTTAGTTGTTTTAGTGACGTGATGTTTCTTATCGTTATAAAAATGAATGAGTTTAAGGATTTTTTATGAGTAAGCTAATGTGAAGTTCCCAATTCAATTCAATTCAATTTATGGTCCACTGCTAAGCCATATTACTTGATATTATCAGTATGTTCTATTTTTTTGCAGTTGTGGTTTGAGGGTTTTGAGGTAGTATAAGAGTGTAGGTATTAAGGCGGAAGGGTTTTTGGTTGCCCAGTGATGGTTTTGCTGAATGTTAGGTATTTTGTTTTGGAGATGTTTAAGGTAAGTAAATTTTTGTCGAGCCAATTTTTTATTTATTTCTAACATATCAGTTTCCACACTTTTGAAGGCCTTTACCCAACTTGGAGCTTTGAATAGAATAACCGTGTCATCTGCGTAACTGATTACCTTGTAGTCGATGTATGCCATTTTAATAACAGTAAGTCAATTTATGATAATGAGAAATAGAAGGGGACCGAGGACGCTACCTTAAGGGACACCTTGAGGGACATGATCATTCCTTATTTGAAATATATTTTTTCAAGTTCACTGAGCTTATTAAAATTATTGTAACTGGCAGTTATGAATAATAGTACCACACGTAGCTATATATTACATACGACGTCATTGTCTGTCGCGGTTACTTTGTTCTGGTGACTAGCTGTCACTGGATCACAGTGGATACAAGGAACCGATTATTTTTGGGACCAGTTCCTATCGGATTTATAAAATGGTCACCAATACTCAAAATGGGCGAAGCCGAACCAAAACCAAAACTAGCAGCAAAAACCTGCAGAGCGGGTTTTTAACAGCTAGTATATTATATTGAACGTAAAAGTAAGAAGCCGATAGCTCTAGAAATGAATACTTTGATAGGGTAGTAAACAGTACTTAGGGTTAAAACACTTACCTAAAACATGCATAATTATTTTTCTGTATAACTTACACAGATATTATTTAATCGGATCTATTTGAAAGCTCGCAAATTTTTAAACAACAACTAATATTCTCAGTTTACGAATAAATAACCTGACAATATTTAAGTTCTTCCTACTGCCATCAAAATATGCGGAAAATGTAGCTTCAGCAATGATAAGAGGACTCCGTTAGGCAAATGATTGAAACCACGATCTGTTATCCGACGCTTTAGACCGCTCGACCATCTAATTCAGATGTTCCCAACCTTTTCGGCCCATTGTACACGTTTACTTTCCTTCAGCGCCCCCTTCCCAAATTATACTAAGCCCAAGGGAAAATTAATAAATGTTGTTGATTCTTATTATTCAGAATGTCCAATTTCAAAGAAAATTTTTGTCACGATTTCTTTTTAGAATTGCCGTGAAACGGAAAACAATAAATTCATCTAAATAAAAAAAATAGCAGAATTATCGGCAGTTTTATAAAAAAATAAGTGCATATCGCCCACCAAATCATAAAATAACTTTAAATCCTGAACGCTCCACATGCTCAATTTGGGAGGTGGTGAGGTTCGTCATGGTCTTGGCGGCGGATGCATCTGCTCACTTACTGCGTGGCAGGCCGGACCGGGGGACTGGTTGAGGGAGACCATAGGCCTCACCGGCCGGGTTTTCTCGACTGCGTCGCCTTGCTACGCAGTGGTAGGGATGGATTCATACGTCCGTCACTCCTAAAAACATATTTACCTGCAGGTTCCTACCCACATCTCATGTTTTTTCCTTCCCAAAACTTCCTCTCCTTCTTTTCCCTAAAAAACCCCCACGCAGCATCCCCAAAAATGACATGGGCCCCGAGGGAATTTTTAGGGAAAAGCTAACATAAAAAAAGCTACTGAAGCTACTAAAATGTGATTTTAGAACATCAACAACACTTTAATGGAATTATTTTTCAAGTGCTTGTGTGTTTAAAAAAAATGCAAAAATTTAGCAAGCAATCCAGAAATGGCAGATCAGTGCAGTGAGGATTATTGAACATTAAATAATGCTAATGTGTACCTCCGCAAACATTTAGCAAGCAATCCAGAAACGGCAGATCAGTGCAGTGAGGATTATTGAACATTAAATAATGCTAATGTGTACCTCCGCAAACATTTAGCAAGCAATCCAGAAACGGCAGATCAGTGCAGAGAGGATTATTGAACATTAAATAATGCTAATGTGTACCTCCGCAAACATTTAGCAAGCAATCCAGAAACGGCAGATCAGTGCAGAGAGGATTATTGAACATTAAATAATGCTAATGTGTACCTCCGCAAACATTTAGCAAGCAATCCAGAAACGGCAGATCAGTGCAGTGAGGATTATTGAACATTAAATTATGCTAATGTGTACCTCCGCAAACATTTAGCAAGCAATCCAGAAACGGCAGATCAGTGCAGAGAGGATTATTGAACATTAAATAATGCTAATGTGTACCTCCGCAAACATTTAGCAAGCAATCCAGAAACGGCAGATCAGTGCAGTGAGGATTATTGAACATTAAATAATGCTAATGTGTACCTCCGCAAACATTTAGCAAGCAATCCAGAAACGGCAGATCAGTGCAGAGAGGATTATTGAACATTAAATAATGCTAATGTGTACCTCCGCAAACATTTAGCAAGCAATCCAGAAACGGCAGATCAGTGCAGTGAGGATTATTGAACATTAAATAATGCTAATGTGTACCTCCGCAAACATTTAGCAAGCAATCCAGAAACGGCAGATCAGTGCAGTGAGGATTATTGAACATTAAATAATGCTAATGTGTACCTCCGCAAACATTTAGCAAGCAATCCAGAAACGGCAGATCAGTGCAGTGAGGATTATTGAACATTAAATAATGCTAATGTGTACCTCCGCAAACATTTAGCAAGCAATCCAGAAACGGCAGATCAGTGCAGTGAGGATTATTGAACATTAAATACTGCTAATGTGTACCTCCGCAAACATTTAGCAAGCAATCCAGAAACGGCAGATCAGTGCAGTGAGGATTATTGAACATTAAATAATGCTAATGTGTACCTCCGCAAACATTTAGCAAGCAATCCAGAAACGGCAGATCAGTGCAGTGAGGATTATTGAACATTAAATAATGCTAATGTGTACCTCCGCAAACATTTAGCAAGCAATCCAGAAACGGCAGATCAGTGCAGTGAGGATTATTGAACATTAAATAATGCTAATGTGTACCTCCGCAAACATTTAGCAAGCAATCCAGAAACGGCAGATCAGTGCAGTGAGGATTATTGAACATTAAATAATGCTAATGTGTACCTCCGCAAACATTTAGCAAGCAATCCAGAAACGGCAGATCAGTGCAGTGAGGATTATTGAACATTAAATAATGCTAATGTGTACCTCCGCAAACATTTAGCAAGCAATCCAGAAACGGCAGATCAGTGCAGTGAGGATTATTGAACATTAAATAATGCTAATGTGTACCTCCGCAAACATTTAGCAAGCAATCCAGAAACGGCAGATCAGTGCAGTGAGGATTATTGAACATTAAATAATGCTAATGTGTACCTCCGCAAACATTTAGCAAGCAATCCAGAAACGGCAGATCAGTGCAGTGAGGATTATTGAACATTAAATAATGCTAATGTGTACCTCCGCAAACATTTAGCAAGCAATCCAGAAACGGCAGATCAGTGCAGTGAGGATTATTGAACATTAAATAATGCTAATGTGTACCTCCGCAAACATTTAGCAAGCAATCCAGAAACGGCAGATCAGTGCAGTGAGGATTATTGAACATTAAATAATGCTAATGTGTACCTCCGCAAACATTTAGCAAGCAATCCAGAAACGGCAGATCAGTGCAGTGAGGATTATTGAACATTAAATAATGCTAATGTGTACCTCCGCAAACATTTAGCAAGCAATCCAGAAACGGCAGATCAGTGCAGTGAGGATTATTGAACATTAAATAATGCTAATGTGTACCTCCGCAAACATTTAGCAAGCAATCCAGAAACGGCAGATCAGTGCAGTGAGGATTATTGAACATTAAATAATGCTAATGTGTACCTCCGCAAACATTTAGCAAGCAATCCAGAAACGGCAGATCAGTGCAGTGAGGATTATTGAACATTAAATAATGCTAATGTGTACCTCCGCAAACATTTAGCAAGCAATCCAGAAACGGCAGATCAGTGCAGTGAGGATTATTGAACATTAAATAATGCTAATGTGTACCTCCGCAAACATTTAGCAAGCAATCCAGAAACGGCAGATCAGTGCAGTGAGGATTATTGAACATTAAATAATGCTAATGTGTACCTCCGCAAACATTTAGCAAGCAATCCAGAAACGGCAGATCAGTGCAGTGAGGATTATTGAACATTAAATAATGCTAATGTGTACCTCCGCAAACATTTAGCAAGCAATCCAGAAACGGCAGATCAGTGCAGTGAGGATTATTGAACATTAAATAATGCTAATGTGTACCTCCGCAAACATTTAGCAAGCAATCCAGAAACGGCAGATCAGTGCAGTGAGGATTATTGAACATTAAATAATGCTAATGTGTACCTCCGCAAACATTTAGCAAGCAATCCAGAAACGGCAGATCAGTGCAGTGAGGATTATTGAACATTAAATAATGCTAATGTGTACCTCCGCAAACATTTAGCAAGCAATCCAGAAACGGCAGATCAGTGCAGTGAGGATTATTGAACATTAAATAATGCTAATGTGTACCTCCGCAAACATTTAGCAAGCAATCCAGAAACGGCAGATCAGTGCAGTGAGGATTATTGAACATTAAATAATGCTAATGTGTACCTCCGCAAACATTTAGCAAGCAATCCAGAAACGGCAGATCAGTGCAGTGAGGATTATTGAACATTAAATAATGCTAATGTGTACCTCCGCAAACATTTAGCAAGCAATCCAGAAACGGCAGATCAGTGCAGTGAGGATTATTGAACATTAAATAATGCTAATGTGTACCTCCGCAAACATTTAGCAAGCAATCCAGAAACGGCAGATCAGTGCAGTGAGGATTATTGAACATTAAATAATGCTAATGTGTACCTCCGCAAACATTTAGCAAGCAATCCAGAAACGGCAGATCAGTGCAGTGAGGATTATTGAACATTAAATAATGCTAATGTGTACCTCCGCAAACATTTAGCAAGCAATCCAGAAACGGCAGATCAGTGCAGTGAGGATTATTGAACATTAAATAATGCTAATGTGTACCTCCGCAAACATTTAGCAAGCAATCCAGAAACGGCAGATCAGTGCAGTGAGGATTATTGAACATTAAATAATGCTAATGTGTACCTCCGCAAACATTTAGCAAGCAATCCAGAAACGGCAGATCAGTGCAGTGAGGATTATTGAACATTAAATAATGCTAATGTGTACCTCCGCAAACATTTAGCAAGCAGTCCAGAAACGGCAGATCAGTGCAGTGAGGATTATTGAACATTAAATAATGCTAATGTGTACCTCCGCAAACATTTAGCAAGCAATCCAGAAACGGCAGATCAGTGCAGTGAGGATTATTGAACATTAAATAATGCTAATGTGTACCTCCGCAAACATTTAGCAAGCAATCCAGAAACGGCAGATCAGTGCAGTGAGGATTATTGAACATTAAATAATGCTAATGTGTACCTCCGCAAACAAATCTGTTTTTAAAAACAGTACCACCTACCATAGAAGTATTTCGGATGATTTATTGAAATATGTGAAATTTTTATGCAATCCGTACAAACAGTTAATAATGCCGGACAGAGTATTTCTAAAAGAGAAGATGTTATTAGGAAATACCTGTAATGGACGGTGTGCTCCAAATCGTTTATTAATATACCTTACAGGCTAATGGTAGTGAAGAGAAAGATATGTTTGATGAATTTAATAATCTCACCTGTCTTGCAAAATGTATTTTACTCTGATACAGAATTGTTCTTATAGTCACCTAGATCTAACTCAAAATATTTACAGGTTGGGATGGTTCGTAGATACTTTAGATTTTTTGTCGGCTCCCGGACAGTATCTGAAATGATTACAGAATAATTAGGTGTGGGGAAACGGTTTATTTTGAGTAATTGTTCAGAGAAGATCTTGCACTAATCGTTAATAATTGTAGGCACTCATTAAAACACGTTCCAGAGACATCATTAATATTTCTTTGCCTTGGTTTTTGAATTTATTGCGTTTCATTTCTTAAATGCTCAATGAAGCATATAATAAATTATGTGAGTCGAAATTATCAAAGAATGATTAATTAATTATTGAATAAGCCTTGTTAAAGAAAGGAGAGAAAATTGGGAGCCAAAACCTTTCACAAAATTAACAGTAAAAAATTACATTGGCCATTAGCCATTGGCAATCAAAAGTTTGGTCGATGCAATAATAACATATTTTGGAAAAAAAAAATTGCCACAGCACTTAATATTGGATAATCGCTGTAGGGTAATAGGAGAGAACCTTGGATAAATGAATCAGCTGTGTTGTTTTTTTTCACGTAAATGTATTTTTACATTAAATCAAATCAAATCAAAAAATATTTATTGAACAAATAAAAAATACAAAAATTCTAGCTCACAGGTAGACCCCATTTCTTCCAGCTAACCACATACATATTATATTATAATGTTTATACAAAGAAGAATATTATAATGTCTATACAAAGAAGAATATTATAATGTCTATACATAGAAGAATATTATAATGTCTATACAAAGAAGAATATTATAATGTCTATACAAAGAAGAATATTATAATGTCTATACAAAGAAGAATATTATAATGTCTATACAAAGAAGAATATTATAATGTCTATACAAAGAAGAATATTATAATGTCTATACAAATAAAAATACAAAAAAGCTGTTTCACTTATGTGAAGGGTGTATTTGTTTAGTGACGGTTTGAATTTGTATTTGTATTTGTTTAATGTTACGAGGAAGGTGGTTGTATACTTTAACGGCCATGTAATATGGTCCTTTTTGGAATATTGTTTGGTTTGCTTTGGTATAAATAATATTTCTGTGAACCTTGTAGCGTATTTATGTGTTGAGTTTTTCTGTGGGAACTTGACTGTAGATGATTGCACTAACATGCATAACTCCATTATATATATATATATATGTCTGTGACTGTCAAAATTTTCAGATTTTTAAACATACGTCTACATGAATGCAGGAGTTGTAATTTTTCATATGCATCTTTTTTGGATGATTTCATTGCCATTGCAAAACTCAAACTTTTAAAAAATCATTGAAGATAATATTAGCGACTCTTAAACAAAAATTTGAGACAGAAAAATTAGAAAAAAGACGGAAACTAACCAACCAACTAACTAACCATCACGCCGTTTCCCCGTAGGGGTAGGCAGAGAGGACGGACCGCCAAACAACTCGATCTTGGCACACACTCCTTGCCTCGTTCATTAATACATACATACATGCATTAATACATCGTCTCATACATGCTCTTCTATTATTCCGACTCTTCACATGGCCCGACTCAAGTATCTGATTCACTTGGTCGTGCCATGTCTTCCTCGGGCGTCCCCGACTTCTTCTTCCATTCACATTTGCGTCGTATATTCTCCTTACACTCCTTTCCTCGTTCATTCGCTCTACATGCCCAAACCATCTGAGCGTCCCTTTCTTAATCTTACTCATTACGCTTACAATAGCCTTGCATTCTACGCGGATCTCCACATTTCTCACACGATCGTACATGGTTTTACCGCACATACGCCTCAGGGATCTCATTTCTACAGCATTCAGTCTACTTTCATCCTTCCTCTGCCAGTTTCATGCCTCACTGCCATACACCGGGGTAGGTACCAGCATTCCATTATGGACGGCTAACTTCGCTTCTTTGGACAGTTTTTTTGTTAGCGCCAACGGCGTTCAGTCCTCCATTAATAGAGTTGCCTGCATTTACCTTTCTTTCGATATCTCTGTCAGCCCTTCCACATCTCGTAAACATACTTCCCAAATACACAAACTCATCCACCTGCTCCAAATACTCATCATTCATAACTATGTTGCACATTGTTTTCATACTCTGTCTTTCAAATACCATGACTTGAGACTTACTTACCTTCATCATTAACTCATTATTCATACATACTTCTTTCATCCTAGACACGAGAGACTAGATCTTTCAAAAAAGACTGTCGCATCTATAAATTCCTCTATCTCTGCTCTTGCCACTGAGATTCGGTAATATTTAACTTTATAATAGATACTTCGATTTAGAACTTCCAACATTATCTTCATATTCTCAACGCATATTTTTATTGACTGCTACCTTTATGTTTTTCATTAAAGAATCGCTAATATTTTCTTCAATGATGAAACATCACAATCTGAAGTTTTACTAATTTAAGTTATTCCAAAAATAAAAATATATGTTTTTAATTCCATGTAAATATTTAAAGAAGATGACATGAGAATGTTGCTTCATTTAAAACATTTCAATTAATTAGCCAAAAAAATGTGACTATCTTAAAATCAGAGGGAAGAGAAATTAAAATTGTGCAACACTTTTTAATATATCTCCTAATCATTAAATTTCGACAAATTTTAGGCATATTAGGTACGTAACGTATACAGTACGACCACAGCATTATTGTACACAACAACTGGTAATATTATAACAAAACATGTTCACTTATACATTATCAACATGAGCACACAGGAATAAATTCAAATTATTGTATGTCCCTAATATGTATTAGTGTATCTGAAACGAAAAAAAATATCAAAGAACTAATGTTCCACATAACAATAGTTTATCAAATCTTATAAACATTCGATTCAAATCAATAATGTATTCTGACAAATCTTACAGACTGGTATAAAATGCGTTGGAATGCAGATCAATGAACGAATATTTTCAATGTTTGATTATGTACTTTTTATATGAATACCTCACAAGAGTCCCAGCTGCTCCCGTCTGAAGCTAGTGGGACTATGGCATCCCCAATTGGGGTATGTCGTGAGGTTGAAGGTAGCGAGGAGGGGAAGGAGATAAGGAAGAGGAAAGTGGGGAAGAACCTGGATATTTAGGTCACTAAACATGGCTGGCGCCATTTCAAGCTACGTTTCTATTCTGAATGGTGGTCTTTCCAGGGCGATAATGAAAGTGTCTTCCACTCTGGAACGTGCCGCAAATATACTATACATTGTTTTAAATGAATAAATTGTGAAATAACACTAATTACTCAAATAACATTTATTTTCGATCCCACGACCTTCGGATTGCGAGTCAAGAGCCTTTCTCTAAACCCTAGACTACGCCGGCCGTCTTATTTTCGATCCCACGACCTTCGGATTGCGAGTCAAGAGCCTTTCTCTAGACCCCAGACTACGCCGGCCGTCTTATTTTCGATCCCACGACCTTCGGATTGCGAGTCAAGAGCCTTTCTCTAGACCCTAGACTACGCCGGCCGTCTTATTGATTGACTCAATTGATTTTATTTTCTAAAGAAAAGATAAGGTTTTGTCAGAAATCCTATTTATCTTAAGCAACTTATGGTCATTAGGAATAAACTTTTGCAACCCAACATAATATCTCAGTGTTATTTTGTGTGACACAAAAGTCAATTGATAAAAGTACCACTTGTAACTTTGCTCGCCTGTTATTTTGGAGTTATTTTTCTGAATTCTTAAAAGGCAAAGACATAAAGAGGCCCGCGACTCAAATATTTTTTTAATAATCATCATTAGGATTGTCCTCTATTTGTTCTTTAGGAAGGTCACATCAAACATGAAAATCTATTTGGCCTTAAACCATTTTAACAATGTAATGGCGGAAAATGCGTGTGTTACCTATTTATCTACGTTTCACTGTAATATAGCCTTCATCCATGAATGAATGAGTTGTCTTAAATGGTGAGTATTCTGTGTAAGTCTAAGATCGATTTCGACATAAAATACTAAGGTCCAGTTGTTTAACAGATATTCAAGTGCGACATTGTCATCAAATAATTATCATCAGTTCATAATAATTCAGAAATTGGTATTAACAAGGTAAAACAATGGCTAAACAATAATCTTCTCACTCTCAACACTGACAAAACTAAATTCATCCGATTCAGTGCAACTCAATCAGGACAACCAAGAGAAACTCAAATAATTATTATAAAGCATTGCACTTACCCAAACACTTGCAATTGCAAAATTTTAGAATATGTGGATAGCACAAAATATCTAGGAATTATTATAGATAAGAATCTGAGATGGAATGAACATATCGACTCAATTTTCACAAAAGTCAGAAAACTCACGCGTCTTTTCATGGCTATTAGAAAAGAAACTAATGTACTATGCCATGTGCAACTCATTACTTGAATATGTATCTTTAGGATGGGGAAGACAAATCAATTTTGGACCTCTTAGACAAAGCACAGAAATCACTACTAAAGGTCATCCTTAAAAAACCCTTCAGATACCCCAGTAATAATTTATTCAAAGAGATAGGAGTTCTGGATGTGAGGCAACTATTCATAAGTTATATTTTACACACAAAAATATCTTCACCTCTTCCCCTCAGTAGAACATTATCACGATATCCGACATGCAGGGAGGAATCCAATAGTTCCACTTACTACTATGATATCCCTTGCTCAAAGACAATATTCTTACCTAGATTCAAAAATGTTCAACCTTATACCCGGTTCTAGGAAATTAAAAAGTGCAAGCGTCCCGCGTAAATTAGTCAATGATTGGATTCTGGTTTTAGGGAGAGTCGGTGAACGTATGCTGTTTAACTGATAAACAAAATCACCTAACTTTCCTGATCACTAGACCAAAACTCCTACCACACTTCATTGAGTTCTGATATTGCTTCACAATGTTTCGACATCCTTTTTGATGTTTTTATACCTGCGATTTATGGTTTTGCTCCATCATACACACGTCGCTCACTAACATGAAGGTTCGCTGTGTGAAACTTAGTACCTTATAGCGGTGATGATTTATAATAAATATAAACAATACATAACACAACATGTAATGACGTTCGAAGTAATGCACCAATTTCACTATATCGTTACCAAAGTAGCACTAAAACTGGTACTATGTATTTATATTCTTAGTTTGTATTTATATTTCTATCTATATTTATAGTTATTGTTTTCATATTTTAGCAGGAGTAGTTCAAGACAAGAGCGTGGTATATATTCGTATTGTCGTCTAATAAGACATGAACTGAAAACATGTTTTAAATCAGTTAAAATAATCATGTTTGCACATAATTTATTACACGCTGTAGTTACAACGCATAAATAAAAAAAACTTATATATTATTACATAATTATTATAAGCAATAATTATCAGCCTGAAACACTCATCCACATTGAAAAATCTTCCTCATGTCTCGTTGGCGTCATGTATTTTTTCTCGGAAGACTTTTCAATGTGGATGAGTGTTTCAGGCTGATAATTATTGCTTATAATAATTGTTACCCTTTGTGCTATGCATAAAAATCTTGTCTTAAACGTTAGTTTAACAATTAAAAATAATAATTATTATTACATACATAAATTATATCTAATTTCGTAAATTTTTGTGTAGTTTCTCTTATAAGTGTACTATGTATTATAAGTTACGCTACGCTTATTAGTAGATTTACAAAGTGTTTTTAAAGTGTGCAAGTGCAATATTTATTACGACATCTTGGAGTCCTGTAACAAAACGGGACGTGGCAAATCACTGAATGAATAAAGTCGTGAAATTTTATTCCGCGTGTTTAATTTTTTTTTTTTATCTACCTTTTTTTTACATTTAATTTTTTTTTTTTTACGTACCTACCAAAACTAAATAACACACAGTAAAAGTGATCCGTAAGAAACATCGCATAATTGTGTATAATTAGTAAACAATACAATCCGAAACACTGCGAGATTCACCCAAGTGTCCACTACATTAATGGTGATATAAATTTTGTACATTACAATTAGATTATTCAAGTGAATTTCGAATAATTAATTTCGGAAAATAGTGACAGTGGAATTGAAATATATTTGACAGTTGGTGGAGCTCTTGTGATTGGCCAAAACCGTCGCCATCTTTCTTACACTGACCGTACAGCTTGCTCGCTTTACTGCTCAGTCAGTACTTACGCATACTAGGTATTTCTGCCAATATACAATACAAACTACTGCTAGTGTGACCATGAGTTCAAGCAAAAAAACCGGCTCCCAACAACAGGAAAATTTATACACAACCACAAGATCCAAAAACAAAATGAATACACTACCTGAAGACATTAGCACAGAAGAAGATGGCTTTTCAAAATTTGCGTCTTACATAGATGTAAAATTAGAGAAAATAAAAACCCAAATTCTCGAAAACATTGACAAAAAATTGTTAGAATTTCAAAAAACAACCGAATTTATTTGTCAAAAATATGACGACATCATTACCCGCTTAGACTCCATGAATGAGGTTAAAGGAGAAGTTGAACGTTTGAAAAATGATTTGGCAATTAAAAATAAAACTATTGAGCATCTGGAAACCAGAGTGGCTTGCTTGGAACAGTCGAACCTTGATGACTGTATTGAAATTACAGGCATTGAGGAAAAGACTGAAGAACATCCCAAAATAACCGCTATAAAACTGATAGAAAGTGCTAATATCAAAATTAATTCAGAGGATATTGCCTCGGCAATGAGGCAATATGACAGAAGACCAGGACATCCAAAAAAAATTATCCTAAAAATGAAAAACCCAAAAACCAGATTAAAATTATTAGCAAATAAGAAGATAGTTTCTAATCGTGAAAACATGATATTCCTAGGAGAGTCATTATCTCCTTACTACAAGGAACTACTTTGGAAAGCCAAAACAAAGGGAAAAGAATTAAAATATAAGTATATTTGGTACAAAAATGGAGCAATTCTAATGAAAGAAGAAGAAGGCAAAAAAATCAGGGAAATCAAACACGAAGATGACCTCAATAGGTTATAATAGAAGTTTAATAGTGAAAGGAACCGAAAAATATTTTCATCATTAAAATGGATATCGATTTTGGAAAATACATTGACTTGATTGATAATACAGAATCTAATTTAACCATTACAGATTCATTAACTTGCAAAAACTTTTTAAAACATTCCAAATTTTCATTACTTTGTTTAAACGTCAGAAGTTTAAACAAAAACTTTGATGAAACCATAACCATGCTGGATAGTATTGAGCATCGTCCTGAGGTACTTGTTTTTAAAGACTTATATAGAACCACTTAATATTGCCCAAAAAATGATTCTTAAAGTTATGTTAAAGAAAAAAAATAAATATCCAACTCATTTACTTTTTAAGGAATGTAATGTAATGAACGTAAAACAGTTATAAACACAAACGCTTTGTAGATTTTTTAATAATATTAATTTTGCAGAAAGAACACAGCAAATTCGTACTACGAGAATTGGCTCTGGTCTGAACTTTATGGCAATTCAAACTAAATCTTCTTTTGGTCAAAGAAATTATTTTTATCAAGCTCCACTCATATTTAATAGCCTTCCAGAACATATAAAGTCATCTAATTCCTTGTACTTTTTTAAGAAGGATCTTAAATTATTTGTGTTAGTCGAGGATTGCCAATTGATTTTCTCTACTTTGTCCTTTCTAAATTATTAGCTAAATGATTATGTTTATAATAATAAGCTAAAATAATATTATTTTTGTTTGAACCGTTTTTGTTCATCTTCCTCTTGCCAAATCTACAGCATGTTAAATTATATACATATTATTCACAACTTAATCCTTAAAAAAAAAAAAAAAACCTTATTTTATTTTATTTTAAATCAGATCTCAAAACTGTGGTCACCCTAAAAGTCTACATTAATGTAGTACCTAGCGCCATCAGTTTAGTAGGTACCAGTAGGTACCCATAATCTAATCTCAATCTGTAAGAAATGCAACAATATTGTTCTTTCAAAATCTGTATAATTTTGTATTATTTTGTTAACTTGTATAATTATTGTTAACCTCAACACAGGCTTGTCCTAGTGAGGTAACAAATTGTATTGTAAACATTTTTACCTACAGTGTAAAGAAACAATAAATAAATAAATAAATTATTTTATGCATAATATAAAAAAACGGTGGCCAATTTTTAAGCATGAATGACTTATATGATTTGACGTCTAAGGCAACTGGAGTATCGCAGACTAGTATTCGACGTATCGTAACTGGAGTGGCAAAGGAAGCAGAAACACAACCGTCATCATCGTCAACTCAACGACCAAGATTCAGTACACCAGGAAAGAAACGACGCAGACTATCAACCAAATCAGATATAGATGATTTCGATAAGGAAGTTATTAGAAGATGTGTATATGATTTTCATTTAGTTCATAAGTCTTTGCCAACGATGAAAAAGATTCAGAGAGTTCTGAAAGGAGACATCGACTACGCAGGGTGTTTAACTACGTTAAGGAAAGTTGTTCGCAATTTGGGTTTTCGCTGGAGAAAAACGGAAACAAACCGAAAGCTGCTTATTGAAAAAAATGATATCCGACTTAAACGTACCACATATATCACTAAATTAGAAGAATACAGGAATGACGGACGTCCTATTGTGTATTCTGATGAGACATAAATTCACAGTACACATACAACACCGCGTGCGTGGACTGACAACTCCAATAAAGGAGCTAAAGTTCCTGTGTCTAAAGGCAAACGTCTAATAATACTTCATGCATGCAGTGAAAATGGTTTTGTACCCAACGCACTGCTAACATTTAAATCTGATCAGAGGACTGGCGACTACCATGGTGCAATGAATTCTGCCAATTACAGAAAATGGATCACGGAGAAGCTCTTGCCAAATCTGGAACCAAAATCTGTGCTTGTTGTAGACAATGCGTCATACCACAATGAAGAATGCGAAAGGATCCCGACATCAAGTTCAAGAAAAGGAGTTATGCTGACCTGGTTGGAAAAGCACGGAATACCGTATCCGATTAAAAACACAATTTTTTTTTTTTTTTACATGAGCTCCACACAGGAGGCGCTGAGGAAAATAATTTTCCTCAGGGCCTATGTCATCTTTGGGGATGCTGTGTGGAGGGTTTTTTTAGGAAAAGGAAGGAGAGGAGAGTTCTGGGAAGGAAAAGGGTTTAAGAGGTGGGTAGGAATCTGGGGTTCAGTGTGTCTTGGTCATCCGCCTCCAAGACCTAGACAAACCTCACCCCATGAATACCAATATTGTATGATATTATTAAGCTCCACAAGATACGAGTCAAGAAATTCATTCTGGACCAATTGCTGGAAAAGCATGGTCACTCGGTATTGCGTCTGCCACCATACCACCCGGAGCTGAACCCAATAGAACTCTGTTGGGGAATAATAAAAGGACGCGTGGCTGCCAGGAATGTTAGTTTTCCGATGGATTCCGTCCAGACTTTACTTGGAGAAGAAGTTGTCGCAATTAATGCGCAGACATTCAAAGACATTTTTAGAAAGGTCAAGGAACAAGAAGATAAACACGAAAAATTAGAACCCAAGATCGATAATTACACTGATGAATTCACAATACATCTCGGGGAATCAGATGAAGATACCTCCGTTGGATCATCTTTGTGATCTTCAATCAGTGGGGAATTAAGTGGTATAGGTGAACTTTTAGATGATTCTGACTAATGTGCTAAAGGTCCAGTCGTCCAGTGGGATATTCTAGGAAACAATATAACTTTGGAAATGTAGGTAAATTATACAAATAGGAAGTACGTATAACAAATTAACTTTAAGCATGCTTTTTAAAATAAATATTTCTGGTCAGAATAATAAATAATTATTCTCCGAAAAACAATTAGGTATAATTTCCTATTGCCGTAATTTCCGTGAATACATTATCAATGGAAGTTTGTTATTTCCAGCATTCTTAAATAAATGGCTAAGATTTATTAGCAATACCGTTGTCTTTTTTATGAATGCCAATTTGAATTCAATCCTGAAGATTATCACATTTAGTTTAAAAAAAAAAATTGATAACCTTCAGTATTTCAATAACGATGTTGTAAAACAAAATAAGTTTTATGTGACCGACTCGACACGCTTTGGATTCGTATTCTCAATTGTGAAATAATCATTAATTTCATTTTTTTTAAAGCCTAAAACGAAACACGCTGTATGAAAGTTTTGCATCTGTGTGAGTACTGTGATGAAGTCAACTTAACTTGAGAGACCTATACTTACAGGTACCGTGTATTTGTTATTGCTACTACTTGTTCATCTAAATATTTTTTACAATTTCTCATTTGCCGTTTGTATTCTAAATGTGTAATATACTGGTAACTGTAAAAAATAAATTAGTATCTGTTACTTTTCTTATAAATATACAAATCTAAAATATTACATCATATGCATACTTTCTGTTCCTTCCTTCAACCATCTTCCTTCATCATATATTCTCCTTACACTTCTTTCTTCGTTTATTCGCTCTACACGCCCAAACCATTGAAACGTTCCTTTCTTAACCTTACTCATTACGCTTACATCAGCCTTGCATTGGTCATACATGGTTTTATCACACAAATGCCTCAGGGATCTCATTTCTACAGCAATCAGTCTACTTTCATCCTTCCTCTACCAGTTCCATGCCTGACTGCCATACATCAGGGTAGGTACCAGTACTTCATTATGGACGGCTAGCTTCGCTTCTTATGACAGTTTTTTTATTGGTGCCAACGGCGTTCAGTCCGCCATTGATAGAGATACCAGCATTCACCATTCTTTCAATATCTCTATCTATCTACAAGAAGCAACTATTTACGTCGGGAGAGGTAAAATTTGCATCGAAAGTCTTTTATTCAAATTACAATTTCCTCAATAAAACGATCTCTTCGCTGCATTTGACGTTTTCGAAAGTTTGGCTTCAATCGAAATACGCACAAATTACTTGGATAACTCAAACTAAGAACCTACAAATCTATTTTTGGATATAAATAGTTGTTTCTTGTAGTAAGTAATTGTTAACTAAATTCGAATTAATGAACTTTGAAAAGTATGTCTTTCGGCAATGTGACATAACTAAACGTTCTCGATTATCTAAACGAGAGGTCGATCGACCCTGTTTTCTGAACGTGAAATTCAACGTTTGTAACTTACAAATTTTATGACTTTTCGAGTTACTGACTACCAAAATCAACGAGATCTGTCAAAATACAGGGAGGTCGCCAGTTACCGAAAGTTCCGGACTTAATGGAGACTACCAAAATTAGCGAAACTGTAAAATACGGGTTTGTGACGTGGTAAACGCACTAACTGACGTTTATAAAAGATAGTGACTAGTACTTCAGATGTACTTAATGAACTTTGTAGTTTTCTATCTTCACTACGTATGTGAATTGATAAATAAAATAAAGACAACAAGCAGTAAATAATAACAAAGAATTAATCAGAATACACACTTTATCGTGTAATGGATTTAATGCAGAGTATATAAGAATGACAACTAGAATATTTAAAACATAATGTAAACACAAAACAATTTTTTATTTTAACTTTATGAGTAAAAGATGAATGAAGATGCTCCGAGGAACTAGCATCATTGATCCCTTCGGCACCGGTGCATAGTCGGGAAACACGCCAAACGCGTGCCCAACATTTGTACACGGTTGACATCTGTCACATGAGAACGGGTCGTTTCTTCGACTCGTTCTTGTGTTCAACAGCTCGGCTGTGGAATGATTTGCCGGCCTCTGTGTTTCCTCCTTCCTACAACATGGGTCTCTTCAAGACCAATGTTCATTCCTTCCTCTCCTCAAAAAGACCCTCCACACAGCATCCCAGATGACATAGGCCCTGAGGGAAATTATTTTCCTCAGGGCCTCCTGTGTGGAGTTAATGTAAAAAAAAAAGAAAACCTCAAATTGTAATATTTAATTAAATGAAGACAATATAAGCGAAACTCAATCGAAAGAGCAGAGATAAATGTCCCAGAGGTGTCAATATCTTTTTCTGATTTTTCTGTTTCCAGATTTTCGATTTGGATTGAGTTTGAGTTTCATATTGTCTTCATTTAATTAAATATTATATAATCTTCTACCAAAACAAATTCAGATAAATGTTAAAGTAACACGTAAAAGAATTTAAATTATGGCCGAATGATTTAGAATTTAGAAATTATGAAAAATCCATGCTAATTTGTACAGCGCTCTTGAGGCGATTTTTCGCAAAAACAGCGCTGTATAAGTTGTCCAAATTTATTATTATTTATTATTAGATTTTGAAACACTGTTTCTATAAATTCTACCAAAAATGTTTACGTTTCACTCAACTTCAATACATACACATACGTACTGACGTGTGGGCCAGATCGGAAGACCATTTGACTTCTCAAGCAGAACTCACTCGACGCGTCGCCGTCATGCACTGCAGTGGGAGGGATGGATTCATACGTCTGTCGCTCCTGGACCTGCTGACCCCTAGATTCCTACCCACTGTTTGCATCCCAGAACTATCATTCCTTCCTTTCCTTAAAAAGACACTCCAAACAGAATAATGACATAGGTCCCGAGGGAATTTATTTTCCTCCTTTGTTGAGCTAATTAATTTTTATAAAGCTTATTATTGGATATGATTTGAGATTTTCATTGCAAAAAGTATTCACTCTTGGCTGTACAACCCCTAGTGACCTAGTGGGTCTTGGCCTCCTCATTTCATAAAAATATTTTTTAAATCAAATTTTATAAAAATAAAATTTTATGTAAATACAATTTTGTAGAGATAAAATGAGATTTAAAGATAACGAAACATGAGGCCGTCAATACAGCCTTTTTATATTTCCTAGGGGGGAAACCAATTTTTTCTTAAAACCAAACCTTCTCAAAGCCTTACTAAAATCTGTTTTCCTAAAATAAATATTATCCATATATTATTACGCATTTGTAAGATCACAGACAATCAGCCAACCGACCACCATAAGCAATCGATTGTTGCCTTCCAACAGAAGTAATATATGTATGTACCAGCACTTGCGGTGTGCAAACTGATCGGTTCAACTACCGTACTTAAGGCATTAAATCATCCGAAGGCAAATCCATACCTTTGTTCCTAAAAGTCAGAGATAATAACAACAAAAGGCTTTCTAGAACCACATAAATAGTCTTTGACTAAACGCCCAGACTAGACCAACAAACACATCCTAGAAACGCGGAAATAATTTGGAAGCAAAAATGAATTGAGATTCAATACAGATTACTACTGCTAAAGACAAATAATACCGTATTGTGTTGTTGAACGCTTGAATCGCCAGCAGTATTGATTATCCTCTTATTACGCAACCTGTCTTCTTTTTACGGTGATGTAACGGTAGGTAACGCTAAAACAAAAAAGAACAACTATACTGATTTCTTAGAGATGTGTATATCAGGATTTAATTGTTTCATGCCGCTCTAATTGCAATGCGAATGATGCGGTGTGGATATACTAACGTGTATGAATGAGACAGTTGACGGGAGAAAAGTGCTTTCTTCTCTTTGATCTGTAATAGTTTTTGTATTCTGCATCTGGTCCAGATTTGATATGTTGGCCAATCTGATGTTGAACTCCCTCCCACGTTTATTGAGTACATCAACTTTTTTGTGCACGTCATGTGAGCAGAGGTGTGAGAAGCTTTTGGTTAATTTTGTAATAGTCTGTACTGATTTTGCGTTACACATTTGTATATAATTGAGGTGAATAACACAATAAAGTACTATTAAAACCTAATTTAATTTCCTGCATAATAAAATTTCAGGAATTACATAAAATTTACAAATTAAAAACCATTTTCAGTTCATTTCAAGAAGGATAAAGTTATAAACCTTTTTAGCCACACAGTCGTATCGAAATAGATTTCCAACGTGAAATACATATATTCAAAATCAAATATAACAATACGTAATGATAGGTTTTTTTTACTTTTAGGGTGTTATGCCGTGTTGCACTTCCTCCTTTAGCCAACGTTTCGGACAGCCGACGTCCATAACACCCCAAAAATAAATAACAAAAATACTTTTGGCCGTGAAAATCTAAAATTATGTAGTACTCCAGTCCAGGTAAATAATTTTAAAGATACCCTTACTTTTTTGTTATTTATTTTTTGGGTGTTATCCGTGTTGCGCTACCGCCCCCTGAAGCCAACGTTTCGCACAGCGTTACAGTGTTCATCATCAGGAGAGATTATTATTATTATTATTTATTTTTTGCAAAAACAGCATAAAACCAATACATTGCAAAAGCGGTAATAAAAGATACATAATAAATACATTTACAGTTAAAGTAATAAATTTAGTTAAAACATAAGTGCTATTTCACGCTTAAAATCGTTGTAGGAAATGTGAAAAATATCAACATTTCCTGCGAGACAGTTAATTAGCCTAGTGAGTCGTTCCAGAGGCATCACCATTGGTAAGTTAGTTCTGCATCTAGGAAGAATCGAAAGTGTTATTTACAGACTTGGAGTGTAGACTTAGGTCTTTAATAATGACTAGCTGGGCCCGTTGCAAAAGCAACTAACGGGTTAAAACCAGGCGCGGCCGGTGCCTCAAATTATAGGTGGTTCACCAAGCCATTCATAAAAAACGAAAGGTTGATATTATATTTAAAAAAAAATCTAGACATCATGCATAATTTTACATTATTTGCTAAGTATCTAAAAATATGATGTAACTGTAATAGTAAAAATATCGTGCGATGTAAAAACATGCTGATGTCTACAGTTTAATATAGTGAATTGACCTGCCAGGTAAGTAGGTATGTTTTATGTATCTATTTGTAAATTCAAATAATAAAAATACATATAGCCTAGGAACTCATAATAAATTGTACAACGCAACATAACTAAAACGGCGCTCTAGTAATTATCCAATTATTATAGAATTATTCTGGTATCAATATTTTTAGAAGCATTTTACACTCCATTACTATTGATATTACATCTATTAGAAGATTAGTGGAAAGGGTGGGTGGGATATCCATTTAAAAATACTCAACCTTCCAAAGATAATAATAATAACGCAATAATCCAATAATAATAATTAACACACAAGAAACACTCTGCGGCGTGGATCGCCAATATCGCCATTTACTGTCGTGACAACTTCGATCAATGGGTGACAAACAAATAATTATGTCAAAAAGGTACATCCCAAGGGCTCGAACAAGATAATGTCACACGAGACGCATAGCTGACCCTTTGACTAATGGTTACATTTTAGAAGAGAAATATTATTACTTAATATTATCTTGTTCAAACCTTACTACCGCTGGAACCAAAGCTTCGGAATATTTCCGAAGAATGCCGAAGCTCTTCGGGTCGGCCGTGCAGCGCACGGTCAGCCGATTTTTAGTATGACATGTTTCTGACGTTTTGGGATTTTTTACTACGAGGATCATTCAAATTACGGGGCGCTTAGCTCTGGCGCGCGGTTTGTCATTGTACCTACCTCGGTTCCTCGCTCCTAGCGGGTAGCCGCCGTAACTGGCGGGTGGGAACAATGCGTTTATTTGGCCGTTATACATTGTTAATTGTTAGATTGATAAATAATTATAATTAAATTTAAAGATTGTGCTCAATTTTATCAATTTAATAAATAAACACATTACGTAGAAATACGATGAGTTGTAAAATGATGTTGAATTTTTTTGGCGGTTCAGCGCCCCATTGCACGTTAGCGCCAGCCGCGCCTGGTTAAAACACTATGCGATTTGACGTGTGAACGTGGATGATGCGAGGAGTGTGTGTTCAATAAGTATTTGAAGAAAAAAACGATGTTTGAATGTAGACGAAGCGAGGTGTGTGCGCCACATAGAGGGCATAGGCAGTAAGTAGACTGATCAATTTGGTAAACCTACTATAGAGCCACTTCGTTCAACTGGTTCAAGGATTTCAAAAAGTAATTTTTAAAATAATTTTTTTTTGGAATTTTTATAATATTGAAATTTTTTGAAGTTTGAAATTTTTTGGATTTTAAAATTTTTTGAACTTTAAAATTTTTATGGATTTAAAAATTTTTTGAACTTTAAAATTTTTTGGATTTTTCAATTTTTTTCGGTTTTGAAATTTTTTGGATTTTAAAATTTTTTTGATTTTAAAATTTTTTGAAATTTAAAATTTTTTGGATTTTTAAATTTTTTGGATTATGAAATTTTTTGTATTTTAAAATTTTTTCGATTTTAAAATTTTTTGGATTTTGAAATTTTTTGGATTTTAAAATTTTTTGGATTTTAAAATTTTTTTTTGTCGATTTTTAATTTTTTGGATTTTAATTTTTTTGGATTTTAAAATTTTTTGGATTTAAAAATTTTTTGGATCTTAAAATTATTTGAAATTTAAAATTTTTTGGATTTTTAAATTTTTTGTATTTTGTAAATAAAATTATTTTGAAATTGGTTATCAAAATAACGTAATACAATTTAGGGCCCCCTAGGTAAGACTCTCGACTCGCAATCCGAAGATTGCGGGTTCGAACTCGATGTGTGCAAATAATTTTTGATCGATAAGTTTGTGTTATTTCTCATTAACACTAATTAATTTATAAAGTATAATTTCTGGTGTAAAACCACCATTCAGAATAGAAACTTTGTTTGAAATGGCTTTGGCCGTGTTTACTTACCAGATCTGAGGTTCAATTTGGGAGATGGGAATGGGAACCGCCGCCCAGGGAACCTTTATTGGATAACCAACACCTCTGCCATAGGTCACCCTAGGTGAATCGCTACGTTTAGTGATTTAGCAAGGGTGCCCGGGTTCATGGGATGAGGTGTGTCTAGGTCTGATGATCAGGACACACTGAAGCCCAGATTCCTACCCACCCCTTAAACCCTTTTCCTTCCCAGAACTCTTCTCTCCTTCGTTTCCCTAAAAGACGAAGCGAGCAGGAGTGCGTGTGTTAAATTAAATATATGAAGAAATGTCTGAATGCGGATGAAGCGAGGGATGAGCGCCTACAAAGGGAACAGGTAGTCGACCGCTCCCCCAAAGTTTCATCGCAATCGGATGAACGGTTTAGCATGCATAATTTCATGATACCAGACCTCACTATTTGTTGTTTGTATTGTAAGTACTAAGTAGGTAGGTACTTTGTTGTAATATTTCACCAAAACGACGCCATAATGTTGTTGAGCATAAAATAATTTTATAAAAACTCTTTTCAGCACAAATAATTTTATTCAATATCATGTTTTATTTTTAAAGGAAAAAAGTCCCTGCAAGAAAGTACCTACCTAGAACAGCGTAAAATATATATTTTTTGTTATTTCACAATATTCAAATAGAATAACATTTAAAAATAATAAGGCTGGGTTGTTTAAAAAAAATATTGACAATTACAAAATTTTTCTTGTCAATTTTCAGTTCAAGAAAGTTCTGTAATTATTTCAGTTTTGTGATGCAACTGGCCTTTAATGATAAAAAAACAGAACTTGAATAGAACCGATACAGAACGTGAAAATTAACTTAAAAAAAGTTGAATTACTCAATATATCATCGAAACAACCTTACCTTAGTATTTATTGCATTAAAACCTAATTCGTTGTGTAGGTACCTATTCAGGTAGGTACCTGCGCGTTTCCTTAAATTCCGGCAATCTTTGCTTTTTTCATCATATTTGCAATACTACCGAAATAAGTAGGTACCTACCTCGAATGAATAACGTGTTAATTCGAACTGGCCAGCAATATTTAAACTTCCGATGGAATCTCTCAGCACGTGTTTTGGTGATTTTTTTTCGGAAAATGTCGAGTTTTGTCAGCATCTCCTGAACTTTTTTACATAGAATGGGCATGATTTTTGGTATTAAAAGTTGCAGAATTCTCTACTGTATTAGATTTTTCAAAAACATCCAAGCCGAGATCCGTTTCCGGGCTGCTATGCCGCGTACCGTAAAACCACTACCGAAAACTCTCAAAACTCGGTGTTATTTAGGCTAAAAGTTTGACACTCGAGACCCTGGCCTGCCTCAATATGATCTGACTCACCTTCGAGCCAAAATGGAACTTGAGACGTTCGCCTGCGGTGCCGAGGCGGGGCTGGGAAAGTAAAAGGGCTTAAGCGTTTTTGCAATTTCAAGCGAAAATACGCCGTAAGGAAGTACGCGATGCAGGGGAGAAGAGTCCGTTATCGCGTCACGAAAACTGGAACCGAGATTTGTATGGAATTTTTGACACGTTTGATTCCGAAATGGATTTTCGTCTTTCGACTGGAGAACCTGTCGGCGGAAAACATAACTCCGGCCGAATTTCTTCGTCGGACAGTGAGAGATTGCAGTTTCCGTCGCCAGGGTCGCACTTCGATTCTGTATCAGTCGTTTTGTATGAAACCGGTGTCAGAAATGGCTGAAAAAAAAAGTGAGTTTTCAAAACTGAACATTAATATATACTAGCTGGGCCCGTTGCAAAAGCAACTAACGGGTTAAATACTATGCGATTTGACGTGTGAACGTGGATGAAGCGAGGAGGAGTGTGTGTAAAATTAAATATATAAAGAATTCTGATGTTACAGTGACCTTGCAACGCATACCGGATACCCGTTGTATATAATGTTATAATATAGTGCAGGGGTTTGCGCGGCGCTAGCATTATAATGTAGTTTCCCGGGACTTGGAATGGAACCATTACAGTTAAGTTGACCCCGAGGTTACAGTGATCTTGCAACGCATGCCGGGTACCCGTTGTATATAATGTTATATAGTACAGGTGCTTGCATGAAAATGTAGTTTCCCGGAACTTGGAATGGAACCATTACAGTAAATTTGACCCCGAGGTTACAGTGATCTTGAAACGCATGCCGGGTACCCGTTGTATATAATGTTATAATAAAGTGCAGGCGTTTGCGAGGCGCTTGCATTATAATGTAGTTTCCCTGAACCTGGAATGGAACCCTTACAGTTAAGTTGACCCTGAGGTTACAGTGACCTTACAACACATGCCGGGTACCCGTTGTATATAATGTTATATAGTACAGGCGCTTGCATTATAATGTAGTTTCCCGGAACTAGGAATGGAACCATTACAGTTAAGTTGACCCCGAGGTTACAGTTATCTTGCAACGCATGCCGGGTACCCGTTGTATATAATGTTATGTAGATATACAAATCCCCAAAGTTGACCTTTATTGGATAACCAACGCCGTAGGTCACCCCAAGTGGTTCGCTACGTGTGGTGTTATAGTAGGGGTGCCCGGGTTCATGGGGTGAGGTTTGTCTAGGTCTTGGAGGCGGATGACCAGGACACACTGAAGCCCAGATTCCTACCCACTCTTTAAACCCTTTTCCTTCCCAGAACTCTCATCTCCATCCTTTCCTAAAAACAATTCTCCACACAGCATCCCCAAAGATGGCATAGGCCCAGAGGGAAATTATTTTCCCCACGGCCTCTTGTGTGGAGCTCTTGGGTGTGGGAGATGCTGGGTGGAGGGTTTTTTAAGGCAAAGAAGGGGAGGAGAGTTCTGGGAACGAAAAGGGTTTAAGGGGTGGGTAGGAATCTGGGCTTGAGTGTGTCCTGGTCATCCGCCTCCAAGACCTAGACAAACCTCACCCCACGAACCCGGGCACCCCTACTATAACACCAAACGTAGCGAACCACTTGGGGTGACCCCAAAGTTTCATCGCAAGTGGATGAACGGTTTAGCAATTCGTAATTTCATGACGTCATAGCTCACTATTTTACATAGAAACCATTGCCGGCATACGCACATCAAATCCCCAAAGTTTCATCGCAATCAGATGAACGGTTTAGCAATGCATAATTTCATGATGGCAGAGCTCACTTTTGTATACAAAAACCATCGCGGACATGCATACATAAAATCCCCAAAGTTTGATCGCAATCGGATAAACGGTTAAGCAAGGCATAATTTCATGAAGCCAGAGCTCACCATTTTATACAGAAATAATCAAAGGGATGCGCGCATCAAGTCCCCTAAGTTTCCTCGCAATCGGATGAACGGTTTAGCAATGCATAGATTCATGATGCCAGAGCTCACTATTGTAGTTGTATTGTAAGTACTAAGTAGGTACTTTGTTGAAATATTTCACCAAAACGACGCCATTATGTTGTTGGGCATAAAATAATTTTATAAAAACTTTTTTTCAGCACAAATAATAAAGAAAAAAAGCCCCTGCAAGTAAGTATCTACCTAGAACAGCGTAATATATATATTTTTTGTTATTTCACAATATCCAAATAGAATAACATTTAAAAATAATAAGGCTGGGTTGTTTAAAAAAAATATTGACAATTACAAAATTTTTCTTGTCAATTTTCAGTTCAAGAAAGTTCTGTAATTATTTCAGTTTTGTGATGCAACTGGCCTTTAATGATAAAAAAAAACAGAACTTGAGTGGAACCGATACAGAACGTGAAAATTAACTTTTTTTTTTTTTTTTTTTTTTAATGGCTCTTCACCCCAAGAGAGTGTTCTGGCCAGTGTCAAGTGAATGCTTTTGTGAGTGTAATTTTGTGAGTGTAATTTTTGGTTAATATTAACTAATTTAGTTTTAATAACAAGAACCTATCTACATTATATAATAATACTATACAAATAATAATAATAATAATACGCAAAATTATTACAATAAGAGATGATTTTAATTAAACATAACAAGGAAATTAAAAGATATGCTGACACAATTTATTGTGCGTAAAAAATAAAATAAATAAATAAATACATGAAACTTAACTTATAGTTACAAATTGATGCTGTTAATATTCAGGAAATTAGCCAAGACTTTATACACGCGTTTGTTCACAGAAGATAACAGGCATGCAATGTTGTAGGGAGGCAATATACCCGAACTGATTAGGTGAGGGAAGAAATTTTTGTATGAATTATTTAAAGGACAACTGAAAAAAATATGATTGAGATCCTCTTCACCAAGACGACATTCACACATCGCAGAATTCTTAATATGAATTTTTGTCAGGTGAACATTGTGGCAGCAATGCCCTATCCGCATGCGGCAAATGGATGATGTCGAGAGTTTGTTAAAAGAAAGTCTTGAAAACCACGGTTTTGAAGGAATCGTTGGCTGAATTGTGAAAAAGCTATATCCTTTTGATTGACTAGATTCTTCCCAATGATTCTGCCATGTGGAAATCATTTTTTCCTTTAATTTTATGAAAATGTCATCGGTGTTTAAAAATGTATATAAAATATCCCCCGAAATAATGGCATCTTTCGCCAATGAATCGGCCTTTTCATTTCCAGTGATACCGCAGTGACTAGGTTTCCAAGCCAAGACGATTTCTTTGCCAGAGTCGGTTAATTTATGAATTAAAGTGCGAATTTCAACACAGAAATTGTCTTCTGGGAAATGGAAAGGGGAAGAGTTTAATTTTTGAAGTGCACTCAGGGAATCGGAGAGAATTAAGAATTTTCCAATGTTAACATCGTCAATATATTTGAGGGATTCAAAAATGGCTATACATTCAGCAGTGAAAACGGAAGCCTCTTTTGGAAGTTTAATTTTTCTATCGACTTGATCTGATGGACAGTGGAATGCCGCTCCCACATGGTTTGATAAGGGAGACTTGGAACCATCTGTGTAAATAATTTTCCAGTTGGAATATTTCGAATTTAAAATTTCGATAAGTTTTGTTGGAGCTTCGTGATTGTTAATTATGCCGAGAGAAAAAAGAATATTTGGTTTACACAAATGAATACGAAAGGAGTTGGCATATAAAGGAAGTCTGTCTGATGGATTTAAGAGGGGTTTATACGAACAGTACGTATGGAGGCTTTTAACAAGAAGAGGGATTGATTTGTTCCTCCAATATGGAAGTGATTTCACTTGAGCAGTGAGTGCAGTAATTTTGTCTTTCAGTGGGTGATTAGAGAGTCTTAAGCATTTAAATAAAAACTTGTCAGCCAAGAACTGTCTTCTGAAATGAAGAGGAGCCTCCACAGCCTCCACTTGTAAAGCGTTAATTGGGAAAGAACGCATTGCTGCGATAATCAATCTTAAACATTGAAATTGAATACGGTCCAACCTTGCGAGGTTCTTTTTAGAAGTGGGTTCAATGAGGAATGACGCGTAATCCAAATGACTCCTAACATATGCGTTATAAAAAAGTTTTTGGGTGAATGGATGACTTCCCCACCAGACCCGTGAAACGGCACGTAAAGTGTTGAGGCCAGCTTGACATTTGTTAATGATTAAATTAACATACGGGTTCCATGTTAACTTAGAGTCTAAAATTACCCCAAGGAATCTTATTTGTACCTGCATAGGGAGAATTGAATTATTTATTTGGACTGTTACAAGCGGAGTAACACGTTTTCTGGAAAAGACGATAACATTGCTTTTGGACGGAGAAATTTCTAAGCCGTGATTTTTTAACCAGGTGTCAAGGTTTTTCATGCAAATGTTAATCACATCCTCCAGAATAGAAATAATTCGTCCTGAAATATATATAAAAAGATCATCCGCATACTGGAGTATTTTACAAGATGGATGCATACTCCGATGCAGGTCAAAGGTATAAATATTAAAAAGGATAGGACTAAGGACGGAGCCCTGAGGCAAACCCTTGTTTACTGTTCTTTCCAGTGGAGGAGAATCCAGCACCTGGATTTGAATTTTCCTGGTAAGAAGGAGGTTAATTATAAAACTGGAAAGCTTACGAGGGATGCCAATTTTTAATAATTTATTAAATAAAACATCCAATAAAACATTGTCAAAAGCTCCGCACACATCAAGGCAAACACCGACAAGGAATTCATTATCGGCCAGGGCTAACTGGATATCAGAAGTCAGGATGGACACACTTTCGATCGTACTTTTTCTTTTTCGAAAGCCAAACTGAGAGCTGGGAAGAATTTTCTCATTTTCTGCATACCAGTCTAGACGTCTTTTGATCATATGTTCAGCTATTTTAACTAAGGAAGATGACAGAGCTATAGGTCTGTAAGAAAGTCCAGAGTTAGGGTCTTTCTGGGGTTTCAGAATGGGAACAATTATTTGAGTTTTCCAGGATGATGGAATTTTGCCGGAGTCAAAGATCAGATTTATAATTGAAAGAAAATAGTTTAGTGTGGTAACGTCGCAGTTTTTAATAAAGCTATAAGGAATTCCATCTACACCAGCGGATGAGTCTGTGAGATCGTTTAAGACCTCCCTAAGTTCCGTTAAATTGAAGTGGGTGTCCATCCAACCCCGTGTTTTAAATGAGTATGTGAATTCTGTTTCATTAAAATTACTTGCAGTTTGAGGAGCTAGTTTATCGGCAAATTCCTTCACCCACTCTGAAGTGAGTGGTCGAGTCACCGTTGGGACGTGAGAACCCTTAAACCTGCGAATTGAATTCCAAACAACTGAAAGAGGAACTTCGGGAGATAATGATGTGCAAAATTTTTTCCAGCCTTGACGTTTTTTGTTTTTTAGAAGACGTTTGGTCTTAGCTTCAATTTGTTTATACTGAAGGAAGTTCTCCATATTCATATTTGTTGAATAAATTTTCGCATATTTTTTCCTCATATCTACTGCGTCTGAGCATTCAATATCCCACCAAGGAGCTGGGGGAGGTTTCCCTTTGTTACGTGTCGTTTTAATGGGGATAAATTTTTCTGCGGCCGTAATGACTGCAGACACAAATAAATCGTAACATTCCGCAACATTTTCTGTAGTTGGAGAGGGCAGATTTTGCACAGAGAACTTTGTATGATTTGAATAGTCATTCCAGTTGGCTCTGGCAGTTAAGAACCTTGGTTTTCGACTACTGCACTTGACATTTTTGTTGGAATGATAAATATTTGAGGATTCAATGAGGATGGGGTAATGATCACTCCCATGAGGGTCATCCAAAACCTTCCATAACAGGGATGCGGCTATGTTGGAATTGCAAATAGTAAGATCAACCATGCTGGGTCGCTGACCAGGCACCTGAAGACGAGTAGGAGAACCATCATTTATAATACAAAAGTCTAGTTCATCTAGTAGATCAACAATATCTCTGCCCATTCTGTCACAATTGTGAGCTCCCCATAATCCGTGATGGGCATTGAAATCTCCCAGAACAAGAGAAGGTGTAGTGACCTTGGAAAACATAGCTTTTAGGATTGATTTAGAAGGTTTATTAGATGGTGATATATACAAAGAAATTATTGTAGTGTCAAAAACCTTTGCGGCCGTCACTTGAAAAGGACAACCAATTGGTTTTACATCTACAGGGGAGAAGGGTAATGATTTTTTAATGAAAAGAGCGGAGCCGCCCTTTCCATCTTGACGGTCGTCTCGAAGACAGTGGTATCCCCTGACTCTGAAATCAGAATTCGGTTCCAGCCACGTCTCCGAGATGGCAGCCACTGCAATTGAGTTTGAGTGTAATGTGTTTAAAAATTCTTCAGTCTTATTTCTAAGACTATGACAATTCCACTGAAGAATCCTCATCAGAGGAGCCATTTCTAGTTGAGTTGATAATATTAGTAATTTGTTTAGCAACGTGGGACGGTATTTGAATGTTGTTTTTATTTAAAGTTTGTAAAATATGTAAAAATGAGGTGATTAGTGTAGAGTTAAGGTCTATATTATAATTTTGTTCTTTAGTAGATGACTTTAGGTAAGAATTGAAATTTGAACTGGAAGGAATTTGTCCGTTAGGGAACCACAGAAGGGATTCGTGATTAGCATTTTTTTTTTTTGTTAGAACTCTAGGTTTCACGACCCTTTCAACAGTTTTTCTAAATGAAGAAGAAGAAGGTTGAGAAGAGGTGGATTTTTTAGAATTTTTGGAAGTTACTTCAGAATAAGATGGAATGGATTTGTTAAACATTCTTGATGCTTCCGCATAAGAGATGCTCTTCTCGGCCATTGTGTGTTTAATATTGCGCTGCCTTGACAGTTCAGGGCAAGTTTTGCTGATGGACATGTGGGTACCGGAGCAGTTTAAACATTTATAATTTTCCTCTGTTTTATCACAGGAATCGCCACTATGGGACGAACTGCACTTGAAGCAACGGGGTTCTGATCAGCAGAGGTTCTTCGTGTGTCCAAATCTGCAGCACTTGTAGCATTGCACAGTTGGGAACACATAGAGCTCTACTGGTAGAGAGACGTTAAACATAGTAACATTTTGTGGAAGGTCTTTGCTGTCAAATGTTAGGACAACGGATTGGGAGGGTCTCCATTCTACAGAGTTTCCCGTATTAAACCTGTAATTTAGACGACGCGCTTTTAAAACTTTTCCGAAACCTTGAGGAACAGTAATGTTTTCCAGGATGTCCTCTATCGACCAGTGAGGTGGGATCCCTTTTGTGACACCTAACTTTGTAACCTGATATGTAGGTATGAAAACGTTGTACGAGTTTTTTTTGGCAACATCAGATTTTACAAAGCTATTGGCCTCAGCCGCTGTCTTGAATTCAACAGAAAGACGGTTACGCCCAACCGATTTTACTCCATTCCAGACAGGGTGGATTTTATTTTTAAACATAAAATGTCCAAAGTCCACATCGTATAAATTTGATTGTTTTTCATCCTTTGAAATTTTAGTCACGTGTGTAATGTAAGGTGGTCTATCAAGATTATTATACAGACGTGACATTTGTGAAGGAGTATTGTTTACCAGTGGGGCGGGTGTGGTTGAAGGGCTTGCTGGAGTTAGACTTGAAATCGAGGAAGAAGTGGACGGAATTACATCCTGTAAAACAGAATTATTTGGAAGGGAGTCGTTTTGCGTGGAGGGTGTTTTTCGATGTATTTGTTCAAAATCTGTTGCATTTCTATTATCTGCTGGTTTAGCAATTTTTCTTTTTTTTGAGGTAATCGTTACGAAGTCCGAAGCCTCCGGAATATTAACCACGATTATTTTTTTTGTAACACCCGAGGATTCAGATAGCAAACCATCATCTGGGGGATCAGGTGGTTTTTCTTTATCCATTTTCGAATAAATCTACAGCACACAAATCAAAAAAAAAATCTTACCTTAACTGCTCCGAAGAACCAATTATATAACACAAATACTTACAGTGAAAACAAATATACAAGTAAAAACTATATTACACTAATTTACAATACTATTTTAAAACTATTATCTATATAAAATGATTAATTTTGTAAAGAGGAATGAAATGACACTGGCACAGTTAGACGGTAGCCTTTGTTTTTTCTAAAATTAACTTAAAAAAGGTTAAATTACTCAATATATCATCGAAACAACCTTACCTTAGTATTTATTGCATTAAAACCTAATTCGTTGTGTAGGTACCCATTCAGGTAGGTACCTGCGCGATTCCTTAAATTCCGGCAATCTTTGCTTTTTTCATCATATTTACAATACTACCGAAATAAGTAGGTACCTACCCCGAATGAATAACGTGTAAATTCGAACTGGCCAGCAATATTTAAACTTCCGATGGAATCTGTAAGCACGTGTTTTGATGATTTTTTTTCGGAAAATGTCGAGTTTTGTCAGCATCTCCTGAAATTTTTACATAAAATGGGTATGTAATTTTGGTATTAAAAGTTGCGGAATTCTCTATTGTATTAGATTTTTTAAAAAACATTCAAGCCGAGATCGGTTTCCGGGCTGCTATGCCGCGTACCGTAAAACCACTACCGAAAACTCTCAAAACTCCGTGTTATTTAGGCTAAAAGTTTGACACTCGAGACCCTGACCTGCCTCAATCAGTTCAGTCTCAGCCTTCAAGCTGTAAACACGCTATTAAATCGCTCTGCGTTTTTCCACCTTTAAAAATACCAAAAGTGAAGTTTTCAAAAAATTTTTTGTGTTATTTTGTGTAGTTTTGGCAGGGCTATACGCCTGTGCTACTATTTTTTATAAGTTTTGTGTACTTGCAACAATAACAGTGAAATAGTGACAAAAACTTCTTTTTCTTTTTTTTACGGGCGATCCCGCTAGATCCCCCGTAATTCAGCATCGCCATCGGGTGCGGACTAATTAAACATACGTGCGCTAAAAAATTCGTTTTGGAATAGGACCAACTATACGTCTTTTTTTTGACAAATCATCATTTTTGTGTATTTTTGTGCATCATATAGTTTAGTCAGTGTTTAGTGGATAGAGACCAATACCACTCGACGCGGAATAATTTTCCGCGTCGTTTGATACTACACTTGTCGTGATCAGTGCTGTGGAAGTGTACTAAAATACGTCAAATACGAAAAACACGTGGTGTTTTTTACACATTTTTGTTATTCACACATTTTCAAAACGGTGACCATATTGACTTGTTTGAACTTGGTCGGCTGGTGTCGTGTGCACATTCTCATCGTACGAGTCGCATCGCTTTGTTTGATGACGTCACAGACTGTGACGTCATCGTCTCTTACTAATTTGTTTAAGTGAGAGGAGTCCCACAGGGACCGGTATCGGCCCCTGTCTGTCCGTAACTTTTTTATAGTTGACTTTAAACACTTTTTGTGACCAGTTTTGACAACTTATTTTCCCCATTTTTTTTCCCCATTTTTGGGGAAAATTTCGATTTTTGAGGGAATTTCCCTCGAATTTCCCACAAATCTAGGGAAAATTTTCTGAGGATGCCATCCGACGGAGGTTCGTCGGGCGAGTCCATTGGTGGTAGTGCCACCTCTGGCCGACCACACCCTGAGGCTCTATTGGATATTGAATCTCAGGTGGAGAAGCTCAATAGGAAGATGGACCGAATTAAACGTTGGGAGAAGAAAAAGGGGAAGAAACCCATACTTTTTGGCCCTACAGAGGTAGTGGATGCCCCCCAATCCGATCCGGAAGAGTCCGATATGGACACGATCCCCCCCCCTGTTCTTCCACCCGGTACCCCGATGGCTGGAACGAGTGGTGTTTCCTCAATCATGGCGATCCCAGCGATTTCGCCTAATATGAGTACACGCAAGAGGGCGAGAGAAAGTGACTCTCCCAGCGCTCAGCAGTGGAAAGTCATCCCGGCGATGACCCGGTGTCATAAGATTCGTTCTATTATTATCAATTCTTCGAACAAACTTAACAAGAATGACAAGAGTCAACTAAACGAGCTACTGGACGAGTTAATGTCTGACATTACTCACTTAATGCTGGATATTAACACGGCTACGACAAGGAGCGCTACAATTGAGGAAATGATGGCGGAACAACAACATATGATCAAAAAGATTGACTCTATTGTCAAATCGCGACCGTTGGCTTCGGTACCCCTACCTACCGTACCATCCATGCCGTCTTATGCTAAGATGGCCTCCTCTGCCCCTAGTTCGAAGTCACTTATTGTCAATGGATTTGAGCGTCCAGTGCCCCCTAAACCGCTCACAGTCCTCATCTACCCTGAGAAGCCTGAGGGAATGACCTCCGAGCAGACGCAGAAGAACCTGGAAAAGACTATAAATCCCCGCACGGATGGCTTTCAAGTTGTGCGTCTGCGAAAAATTAGAGGTGCAGGAATGGCGTTACAAGCCAAAGACAAGACTGATCTGGCTAATATAAAAAAAAACGAGGCCAAACTGGCTGCCAGTGGACTCAAAATAGTCAGCCCCCTGGGTAGGCTTCCCAAAATTGTTATCTACAACATGCCAAGAGGGGAGCCAGCTGCGGACCAGGATCTCTTCAAGGAAGTTTTTACCACCAACCTCGAGGGCAAGTGCGAACTATCTCTGGAGGACCATCTTCGCACCATGCGTAGGGTTTCGCTCTTCGGTAGGCGTGACACGCACACCATGAATATGGTTGTGACGTGTCATCCTAACGCCAGGCGAGTCTTAATAGACAGCGGGTTGTGTTTTCTTGGTTGGACGGCCTGCCGGACCCGCGACTTCACAGGAGCCACAAGGTGCTTCAAATGCCATCAATATGGCCATATCACCAAATCCTGCTCACAGGAAAAGGTGACTTGTCGCCACTGCGCCGCTTTGGGACATGATATTGAGGATTGCCCCAAGAAGACACAACCTGCTGTCTGTGCCACGTGCACTAGATTCAAGAAGCCGGCGGATCACGCTACCGGAGACAGGATGTGTCCTGCTCACATTGCAGCCATAGAGGTCCAAATAAGAATGACTGATTATGGATCGAGCTAATTTTCTCTCCATTGGTCAGATTAACTTGCAGCGTTCCCGGATGGCCACTTTGGAGGTGCTGCGGGTCATGTCTGACCTAAAAATCGACATAATGCTTATACAGGAACAGTACACCTGGCAAGGTAGGACCCCTATTAGTTTTCCGGGTGCGGTACTTGAAGTTGGCCGATCTCCGGGGGCGGGTGTCCTGGTCAACACCTCGTTGATCAGTCCCCTCCTCTTGAACGGTTATTCCGATGAGTACCAAACCTGTGTATGTATTAGATTTGGTGATACTGAGATCTTTTTGATCTCAGTCTATTTTAAATTTGGGAACCCGGTTGGACCCCACATCCTGAGTTTGACGCGCGCACTCAACGCGCTTAAAGGTCGTAACATTGTTATCGGAGGTGACTTTAATGCACGCTCACCATTATGGTTTGATACTAACGACTGTAGGACGGAACGATCAGACGCCGTGGAAGACCTGATTGCCGCGCAGGGTCTTAGCATAATTAATGAACAGAGTTCTCTCTTTACTTTTTCAAACATACATGGTGAGAGCAATATTGACTTAACTCTCTGCTCTGGGTCAGTTGCAACCAGGATTTCAAGGTGGACAGTCCATGAGTGCGAGATAAATTCGGATCATAGACTTATCACATTTACGGTTGGTGTTAAAAAAACTGAGATTCCAAGATCCTCCTGGAATTTCAACACCACTAGAGCGAACTGGGATAACTTTGGGATAGCACTACGAGATACATTAAGGGATTTCCACCATGTAGCTGCTACTGATCCGGATAATTTGGGAAACTTTTTCAACAAGGCGGTTGTATCTGCTGCCAACTCGTCTTTGGGCAGATCAAACCCAAAGACGAGCATTCGGACGCCGTGGTGGTCACCTGAGCTGACTTCGCTGAAGGGGGCCTACAAGAGAGCCTACAGGACGCTGGGGTCGGCTAGGAGCTGCGGTCGTACGGAGGAGGAGACGGCCGCTCTCCTGGACGATCTCAGATTTGCCAGGTCGGCTTTTAAGCGGGCTGTTCTTCATGCGAAACGAGCTGCCTGGCGTAATTGGGTACAAGAAGTGGGTAACGCTAACCCGTGGAATATCCACAGCGCAATGGAGAAATCCGGTAAAGGATCTGATCGGTTTTTGTCTACTGTAATTGGGAATATTGATGGGAGGAACGCCGAGACGGTGGACGTGGCCTCTACCCTCGAGACACTTTTGGGCGAGTTAGTTCCTGTAGACTCAGTAATTGGGGAAAGTGACCACCATAACCAGATTAGAAATCTGGCACGGCTACCACCTAGTGACCTCGCCCAAGAGGATAATATGTATAGAGTCACTAAGGCAGAAATTGAAGTTATAATTAAGGGTTTGGGTCCTAAGAAGGCACCAGGGCATGATAGGCTCAACGGCGTAATTGCACAGCAAGTCTGGGTCCACGCCAAGGAGGAGCTCTTCCAGGTGATGGACACATGCATGAGAAGAGGAGTTTTTCCCTCAGAATGGAAGCGCGGCGTGCTCCGGATTATACCCAAGGGGAACGACAAACCACTATCAGATATCAAAGCGTACAGACCCATAACTTTACTCCCTGTGCTAGGTAAAATTCTGGAGAAAATCATTAGGGAACGTCTACGGAAAACGCTCTCCCCGGCCAGCGACTTGCAGTTTGGTTTCGTCCCCGGGAAATCTACGGTGCACGCCCTGTCGTATGTGCTTGACTGGGTGAAGGTTTGCCCCAAGAGGTATGTTGTGGCAATTTTCCTCGATATAACTGGTGCCTTCGATCATGCGTGGTGGGCAATGATACGTTTGAAGGTGAAAAACAGGCAGTGCTCCAAACTTCTGTTTAAAATCATCGACGACTATCTAGCTGATAGAACAATAACTATTTCATTTGGTGACTACTGTATCCAGCGGGAAGCAGATATGGGATGCCCACAGGGCTCCATTCTTGGACCTGACCTGTGGAACATTGCCTTTGACGACTCCTCCAGGTTACCCTTGCCTGAAGGATGTATCTCTGTCGACTATGCTGATGACAAAGTGTATCTGGTCTCTGGGGACAGTAGAAAGGAAGTTGAAAAGAAAGGCAGTGAAGGTTTGCAGATGTTCCTGGATTGGGGAACAAGAAACAAGATGACCTTTGCTCCCCACAAGACCAAGGGCCTCCTGATGAAGGGTCATCTCAGTAGAAACAGAAACCCGACCATCAAAATGGGAGAGTCCAACATCCGTTTTTTTGATAATGTGAAATATTTAGGTGTCACACTCGATCGATCGTCCTCTTTTCTGGCTCACGTCAAGGATGTATCCAGCAGGGCTCAGGCTCTCTTTTTGAAGTTAAGGAGACTCTGCACAGCTGAGTGGGGACTGCGTAATCCGGCTTTGCGCATGCTGTATAGGTGCGTTTATGTGGCGCAAGTCTCATACGCTGCATCTGTTTGGGAGCATCGCTTGGATAATTCGCTTATACTCTTGGCTTTGAAGAGAGGCCAACGAACCCCTCTCCTGGCACTATCCGGTGCGTATAGAACCGTTGCTTCGGACGCTTTACCTGTTCTGGCTGGTATATTACCAATCGATCTTGAAATTAGGGAGGTGATTACTAAGCAGAAGCTCACTAGAGGAACCCCGGCAACTCATCATGGTGTTGTCCTAACTCCTGGTGGTCCGGGGACTCTCCCTGGTCTGCTTCGTGAAATGAGGGAACTGTCGCTTCAGGAGTGGCAGCTTCGTTGGGATAGGTCGAATTTGGGGAGATGGACTTTCTCCTTCTTCCCATCAGTTAAAAACAGGATGGAAGGGGCCTTTTTACAACTGGACCATTACGTGACCCAACTTTTGTCTGGCCACGGGGAATTCAGGGGGAGACTTCATACTCTCTCCCTGTCCCCTCATCCCAACTGCGCGTGCGGTTGCACCAACCAGTCGGCCGAGCACATTCTGTGGCATTGTGAGATCATGATGGATGCTAGAGAGGAAATGCTTGATGGTTTGGACGTTCCTATTAGACCAGTATGGAATACTGATCTAGTATCGAATAAGGTGAATCTCGAGTGCTTGCGAAAGTTTGCTAGGATTTGGGTTGAAAGATGGCCTGCTCTTAGAGTCGCTGACTAGCAGAATTCAGGTCACCGGGTGTACTTGTTCCTGTTATCCCACGGACTATGTTTTGATCTTTCTTTTACTCTTCTGCCTGGATTGTACATATTTCTTTGACCTCTATTTTATGTTCTTTTTATTCTTTTTTTAAGGCTATATGTATATGCAATTTTTTCTATAGATACATAGTTGCAGTCCGGATGTACACCGTGCAGCATTTCAATTTTGCCAACTTTGATTTTTTTTCTTATTTTTATAAATATCTACCTTATATATATCTGACTTATATATTTATTTATTATTATTCTAGTTGTGATGCTTTTGCTCTATCTTTACACATTTACAGCTTTTTTTGGAAGTTTTCCAGATTTGATTTATAAATATCTCCAGTTTTTTTCAATGTATATGTATATGTAACTTTACCTAATAATTTGATATTATGAATTTCTTTTCTTTAGATGTTATATTGTTTATTTGGAGGTTGGACAGAAACTCCATTGTTTATTTTGTAATGTCCTTTTCCCCATTAAAGGGGTTGGACTTTGGGCCTTGTCCCTATTATCTTACTTTTAGGTCTATCTTATTGTAACTTATTTTTGTTATTTCCTTCTAATGCCCGCGCCACCCCCCCTGACATGATAAGGTTGGAGGAAAGGCCGAGCAGCATCCGGAGGTTTGTCCGTCCCTCCTCCAGCTACCCGACGCTTTTCTCCCTAGGGTCTTCTTTTTTTTTGAGTCCAATTACTTCTTCTAGGCGCCACCGGCTAGCTGGCTAAAGGACGACTCCACTGGGTGCTGTAACGTTGGACTAATAACCTTATACATTCTCTGGGGGACTGCCGGGCACACGACGGTCATGACGGTTATCAAATTTTTTTTTACCCTTTGAAATGTTATATGCTTTATTTACTAACTTATTATTTTCTTTACACGCAGATGCCTGCAGTTTTGGGTGTGTGGTCCCCCTCTGTTTATTGTACCATAACTCTTTTGTTTTTCTCTTTATTACATTTTCTATGTTTACTAACACTAGTAGAATTAGTTTTTGACCATTACAGCATTGACTGTAGGCGATCCTACATTTCCGCCACCTAACCAAGTATGTAGGGACATTGAAGGTCTAGATTCGTTTTATTAAATGTAGAGTCGTTTATTCAAAAAAATTAGATTCTTGCGAGAGCTCCGAAGGGGCGACCATAAGTCGCCTATACCGGGGCGGGACAGGGTGGGTACTTCAATGACCTGCCTCAATATGATCTGACTCGCCGTCGAGCCAAAATGGAACTTGAGACGTTCCAAACTCGAGGAAGTGACCGTCTATTATCGCCTGCGGTGCCGAGGCGGGGCTGGAAAAGTAAAAGGGCTTAAGCGTTTTTGCATTTTCAAGCGAAAATACGCCGTAAGGAAGTACGCGATGCAGGGGAGAAGAGTCCGTTATCGCGTCACGAAAACTGGACCCAGATTTGTATGGAATTTTTGACACGTTTGATTCCGAAATGGATTTTCGTCTTTCGACTGGCGAACCTGTCGGCGGAAAACATAACTCCGGCCGAATTTCTTGGTCGGATAGTGAGAATTAAGGAAGCGATAGTAATGAATTAAGGAAGCGCGGGAGGGGGGGAGGAAAACCAGGGAGGGGGGTTTGCGGGCTGGTGGAAGGGGGGGGGGGGGGGGGGGGGCAGTAGAGTACGCTATGAAAGAATATTTTTTCTGTTTTTTTTTAACTCGAATAAAACAAATTTTTTGTTTCTAAAAAATTCAGAAAAATTCATTTTTGTAGCGCCGTTTTGGAAAAAAATAGTATAAGTCTATTAAGTACCTACCTGCGCACTATGAAATCAATTTTTTTTTTATTGTAATAAACCTTAGTTATTGTTTCTAAAAAAATGTGACAAATGTACCTATCGATTTGATGTCTGTATCAGACCACTAAATTATAAATTGGTAGGCGGGAATGGGTACCGCCGCGCCTCCCCGGGAACTTTTATTGGATAACCAACACCACTACCGCAGGTCACCCCAAGTGGTTCGCTACGTTTGGTGATATAGTAGGGGTGCCCGGGTTCATGGGGTGAGGTTTTCCTTCCCAGAACTCTCCTCTCCTTCTTTGCCTTAAAAAAACTTCCACCCAGCATCTCCCACACCCAGGAGTTCCACACAGGGCCTATGTCATCTTTTGGGATGCTGTGTGGAGGATTTTTTTTAGGAAAGGAAGGAGATGAGAGTTCTGGGAAGGGAAAGGGTATGAGGGGTGGGTAGGAATCTGGGGGGTCAGTGTGGCCAGGAGTAACGGACGATGAATCTATTCCTCACACTGCGGTGCAAGGCGAAGGGTTGGGAGAATCAGACTGGAGTGGTCAAAATTCTCCCTCAATCAGTCTCCTCTGATCCAGCCAGCCACGCAGTGGTTGGGCAAACGTATCAGCCAGCAAGACCTAGACAAATACATACAGTTTTTGAATACAAAAATGAGCTCAGGCATCACGAAATTACGCGAGAAAATGCCCGTTCTGAATCCTAGGGGCCTATGTCATCTTTGAGGATGCTGTGCGGAGGGTTTTTAAAGGGAAAGGAAGGAGAAGAAGAATTTTGTTTTTAACATGATCTCCACACAGGAGGCCCTGGAAAATATGGAAGATATGGATATAAAAGAAGGATGGGGAAGGGGATAAGGAGGGAAAGGATAAGAGGGAGATATAAGTTAGTAACGTGTTTTATATTGTTAATGGACTTTTTATCCGTAAACAAATAAATTATATACAGCGGGTACCCGGCATGCGTTGCAAAGCCACTTTAACCTCGGGGTCAATTAAACTGTAATGGTTCCATCCCAAATCCCGGAAAACTACATTATAATGCAAGCGCCTGTACTGTATAATATTATATACAATGGGTACCCGGCATACGTTGCAAGGCCACTGTAACCTCGGGGTCAACTTATTGTACTGTATTGTTCCATCCCAATTCCCGGGAAATAACATTTTAAACCAAGTGCCTGCAATATATATAATGATATACAACGGTTACTCGGCATGCGTTGCAAGGCCACTATAATCTCGGGGTCAACTTAACTGTAATGGTTCCATTCCAATTCCTGGGAAATTACATTTTAAACCAAGCGCTGCACTACATAACATTATAATAATTGGCTAATTTATATAGTGCCGTTTTCGTGGAAAATCACCTCAAGGGCGCTGATTATATACAAAGGGTACCCGGCATGCGTTGCAAGGTCACTGTAACCTCAGGTTTCTTCATATATTTAATTTAACACACACTCCTCCTCGCTTCATCCACGTTCACACGTCAAATCGCATAGTGTTTTAACCCGTTGGTTGCTTTTGCAACGGGCCCAGCTAGTATATATTATTAATCACCCTCGTACGAATACGATTAATTTGAAACTCGTTCCATGCATCGTTCAACAACAGCATTTTTTTAGCGCTAGGATCTGCTAATGTTCGAAATTGAATTTTGATACGTCTTTGAATTTCTCCAAGGAAAAGCTGCGGTTCTAGATTCTGTCGACAGGCGTCTCCCTGAAAATTTTACCTATTTTTAAACATCTGTTTCAGAATATGACTTTTCCGCGGTTTTTTCGCACATATCAGATTTCAAACGAATATTACGACGATGTTTTCGTGAAATGTGATAATTACGACGGTCAATTAAAGTTCTAAAAACTTCCGTGAACGTTATTTTTTCGAATGTTGGCTTCCGGGCGTGATATTTTCGAAGAAATCGCGTTTGCCAGTCGGCCGGCTGGCAAACGAAAAATGAATTGACATATGTTACTGACCTACGTCAACAATCTTCGAAAAAACAAATGCTCGTGCGAAAGACTTCGAAGGATATCGGACCGCGAAGGCATCCGAAATCCTGAATGCCAATGTGCACTTTGGCTTGAGATCGACGAGCTGAATAATTCTCACACGATCTTAGTTACGCTCCCCTTTGACCGAAAGTCGCCCTTGAAGTGTGCGATACTCGAGGAGCCGAAAGGTCGTTTTGGCATCACAGAGTCGTCTTAAAGTGCCTGACGCGAAAGTGTATCCCCAGGCGGTTAAAACGTGAGGGCGCAAAGGTCGTTTTTCGCATCGAGGCGAAAGTGACCGGTCGGAAAACTGAGATTTAATATATATACTAGCTGGGCCCGTTGCAAAAGCAACTAATGGGTTTAAACACTATGCGATTTGACGTGTGAACGTGGATGAAGCGAGGAGGAGTGTGTGTTAAATTTAATATTTGAAAAAACCTGAGGTTACAGTGACCTTGCAACGCATGCCGGGTACCCGTTGTATATTATGTCATGTAGTGCAGCGCTTGGTTTAAAATGTAATTTTCCAGGAATTGGAATGGAACCATTACAGTTAAGTTGACCCCGAGGTTATAGTGGCCTTGCAACGCATGCCGAGTAACCGTTGTATATCATTATATATATTGCAGGCACTTGGTTTAAAATGTTATTTCCCGGGAATTGGAATTGAACAATACAGTTAAGTTGACCCCGAGGTAACAGTGACCTTGCAACGCATGCCGGGTACCCGTTGTATATAATGTTAAATATTGCAGGCGCTTGCATTAAAATGTTATTTCCAGGGAATTGGGATGGAACCATTACAGTTAAGTTGGCCCCGAGGTTACGGTGGGCTTGCAACGCATGCCGGGTACCCATTGTATATAATGTTATATAGTACAGGCGCTTGCATTATAATGTAGTTTTCCAGATTTGGGATGGAACCATTACAGTTTAATTGACCCCGAGTTTAAAGTGGCTTTGCAACGCATGCCGGGTACCCGCTGTATATAATTTATTTGTTTACGGACAAAAAATCCATTAAAAATATAAAATACGCCACTAACTTATATCTCCCTCTAATCCTTTCCCTCCTTATCCCCTTCCCCATCCTTCTTTTATATCTATATCTTCCATATTTTCCAGGGCCTCCTGTGTGGAGATCATGTTAAAAACAAAATTCTTCTTCTCCTTCCTTTCCCTTTAAAAACCCTCCGCACAGCATCCTCAAAGATGACATAGGCCCCTAGGATTCAGAACGGGCATTTTCTCGCGTAATTTCGTGATGCCTGAGCTCATTTTTGTATTCAAAAACTGTATGTATTTGTCTAGGTCTTGCTGGCTGATACGTTTGCCCAACCACTGCGTGGCTCGCTGGATCAGAGGAGACTGATTGAGGGAGAATTTTGACCACTCCAGTCTGATTCTCCCAACCCTTCGCCTTGCACCGCAGTGTGAGGAATAGATTCATCGTCCGTTACTCCTGGCCACACTGACCCCCAGATTCCTACCCACCCCTCATACCCTTTCCCTTCCCAGAACTCTCATCTCCTTCCTTTCCTAAAAAAAATCCTCCACACAGCATCCCAAAAGATGACATAGGCCCTGTGTGGAGCTCCTGGGTGTGGGAGATGCTGGGTGGAGGTTTTTTTAAGGCAAAGAAGGAGAGGAGAGTTCTGGGAAGGAAAAGGGTTTAGAGGTGGGTAGGAATCTGGGGTTCAGTGAGTCCTGATCATCCGCCTCCAAGACCTAGATAAACCTCACCCCATGAACCCGGGCACCCCTACTATATCGCCAAACGTAGCGAACCACTTGGGGTAACCTGCGGTAGTGGTGTTGGTTATCCAATAAAAGTTCCCGGGGAGGCGCGGCGGTACCCATTTATAATTTAGTGGTCTGATACAGACATCAAATCGATAGGTACATATGTCACATTTTTTTAGAAACAATAACTAAGGTTTATTACAGTAAAAAAAAAAAAAAAAGATTTCATAGTGCGCAGGTAGGTACTAATAGACTTATAGTATTTTTTTCCAAAACGGCGCTACAAAAATGATTTTTTCTGAATTTTTTAGAAACAAAAATTTTGTTTTATTCGAGTAAAAAAAAACAGAAAAAATATTCTTTCATAGCGTACTCTACTCCCTCCCCCTTCCTCCATCCCGCAAACCCCGCTCCCGAGTTCCCCTCCCCCTTCCCAGGTTACCCCCCTCCCTGGTTTTCCTCCCCCCCTCCCGCGCTTCCTTAATTCATTGCCGGTACATTTAGATTTCAAACAGCTCGCGTGCCACCTATTGAAATATTTTTATGCAAATTTCGTTATGCCAGAGCTCACCAGTAGTTTTATACAAACCTTGTCCTAAAAATAACAAAAAATAAATTAAAAAACCTCAATTTTTCAAGTTAATTTTAAGGTTCTGTGAAAGTTCTGTTCAAATTCTATTCAAGTTCCGTGATTATTTCAGTTTTAACATAATTAGTATAAGTAAATAATAATAAATATAATTATCCCGTTCAACTTCAAGCAATTTCGTTATACATTTACAAAAAAATACATAAGCAAAATCATCAGAAGATGATTCCGAGTAAGTTATGTGCAGATAGGTACCTACATAGATTAAAAAGTGACCATCTTGAGTGATTTATTTAATTTCATATCATTAAATATTTAAATGAAAGAATACTGTTCCTAAGCCGGTAGGTACGTACCTGGTAAACCCCGAGAAAAATAACATTGTTGTAGGTACCTACCTACGCGTTTTCTCAATAAAAATTGCGTCAACATTACATATTTTGTTACTTTTCTATCGATGGAACGGTAGGTACCTGCCCCGTTATAAATTGAGTTTTTTTCATATGGCCAGTAATTTAATACTCTCGGATAATTTGAGAACGCATTTTCGACATGAATTTTTCAGGAAATGTGTGATATTTGTCAGCTTCTACTGACATATTTTATAAGAGATGCGTATATAATTTCGGTATCAAAAGTTGCGTATGCCTCTACTCTATTATATATTTTTTAAATGTAATGCAGTATTCCCCAACCGAAACCGCTTTTTTTCGGTAGCATAAAACTGACATTTGAAATCTACATATACCTATCTCAGCATTCGCAAACATGCAAAAAGAGATGGGTTAATCCTGAACTGACTCGATATTCCTAGCATTTTAATTTGCATTAAAAGTAATGGAAAAAAGACATCTCTTGTTTTTTAATGCGCACCTGTCGGCGGGAAGTGTAACCGAGCCGATTTGAGTGATTTTATTAGAGTTCTAGTTTTCGCCGCCAGTTTTTTTCTTTAAATTTTGTAGGCCAAAAAACGCTTAATTTTTTTCGCAAATTCAAAGTACTGAAACGTGCACTGAATTTTTTATCTGATAGGGCGTAAGCGACTTTTTTTTAATCGACAATGCGCCGTAAGGTCTTACGGATCGCGGGGGAGAAGGGTCGATTATTGCATCATCAAAACGCGATTTTTTTTACGATTTTTTGTATGAGATCGCTGTCCATGCCCCCTGTCCGGCCAAATCGATCTCTGCGGTCGGTGAAACTGGATAGGCAGAGTGGTCGATTTTCGCCTGTCTCTAAAAGGCCACGTTTTCATAGTGAGTTTTCGAAAAACAAATGCCAACTGAGTATTAATATATTTACTAGCTGGGCCCGTTGCAAAAGCAAATAACTGTATATAATGTTATATAGTACAGGCGCTTGTATATATATATATATACACGATTGCGAGAGGAACATTTATTGTTTCAACACAGGTTATTTTAACGTCCTACCTTATGAACTGGCGGTAGGGAAAAGAGAGCGAGGAGATGCATTCATCTCCTTTTATATCGAGATCTCTTGTCTCGCTCTTACATTCACAGGAAGCAGGTGTGCGACCCCAAAACCTCTCTTACAAAAAGCCTGTGTTGGCGGCCTCGCGTGAAATTATCTGAGACATAGAATCCCATTTCAGCCAGAATATCTGGTATCGATATGAAACCATTTAGAAGCTTATAAGCCATCAGCAGTAATGCCACATCTCTTCTGGAACTAAGGCCGTAGATATCCAGCATTCCCGAGATAAATGCTTTTGGAAACAGCCATGGGTAAAAACCTAACTTTCTCATATAGAGGAATCGTAAAAATTTCTTTTGTATTTTCTCGACCATTAGTACATTGACGATGTCTTCTGCCCCCATATCTGAAATCCACTCTCGAGAATGCTACAAACCAAGCGAAAGTAAAGCAGCCTTTTAACTGTAAGCTTGGTCAATTCCTTTGAATTGTGTATGACAAAACCCAACATTTTTGTGACACATTTACAGATATTTTTAATGTGAGCATGAAATGTTAAGCGAGCATCGTATACAATTCGTAAGTCCTTGCAAGTCACCATGTGTTTCAATGTCGTGTCTTTCATTTTATAATTAGAATATGTGGTCTTTTGTGACTTCGTAAAGCACATTTGTACATTTTTGGAAGTTGAAATCGAGTTTATTATCGATACTCCAGTCGATAATTGCGTTTATATCTTCCTGGAGTTTTCTACAGTCTTCTAAAGATCTTATTCTCAAGAAGAGTTTAACGTCACCTGCAAAAAGTAAAAAAAACGGACGAATTTGATTTTTTCTCGAATATTGTTAATAAAAATTAAAAACAATAAGGGTCCTAAATTGGATCCCTGTGGCACACCAGAGTTTGTAGCATACGTGTTAGAGTTAAACTCACCATAGGACACGAATTGTTCCCTTTCGTTAAAATAATTAAGAAAGAGTTTCAGTAAGTTTTCGGAAAAACCAATTTTTTCGAGCCTTCTTAGGAGCACTAAGTGATCCACCTTATCCATAGCGAAGGTTCGCAAATGTGATGATGGGCACTTTAACCCTGTCCGAAATGTTGGATAAAGGAGGAGGTGGCGCAACACGACATAACACCCCAAAAATAAATAACAAAAATACTTTTGGCCGTGAAAATCTAAAATTATATCATACCCTTATGTAGTGGTGCATGTATCGAATAGAAAAAAAGTGATGAGAATATTGAAAACAAAAAACATAAAAAGAACATTGTCGAATTGAATCACGAGTCAATTTAAATGTAAATTATTAACGTTATTAGGTACATACAATCTTTGGGTATTTTCGAGGTAAGAGGGGACTGCGGGCGGAAGTCCCGAACCAGTTCAAAAAACTTTTTTGAATCATTCGATACTATCGGTGGGCACAAATACATTCAAAGTGTTCTCTTCAAAATGATTTACCTTTACCTTCCAGACACAAAAAAGAACTTCTGAAACATCCTCTTTCCGATCTCCTTCCATAATATCACCAAATACTCCAATGGGGGAAAAACATACATACAAAAAAATAGTTTTACTACCTGGCTTCCATGATATACCTACTTAAAATTACAAAAATGAAGTTTTTAATGCTATGGCGGCATAACTTTGTTTGTTTTTACGGTTACATGGATATTAAAAATTCTATACTAGCTTATTTTCAATACAAAGATGCCTTTGGCCTACAAAATTCATACGGAATAAGCTTTGAAAATGCGGGGAACCTTTATTACTTTAAATTCTAACCAGTACCGTACAACATTAGGTCTTGTAACACAAGAAGGCTTGTGGAAGAAAAGTGGCAAGAAAACCTTACCATCGATAAATTTAACTAACCATCTGTAACTTAACATGCCTGTCTCAACACTAAGCTCATATTTTATGATAATGACTACAAGACATAAGTTGCTTCCGTGGATTTACTGGTTTACCACTACAATTTACAAGTATTCAACGAATGCAACCGATTTCGAAGATGTGTAAAGTATAAATTCATATCTCCCGTTCAAGGAAAGGCTTACTTAGAGGTGATTTAGTTTCAGAATTTCATGTAATACAACTTGGTCTTGTTATGATTTATAAACCCAGTTCGTATAGGAAAAGAAAACGATGTAATTTTCTCATGATAGCAGACTTTCTATCTATGCAATGTGCTTTTAAATATTGTTTGGTTTTAGTTGCACATATACGATACACATAATTGACGGCCGGCGTAGTCCAGCGGTAAGGCTCTTGACTCGCATTCCGAAGGTCGCGGAATCAAAACGGTAGCAAAAAAAATTATTTGATTAATTTGTGATATTTCACAATTTATCCTAATATATAGTATATTTGCGGCACGTTCCAGAGTAGAAGATACTATCAGTATCGCCCTGGTGTAAGACCACCATTCAGAATTGAAACGATGCTTGAAATGGGTTTAGCCTAGTTTGGTGACCAGATCTGAATAGCCAGCCACCTTCCTCTTCCCTATCTCAATCGGGGATGTCATAATCACACTGGCTCCAGACGGGAACAGTGGGACTCTTGTGCGGTATTGATATAAAAAAAAAACATAGTAAGAAAATAAATTTGTCATTTTGCATCCCTGAATCTCCCCTGCTTTTACAAAATAAATCTTATGTAGTTCAATACATCAACGGATCTTCATAATGACCACGAATTATATTAACGATTGATCATCAGTTTCGTAAAATTAAAAACACTTTTTTTAGTAGGGCACATAATTCAGAGTGTGTTCCTGTATACCTGTACAGACTTAATAAACCTTGATCCAGTATTCATGTATTTTTAGTAGGGCACATAATTCAGAGTGTGTTCCTGTATACCTGTACAGACTTAATAAACCTTGATCCAGTATTCATGTATTTTTGAGTAAATTTATGTGGAGATACGCAATAAAATATTTCACCTATGCCCCTGCTCATTGCATGTGAATAATAAAAGTGAAAAGGTTTCTGCTTGCAAAAAAGATGTACGGAGACTGCGAAATGATTTATGCTAAAGGTCCGGAGAAGATAAGGAGATTCTCCAGTTACCGAATAAACCAGTTCCGAAGTACAAAAACCTGAACCAGCTGCACAATACCACTAAGACCACTGAAGCAATAAACTGAAAGAAGTGATCTGAGGCGCGAGTCTGTGTGCTCAAAGTAAGCAAAACTTTTACTTTACTTCTGGTGAAATTCTTTCTTGAACACAATCAATTTCAATGGTCTCCTAGAAATTGAAAGGTCCATTGTAAACTGGCGGCAACAGTTGCCTTATATAGGGTTAACAGTTTTCTATGTATAGGGTGTCTCAATAAGAGCTCAAGATTTCAAGGATTAATAAAATATATCTTTTTGTTGCAAATTATTGAAAAATTTATTGATTTATAGTGAACGCATTTGGGAATTAAGTATGAAGCAACACATCTAGTAAATGGCCGCCACGGCTTCGCTGGCACATGCGTACTCTTTTAGCAAAATTTGCAATAACGTAATTGCATACATGCAGCGGTATTTCGTTAACAGAGCTTCGGTGGTCGTGGGCTTGGTGGCACAAACCTGTGACTTCAGATAACACCACAGCCAAAAATTTTAATGTGTTAAATGGCAAGTTCGTGGCGGCCAATTCTGGTCACCAATCCGGAAGATGACACGACCGAGAACAAAGTCGTGCAAGACAGTCAGTGTTTCACGGGCGTTAAATGTGGCACCGTTCTGCTGAAATCATATGTCGTCAAGAGCAATATCTTTCGATTAAGGTACAAAAAATTGGGTTAGGTATCTGAAGTCACAGCTTTATGCCAAGAAGCCGCAACATTTATTCAACAAATTTGTTAAAAATTTTACTAAAGGCGTATGCATGTACCGACCAAATTGTGGCTGCTATTTACTACAAGTGTTGTTTAATACATAATGCCCAAATGTATACAATATAAATCAATAAATATTACAACAATTAACCACAAAAAACAATTTTTTATTGAACCACGAAGTATCAAACTTTTTACGATTATCCTATTCGTCATAAAATTATTTTGCAAACAAATCTTCGACAAATAAGTCCTTCTTTGGTTGATGTTAAAAATGCATTATATCTACTATCAGTATCGCCCTGGTGTAAGACCACCATTCAGAATTGAAACGTTGCTTGAAAATGGCTTTAGCCGTGTTTAGTGACCAGATCTGAATAGCCAGGTACTTCCCAACCTTCCTCTGCCCCACCTCCTTCCCCTCCCCACTACCTTAAGCCTCACAACATACCCAAATTGGGGATGCCATAGTCTCACTGGCTCCAGACGGGAGCAGTTGAGATTCTTGTGCGGTATTCACTGTAAAAAAAAAAACAATAATAAAAATAAAATCTGAGGGTTAATGCTAGAAGTGCCTACGTCAAATGCGTAAATTGTTCAGAAAGGACCATTGTTTATCAGATAGGCTACACCTTCAATCAGCTGATATAAGCTTTAGGACTTTTGAAACAGGATATATTTTAGATTAGCGTATTCAAATTACCAAAACTTGACATAATTATAAACTGTCGTAGAATTATGTATATAATTTAAACACCCTGTTATGATGCAGTACAAATCCGTATTACTTTAAATATAATTATTAACATCTTTATTATTTGTACTGCATCCTAACAACTCTACCCGTCGAAATCGTAATTAGGTAGGAACTTGTTATTAATTATTAGAGTGCCAGCTCTGACTTTATCGACGGCCCGGGGCGACCTCTGGAGCAGTTCCGCGGCAATACGTCACTTTTTGCGTGGGTAGGTTTCGGAGAGTCGGGGCCCGGAACCTAGCGACGCGACAGTCAATGGAGTTTTTGTGAGATTTGAGTTTTGAACGGGAAAAAAATCCTTTTTACTTTAGATAATGCCGGGCGGTAAAAGTGATAACGAGTACGTATTGTGTGATTGATAGTTTGAATTCCCCTTGGTGGGATTAGCTGTGATTCCTGCAACCCTAAGAAAACTTGTACGGCGGCCAAGCGTTGTTGGAGCCTGAAAGATTCAATCCATGATAAATACGTCCGATCACACTAGGACAGAGCCCCGTTTTGATGGATGATCGGTGTATCGTTAGCCCGCGATGATATTCGCTGTTCTTTGTGGCGGGAAAGTAATTTTACGCCGACCCTGACTCTCGTCTGGACCGAGGGCGGCCTACCTACATGCCAAACCTTCTTGAACGTAAAACACCCCCATTGGCGGCGGGGTGACTTGCTAATTTTGGACGTGGCGAAAGGCCGCTTGATGTTCTCCCTTTGGCGGCGGGGTTACTTGCTAAATTTGGTCGCGGCGAAAGGCCGCTTGACGAACTCCCTTTGACGGCGGAACTGACTCCAGATCTCGGCTTCGGTGATGGCTTTCCGGATCATGCACGAGGAAATGCTGCCTGTGCCTTGCAACTACTAGACGGACATTTTATTAGTTAGCTAGCGATAGAATTCATAGTAAAAAAGAGGTCGGTTCCATGGGGGTAAGTGAAATGCAATATTTAAAACCTTTGTCGAGTGAGGCCTCGACCCATGTTTGCCATTTGATTTAAAATTATATGTTTGATCTCACAATTCCGCCTTTAAATTATGTACCTTGCAATAACCATCCCTTTGGAGAACGACACATATCGTGGTTTAAGATCCACACCCTGAGCATATTTGGGAACCACAGGTATTCTTGACGGGTTCCATAACCCGTCCAGAATTGGCGCTTCCTACGGGATAAAATCTGTGGGATCCTGACCAGCACTACAACACTAAAGTTGTTTTACGATAAGTATACTTGGCTTTGCTACTTGGCGAAAAACCCACGTAGCAACCCTTCAATGGACGTCGTTAATGTAGTTTGAGCTGTCTCAACAGATGTCCTTTAGGTAGAACCTTAAAAGATTGGCAAAACAAATTATTGTCATGAGTGAGTTTTTGTTGCTGTTTGTTTTATGTATGTAATTCTGAAGAGAACTTAATAAATGTTATAAACCGTCTTATTTTTATTATATGACTAGCAGACCCGGCCACACGTTGCTGTGGCTAACGAAACACAACGCCATTACCCAACCTTTATAAAATCCACACCACCCGCTTGCCAGCTGCCCGCTGCCTGAATTGAATATTTGAATTTCTCGACTTTTCTCTACTATAATAAGCATGTTTTTATACATATAAACCTTCCTCTTGAATCACGCTATCTATTGGTGAAAACCGCATTAATAAAATAATTCAAATCAAATACCTACTTACTCTAGGTCCTAGGACATCTATTTTCCAATTTCTTCCGTAGAACGAATTTCAAAAGTGACTATAGTACGGCCCGCCAACCGTTTTAAATCGCACAAAAATATGTTTTCTTTGAGTTTCTCGGCTTTTCTCTAAAATAATTTACATGTATTATACATATAAACATTCCTCTTCAATCACTCTATCTATTGGTGAAAACCGTATGAAAATCCGTTGCGTAGTTTAAAAGATTAACGCGCAGAGACATGTTGAGTGACTTCATTTTATACAATGTAATGATATCTTGTCTTAATATGGCAACTTTAATTACAGCTAGAATAAGCTCAACAAAAGAAATGTTTTTTCCTACTTTTCTCTGTCAATTTTTTGTTTTATAGAATTTTCTTACAAATTTACTAATTTTTATTTGTTGTCTTATTAGGGGTACAGCCATAAGGAGTAAATCCATAATTGGTTTTATTTTGGCTAAACTAGAGAGGTCATACCGAAGAAGCCCCGACGTTACTTCACGGGACGAGTGGATTAATGCTCAGACAGAGTACAGAAGAATAATAAGCACAAAGAGATCCGAATACTGGATCAATAAAATTGACTCTGAGCGGAAAAATCCACGATGTCTCTGGAACTCCGTTAAAACTATCATCGCTAATAACACCGTGCAAACCTCTACAGACATTACTCCGCAGGCCTTCTCTAAGTTTTTCTGTGAAAAAATAGAATCGCGCCTCCACATCTTCTGCCCCCCCCGCCAATATTTACAGCCAATTCCAAAGGAACTCTGTCATCCTTCAAACCTACAACGCTAGAAGAAGTAGGAAAGTTAATTCTAAGTTCACCAAATAAACAATGTGTTTTAGACCCTATCCCAACGTGGCTTCTCAAGAAATGTTGCAACGTGTTGGCCCCCTACCTGGTTCACGTGTTTAATAAGTCCCTAAGCACAGGTGACTTCCCGGAAGCACTTAAGTATGCAGTAGTTACCCCTATTATAAAAAAAATCACAGCTTGATGCCGACAACTTCGGTAATTATCGACCTGTGTCAAATCTGCCTTTCGTAGCAAAACTACCCGAAAAAATTGCTGCTTCCCAAATAACCTCCCACTTAAACCTAAATAAATTAATTACCGATCATCAATCCGCTTACAGAAGATTCCACTCAACAGAAACCGGGTTACTTCGTGTCCTGTCAGATATTACCCTTGCCATAGAGTCAGGTAAGTTAGCACTTCTTTCACTTTTAGATATGAGCGCCGCATTTGACACCATTGACCACGACTTTCTCATTAAGAGACTAGAGGTAACATTTGGTTTGCATTCTAACGTAAAAAAATGGCTACAATCCTCTAACGAATCTAACGAATCGCTCACAAGCAGTGAAGGTGGGAAATAAACAATCTAACTTCACAAAACTCTCTTCAGGGGTACCCCAGGGATCCGTTTTGGGTCCACTTCTCTTCATCCTCTTCACAAATGATGTCGCAAGAATTATCGAGTCATTTGGTCTCCTTTCTCGCTGTTATGCCGACGATCAGCAAGTCTACTTTTACTGCACACCAAATGAGATCACCGGCCTTAAAATTCGCACAGTTGAGTGTCTAGAAGCAATTAGTCTCTGGATGTCCTCAAACAAACTGAAGCTCAATCCATCAAAGACCGAATTTCTGTGGGCAGCCACAAATAGACGTCAACATCTAAAAGACAACTCACCAATTGCTATTTCCGGCAATGACGTAATTGCGAAAACAACTGTCAAACTTCTGGGAGTTTATCTAGATTCAGACCTTTCATTGAAAAGTCAGGTGAATAGGACCGTTAGCACAGGGTTCTTCTACTTAAGACAACTTAAATCAGTTCGTAGGAACCTTTCAACAGAAGCAACTAAGCTTCTTGTGAATTCATATATTGTATCACGTCTTGATTATTGCAATGGTATCTATGCAAGTCTTCCTAAATGTCAAACTGATAAATTACAATCAGTGTTCAATGCCGCAGCACGACTAATCACTGGGGTACCCAAGTTTTCGCACATTTCGGAACACCTCCGAAATCTTCACTGGTTGAAGTGCCCTGAAAGGATCCAGTATAAGTTATGCTGGATGGTGTTTAAAGCTATCAATGAAATGGCTCCACCCTATATCTCTGAACTATGCATTCCGGAAAATATAGGTCCAAGGCAGTCATCTATTAGATCAGCGACATCGTCTGCAATTGGAAGGTTGAAAGAACCCAAGCGAAATCCGAACACTAATTTTGGTGATCGTGCATTTGGAGTATCCGGCCCTGAGGCTTGGAATAAACTTCCCATGGAATTGAGATGCATAACCAACACAGCGGAATTTAGATCCAAACTAAAAACTCACTTTTTCAAATACTCATTTCCATAAATTCCTCATTTGATTTAACTTGATTTAAACTTCGTAATTTTTATTTTATTTTTATTTTATTTTTTCTGTTTATTTATACTCATTATATCCACGAATATATACTATTTTATTTGCTATTCCCTACAACTACTCATGAAAAAGTCAAAATGCTATTGATCTACCTACCAATAAATAGACTGTCAGTGATAATCTAACACCTCAATCTGTTTAATGTTGTGCGGTGAATCATCTTAATACGGTAAAGATTGGCGATTAATTTCAATAATTTATTTAAGATATCCATACGTTTTCGTAAATCCGATAATTTTTGCGTCCATGTCCTTAAAAAGTAATATTATGTAAAAACTTCCTTCTTCTTCTGGCGCTGTGGATGATTCTGGCGAAAGTATAACATGTATAAGATGTGTAGAAGTATTTTTAATTGTAAATATTTATATGTTAGTTGTAAATCTCTAACTTTAAGTCATGATTGTAAACATGTATGTCATTGAGTTAAGTTTAGGTTAGCGTTTATATGTCTTAGTCATAAGCCACTAGCTATAAGTCTTAGATGTAAGTCACTAGTAATAATTGTAAATCTTAGTTGTAAGCCAGTAATTTTATTATTTTATGTATTTATTTGTACAGCGCCCTTGAGGTGATTTTTCACGAAAACGGCGCTATATAAATCAGCCAAATATTATTATTATTAAATTATACTTCACAAGTACAAACTGATAAAATGTAAACTGTCGACATCCCGAAAATAAATAAATCTATCAATAAATTGACCAATGGTTTGTATCACACAACTAGAGATTATCTACTCAGTGACAAAGGGGGCATTAAATTTAAAAGCAGACCTTAAAGAGCGAAAGTTGGCGGTCAACAGTACCTACTCGATACAGAGTATGGCTTACTTGTATTAAGCATCTTCGGTGGTTTCATTACTGTTTCAAGGTTCCGAAAAATGGGGTTAAAGAGGGAGCACTCGCAAAGACGGCCCTTGTGAAGCCACAATATGGTATTATTTTATCGTATTTTTGGTTACCTACTGGTGTATCCATATTTGCATACGTTGATATAATTTTTTACGCTTTTAAAACATATCAATACTCTTTGGGATGGGATTCTCCACTTCAATTTAGATATTTTGTGAAAAAAAAAATAAACGCATCGATCACGGATATTTGAAATACCGTAAAGGATAAAATGTTAATTCTTCAGCTTAGCGAAAAGAAAGTCTCACAGAGAAAAAATCATATCTCCCATATTTGTAGACCTTTAATTATGATTTTTATTTTTAGCATTCCATAGATCTTTCTGAATACTTAACACTAGTTTAATATATTATTATTTAGTATTTAATTTATTTTTAATATTTTAGAAAAAAATCCTCTTAAAATGCACGATGTAAAAAGGCATTTATTTTCAAAAAAATGTTTACACGACGTAGATCGAAAGCGAAAAAAAACCGTGATAAATGATTAAATTAACTCATTTTTGATTTATTGAAATTTTTGATTTTTTTATTTCTTTATAGAAATTTAAATTGAATACAATCAACCGAAAACTTATTGGTAATAAAAACAATAACGACATGATTATGATTAAAACAATACATACGTTTAAATAAAAGTTATTATTTGGTAAGCAAACTACAAACACGTATTATTATAATTGTGTGAAATCATCTAACAAGGTGTACATGTTAATATTTTATAAGTACCTAAATTAGAAATGGTAGAAATGTGGCTTCGTGAAATTTGCTCACCTAAACTGAAATTTACGGATTCAACGCTATTATTTTCAAGTCGTAACATAATTTTCGTCACAAGCTATGGATATTTGAAAAACATGTACCTATAAAATTAAAAAAGACTAAACTTTTGATTACAGCTATGAGTCTTTGAAATTTCTTTTTAAGTTTCGAAAAGTAAGTCGATAATAATTGTTTTCGTTATTTGTTTTTCGGGTGTTATGCCGTGTTGCGCTACCTCCTTCTTTAGCCAACGTTTCGGACAGCGTTGCAGTGTCCACACGACACACATTTACCGGATCTGCCGGATTTGCCCTGATGATTGTGATGAATGGTAACCTCCAATCTACGAGAAAGCCTACGAGGAAATTTTTTTTATTCTAAAAAGAAAAGCGCAGCGCAACGACATCTGTATGATCAAATACAAAACTTACTCGAAAATGGAGGTAGTGTAAGGTTGGTTGATGATTGAAAGTTGTCTTAGATTACACACAGATGGTGATAAGATCAATATTTAGCGGGATTCCCAGGACTTAGGGCCAATTATAAATACGAGGATTGAAACAACCAATTAAATAGCAGGAAAAGCAATTAAAAATCAAGTCGGCCTATCAGCAAGAAGAGGGCCGTGCCCATTGTGGACACAAAAGACTGGATTTTGACCCGAGTGATTAGTGAGGTAATTTATGGTTTTGACGTTCCCACAGAGATCTGGGTTGAATGCACTGAGATATAAATATCAAACTCTTCAAGGACTTTAGTACAACGAACTCAAGAATTGTTATTAATAACGGGTACATTCAGGAGGTCGGAAACCTTAGATGTCGACTGTATTGGAGCTTTTTTAGTTGCGGAAAAACACACATGGATAACGATGAAAAACTTTATAAATAATATACCGAGTACGAGAACGCGGGGACGAGGGGGACGCTTGGCGGAGGATTTTCAACTATAGAATAACTACGTATGACGGCCGAGATGCCAAATTCGAGGAAAAACGTACGAAAGGAAAAATGAAAAAAGTATGAAACAATGGAAAATTATTGTTATTAATTTCAGATGAAGCGGAGATATTAGAAAGACGATTTTTAGAAGAAAATTTAATAAAAAATGGTGGTTTCGTTGGGGGCGTAGAGCATGCGAGAGGATGGCTCGGTGTGCTAATTGCAATCTCAAAGGAAATACAATTAGTATTGTTAAGTGTCTGGGGTCGAGTAACGGTACCGGAGAAATTACGGATGATTTTTCAACAGAAATGGTCGTTTTATGTCATTCGTGCCGTTGAAAGGATCACATAATTGAGCTTGGTTACTGACAAAGTGGACGCGGGAAATGGTTGTCGACCACACATGTATTTTGTTTTCAAAAACAATGAAGATTCGAACATGCCTTTTATTTATACAAGGCCCATTATCTATTAAAAAGGCAATAAAAATTAACCCAAGCCATATGGAATGTTTAGGTAAGGAAAAAGACATAAAACTAAATTACAAACACATAAAAAGGAATTCATTACCAAAGTACGTAAAATTTTAAAATAAATACATGTCAATGAGAAAATTTATGTGATTTACTACGAGAGAGAGATGCTAGACTAATTCGGTCTAAGACATGAGATAGGAGATTATCAGAGCTTTGACAAAAGGTCGTATACGGAGGAACCGAATTTGTTTTTTTTTCTATGAAAGTCTGGGTGATCAGAAGTCATTTTCCTACGAAAGGAGAGCTCTAAGAAGTCTTTAAAACACCATGGTTTGATAAAGAAGAGGGAGTTCGTTGGGAGATCGGAGGAGAGTTCAGATGGAACAATGGGTAAAAGTGCGCGGTTATACGAGTCGTCGTGGAAAACTCTTTATTGAAAGTAGAAATTTCTACAAGTGTTTGCAAAAGTAGTAAATTCGGTATATAATCTCCCTTTTAAAATTGAGGAATAAAAAAAAATCCTAAAAAGTGCTTAAAAATAATACTTCGTGAAAGTTTGGGTGTTTTGTTTTATAATGAAAGTGTTTAAAGTCAATAAATAAGAATTTAATAATATTCGGGTTCCTTTTACAACATATAGTTATTGGCTTTATAACATTTAACAAAAATACAGTGGAAAAGTAGAGTCAGTTTTATACTTAAAAAAAATTCAGTGGTAAAATAGAGAGTGGAGTGTCCAGATTTTAAGGCTGCCTATGACACGGTAAATAGAGAAAGACTGTATAGAGCCTTGGATGAATTTAATATCCCAAGAAAACTGGTAAACTTAGTAAGGCTCACAATGTCTAATGTTGAGTGCCGAGTCAGAATACAACAGGATCTGTCAGACACCCTAAAGACCTTCAATGGACTAAGACAAGGAGATGCATTTGCCTGCATTTTATTCAATTTAGCGCTGGAAAAGGCCATCCGAAATGCAGGTATACAAACCACAGGTCATATTTTAACAAGTCTGTTCAGCTCCTTGCTTATGCTGACGATATAGATATCATCGCACGCTCAGAATATGAACTAAAATCGGCGTTTAAAAGCTTAGCTACGTCGGCAAGGAACATGGGATTGGTCATCAACGAGGGGAAGACAAAATATATGCCCGTACATGGACGCCAGAAACCACCAAGTATACAGATAGATAATTATACATTTGAAACTGTCAACGAGTTTGTATATCTCGGTACTATGGTGACAAATGACAACAATGTATCCAGCGAAATCAAATGAAGAATAGTAGCTGCAAATCGTTACTACTTTGGGCTACAGAAGCATATGAAATCTCGCCACCTTACCAGAAGAACTAAAGTCCTGCTTTACAAGACCCTTATACGACCTGTTCTTATGTATGGTTCGGAATGCTGGACAATCAGTAAGGGTGATGAAGGAGCCCTAGAAAGTTTTGAAAGGAAGGTGCTGCGAAGGATTTACGGCCCAGTCTGTGATAATGGAGAATGGCGTATCAGATACAACCAGGAGCTATACGATCTTTACGAGGACCCTAATATCTCCAAGGAAATCAAAACTGGAAGACTCAGGTGGGCTGGACATATCCAGAGAATGAGCGAAGGAGATATTCCAAAGCGAATTATGGATGGTGCACCTGGGGGTCGGAGAAAAGTTGGAAGACCAAAGCTTCGATGGCTGGATGGAGTGGTGAAGGATGCAAGCACCATCGGCATCCGAAACTGGCGCAACGCAGCACAACACCGACAGTCATGGAGGCAGGCTCTGCTGGAGGCCAAGACCCGACCTGGGTTGTAGAGCCACAGATGATGATGATAGAGTGTCCAGATAGGGTTAATCGTGCAATTTAACGGAGTGTCATGATCTTATAATAAATCTAAAAATCAGTATTTGCAATAATTTCCGATTATGATATAATTTCAAATTCAATGCGGAAGGAGTTTAGAGTGTGTTTGAATTGATTTAAATCTGTGTTATGAAGGTTAAAATAAAGTTATTTAGTCCGAGGTTAAATAAAGAAAATTACAGTCTAATAAGTTTTATTAAATAAAAAAATAACGTTTAAGTCGAAAGTTGGAAATTTTATTACGAGATATTAATTATCGTTAGATGACAAAGTAATAATAATAATTGATCCGAAATCTGGAAAATACTTAACCCGAAGTTCGAATAAATACCCCAAATTATTAATTTGTTATAAAAGAATTATAATTTAAATTGGAAAAAATAAATAAAACTTTAACTTTGTTCTTAAGTGGAATAATTCAAATTTAAAGAAAATCTTTAGTTGATATAAAAGAATTATAATCTAAATTGGAAAAAGATAAATAAACCTTAAATATTGTTATAAAGTGGAATAAGTCAAATTTAAAGAAAATCTTTAGTTGTTATAAAAGAATTATAATTTAACTGGAAAAAAAAATAAATAAAGCTTAAATATTTTTTATTAAGTGGAATAATTCAAATTTAAAGAAAATTTCGAATTAATAAACTAATTCATTAAAGAGTAAATAAGTGTAATTATATATCAAATAATAAAATGTGCGATAAGTTACACAGGTAGTCTGGATGTTCTAATAAATTTCATACCGATGATAATTACCCGGTGGAGCTGAAATTAAGGCATTAGAACTTTGGTGAGTCTTAACAATATTTAAGCTTTTCCAGGTTCCTGCGGGTAACCTGACACTGGTGAACGTGATACCAAGTAAGGGTAAATAAATAACTAACCAATTTATTAGCATTCGCATGTCACTTCACCCATACAGAATGAAATGTTGTAAAACAAATACTTAACACATAATTAGATAGAAACGCATCACTAAATCAATTTTGGTATCCTAGCGTACTTGTAAAACAAATACTTATTAGCTTCCTTTCACCAGCATGATTAGGGTGTGTTTATATGACCTTCGATTGTGTATCTAAAATTTCGATTGGAGTTCAATGTCATCCATTGACACAGTCACCTAGATTCCATCAACGAATAAACAAAATAAAGCATAAATGTCAAGGGGCAGGTTTATCAATTATAGCTTACGACGGAGTCTTCAGTCAATATGTGAAAACAATATCGGCGTTAATTCACCCAATTCTAAACAACTTGATTATACTAGAGCGATCGCCAATAGGTAGCATCTATTCAGCGTGCAAAATTTCGCAAAGTAAAATACTGCGAATAGCTTCAAACTCAAAGAGAGTTTATCATAATCATTCAGGAGGTCATTGATTCAATGACGACTTAGAAAAATACAACATGATTTATCTCATTTTTTTTTATTTCTCTTATAGGAAGTAGGTATCCTAGAATCCATAATCACCCGAAATCCTAAATAACACACGAGGAACTAGTGACCTCATTTAAAAAACACTGGTGTTCAAATACTCATACAGTCCTAAATCCTGAATTTGCACACGCATCTAGATTTCAAGGCTGCTGTATGTGAGTATGAGCTATCCGGAAATGTAAGTGTCAACCTTTCTGGTCGGAGAGCTTTGATCCTGTGGCGGTATTGTCGAGATGGGGCATGCGGGGAAGAGGAAGGACATATTCGGACAGTACGCTGACGCGGCATTAAAGCTACAGGTTATTTGCATACCGTAAGTCCTTGTCAAACCTGAAAGCAAACATAAGGCTCATGAGGTGCGTTTTATGTCAGCTAGTCAGAGGTGGGGGAGCGTATTGCTAATGGCTAGTCACGTGGGAGTATGGATTCGCCTAAAACAGCTGCGTGCCACATTCAACGGATAGAGACATGATAAGGGAAGACATGAAATACCCCTTCTAGACTCAGTAGAGTTAAATTCAATCCGGAGGAGACGGAAGTCGGAGTAAGACAGAAAAACGGCATGAAGACTTGGTATTCCCCCTGCTGGCCTTAAAGGCCCCTTTCATAGCATGAGACGCCCGTTGAAGAGGGTAAAACTCGGATCTAAGGATAAGCTTAGCAAACGTACTGGGAGAATCCGGTTTGTAATTGTTGTTCATCGGTCTTCACTTGGATAGCGGAGGAGCCGACTTTTCAGCAAACATATTATCCCCATATCCATTCATATCCATCCATTCCTGCTCTTTCAACAATTTTGCGAATACTAACCATGAATACAAAATATTATGTTAGGGGAAGTTGCAGACAAGGACTTCAATTGAGAAAACCGGACTCTCGAGTACGAACATTCTACACCGGTAAGGTAAGGTTTCCTTTCTTGAAATATTGTTATTTATTAACTGTTGTTTATGTTATCTATGTATCAGCGGTGATAGGAAGAATTAAATAAACAAACAAAATTCCTACGTAAATCAAGTAGACACGAGGTTTAAGGGTGAGGCTAGTTTATCAAACGCGGCAAAAGATACTAAAATAATAATAACTAAATAGATCGGAAAATTCTCACACTTTCTCTTAAAGAATCTAGGGGTTACCACAGGTAATACATTATCTTCTCTACATATGTGTGCATATTAAGTATGAAAACAGATGTAAATTCTAAAAAAAAAGTACACAACGAAGAATATAGAAATAATGTGAACAAAAAAAAATCTTAAATCTTGATTACTGTGAGAAAATCGCAGGGATTTGAGAAGATAGGGTAGGTTCAGCTAGATTATAAAGTATAAAAGTAAAGTAAAGGGGTTAGAAAATCACGAGCCTGAGGCAGAAACAAACCGGAAAGAGGGTTAAGTCAAGCCATCATACCTAGTGGTGTGATCAGTAGGGCATAAGGGTAGAATTATGGACGTAGCTACGAGGTTTGAACTACGAGGTAGAAGCTTAGAAAAATAAATCAATTAGGTAGGGTTCATCACAATTGGTGTCAAAAGCCAGGAGTGTCGGACCATTACATGTGGACACTGCAACGCGGTCCGAAACGTTGGATAAAGAAGGAGGTAGCGCAACACAGCATAACACCCCAAAAATAAATAACGAAAATACTTTTGGCCATGAAAATCTTAAAACTTATCTAGGTAATAATTATACATGTGATTGAATCTACCATATTTAAGAACTGCCCCAAAAAGATCATCACAAAACTAAGATCTTCGATATCTCAAAAACGTACCTAATTAAAAAAACGCTAAAGATTGCCATAAACAGTAAAATTTCGTTAACATTTTTTAGGGCGGTGTATCCGCTCAAAAAGAAGAAGATGGCGATGTATGTAAATACGAATGTTATAGAGAGCGCGCTAATATTAAAAACGATAATATTATGCTAAAATTGTGATTTTTTTTATAAAACACGACTCGTTTAAAATAGAGCAAAAATAATCCAAAATAGTATTCAAAGAAATACTGAATTTTTCAAAAATATAACTTGTAAAATAACTGAAAAATGTGTTTATAATAATTTTCGTAGCATGTTTTACTGTCGGAGGAATTTCACATAATTTCCGTTTCGGCGCGGGGAATGTATAGATATTATCATCAAGAATAACATATTTTTTTAAGACCTTTAAAACTTGAAGTATTTTAGGAATATATGTAACACATCGGCAGACATACAGGAAACCGGGCCTTAAGATTAAGAGGAACATTAAGTGGAACAAATTAGAATTTATTTACAAGGTTGCTCCATTTTACACAAATTTGACAAATACATATTTCAATTTCTCGTTCATGTAATATCTTGACAATCGACGTTAAGATTCTGGTGTATGGTGTTATTATTTTAATATTACTGATCACCCATCAAATGGAAAATTAAACGATTTAAGAAGTAACTAATATGGGATTTGGATTAAACGTGTGGCTTCCATGATACGAATATTAAACTAATGATCGTGGTATTGAGATGTTTAATCCGTTTTAATTAATACAAAAAATCAAACACCGGTGGAAAATCTCATTACACGGTTTTTTTGCTTTGGAGTCAATATAATAACTAATAAAATACCAGCTAAATGGAAAAAAAGATCTACAGCATGCACGGATAACTTTGCAGTCGGTGTCATTGATAGATATTGGAGATAAAAGTGCATAATAAATAAGAAGGCTTTACTTGGAAAAACGAATTATTTTTTAGCTTCTTAAATTAATTTGAAGTAAAAAAAAAATATATTTTTACGAAAGCATAAAATACAAAAATCTTTTCACTATAGGTATGGCGTTCAATCAGTGTAAATATTAAAATGATATACAATAAATTACTGGTAAGTTGGTCGAGCGGTCCGAAGAGTCAGGTTCTCATCCAGACCTTGCGTCGTCAGAATCCCCTGCTGGTTAAGTTCTCCATTATTCGATATTTTTAAAATTGCACAACAATTTTCTCCTTATTATAAGTAATAATTATTAGCCTGAAACACTCATCTACATTGAAAAAATCTCCCGAGAAAAGATACATGCCACCGACGGGACTCGAACCCTCGTTCTTCTGATTTCCGGTTAACTGCTCTTATCCACTGAGCTACGTCGGCTTATCTCTTGCCCGCCAAATAATTCACTATATATATTAGTGTTTCATTCAACAATACTTCTCACTACATTTTTCCACCTGCAAACAACCAATTTTATTTAAAATTTAATAATGTTGGGAAATAATCTCGGGTGTAATCAGGAGCTAGTATTTTTAATAAAACGTATTTAGAATTGATAAAGGGACAATATATTGCTCATAATTAATAGGTGTAGTTAAAAAATTACAGTATCTAAGATATTAAAAATATTGAACAATAAGTTAATACACATATAATAATAGAAACAATATAATCTATTAAATTCAGTAGTTTGTTTGATTTTCGATAAAAATCTAACGTTAGATTTTTAAAAATTAAAATAGATTTTCTCACTTTTTATTTCATCAGGTAAATCGTTAAGTAGATTGTAATGAGTAGTAAGCTATTCACCCTGAGATATAAGAGAAACTTTTCAGGTTCGGAAAGATGAAATTCAACCAATAAAAACACGAGAATAACGATTGTTATTTATAATAATCAATCAAGATGTCGGGAGGCGTACACAAGACATGTGGACTTCGATCAGAACAGGCGGCCTTGAGTTGGTTCCCACAGGAACTAAAGTTGAATAACTTTTATTTTAAACAAATCCGAAGACAAAGAATCGACACTTATCGACTCTGGATGGTGTTTAGAAGGGATTGAAAACTGGGCAATTCGAGCGCTAAGATTTCAAATGAAAACAAAAAACTTTACATGGGAATATTGAAAATAAAAAATAGTGATAAGTCAACGGGAAAGTAAGATGCTTGCATGCAGGAAGGGGACAGCCAAATTAAAACCGCCCTAGAATGATCACAAAAACGGGTAGAATTTCGGGAAACCTTTCAGACTGAAGATAAGAAACCGGAAAAGTGAGAAAACTATTGACAGGTAAATCGTAATGATAAAACGATGTTATTAGGAACAGATATCTCAAAAGAAAACTAAATAAAATCACATGATTTAACCTTAATGACAGATACTATAATTTTTACACACTATCCACAAAGATGATATTAAAATTATTTTTCTTAGGGCTTCCAGGTGGAAGTAATGTACAAAAAAACATTACAAAAAAGTTTGGAGAAACAAACGAAAATATTTACCACCAGAAAAACAAAAACCCGTATTTTTTTCTTTTTTTTCCTTCATATTGCTGTATCAATTATTTTGAAGGTTATTCTAGATCTAAAATTTAACAGACATTTAAATCATCGATTATGTAGTTGGATTTTTTTCAATCGTCTTGTAACAATTGGTATCAGTTATAATTTTTGCATGTTTATTTTAAAGATAGAAGATTCAGAAAACTGGATTCACTAAATCAAGCGTGTAGAAAGAATATGCAATGTTGTATAACGATCGTAAATTAAGGTTTTTAGATTAACAAAGGTTATTTGTTAAAGAAAATTTTTATAAAATGGAGTTGAGTGAAAACTATCACTATCTTTTACATGTGATAATCGCTCAAGAGTCTCAACTACTCGGCAGTCAATCAGGACTAAAATATCCCCAATTTGGGCTGGTTAAAATGCTAAAGGACTTGGTGAGTGTAAAATGATGAGGAAGAGCAAGGTTGGGAAGTATCTGATTATTCAGTTCTGCAACTAACAACGCGACTCGCGACATTTTGATGATGAACGAAGGTTGAAGGTTGATACTGAGAGTATCTCCCACTCTGGAGCGTGCCAAAAATACATAAATATGATTTTAAATATTACCTTCAGCGTCACAAATATTCCAACTAGTGATGCCGTGGTCCCACTGGCTTACAGAATTTGAGAATCTACATTGTAAATGTGCTGTCTTCACATACAAAATAAAGTTTTTTTTGGAAGTTGCATCCTTTATCTTTGAACCGTTTTGCCATTTAAAATAATTTAACCGATCGCTACCTTATATGTTAATCTGGAAAGATATGTAGTTATAATATTTATCGATTAAGCCCGACCAAGGTATGTCATTACAGAAAAATAAAGCTTTGTGCATACGCCCGTAAAGGAAATGTGGTCATCAGACATACCTACATTTCGAGGTTGTCGATGCAGTTGATTGCAACAACGACGACAAATCATCAAGAAACAACAGATCTTTTCGACTTGTGTGTTGACTTTGTTATTGTTCGTTTTGATAAATCGCCTTATAATGGGGTGTGGGAGAAGAGTGTTCGCTGAACGACTTACAAGATCGGGCCGAAAATAGCTAGGTGTGCTATATTAACGGTGACCGGACAACTCAGAATGAAATTAACTCAGAACCTCCATCAAAAAGTCGTTAAAAGTGATATATATAAAAACCTGTATAAATAAGTTACGAAGTTAGGTCAGATTATGGGCTATTTTAAATTTTTTTTATTTCTTAGGTTTGAATGACTTTTTAAAGAGGTATTGAGTTGAGTTGATTCCGAGTTATCGTTGAACCGTTACCGGGACGATATGTCCACTTTGGTGAAATGTTAACAAACCAACTTAAATTTTTTTATTTGAATATATTTTAGTACCACAAAAAATGTGGTTATTAATTTTAATTCTCATTTTGATATTTGAGAAAAAAAATGGCCCCAGTTAGAAAAATTGAGAAAAAAATTCGCCTAGTTTGTTAAGTATAGTATACTAACAAGTATAGTATATATATAAGTAATAAGTATATACTACATATATACTTATACTAATAAGTAACATTGTTTCATTTATTTATAATGGATAACCACAAGATGGATAACCAAAATTATAGCTACATTCAAAAGAATTTATTTTCCTTTATATTATGTATATAAAATATGATTTGGATTGCAAATAGTAAAAATATCGTTTGTAAAATTCTCTTCCTAAAAATAACATTTTTATTTAAGCACATTGATTTCGTAAGTTGTTAAAATGCGATAAATTTAAGAGAAAATGAGCATAAAGATACAAAGAAAAAAATCAAATAACAAATGATCAATATCCAAGATCAGAGTTGAACTATATTAAAACATATTTTAATTGCTGTTTTACTACTATAAAAACAGACGCAAAAAACCGAATCAGAAAGTAGCGTTTTCGGCGTACTTTAATTGAAACTGGGATGGGTATATTAATTACCTTTTCAATTTAAAAAAACCTCTATCTGCAGATCGACTTGTTTCACTTATTTTCTGACAGGTTACTTACAACCTGAAATGGATGTTACGTATGCAGCAGAAATTCATCAAGATATTCCACGCATGAATTATTTCTTTATTACCAAAAGAGCTTAGATAATACCGTAACGAGGAGCAAGTTACGCCTCGTACTCGTACCTTCCCTAAGACAATCGCGTTAGGCCGCACGTAATCGTATTTAATGATACTGCCTTTACTTCATAGTGACCACTCTGCCGTTGACCGTTGGCCGAAACGCGCAGAAAACCGCGCGCAATTCCATCTGACAGTTCTACATTTTCCCGCTTAAACGAACCGTTCAAATATTATTATCTATAGCAATAAACTAATGTCGAATAGAACGGTTTAAATTTTACACTTGCCGGTATTTGGTTGACATTTAGAATGAATTTCATAAATAAGTTTTGTGCTATTTTTTAGAATAAACGTGTGTGTTGCGTTTGAACTATATTAAAACATTTGTTTTCTATTCATTTCCTGTGCGGCAGTTAACATTCGAAAAAATGATCTTCTATAAGGTAGGCACTTTTCATTTGTTTAAATATTTAGCCCAAAATTTTCCCCCTAATGGAAACACGAAATGGATAAATTTGTAGGCGGTCAAAAAGGAACTTACGATCGAATGAACTATTTTTGAGTACCATATTTTTTAACATCTTGACTAGCGACACCACCGACTGTCAAGCTGTAAAATTATTTATTATTTAAATACTTTATTTAATTTTTATATTTATAGAAGATATACATTTAAGATAAACATAAAATAGATGTAGATAATCTTCGTAGTACTCCTCACAAGGATATCCTTTGCTGAGGGGGGACTATGTTTTTGGATAAGTTTTCAGCAACTTCTATGGTACAACTTCATGGTTTGGGTAACGTTTAGTAACTTCAATGACGATGTTTTTAATATACTAGTAAGTTTATTAAAAACAGTTATTTTTCAGAGAGTTCCTTAAGCCAAAATTTGATGTTCTTAAAATAGATTTTTTTTTTTTTAATTAATTTGATATGTGTGGTTGTTTGTTATATACCCTTAGCGCTAAAACTTCTGATCTTTGTACAAAAGTCAATTATAATTATCTATTTTTCTTATTTTCTTATTTTTAATTGAATTATTGCAGTATATATTATTATTATAATACCAACCTATCTGCGATCTACAAACATTCTTCTTCCTTTCACTTACCTTTTGCCAGTATGAACTCGCTCGATATAGCACCTATATATTTATTTACGCAATATCACATTCATTTTATGACTGGTAAAACAGTATCATTTTCTAACTCTCTTTAAGGTAAAACTGTTTTTATCATGAATGGTACTTTTTTTAATTGAAATTTCTTAAGAAAGCTGATCTGAATAGTGATAAAATAACATAAGCATTCAAGAAATAAACGCCATAGACTTCAACTGCATACAAATTACATATGAAAAAGAAACATGTATCCTAGCTATGTAAAGACCTCCAACCAAAAACAACATTACAAACTTCCTAACTGAACTTGACAATTTATTAAATAATCTCAACAAATTCAAAAATATCGTCATCCAAATAACATCATTAATCAAGAGACCTTAACATAAATACTCTACAAAACGGACACCCACAAAACATAGAATACCTAACAATACTAGCACAGCAAGGATTGGAGCCAACGATAAATGTCCCAACACGGTCACACAAAATACTAAAAGCTGTGTAGATCATATAATGATCAAGACAAAACTTAAAACCAAAACAGTAGTACTTGAAACACAATTACAGATCACTACATGAATATGATGGCAAAAGATACCGAAAACACTAATTCGAACCAATATAAAATATTTACAAAAAAATAATTGACTACTCAATCTTAAATGAAAAACTACTAAAAATAGACTGGAATTCAATATACCAAATAGATAATGTCGAAGTGGCCTGGAATAAATTTACAAATTCAAGCAAAAAATAAATAATTACACTACAATAAAACACATAAAACTTACACACGAAGCAAAAAAAAACTATGGATAACACAAGAAATATTAAACTGTATTCGTAAACGAGACAAATTCACAAACAAATTAAACTCTCACCGTATGACATGGAATAACTAATTACTATAAAAGACATAGAAACATCGACACGAAAATAATAAAGTAGCTAAGGATTTATACTACAGAGAAATACTTAAAGATAACAATAACCCAAAGGAAATATGGAGATTATTTAAAGAAGTTACATTCACACAAAAATACAAACAGAAAAATACTATCGAACTCAAACAAAATTGATGCCAAAACAAATACAGAATTTATGGCAAACCATATCAATAACTTCTTCACAACTATAGGGAAAGTTTTAGCGAACCGTAAAAAATATAGCACAAATACAATAACACAAATAAACAGATCAAACATCAATACTCAACCGATACAACACAGATTTATAATAAAAATAACTTCGGAAAAGGAAATTAACAAATTTAGATTAAATGAGATAACAAACGATTGCATTAAAATAATAAAAAATGAAATATTAAAACCTATAACACATTCAATCAATCTTAGCATAACACACGCCTACTTTCCTAGTACTCTTAAAAAAGGACTGGTGATCCCTATTTATAAATCCGGAGACAAAATGGAAATTACTATCTATAGACTAATCACATTGTTAGGCTCGCTATAAGATTTTCGAAAGAGTATTAAAAAAACAAATTATAAAATACCAGGAAGAAAATAAATTAATCTCGGATAAACAATATAGATTTAGAGAAAAAAGAAGCACAAAAGAAGCTTTGGCAAGTACAATAGATTATATACATAGCAACTTAGATTAAGGGTATAAATGCATAGCGATATATCTAGATTTAGCTAAAGCGTTTGATTCAATCTGCCACAAAACACTTTTTAAAAAATTCGAAAATATGGGTATCAAAGACAAAGAACTCCGACTATTGAAAAGTTATATGAGCGACAGAACACAAGAAGTCAACATTAACAACCCTAGCAAACCACTGCCGATTACACTCGGAGTTCCACAAGGAAGCATACTAGGACCCATCCTTTTCACCATTTACATAACTGAACTTTGCAGCATGGAAATAGACGGTGAAATAATTAGTTATGCGGACGACACAGTTTTAGTCTTAAAATCTAAGGATCGGAATAATGTGTATACGAAACTCATAACATAGCGAATCTAGGAATCACACAACATGGCTAGACTCTAACACACTTACACTAAACATATCGAAAACGAAATTCACAACGTACAGCATAACTAACGCGAGACAGCCAAAAAACATTACAAATACCATAAAAATACACGAATGCATAAACACCAACATCTGCAATTGCCCTCCTGTAGAAAAAACGGAACAAATAAAGTATCTAGGAATCGTAATTGACCATAATCTTAGTTGGACACATCATATCAAACAAATCACAAATAAACTCATCAGAACAATACACATTTTCCTAAACATAAGAAACATATATAAAATAAAACAAATGAAAACCATATATTTTGCACTTTGTCAATCAATAATAGAATATGGATTAATTGCTTGGGGAGGAGCAACAAACGCAGCTATCGCTCAAATAGAAATCGCACAGAAAACGATCTTAAAGGTAATACTTAAAAAACACAGACTAACCGATGCAGACCAAACGTATAAAAGTTGTGACGTACTAGATATACGCCAATTATATGTTAAAACACTACAAAACTACATTTTTGACCTAAAAAACACACTCCAACAAACACAAAATATCACTAATAGACCGGTTAGACAAGCGTACAAAGAAAACATAAAAACTCCGACGGTAAACACTACCTTTGGACAAAGACCCCATAAATACCATGCTATAAAAGCATTCAACAGTCTTTCAATCGAAACAAAAATTGAAGAAAACAAAAATAATTTCAGACACAAAATAAAAAAAAATGGATTAAAGAACAAAAAAAAAATTAACCAAAATTTTATAACTTAAAATAATAAAACATATACACGCTACACACAAAACCAATATAAAACACGTAACACTCACAAACATAAATCATAATACATACCTATTTTCATTTAATTTGTTGTTTGTTTGTTAATTTAATTTAAGAGGTGACCTATAGCAGAGAGGTTGGTTATCCAGTAAATTGTTCCCAGGGCGGCGGTACCCATACCCGCTTCCCAAATTGGAATAACTAGTTTATAATTTTTAATCTTTATTTTTAGTTTAAATTTATCTTTATTTTAAATAATTTTTTTTGTTTTGTCATCAACATTGTATATTTCTTTTTTTTTCATACTGGAATAACTAGTAATGTATAAATTATTATATTATAAAATGGGGGCCTCAGCACGGGTAAACAACCCAGTGAGGCCAACATTACTGGATTGTAATATGAAATTTTGTAAAATAATGTATCAACAATAAAAAATAAAAAAATAAAAAGATAGTCCGGTACTTCCCCAACATTTTTCTTTTAACTCTATTTATCTCCACACAGAAGGCCCTGAGGAAAAGGTGAGGGTTGCTGTGTGGAGGGTCTTATTAAGGAAATGGAAAGGAGAGAAACTGCTATCTTCTGGGAAGGAAAAATAATGAGGGGTTTGGTAGGAATCTAACGGTTCATTTGTTCAGAAGTGACGAGTTTGAATACATCCCTCCCAATGCTTTGGATGGCGACTCAAAAAGTCAACAAGTCTCTCGCGATACGGCTCGCGTGCGGTAGATGGATCGACGCATCCGCCACCAAAACCTAGACAAAACTTACGTCTTAAATCCGAGCACCCCTGCTAATTCACCAAACGTAGTAAACCTAATTCATCAAACGTGGGGAGACCTGTGGCAGGGCGTTGGTTATCCAGTAAAAAGCCTCCGAAATTAAAAAAAACCCTCAAAATACACTTTCTTCTTCCCCATCTCCTTCCATTCCCACCCCCTTCAACTTCCCAACATATCCTAATTAGGGATGCTATAATCTCACTTGTTCCAGATGGGAGCAGTTGGGGGTCTTTTTGAATTTCATCTTGAGATTTTATGAAGCAAAAAAAGTACAATGCACAAGGATTGTTAAATGATTGTAAGAATTATTGGATGTTAAGTTGTTAATTTAAGGAAAGTACCTGTAATATTATAGTAAACTAACCTAGATACTTGATAATCACGGGATATTATGTTAGCAAGTTAGTGAAACAGAAACTAAATGAAGTCAAAGTCCATAGTCAGTAATAAAATGTACAGGTAAAGAAACACGAGAAGGTTCACGACTTAAAATTAATTTTATTAAACAAAATGTTTTTATTATATTCGGATCTGAATTCAAATAACTTCCAAGTATAAATTTAAGGATTGACTTAAAATGCGTAGGTGTTTAAAAATACCTACAAGGTGTCCGGTAATTGATATTACATACATAATATTTCAGAATCAAGAAAATTCTTAGACAGGTTTTATCTGATGCTAATTAGTAAAGCGGTAACCAATATATGAGACATATAAATAATATATATCTAAAATATATAATATATATTTATACCCCCGGCTGGAATTTGACATATTTATTTTTTTAAAGACAAAAATACCTAAACGTGCACATCAACATAAAACAACATACTTTTTACAATACAATATACATGTTACATCGGTAAATTTTTATTTGTAATTAAAAATATTTTTCAGTTCACGGAAAACATGTAAATACACATATTTTTTTAATTAACACGAAATTTATTCCATGTTATGTCGTAGTAGTAGTTCAAGTGATATATATAGCACATTTGATACTAAATAAAATGAAAAATAAATTAACAATGACAAACACAAGATTGATGCAAAAAACAAATAATTGATTAATTAATTGTAAACACCTGTAACTAAATATTTAAACACATAGGTAAAACACGCTAAGTTGATTGCTTCTAGGTTAAACACACTAAATATATATCAAACATTAGACAATAACTTATTTATAATATTACCCAAATAATTGAAATTTCACCCATCATCCTCGTCACTGTCCGTATCACTATCCTCAAATTCAATTACTTATAAAAGAATCTGGGTAATTGTCACATACATATGCCTTCTTTAATAAAATTCTCATTTTGGAGTCATTCTGCATGAATTACACAATTTTTTCAACATTCAAGAGAAACCATATCTATAGCAGCATGCACAAGGCTTTCGACATCCGAGATTTTGAAAGAATTGTTATTTTTTGCTATTTCTCATTTCACTTGAACCCACACTAACTCTATAGGATTTTACTGACTACTGACCATCTACTGACAGTGGTATGGGGGTAGACGCAATGTTAGACGTATAACTTCATGACCATATTGTTGAGCCAGGTTATCGATTTCATTTTTCACCTAGCTTAAATTTCTTTACTAATTTCAATAATTGAGTATTAAAACTGATATTCTTCCTTTGGAGCCACTCCACAATTTCGCATTTTTTGGATGCGGTAGTTGGTGCTTTATCTAATTGTAAGTTGCATTATCCATTACAATTGCAGAGGGTTCTTCGAGGAATGTCACAAACTGATTTTTAAACCAATTTTTGAAGACTTTGGAATTTTTCTCAAAAAGTCTACACGAGCTGTAGCAATGTCTAATCTTCCCATTAAATACTTTCTTTCGTATTTGCGTATTTTGAATTGGAAACCAATATCTTGCAAAGTACATCGCAATGACTCATGAGATCCAGAAAAAAATATTTTATAATATTTTAATCAGAAATGTGTTAAGATTAGCAAGAGTGGGATATTGGCCATTGTCTTAAAAATCCATCACACTACGACGCACAACTTCCTTTTCAATATCATCCAATACCTTTACCGTTATAGGTTTTTGTAGTTTTTACGAGGCTGATGGAACATTTTTACTTCTGCATACGGAAAATGAGAATCTTCCGACGACACTCTTCGAATGTTCGACAGGTTGAGACCTCAAGCCTCTGCTGCCAATAAATGTACTCGCTTGAAGTTCAAAGTTTTGATGTATTCTAGGTTGTTAGGGATTTTTTGAAAAAACTTGATAACATTATAAACTATTGTTTTTTCACCTGCCTGCAATTCGTATCGATGATTTACATCCACCATTTTAAATATGTATTATCTACTACAAGCATTAGATTAGATTACACAATATGTACAATCATTCCGATTAAATAAACGGAGTCAAATTGACATTAATATAGGGTGAACGCTATAGCTATTGGACAGTTAAGAGAATGACTTTTTTTAAAAGTGTATAATTAAAAAAATATTATTAAGTAGGAAATATTTCAGGTGTGTAGTGCTGTAGAATTTAATGGGCTTTAAGTGAATATTGAGAAAAATAAAAAAATACCTAAGGTTTTTTTAAATTATATTTTATAAAACTGAAAAGTAGGAAAAAATACAGTTATTGGACACTTTTTACAGTATTGGGACATCAGTGGCACAGTTATTGGACACTACATTTAAATTAGAATATAAAGTAAAATGAATGTCCAAATGCCTACCCAATGTCAGCTCTGGTTCTACAAACATAAAACAAACAAAATAATATTTTCAAACTAAAAAAAAAACTAATTTTATGGTAAAAAAACCCATTTCAACATTATAGGTAGTCATTGAGATCTTTTAAAATGTACATTATGCTTTCATCAGACCCATCAGATTCTTACAGCATACGTGACATAAAAACGTGTCATTATCCTCCCCTATTGGTACATTTTCGGAAGGCTTTTTTGGTATGCAGTTGACATGAAAAATTCGGACGCACTTACAGCATTTAATTTTATTAATTTCTCTCACATGTCGATCACATCTGTTACCTCTATTTAAAGATATATTTTCAATGGTATTAATCGATGATTCTATGGTTAAATCTCCCAATTAGGCATTTGATGTGCTAGGCTCATTTTCTTTTGCCTGCTTTCATACTCTTTCCTTTTTCCAATCGTCGTTTTTTTTTCATCCCTTACTTGTTTTTTTTAGCCTTTTTTCATCTTCGAAACGGATCTTTTCTCGTGCCTTATTTTCAAGGGTTTTTTGGTACTCTTTGGAAGAGATATTAAACATGCGTGTTGTTTGTTTCTTACATTTCCGCTTAGGTTCTGCAAGCCGAATAAGAAAAACTTTTTCCTAGTTTTCTTATCGATGTCCTCAGCACTTGGGTCATCGTTATGTGTCAAAGGCGATCTATTTATTGCTGAAGAGCATGCTTTTGACATAACTTCAATTCCTGCGGAAGCAATTTCGTCTACTGCAGTTGGCATTATGAATGCATTTGCGACTGAATTTTGTTCACGAATTAGATCTTCAGTGGAATTCAAGGAAATTTGCGAAACGTCTTCAGTGGTAAGAGTGGTATGCTGTTACGAAACGATGTAAGAATTGGTTTCACGAGTCGTAGTTTGTTCGACGGATGCATTTGATTTAGAAACTTGTTCTTTAATTTCATCTTCAGAATGATGCGAACTGTGCTGAACTTTTTCGTTATATCCTGCTGTTTGTTTTGATTCACAAAATTCCCAGATATTGAATGACGTTAAAAGCTCCTTGTTTTTATTATGTTCAACAATTTCAGTAAGCCTTTTCAACTTTTCGATTGTTTCTATCCCGACAATCTCACGGCAAAATTCTGTTTGTTGACTGGTTCTCCTATATGTTCTATTCCTCCAAACATGCACAGCTGCCATCGACAGTTGTTTAATAGGTCTAAAGAGTGACCTTAAAAATCCCTTTCTCCCTAATTCACAAATCCAGCCTTCCAAATACTGCTCCTCTTGGTTTTGAAAGATGTGGATTTGGTCCAAAATTTAACTTTTTGTTTGAATGGGTCATCTTGTAGTGGAAAGGTGCTTATTGGAATTCCATATTTTTTTTTATGTAGCCCTTATGCCTGCCCCTGCGATGATTTCCTCTAAGACCTTGTCCGGTAGTTCATCGGTATAAAGTAATTTTTTGGCATTTTGAAAGATCTTAAAAAAATGTTTTAGTAATTGGACCATGCCTTGTTTTAGTTATTGGACACCCGTCCAATTACTGAACGCATAATGTGAGTGAAGTGATATTTTGTAGAATGGCTCTAATTGACGTATCATTAAGGCTCACCAACGTTCATGAAGATCAAAAAAATTTAAGCGGAGACAGTATTAGGACAGGGCGTTCAATTACTAAAACATTCATAAAATTTGTTATAGTAATTGGACACCAAAATTGTGAGGTTATTATTCATATTACTGATTAAATCTCAACAAATATTCACAGTATGTAGCCCTTTGCAACCTTTCTTAGGTGTTTCTTCCAAAAATTTATTGAACTTGTATGAAATAATCATCAATATCAAAATCATGTTGCTAAAAAAATACATATTTTAACGGTTTTAACACGACTTGAAATCTGAATGAAGTTTTATCAATGGTGACATCTGGTGGTAAATATTAGAAAATGCAGCCGTATAAAGGAGAAAGCAAAGTATAGATTGGTCTCTCTCACACTTACAGGAATGCTGAGATAGTCTTGTTTTGAAGGTTTAAAGTTGAAGCGTCCAATAGATAAAGCCTGTCCAATTACTATAGCACCCACCCTAGTAGAATATCGAAAATAAATAAATTAACTGGTTTTTGATCTTATGAAGTCGATACACTAATTATAACTAAATGTAGAATCATTAATTGTTTACTTTTATAGTAGCATGATATAAATAACAATGGAATTTCCAAAGGATTTAGTCGCCTAATTCACGGGAATAACCGCCATTGGAATTTATATATTTTGTTTCGCAGCGTATAATTATTAAGTATCGTCTGAAATGTTGTTTTTAGAATCCAGTTTAATGTATTTCCGAAAATCGAAATTTTCGAGGGTCGAATAAATAATAAGAAATGAAAAATATATATACATTAATAATATAATGGTGGAGTGTCTTTCGAATTTGGGATTTTCGGAATTTTTACTGTACGTTCGAAATTTTGGAAGTGCACTTGGTATTTGTTCGACTATAGTTAGTTAGTAAATAACACTTTTTTGAAAATGGAAAGGGGCAAACTCTCGAAGAATCACTTAATCTGACTCTAATTTTCAAGTTTAACCATTAAAAATTTAAACAAAAGAAAAAGGTACCCATTGTAAATATAAAGAAAATAATTTTCTGATAAATATATATATGTATATATATATATATATATATGTATGATGTATTTATCATATATGTTATAGTATTATTATATCATAGATAGGTACTTTCTCGCTTCTCTGAATTCTTGACATATCAGTTCCAATTTAAAAAACGACACTTAACTTTAAAACATATTTGAGTTCATTGAACCAAAGTTATAATCATTTATCCCCCGCTACCGTAAATAGTATTTTTGATTAGATAAGCGTCCATTATACACAGTATTATTTGTCAAACTTTCAATCATGGAAGTGAATGTGAATCAAGGAAGAAAATATATTTTCCGTTGTTTCTATCTTTAGGCGAGCATTTATATTTATTTTTTTATTATGAATACAGCAGAAGATTCTTCCCCAATTGAGGTATTTTAAAAAACTGTGTGATTTGGGAAGAGGGAAGAGAGGGCAGATGAAGGTTGCTGGCTGTTCAGATCTGGTCACTATACATGGCTGGTTTTGTGGTTTTTCACCAGGACAAAAGTTATTATTACTTTGATCTTCTAAGGCCTAGCTGTTTCGCAGAAATTCATGTCCGACAAAGTCATCAAATGGCCATTCAGCGTCATTTATTTTTTGACGGTTGAAAGCCGCTTCTAGGTGTGTTCCAGTTTTCTATTACATTGTAATAAGGTGACAAGCTTAAAACCCGTCTAATCACAGGAGACCCAAGTTGTCCCAAAACATCATACGCCGCGCCGCCGTTATACTAACAGGATACCCAGATTGTCCAAGAGCGACTGTGCATTATTAAAAGTTAGATGTATCTCTTCCTGTCATGCGAAAGAAATAATGTTTCTCATTGCCTTGGGTTTATACGGGCTATAAGCTATATTGTTCAGATATTTTGCAAACCCGATCATAAGTGACGGTTTTATTTTGCATGAATTTGTGACGTAACAAACATTTATTTAAAAAATAAAATTGTATGAATGTGATAAAATGTGAGATGACAGTTTTACAACTACTTTTGTTAAGAAAGGGAACCTGTATTTAAAATTTAAGTTTATTCTATTTTAAGTACTTTAAGTCGAATATTCGCAGGTATGCATTTTTTAGTCAATATACATTGAAAATATTAAAATTTTAATATTTAGAAACAAAAATGTTGATTTCTAATAAATACACCGGAAAGATTATTTTATCTTTATTTTAGAACGATTTTTGTTTTTGCAAAAGGATTGAAAATAACTAATAAATAGGAAAATTTAAAATGCATGGGAAGAACCAGGAATTTTGGGCGCAAACCTTGACAGGCAAAAGTATAGAGATATTAAGAGTTAACAACAGTTGAAAGGTTCCCGTTAAATACCGATTCTAAGTCCGTTTCAGCTTTTGAACAAATTGTGATCTGCAGAAGAAGACAACTATCATGTTGTTATGCTTATCAGCTTATTACAATTTGTTGGAAAGCTAAAACGCACCTAGAATCGACGTTTAACGGTAACCTTTTAAATAAAATAAAAATAACAAGGAAATCGCCCTAATGGGCTCTCCTCACGACCACTGCATGTAGTGACTGCGGCAGTGACTGCAGAGAGTGTGGGTTTGAGCGAACTAGCGCTGTCTCGTTCTAACGGCCCTTTAAAAAACGAGACAGCGCTAGTTCGCTCAAACCCACACTCTCTGCAGTCACTGCCGCAGTCACTACATGCAGTGTCGTGTGTAGGCCGCTTAAAAGCAATTAAAATTTCTGTGAAACACTGGGCCTAAGCAATGCAGGTACAATTTTTTTTATTCACGCACCGGATTTAAATGTCTGGGTTAAATTTTCCCCATAGGAAAAACTAAACCCTTTCACACACTTCCCAAATGATCATCTAGTCAATCCACGATATGCTTGCACTATATAAGTATTATAAATACAAAACAATACAAGAGCAACATGTCAACCTACCAGAGACCAAATGGGAAAAAAATTCACCGACTCCAGATATTTTCATATCAGAGGGTTCGGCTCTGTGGAATTCCTAATTGAACCGAAAACTCCTACTGATCCCTCAATATAAATATTTAAAAAAATCTTTTGTAATCCTACATGTATTTAAAATGACTGATTTTTGCATTTTTATTTTTAAATTCTTTGACAAATCTAATATGCCTAAATTCTGAATCAGAGATCTAGGTATAATGCCAGTAGCCGAAATAACAAATGCTAATGTTTTTATAGTCGGAGAATGCCAAATTTTTTTAATCTCATTTCCTAAATCTGTGTATTTTCTTATTTTTTCAGAAACAGTTTTTTGAATATTACAGGAATTTCGAATAGCGACATCAATGATATAAGTTAAAACGGTAATAATATTATATTAAGTTTAAACGGTAATAACATCAATAATATTATACATATTAGTTTATTGAATTAATATTATTACCCGCATTATTAATATTATATTATATATCTATATTTTAGCAAGATCGGTCCGCTGTACTCAGCTGTCTTAATTAACCTACTACGATATAATAATTAGAGACTTTAAAAAAATCTTATCATGGTTAATTTTTTGGTATGAATATTTTTTATTAAGAAGTTGATTAAATTAAATTTGGTTTGATAATTTGATAACACGATACCTGTAATCTCAAATCAATCATCACTAGAAACCATTCAACGACAACAGGTGGTACTCTCACCTGTTCATTTAAAGGTTAGAGTTCAATGCTTGGGTTTAATTCCTTTAATGACTCATTTGACGGCATAAGGTGGTTGACGGGTAAGGTTCTCGACTAGCAATCCGAAAGTCGCAGGTTCGAATCCTGGCGTGCGCAAATAAATTTTATTTAATTAATTTATGTTATTTCACAATGAAATAATTAAAATTAATGTAAAGTACGTTTACGGCACTTTCAAAATGGAAGATTCTCTCAGTATTGCGCCTAGTGTAGGACCACCATTCAGAATTGAAATGTTCCTTTAAATGGCTTTAGCCGTGTTTGATGACCAGATCCGAATAGCCAGGCACTTCCCCACCTTCCTCTTCCTCATCTCTTTCCAATACCTTTAGCCTCACAACAAACTTCAATGGGGATGCCGAAGTCTCACTGGCTCCAGGTTGGGGGGGCATTTGGTACTCTTGTGCGGTATTCATAAGAAGAAAAAAAATACAAAAAAATATATTGTTTCAGCAACAAACTTTATTATTAAAGTGTGTTTATTTGGATTGAATATTTAACGAAAATTTAAATAAAAAACACACACTACAAAATAATTATTAATTTTGTTACCTACTCTTTTACTACTACTAACTACTTACCGACATTTGTCTCATATTATTTATACTTATCAGTTATTTATATGTACTTATAAAATTTTGAAAATTAAAGTTAATTGAATTCGGATAATTTTACGCACTGCGCAGAAATACAATTTCAAATCACGCATGTAGTATGCACCCATACTCCGTTAAAGGAAAATATTATAATATTTAACACTGAGTGATAATGTCGTTTTTACCATTACATCTCATCTCATTCTATCTTAATCCCTTTATCCTATTTGGGTCGGGGCCTCTAGGCGTCCCTGCCTTCCTCTACTTTTGCAGCCTCCGTCCATAATGAGCTCAGCCTTTCCTCGCACAGCCTCTTGAATTGCTACTTTGTCTGGTGTGGCCCACTAGAAGTCTTCCCTCTGAAATCGCACTCAATATTTTAAACGCAAATCTTTACATTCAAGTAGTTTACAGTTTGAATGATAAAATTACATAAGAGCGGCCAACAAAGGGGCGTAGTTTTTCTTTGAATTCAATTCAAGAGCGCTATTATTATGCCGATAAAAAAAATCACATAATATTAGGATACAATGGAGCCGTGACGATATATTATTATCATTTGCAGGGAGAAAGATGTTGCCATCTCATTGCTTGATAATGTCTTAAATCCCGTGGGCTTCTGGAGAAACAACTCTCACTTTAATGTTGCAAAAAACGTAATGTTAAATAAATGTATCAGAATCTGTAAGATCTCATTCAAAACAATTCTTAGCTATTTAAAAGGGTATTTCCTCGAAAAAATTAAGATGATGAAGGCATTTTTATTTTCATGTAAACGAATAAATTTTATAACCGATTTAAAATGTGCCATTGTTATTTTGCCTCCAAAACGGCACGTTCGTTTTTTGTTCGTGAATATGATGTCGTTGACGTCACACCGGCCAATGTGAGTGTAATAGTATTTTCTGGGTCATACTGATGTTGTAGGCAGTTGGAACCGTGTCAGAATTTGCGGCGTTAACTGGTTATTTAAATCAATAACGACGAGTTTAAATGAAAATATTACTATATTAATATTATATGTTTGTGAAAATTCCCCATTAAACAACACACTGTTTTTCTCAAGGGTTACCCAGAGAGATATCACAAAACTGAATGTTTTTGTTCTTGTTTACAATTATCGCCGAACCCACAATCATAAATCATTCTCACCTTGATATTTTTCCTTTTCAGTACAAAATTTACGTGAGCAATAACGATGCCACACCTTCCCGAGACAACACTTCTTGCTTTATTTGCATTCATATATCTTTCTTGTTTTTTTTTTAAATTTATTTATTTCTACACTTGACATGTAGATACTCTCAGTATGGTCCTGGTGAAAGACCATAATTCAACATCGAAGCGTTGCATGTTGCTTTAAATGGCTTTAGCCCTACTTTTGACCAGAAAAGAAGAGCCAGGTACTTTTCAATCTTTCTCTTTCCCATCTCCTTTCATTACCCTCTCCGTGCGTCCTCACAATGCACTTCAATTGGGGTTGCCATAACTCCACTGCCTCCAAAAAGTTGAGACTCTTGCGAGGCAATCATATTAAAAAAAAACATGTTCCATTCAAAAGTATTTGACTTACTTCAATAGAGAGGTAATAAAATACACATTCGATCGTGCCATAATATCTTCTTGATACAGGTTATTCTTTCTCTAGTCACACATTCGATCATGCTATGATATATTCTTGATACACGTTATTCTTTCTCCAGTCACACATTCGATCGTGCTATAATATTTTCTTGGTATACGTTATTCTTTCTCCAGTCACACATTCGATCGTGCTATAATATCTTCTTGATACACGTTATTCTTTCTCCAGTCGCACATTCGATCGTGCTATAATGTCTTCTTGATACACGTTATTCTTTCTCCAGTCACACATTCGATCGTGCCATAATATCTTCTTGGTACACGTTATTCTTTCTCCAGTCACACATTCGATCGTGCTATAATATCTTCTTGATACACGTTATTCTTTCTCCAGTCACACATTCGATCGTGCCATAATATCTTCTTGATACACGTCATTCTTTCTCCAGTCACACATTCGATTGTGCTATAATACCTTCTTGATACACGTTATTCTTTCTCCAGTTTGTTCATCCACTTTACGCGTTCAAATTACCTTAGAGTATATGTTTCTTAAATTAATTCATTACATTTACATCGGCCTTGCAATCCTTTCGGTCCTCCTCATTTGTGATTCAGTAATGAAACTAGGCTAATGAAGTAACCTTAATTTTTCACACATTTCTTTTGTATTTATGTATGCGATTCTCTTTAGAATATAATGAAACACAGTGGCATACTTAAAATAACAATTTAAAACGATTTATTAAAAGAAATCATTTAGATTTAGTAAACTAAAAGCCAAATCTTTCAACACCAAGAATGACCAAATCCTTTAAAAAAATGTGAAATCTGCGATTCACCATATTTTCATGTCTAATTGATTAAGCGTATCGAAGTCCTGCTTTAATTCGGACTACTCGAGCGTTTTGCATTTCGTCTTTCTGCACATTTGTTTCTTAGGTTCCGGTTCCGGTTAAAGATGGTGCCCGCTTTAACCTTTCGGGCGCCAAAGTAGCCGATAAAATTCAATAAAATCATTTCTCTTCATACGAGTAGCTATTCTGGGGATATTTATTGTAGATTGTATATCAAGTACTTTCATTTAAAAATAATTTTGGAAAGATGGTAAAATTTACAAACACATAATTTTGCAAAAAACAAGTAAATTATTACGAAAAGAAATCAGCTGACATGGCGAAAATTTTTCGTCTGCATATGACGGGATAGTGGTTTAGTAAAAAAATATTAAAATATATGTCATTTTCGGAGAGAATAATTGTACATTCGCCACGCTGAAACGGTAATTATATGATTTTCAAAGTATGCTCCGAAAATTATTATAAACACGTTTTATGTTATTTATAAGTCATCTGAATGAAAGAATTCACAGTGTTTCTCTAAATGCTTTTTAAGATATTTCCCACGAGATTTTAATCTATTTTAAACGTGTCGTATTTTATAAAACATTTTCATAATTTTCGCTGAAATATTACCGTTTTTAATATTAGCACGCTCCCTTTTACATTCGGATTTACATATTTCCTATTCTTCTTTTTCGGCCTTAACGTATTCATATATACCTAAATAATCTATGTGTCATTATTTATAATTATTATTATATTGCATGTGTGCTCGCTAAACACTATACATTTATTAAAAAAATTACGGTACCCACAAATTATCCTGTATTTATTTATGAATTGTCTTAAAATATCTTTTATAATAATACTAGCTGACCCGGTAACGCGTTGCTGTGGCTAACGAAAAACAACGCCATCTACTGGATGGTTACCCAACCTTTATAACCACCCCCATCTGTTAAATTGCATACAAATTAAATCCATACCGCCAGCCCGCGATATTCTCTTTTAATTATATATTTCAACCAATTTACACAAAACCTTGACAAATTATTTTATTTTTTTATTTTTATTTTTTTTATTTTAAATACATAAACGGCTATACTGCCTTTTATAAATAAACATATAATAGAGTACAAAATAATATATAATAGAGTAAGAAAAATAATATCATTACATAATAGTTGTTTTAAACTTTAAAATAACATACAATTATTTTGTGTATCACAACAAAAAAGAACAATGAGAAATATCACATTTCATTTCAACATGTCCATATTGCGTATATAAAGTTACATTATGGAAAAATAATTTTTGAGTGCATGTTTATATTGCGCTAATTTTAAGAAATAAATGTCGCCGATGTTAGCATATTCATTTCCCAAAATGTGTAATCGACTGTTTGGTGAGTAATAATGTGATAATGTATGTGTGTTATTATAGTAGAACGGTAGAGTCAGTCTATTGTTAGCGCGACCAGGGCAATGAAATCGTATTAGTTCTATTAAATCAGGGGTATCCAGGACCGAGTGAATTATTTTATATAATATTAATAGATCACAGATTTTTCTGCGATCTGATAAATTTACGAGATTAGTCCAGTTTAATAACAAATTATAGTCCACGGATTCTCTTGGAATACCTAATTTAAAATTAATATACCTAAGGAATCTATGCTGGACTTTTTCAATCGCTTGAATATGGATATTGTAATGTGGAGCCCAAATCGTAGAATTATATTCTAAAATGCTTCTCACTAGCGTTATGTATAAAATGCGAATAGTATCAATGTTACAAAATTGTTTTGTTATTCTAATAATAAATCCTAAAATCTTCATTGCTCTATTAATAATATTATTTATATGGCTAATAAATGTAAGTTTTGAGTTAAAACTAATACCTAGATCATTTATTGTTTCTACTGAGTTTAATATAATTTTGTCAAGATTGTATTCATAAATGATCGGTTTCTTTATTTTATAAAATCTTATTATTTGACATTTACTAATGTTAAGTGCCAGTTTATTGCATATACACCAATTAAACAAGTTGTTTAAATTTTTTTGTAAAATTATGCAATCAGAAACATTTTTAATTTTTTTATATAATTTTAAATCATCAGCAAATAACAGGATATCAACATCGGAAAAAACGTCTACAATGTCATTAATAAATAAAATAAACAGTATTGGTCCTAAATGGGAGCCCTGTGGCACACCACTAGTGGCAGAAAAGGCATTCGATATTACGTCATTTAACTTTACAAACAGTTGCCTATTTGTTAAATAACTCTCTACCCATTTAAGAAAGTTCCCGGTTATACCCATACTCCTTAATTTATTTATCAATATTTTATGACAAACTTTATCGAACGCCTTGCTGAAGTCAGTATATATCGAATCTACTTGACATTTATCTGCAAAGGCATTCGCTATAAAGTTTTCATATATCAGTAGATTTGTCAGAGTTGATCTATTCTTCATGAAACCGTGTTGAAACCTTGTTATAATCCCATTTAATTTTAAAATAATTTTATCCAAAATAATTTTTTCAAAAAGTTTTGGAATAGTTGACTGTATACACACAGGTCTATAGTTGCGTATATCGCATCTGTCACCTTTTTTAAATATGGGTGTGATGTAACTATTTTTCCATGCAATTGGAAAATATCCCGATGACAATGACATATTAAAAATTAAATAGAGGGGATACGACAAGGCATGTATACAGTGTTTCAATAGAATTGGTGGTATTTTGTCAGGACCCGAACTTTTTTTTACATCTAATTTGTTAATATGGGTTTTAATTTCATTTATATCTATGTGAATGTTAGAAATTTGTAAATTGATGTTAGATGAAAAAAAAGGAATTTCACTATTATCAATTGTGTTGTCGTATACATCTTTAAAAAATGAAGCAAATAAATTAACAATAGTTTCTGCATTATTTTCATTTATGCCGTTATAAAATATGCTAGCAGGTATATCTATTTCATTTCTTTTTAATGACTTTGAGTACTTCCATAAAGTGTTGATGTCGTTATTTGCAATTGAATTTTCCACATTATTTAAGTATTCTTTGTAACAGTTTTTAGAAAGATCATGACATTGGCGTCGAATTGAATTGAATTGAATATAATCTTTAATTGATTTAGAATTTTTGTACTTTTTATGTATTTTCTTCTTCAATAGAGTCAAGTCAATTAAATCTTTATTGAACCACTGAGAGAAAACATTATTTTTACATTTAATGTAAGGCACACTTTTTTCTATGATATTGTGAATTGTTTTATAGAATACGTTGATATTTTCGTTAATATTTTCTTGTTTTAAAAAAGTCCAATCAGTAGCATTTAAGCATTCATTAATATGATTAAAATCAGCTTTATTAAAATTGTGAAGTGATTTTTTGCACTGTAGATTTGGTATTTTATTTAGTGATACGCTAATATTTAATGGAGGATGATAGTTATCTACAGGTAATATTATTTCACTTGATTTTACTACAGTTACTGAAGTATCACTTGAAAATACCAAGTCCAGTATTTTGTTATAACAATTTTCAATTTTATTTAATTGTGTTAGATTTATAAAATTTGACATGTTTATAACTTCTTTGTTTATAGTTGACAAGCCAGCGTTTTCTATACCTGTCAATTCCATAAAGTTTTGATTCCAAATGATGTTCGGAAGATTAAAATCGCCAGTTATAATTATTTTTACTTTTGGATATTTTAATTGTAAAATTTCAATATCTTCAAAATGCTTAGTATAAATACTAATATCCGATTTAGGCGGAATGTACACATTACCCAATAAAATTCTGTTTTTACCTGTATTAATCATAACAAATAATTGCTCTATTTCTAGGTTTTTTGTATTTAACTGTCTGGAGACAATATTTTTCGCTACTGCAATCAGAACTCCACCACCTCTTCTTTTATTGTTTATAATGTCATCGTTTGTAGATTGATTTCTATCCCGGCGGAAAACGTTGTATCTTGACATTCCTAGTTCTGCAGTGTGAATATCCGGATGTAACCAAGTTTCTGTGAAAATCAACACATCAAATATTGAAGTAGTTATTTCTAGTCTGAGAGTGTCCAGTTTAGTTCGAATTCCTCTGACGTTTTGATAATATAGGTAACATTGATTTAGTTTATTGTGTAGTTTTTTGGTGTATGCTGTTGAACGATTTTCGGAATAGAATGAACATATTTTATCGTGAGATTTGTTTCACCGCTATTTTTCCGTTGTTCTAATTCTATTATCAGATTTTTCATGTGATTTCGTTGAGTTATTGTCAAGTCCGGTTTTATCTTTATTCCATCGGTAATTTTAAATTTATTCCGAAGAATGTATTTTACTTGGAAAGAATCTTCAAATTCCACTTTAATTGGTCTGATGACTCCAGGTTTTTTAGCACCAAGTCTGTATATTTTTAGATTTTGTGTTGGTATGTCATCAATTTTTTTGATAGTGGATATTATTATTTTTGAGTCATTTGTCAAATTTTCTTCTTGAGACAACTCACTTTCCGGTACGTTTAGAAAGATTGCATTTTTCGATTTTTCCTTCCTTTCTTCCAATTCCATTATGGTTTCACAAAGGTCTGGAATTTTTTGAGTCGGTTGATTTTGAGACAAGTTTTTGTAAACGGCGAGTTCACCTTCCAACTTCGCCATTATAGCCGCCATATGAGAAATTGAAGCCATGATGTTGTTGGACTCCGGAATTATTTTTGCAATCTGCTCTTTGTTAAATTTATTATTAGGGTTCATCATGACAGTTGTTAGTTTGTCAACTGCTTCCTTTGCAATTGTGACGAAATTAATGGATTCCATATTAATTTGGATATCTGAAACTTTTCGTTAATATTTTTGAACCGCACAGTGTAACACCCCTGATTTATATTGGAATAGGTACTGCACAGGTAAGGTTTAATGTAGGTACCTGCCGCAGAGTTCGCACTGTATTATTGGCATCTTTATGATTAATTTCGCCTTTTGCTTTAAGCAATATTCGAGAATATAATTTTAATAATAAAATTGATATTTAACACTGTAATAGGTAGTATGTTTATGTAATTTTAAATAGCACTTTCTTTAACCTATACTGGTAACTGTTTTAAGCCACTATTATTAGTATAAACACTATTTAATAATGTACTTAAACCTTCCATCTATTGGTGAAAACCACTTGAAAATCCGTTCAGTAGTTTTTGAGTTTATCGTGAACAGACAGACATACAGACAGACAGACCCGGCGGAAGACTTTAATTTATAATATGCAGAGATGAGATGTAGGGAAGAGATAATGAATGCACAACAAAACTACCTTCAAAAACATCTGAACACCTCAGCACAGATTCTCTTTGACAATATAATATTCAAATGAGTTACAATATGTATCACTCTTATTCTTATATTTAATGTTAAACTTAACAAAATGATTCAAAGGGTACCACTAATAATCGGTTAAAAATATTCGAGACAATTGGGAGAATTCTGCTTTAGAATAATTAAAGCTAGTTTTATATTTACGCAGGTATAAAATAAGCAATCAGAAAATTTGAAGTCTTAAATTAGCGGGCAAGTGAAATAATCTTTAAATCTCTTTTTATTTCCACTATAAATTGACCCTTGTAACCCATCGAATCCAATAAAACTTATATAACCAAAATCAATAATCAAATTAATAACAATAATCTAACAGGGCCTCACGCAAAATACTGTACAGTGAGCATGAATTAGCGAAAATAAAAATTGTTCAAGCGTCAATCGAAAACTTGCCGATTACTATAATTTTATTTCGCTAGGTAATAATCCAATATATTTTTTACTTTAGGCATTCACAAGTATGAACTTTAATATGACTTGTACGAGTAGGTAAATTATTTTATATGATTTTCACCTTATGTAAGCAAATGATGTAATTCGTCATCGAAAAATAGTGTTAAAAAATTACCGTAATTCTCTCACTGTTTACAGGTCGTACAGAAACGATTGTAGTCGGATAATAAACTCGGGTATTGTAAGTAAATATGCATTAACCTAATTGTGTGATAAAGTGGCTTTTAGAACAACTTGACTTTTGTTTTGTTTCGTTGGTAAAGTTGATGAAGTACACAGGAGCTAACATGTTTCCAAATGACTAACAGTCTCTCTCAGTGTTTTGAAATAATATTTTTAGCATTAAGACTTCATTATTCTTTGTAAAACAGTTAACTGAAATTTTGTTTCTTGGGTTTTTTAGATGTTTAGATTTCCACACATTTTATTTTTATCCGTTTTACATTAAAACTATAAACGGAGGCCATAAGGAAAATAATTTCTTTCAGGGCCTAAGTCATATTTGGGGATGTTGTGTGGAGGGTCCTTTAGTCTTTAGTGGAAAGGAAGAAGTGAAACTGGGTCTTCATGAGATCCATGTTGTAGAAGGAAGGAAATACGGAGACCGGCAAATCGTTGCAGAGCCGAGCTATTGAACTCAAGAACGAATCGTAGAAATGACCCGTTCTCATGTGACAAATGTTAACCAGGGCTGGGCAAAATACATGCTTTGGTGTAATTAAAATACAATTTACAAAATAATTTATCACATGTATTTAAAATACGAAATACAAAATACTTTCAAATCATGTATTTGAAATACAAAATACAAAATACAGTATTTTAACCATTTTTTAATTTCAAATACAAAATACAAATTACAAAATATAAAATACAAAATACATTTGGTTTTGGTAGAACCTTTGATTGCAATAAATTGTCGTAAGTGCCCTTCCTTACCTAAGGGTGCACAGAAGAAAAGCTGAGCAGAGTGAAACAGAGACGTGCAAAAATTGACCAATCATATTGCTCAGAAGACACGTCTCGTCTCCGTCCACTAGTAAAGTTTTGTGGTATAGGACCCAGGTTTAGATAATAATAATTATTATTTTAATAACACTAGCTGGTTCCCGGCATGCGTTGCAAAAAAATATTGTTTCTCCCTGCATGTCCTTTCCCATGCATCCCCGTTCCCTCCCGCATTCCCCTTCCACCTTCCCCGTCTACCTTCTCCCCCCCTCCCGCTCCCCCGTCCCGCCAACCCCCCTCCCGAGTTCCGTATATTCAGTCCCAGTACATTCTGTTTTCAAACAACTCGCGTGCCATTTATTACAATTTTTTATACAAATTTTCATTTTTCACATAAAACTAATATTCATTTTTGTATATTATAAGAACAATTAATCAAATCTGTTACCTAACATAGTTACCAATTTAAAATATCTGTAATTTAAAAAGTCCATAGACATTTCTTTTGGTACAAAAAAAAACAGCTGACTGCTAAATTCAATTTAATCGCGCGAACTGTCAAACGTGCGAAGTTAAAATAGTCGTTAAGTTTTCTTAAATCATCAAATTTTCTGCGTAATTTTCTCAATTTTTCTTTCCACAAGAACCTTCTACAAAGTACTAGAAAACTTAAAAAAAGAAAAAAATAGATAAAGTTATTCTGAAGTTATGGCGTGACCAAGGGAAGGAAACAGGGATTCATTTTTTGTACACATATGGATGACATTTGTATAGCGCAGTTTTGTGTTATTTCACTTCAAGTGCGCTCTACCATAATTAACTTAAAAACAATCTAGTATTCATTCAAACTATTCCTGTAGTGCTTTATCCAATACAAAGCAATGACAAGTATAATACAATAATACGATACAAAATGTACAACAACAGTACTATCATATCACAGGACAATAATAATAACTAGCATGACACATAAAAGGTACTGTATATTACAAAGCAATGATAAGAGAACTACAAATAACCATTAGTAAGAGTGCTACAGCACAGGACAATAGGACAATAGTACAGGATTCTAGAATTTTAAGTCTATGTATTATCTTTGTCAGTTTATTTTTCATTATCATTATTAAGATCGCTAAATGTATTTGAAAATGTATTTTGAAGACATAAGTATTTGAAATACAAATTACAAAATACCTCAGCATCAGGTAATTGAAATACCAATTACAAAATACATTTTTAGGAAGTAATTGAAATACAAATACAAAATACGTATTTGTATTTCAATTATGTATTTCAATTACAAGTAATTCAAATACTGCCCAGCCCTGATGTTAACTATACACAAAGGTATGTGTGGCAGTCGGTATTTAATTATTTATTAAAATAAAAGAGACCGTAAACAAATTGCAGTGTTTTTTATTTATTAATTAAATTACACATACAAGCATCGATTGCATACGTGTTAAGTGGAGAAAATTGTCGTTTTATAAGATTTATTGTATACATTTAAAAATTAATAAATTTTTTGTTGTTCGTATTTATTTATTTCTTTAATAACAATTTCACTGTCTAAATTTGAACATTTTCGTCTAAATGTGAACATTTTTCACTATATACAACCCACGAAACATAAGAATGTTATAAGATCGGCTGATATCCGATTGATAAAATTGATGATTATTTTTATTCGGCCATTTATCGAACGCCTGAATTATTTCTTCGGTTTATCACATCGTGAGATTAATGTTCTACACGGGTGCTAGTGAAATGACTACCATTCTACCTAACATTCTTTCTTCCGATAAATGACTATCATTCCGACTTACAAGAAGTGGTTTAAAGTACTTAATCCCTCTCTAATCGCATATTAGCCAACGGCGGATTTGAAATAACGCGTTTACCTTCACGAGCACCTTATTTAAGCCACGTGAATAACTTATTTTAGGGCTGGGCATTATTAGATAAGTGATAAATATAAGTCAATTTATTAAGGTTTTATAAATCTGCAGTTCCATTAAATCCATCACAATTTGGATTGAATGTCGACCAGGGAAATTTGAAATGCTGTAAAGGACAAAATGTTAATTGTTCTGGAGACCGAAATGAAAGTTTTTTATTTTTCCAAAAAGTTATGTCTTCTGTTTTTGTAGCCCAATCATTACAAGTTTAATTATAAAATAACCTTGAATAATTCTTTCAGGATTCTAAAATTTTTTCGTGAATACTTAATAACAGTATTTGATTGATTTTTAGTTTTTCAGAAAAGAAATCCTCTTAAAATACACGTCGTAAAAGACATTTATTTTCCTAGAAATATTTCGAAGACGCAAATCCAAAGAGAAACATGACATGAGAGATGACATATTTAACTAATTTTTGGATTTATTGTCCTGTAAAGCTTTTAAAAATTCCGCTGTCAATGTTATTGTTTTCTTTATTAGTGTTCCTGGTCGTGTAATCTTTACATTTTGTTGTAATGCACTATCTTTCCTTAAATTTATCTGTTTACCTACCTTTCGTATGATGTTTACTAATTATCTTTTTATAGTTTATCTTTTGTATTTAATAACTGTCTCTGTATTATAAACTTGTCATGTAAAAGCCCATCAGGATGTTGAAAAAAAATCTTGGTTACTTTGGAGAGCCGACATGTTTATCATGGGGGATTTATAGAACGTAAAATACATTAAAAAACTGGTAAATCGACATACAAATGCGTTTTTAGGACAGCAGAACAGCATTTAATTTCATAGTTATTGAATCATAGATCACAATGCGATAGTTCTTGAATCAAAGATTTCTCGATACTAGTTAATAGTCATAGAACTCATAGATACTAGTTAATTAATAGTCTCGATAGTATATAAGTCTCTTCTGTCAAGGGGCTTGTTTGAAGTATAACAATAACTTACTCAAACTGCTCCTTTGATATTTTTAATAACCTTGATTATTTTTTTTAATATCGAGCTCTTTCAATTCCCGCATGGTTTCATCAACTACGGTATTTTCAGAAGCGCAAACACCGCGCACCGGCTAAAACGGTTATTTCTTCATGAGCTAATCTTTCACTTGTTCGTTTGAAGACATAAGTGCGCAAAACAACATCATTTTTGAAATAGAAAGCACTTTCCCTCTTGTAAAAATAATGACCGAGTCAAATGTAATATGAATTCAGATTTGTTACGTAGTTTAGTAACTACAATACTGGAGTATTACGTAAATGTGAGAATTAAATGCATGGCTACCTCTACGGATTGTTTATTTCCGAGTTTGAACTCTGGGTCAATGTTTCGTTTCGAATTTGTTCATTTTCCTATACATTATATCAAAGATTAATGACATTAGATGTCAGATAGCTTATTAATAGCGGGAAAGCTCTAATTGAGTCGTTTTTTAATCTATATATATAAAAATTTAGGTTCCATATGTTTGCGTACGCTAATATCGGAAAATAATCGATGGATTGACTCAAAATTTTTACGGAACATTGCATTTTAGCAGAAGAGCGTTTATAAATAATTTTTAATTGGAAGTTCAAAAGGAAAAGGATAATTTTATGCGTTTTAAATTGACTCATAATTTGTCATAGTAAACAACGGAATGACAGTTCTAGACAGTGTTGCCACTTTATTAATTTTATTAAAAGTTACAAAAATTTATGATACCTACAATTAGGAATTAAAAGAATTTAATCGGATTTAAAAGTGGAATTATATCTAACAAATTATATTACAATTTTCACTCATTTGTTTTCTCTGTGCGTTTTAAATTTACTCACAATTGTACTGAATGTCAGTTCGTAACTTTGCAAAACCTAAAAAAAATCGGATTAACAAATCGAATTATATGTGACAAATTTTCAAAGGGTCAAAAAAGTGTAACTGTGACCAGTTGATTGATGTGTAAGTTTTTTCAAAGTTGATCATCATTCGTGGGATGCCTCGCTCACGTTCAAACATAGGCTGTCGTACTCAACACGCAAACGCAGATCATCAGAGAAGATCAAACCCCACTGATCAAGAACGTTTAGACGATAATGAACATGTTCGTGTTAGAATTATTCAGAGGCGAGCAGAAGAACTGGCGAATCGTCGGGAAGAAAGACTTAAAAGCTTACGAGTAGAAGCGCGAAGAAGACGAGCAGCACATTCATCTCAACAACGTCAAGAAGAAATAGATCAACGCCGAAGACGAATGCAAGTGCAACTTTTGAATAACCATGCTTCGTACCATCGAATTGCTTTTTCATACGAACCAGATATTCAATACAATACCTCATGTAAATTTGTTCAAATCGGTAAAATGGATAAAGTTTGTCCACACTGCAAGGCGATGAAATTTAAAGGAGAAACTCAAGGAATGTTTTGTGCGAGCGGCAAAGTGAAGGGAATAAGTTCGGTTTATGTCCGAAATTCCTAAAAAATAAAACTAGTTATTTTTATACTAATTTGGGGTCGGGGAATCCGAATCTGAAAGAATTAGGCGGCGGCAAGCAATATTAACAGAATTACACGACTTTAAAAAATTTTATACACATACAGGAAAATAGCCATTTTGGAAGCATTTTGATTCCTAGAAAATCAAACTAGTTATTTTTATACTAACTATAGGCCGGGGAATCCGAATCTGAAAGAATTAGGCGGCGGCAAGCAATATTAACTGAATTAAACGACGTTAAAATTTTCTATACACACACACATGAAAATAATCATTTCGGAAGTATTTTGACACACGCAGTACAAAGATCATAGAAAAACAAGAAATATACAAAAACATGTGCCGGCAGTGTTACCAGCTCTCAAAAATATTTATCTCTATATCAATAATTTCCGACACGATAATTCTTCACATAACACCTGATGAATTACGACTATCTCAACGGCGTATTCTTAAACCAAAAGTATGAAAATTCGTAGTCTTAAAAATGCGTAACCTAACCTAACCTAACGTTAGGTTTGTGTAACATGGTTTGTGCCCCTTTATACCGCCTGCTCGCGTCCCTAACCTAACCTAACCTAACCTAACCTAACCTAACCTTACCTAACCTAACGCTAGGTTTGTGTAACATGGTTTGTGCCCCTTTATACCGCCTGCTCGCGTCACGGCAAAAAAAATCCCTGTTTTCAAGTAGTTTAGCGGCTACGCTAGGTTTGTGTAACATGGTTTGTGCCCCTTTATACCGCCTGCTCGCGTCACGGCAAAAAAACATCCCTGTTTTCAAGTAGTTTAGCGGCTACGCTAGGTTTGTGTAACATGGTTTGTGCCCCTTTATACCGCCTGCTCGCGTCACGGCAAAAAAACATCCCTGTTTTCAAGTAGTTCAGCGGCTACGCTAGGTTTGTGTATCATGGTTTGTGCCCCTTTATACCGCCTGCTCGCGTCACGGCAAAAAAACATCCCTGTTTTCGAGTAGTTTAGCGGCTACGCTAGGTTTGTGTAACATGGTTTGTGCCCCTTTATACCGCCTGCTCGCGTCACGGCAAAAAAACATCCCTGTTTTCGAGTAGTTTAGCGGCTACGCTAGGTTTGTGTAACATGGTTTGTGCCCCTTTATACCGCCTGCTCGCGTCACGGCAAAAAAACATCCCTGTTTTCAAGTAGTTTAGCAGATACGCCGGGTTTATGTAACATGGTTTGTGATACAAAAGAACGTGCCCCTTTATAACGCCTACTCGCGTCAAGGCATAAAAACTCCACAATACTAGTTGGTGTACCTTCCTAAAATATTTGAGAATCAATTATAAAAAATAAGTACTTAAAATATAAACATGTTATTTTACGTTATAAATATTAGTGCTTAATGGCAACACTTAATTTTGTGTGGTAAAAACATCTATGTTATCGTGTTTTTCTATGATCTTTGTACTACATGTGTCAAAATACTTCCGGAATGATTATTTTCAGGTGTGTGTGTGTATAAAATTTTTAAGTCGTGTAATTAAGTTAATATTGCTTGCCGCCGCCTAATTCTTTCAGATTCGGATTCCCCGGCCCATAGTTAGTATAAAAATAACTAGTTTGATTTTCTAGGAATCAAAATGCTTCCAAAATGGCTATTTTCCTGTATGTGTATAAAATTTTTTAAAGTCCTGTAATTCAGTTAATATTGCTTGCCGCCGCCTAATTCTTTCAGATTCGGATTCCCCGACCCCAAATTAGTATAAAAATAACTAGTTTTATTTTTTAGGAATTTGGCCCATAAACCGAACTTTACCCAAGTGAAGCTTGATATGTAGCAATCTGCTACTTCTGTTAGGGTGCTTGAGAATGCCATTAATATTGAGAGTAAGATTGAGATTCGTACAGTGTAAACCATCGCAGTGGTCAGCTTAGTTTCCTGGGGAAACTTAAGGGCGCCAAACCCTGTCGGACGACAGGGTATGCTGAGCTCCGCGGTGGCCTGAGTACTCGTCCTCAGAGGTGGGCATATAGTGCTTATTCACAAGTAGCTCTACATAAATGAAAGGCAAGTTCTTTCGAAATAACAAGGTCATCTATTTCATTAATAGGATTACATATACAACTCACTTACCCCCATCATTGACCGTTTTCGAAATACCTAAACTACCTAGCTAGTTTTCTGCGGAGGAATGGAAACGCCTTCCTCCACGGGTCCGTGTCTGCTGCAGCGCGGGCGGCCAGCCTGCCAGCCCCGTCTCTCGGTCAAACCACGGCCGAGGATCGTCCAGTTCCTCACCGATCACCACCGGTGTCCATCCATCCGTGCGCTAACGCGTGTACCACGGCGCGCGCGGCAAAGTAAGTAAAGGGTCCTTCCCTCAAATACGGAATTCATCCGATTAAATATATGTCACAGCTTGTTCCCGACATTAAACAGGTTCAAAGCGAGCGAGGATTGCCGGCCGTTAGCCTCGATTACTCTCGATACGGAACTCCACTTCCGTGTGCACATCGACACGCGTTTTTTAATAACTTCGGGTGCGATTATAAATCACGTTTACACGTATTACTTGAATCGGCCACTATATGATTATCCGACATTTTCAGGATAAGATGCCTCAATCAATATTAAGGGAACATTTGTTCCGGTCGACTTTAAATAAAAAGAAACTCACATCGTTTCAAACTAGGCACTGTGACGTTCCCACCGGGTCTGCGCCCAACTAGGCCCTGTGGGTAAGTAATAATGTTTTTCTACCTATTCGCGCCGATATATGGCTGTCAAAAAAACCCCATTGACAATAATTAAATTAATTATCAGTACTTGATTACAATTGTTATTTGAATATTATATATTTTCATAACAAGCTACCTGAAACTGATCAGCCAATAGCACCACTGATAAATTTGTTGCAAGGAATTACTGATGATTCAAAACATTTCCTCAAAAATATTAGAAAATACAATTTATGTTTTCAGATGACTTCATTTGCGCTAACGTTATAACAGAAAGTTTTATGCCGACGTTTAAAATTCAGGGACAAATTTACCATAAAGCTGGCTCTTTGCTTCCTTTAGTTCAAAAGACTTCAATTTCCAATACGCCTTGCCTTCGCTATGACTATCAATAAAGCGCAAGGACAATCTTTGCAAATGTGTGGTTTGAATTTAGAAAACGACTGCTTTTCTCATGGGCAATTATATGTGGCGTGCTTCAGGGTTGGTAAACCCTCTGATCTGTATGTTTATGCTGAAAATGGACAAACAAAAAATAAACACAGAAAAAAAAGTTAGTACAATGAATTATTATTCGTATCGAATTATGGTAAGTGAAAATAAAGATAACCATCTTCTGAAATGCCGTCAGCTCTTCCATCAGTACATTGCCGACATGTACGCGAAAATAGAATCAGAACGACTACTATTCATTAGGCTCAATCAAAAGAAACTAAGATCAGAAGAATACATACATTTGAGAGATGCGATAAGAAATGATGATGATGTAGTAGTAGTAGTACTCATTTGTACAACTTTTTCAGTTTATTGTGTTATATACGACATGCTTATAATTATACTCCTGAATAACTAGATCTATAATAACGTGATATTGTAAAAGCCTTTAAGGTCTGTGTTGCGGCGGGTAGCAAATGTTACCTCTCAATGGATCGAGGGATCAAATGCTGCCGTATGTTGTGGACTGTATGCGGTTCTTATCTACATATTTTATTATGTTTTAATCGCACTTACCCAGACTGCTTCCCTCTTCGTTCAGTGTTCACTGGAAAGGTAGGTATGTTAGTTTGGAGAGATTTTGGAAGGGAATGGCGACTGGGAATGAACGTTTAATCGCGAAACAATAAGCGAGAATATGTGACGCGTGACGATGGTACTCGCGAATAGCTGCGGTTTAAGAGTTCCGTTTGCGGTTTGATTACTAAAAAGTAAAAGCGGTGCGGTTCTTAGGACTTGTGTCCCTTGCGGCGAGGCGAATTCAACTGAACTAATTATGGCAGAGGGCATACAATAGGTATTTTAGAAATAACCACATGTAACAATAAAGGCGTGAACAGTCTGAAAAAATAAATAATTTTTTAAAATTTACGAATGTTTTTTTTTTCTTAAATTTTATACTACAGTATAGTCACAGCAGATATTCAATTAAGCAATGTGTCTTCTTAGAAAATGCACAGTTGCTAGAATTTTTTTGCTAACTCCTATAATAATTAAAATCAGACAAAGCCACAGCGAAGCGTGGTCGGGTTCAGCTAGTTAATTATAAAAATAAAGTCGTCTGTATTGTAAAAATTAAGGTTAATGTGCCAACACGTTGATGTCCAGGAAATCTCAACAGATGAAACATCCGTACGATTTTTTTAAACTACAATTTCTAGTGGGCAGATTTCAGATTTTGCGTGCTCGACTGCCGTCAAGGATTTAGTTCCCACCTTCTTACGAGTATGTGCACAGTTTCACTTTCTGATGATCGTCAGAAATTTGTATGTGTTCACAAATGAAACTTTAAGTCATGAATATTGATTAGTTTCTGAAACATACGTACCGGCGAAATATAGAATAATACAAGTGTATGTATCGTCTTAACCACAATGACAAAACAATTTTTAAAATATTCGAAGTGTTTTGTGGTGATTTTTTCGATAAAATGACGTTTTCGACAACATCTCTTAACATTTCACCTTTTTTTGGTGTAAAAGCCTAAACTCCTCAAAAAACTTATTTTGATTTAAAATTTGTACTGTACATTATACAAGGATTACTTACATATAGTCCGATGCGTAAGTATACGGGGAACATAAAAACTACAAAGAACCAATAAATAAATCTTTCTCAATAAATAAATCCAAAATCTATCCAATCATTAATATAATTATACACAACAAAAAATGTAACAAAGATGTCTGTAATAATTCATGTACCATATTAAACCATGAAACTAAAATAAAGTACATCGGTGTAATTGTAGACCAACATATGAAATGGAACAGACACATATGTGAACTTGTTAAGCGCATTAGGAAATGTATCTATATATTCATTAGATTAAGAAATATTCTCAAATTAAACAACCTAAAAAAAGTCTATTACGCACTAGTCCGATCACTAAATCAGTATGGAATCATTGGATGGGGAGGTGCATATGAAAAAATTCTAAGTCTGTAAAAGTCTAGACTAGTCCTGTAAAAGTGGTACAAAAACTAATTATTAAAGTAATTTAAAAAAAACAACCAACATTCCCTTCAGCATCATTGTTCACAATTTTATAAGTACCAAAAATTGAAGACCTCTATAAAAAAGATTCAATACTACGAATATTCAAAGAAAATGTAACTAAAAAAATTAAACTTAACTCATCATTAAGGCATAAATTTAACATCCAAATTCCTCTATTTTCAACACAACAAATGCGCCATAATTATATTTATAAAGGCATAAAATATTTTACTAGTCTTCCCGAAGAAATAAAAAAATAACAGATTTCGTATCATTCAAGAAAAGGGTCAAATTAATCTTTAAAAAAATCAACAACCATAACATCACCAATCAAAATGTTATAACTTCATTTCATGTCATATCAAAAATTAACATCACAACATAGTTTATATTTACTGTATACTTTAAGTATGTTATAAAAATGAAATATTTGTAGTTTATATTTATATTATATTTATGTGTAGTTTATATTTATTGAATATTCTAAGTAAAATGTATGTAATAAAAATGAAATAATTGTAACTCCTACGCCAAGCTCAAGAGCTAGTACTCTTCATTGGCGTAGAAATTCATTAAACCATGTTTCTTGTTCCCTTTCTTCATTAAATAATAATAAAAAAAAAACAAACCATTTCTCTCTTGTAAAAATACATGTTACCGATTCCAATAGGTAAAAAAACTTGTCAGTTTACAAAAATGTAGGAAAATTATTTAATACATTACTGGAAAAGATAAGATTCGTTAATAACGTCATAGAATTCAAAATACAACTAAAAAAATAAAGAAAACTATTTTATTGCAAGAATGAAATTTTATACATGAATTTTATATATTTGTGTCGATTATGTATTTTTTATATAATTAAAAATATGGACGTATTTATTTTTAGATTAACTCTCATTAAGTAATTATTCTTACATCATGCATTTATTATCTTGTTTTAAATCTGCTCCTAAAACATTCGCAAACATCCTTTCATATTTTGAGAAACTTTCGTGTTCAAACCAATCACGTTTCTTTATAAATTGCAACACAAAATTACATACCAAAGCTTTCTGAAATAACACAGGAGCTAGTAATAATAATACAAACTGACAGGGAACTGAACAAATAAAGGTAGTAATCATGCGTAGACTTGATACCAAACACAGTTATTTAAGTTAAACGCTTTCTTTCCTACCAATAATGAATGTTATCTATTTCAATCGAGTTATTCGTATCGGCAACTCTTTAACCAGCTCGTTTTACAAGTTCGTTGTTATTCTGGACAGGTCTTGCTTTTTATGTACTTAAATGGCTTTTCTCGACTTGTTTAGTTTTCCATTTCACTGATTGAGTACGTATCGATCCAGTTCCAGATTCCGTATAACACTTTCATTGATTCGAGATTATTTTTCCGAGAGAGAAATATATTTTTTATATGCGACCATAATAGCTATCTCAATAGGGTATTGATTCACATTCTTGGACACTGCAATCATAGCTGGATCATTCTTCAAGAGCATTTAGATATGAAAACGTGACTTTTACTCCTACAAAGATAGCTATAAAAAATCTTATAGTTCATTAAGCTGTTTGCGTAATTTAATAATTAGTTTCGTGGTGAAATAAATAATTTATATCGATGGGATCAATATTTTAATCTAATGTGGGCTTCTGATTCACGACTTCTTAAAAATAAATATCATCTATAACGAAATCTGTCGATGTTTGTTTGATCAGCCAATCATTTAAAATGGTTAGGATTATTTAGTCCAGTCAAGGAAGGAGGTGTAGAATGCGTGACCAGGAACCTAAGCGATTCCTTCAGAAACTAGTTCAAGGTGCTTAGGGTGTGAACATACTAAAAGTCCTGACGTCTAGGTGGTGAGCTAGGGGCGTAAGAAGGGGGAGAAAGGTCCAAATTTTCGGGTTTCCGCTTATATCTCGAAAACGGTGCGTTGCAGAGAATTTTTTTTTACGTATAAGTAAAATCTCATAAAATTATCTACAACTTTTATTCTTTACGTTATTTTCGAAATCCCAGCCGTTTTTGAGTTACACTCTCTAGAAATGTAGATATTTTCGAAAAAAATCATTTTACGTCACACTTTTAATCAAACATTCCTTCATATCGTCTAAAATATTCATCAAAGAAAAAAAAGTTGTAAGGAATTTAATTCTCTTTTAGAACATATTAGGTCCTTACATATGTAATTGGCGTTTTGCCGTACTGGCAACTTTTATCTCAAATATCTTCTCTTTGGTTAGGAATTCCAAATTAAAATTTATACAGCTATTTACTCATATATTTGTGTTTCAAAAATTATAATTAATTTGTTTTTTCCTTAATTGTTTTTTTTCTTTGCGTCACTTAGTTTACAAAATGGAAAACTTGAAGTATCGCGTTATTTACGAGTACGAGTTCCACCGTAGCACCAGTGCTGCAGAAACGGCCCGAAGGATTAATGATGTGTATGGCGACGGTGCCGCAAAAGAAAACACAGTGCGTTTTTGGTTCCAACGTTTTCGTTCTGGAAATTTCGACCTGCAGAACAACCCGTGGACGGCCGGAGACCAAAGTTAATAATGAAGAATTGAAGGCTATTGTGGAAGCGGATCCATCGCAAACCACGTCCGAGTTAGCTGCAGGCTGCGGTGTTAGTGATAAAACTGTTTTAATCCACTTGAAGCAAATTGGGAAGGTGAAAAGCTTGAAAGGTGGGTATCTCACGAATTGAGTGAAGCAAATCAACAAACGCGCGTTGACCGCTAGACCACACACTGCATAACAGACGGCTACCAAATTAGAGGAGCTTTATTTGGAATGTCTAAGACATTCACCGTACTCTCCGGACCTTGCCCCAACAGATTACCATTTTTTTCGAAAATTGGATAACTTCTTGCAAGGGAAAAAATTTAACTCTGATGGGGCAGTCCAAACCGCCTTCAAAGATTTTATTGATTCCCGTCCGAATGATTTTTTTAGTCAAGGGATCGATGAACTACCTGGCAAAAGTGCATAGATAGCAATGGTACATACTTTGATTAAATAAATATATTATATTTAAAAAAAATCGACTTTATGTTCCTCCCATACAAAACGCCAATTTCATATGTAAGGACCTAATATATACATATATAAATTAATCTCCAACAAGTAAATATTTACAGCAATTTTAAATTTTTTAGTAAAATGTCGTCATTTTCAGAAAAAGCTGTTTTTACCTTATCACTGACACAGAACTTTTGTTTGTAACAGATTGTGGTATTTGGACTTGGATTTCATTTATGTTCAGAGTTCCTAAAACAAATAGTTTAATGACTCTAACTTTAAGTTGACGTTCTGTGCAGAACCACATGTTCATCCATGGCATCTTCATCCTCGGTAGTCGATGGTTCTTGCTGAATGGGCTCTACCTTGCCTTCATCGTCGGCCTCGGAATGCTATTGAGGCATCTCCCTTGGCAGTGGAGGCACGCTGAAAAATAGGTCAGCATTGCTTTTCGGCTTCCACATTTGCCAATTGCACAATCTTTGGTGCAGCGGCAAAATATCATTTTCAGAAGGACCTCTGGTGCTGGTAGATCTTCTGTTGTAATTGGCACCAGGGTGTCTCCTTCGGGTTTCCACCCCCACTTTTCTGGGACAGCTCAATCCCGAGCCCCTGCTGAATTGGTAGTAGGTGCGCCGGGAATGCTGTTTAGCTACGCTCTCTGTTGGAGAGAGGGAGCTGATGTCAGATTTCATATTTGCCACCGATCTTGTGAACGACTGGAAGCGGTGTTGGTTAAGGGAGGTCTGTCTTTTTGGCGCCGCATACCATTTCAGGAAGCATTTATTTCCAGCCTCTTCAACCTCGTCGTGAGTAGAGGAGGAGTTGTAAAAGATCATTGCCGCTTGCTTGATGATTTCTGACTCCAAGTACAATTTTGAGAAGCCATCCTTGCTTCTCCTGAAAGATGCAGATGTTGTGTCGCAGTCGGTAAATGAATGTACGAACAGGATGTGTTCAAATCCACGGTACTGCATCTCGTGAGTGGAGAGTGCTATTGTTTTGGTTTTTTCTAGTCCGGATTTTAGTAGCAGAATATCTTCGGTGGGGAATTTCAAAATCTTTCAAAATAAATTAAAGGATTATAGTGAAAAATAAAAATGTAATAATTATATATATATATATACGCGATTGATATTACATAGTTAAGAAAAAATAAAATAAAATTAATAAAGATAAAGAAAAATAATAATAATTATTATTGTGTAGGCAGGGTCACAATTTCACGACTGGTCATTTAAAGTCACCAGAATGGGTTCTTACGAGTGCCACACGAACCACTCCGCCTTTACCCGGGAATATTTACTCAACAACTCCCACCGGCCAATAAAGTGGAGACGCATCTTCTTGATATACCTATACCTACAAGAATGTTATTCGCGGGACTATTCCATTTTTGTCTCATCTGCAGAGAGTGAAGATACTCTATATGCCGCTTCTTCCAGTAAGATTGAACGAGGTGGTCCAAAAGCTCTTTCCTTTCTTAGCAGACTAATACGTTCCTTAGTCATATCATAAGCGGGCAAATGCTGAATCGGAGTAGACATTAGAAAATGAGTTGGAGTAAGAGCTTCTGAATAATGATAACTGCTGAATAAACATAACGGCTGTGAATTAAGTAAAGCCACCATTTGTGTCAGAACTGTGAAAAGCTCTTCATAACATAAAAGTTGAGTACCCACAACCCTATACAGATGCGATTTAATGGATTTAATATTTGATTCCCATAATCCTCCAAAGTGAGGAGCGCGAGGTGGAATCGTCTTCCACCCAATTCTCTGAATGTTAAATTCGTTGCGAAGGACTTGATTAGTTGAATTTCCCTCCAAAAATTTGTATAAGTCATCCAGAAAATTCTTATATATATATAATAGATATATATATAATAGATATATATATAATATTTTTATATATATATATACGCCTTTTAACTTTTTACTCCACTATGCCTAGAAAGGGTTATATTTATCTGTCCGGCAAAATCCACAACAGTATGTGTAAACGCTTTTGCTTCTTGAACACTAGTTGTAGGTAAATCAGCTATTGGCGGTATAGTATTAGAAGGCGCGGTTTTAAAACAGAAATTGCATGCATGTACTCGTTTGCATATTAGGTTTCTTCCCGATAAGATCCAATAACGCTGTCTAATTATAGACATAAGGAGATAAGCACCAGTGTGACAATTCACATGATGGTAAAAATCTATAATTATATCGACAATATGATCCTGTCTTGGCAGAAGTATTGGATGTTTGTTTTCATAAGGTGTATTCGCGTTTTTTAATCTGCCACCTATTAATAGCAATCCATTATGATCAACGAACGGGTTGAATTTTCGATTCGAAAATTCAACCCGTTGAGTTTTCCTATTGCATCTTTTGCGTCGTATTCAAATTTTCATAAGAGTGGATTTTTAATTTAAATGCTTCATAAAATACCGACCAATTCTCTTGATTTCTGTCAAAAGATGGCATATCAATCGCTGGAAGCTTAAAAAATTGGGAATTATACCACCTAAATCTTGCTTCGTCACAATACTTTCGCGTATACTTTTTTTTTTTTTTTTTTACAGTGAATACCGCACAAGAATCTCAACTGCTCCCGTCTGGAGCCAGTGAGACTATGGCATCCCCAATTGGGGTATGTTGTGAGGCTGGAGGTAGCGGAGAGGGGAAGGAGGTGGGGAGGAGGAAGGTTGGGAAGTACCTGGCTATTCAGATCTGGTCACCAAACACGGCTAAAGCCATTTTCAAGCAACGTTTCAATTCTGAATGGTGGTCTTACACCAGGGCGATACTGATAGTATCTTCCACTCTGGAACATGCCGCAAATATACTATATATTATTTTAAATGAATTAATTGTGAAATAACACAAATTAATCAAATAAAATTTATTTGCGCATGCCAGGTTCGAACCCGCGACCTCCGGATTGTAAGTCAAGAGTCTTACCCACTGGACTACGGAGGTCGTCAAACTACAAAGCAGTACTTATTTTCGAATGTATTCCATAAATCGAAATTTATATTATAGTTTGGATCCCTTTTTAAGTGAAGTGAAAGAAATTCATCACAATACGTGTTAAATTGTGAATAATATGTAGCTATATTAACCGTTTGTTTAACGAACTCGTCGGAACTTCTTGTCTCCCTATCTGCAATAATTTTTGCTTTCTCATATAACTCGTTGAGACGATTATGCATCAAATTAATGTTAGATTCCAGTAATTTGATTTTAACTAGATCCTGAGTACCATTACTCGTCGACATGATTAATTCTATGTAGGGATTTTAATACAACAATAATTACAAACGTATGTCGGTACAAACGAATTTAAAAAGTCTTAAAAGCAAATAATATCTATTTGCAGGTTAGTTATATTAATTTTAAATAGCCCGTTGGTAATCCGGCTTGGAAATGGAAATATTAGATAGGTGGGATAACTTCAGGATTTTTACATATGCTACCAACCAAATCTGCGAATGCAATACCCAACCTATAATAATGCGCGAACACACTCTACACCTCCTTTTGGACCATTCATTGACTAAACTAATTATTGTTAAACCATGCTCGATATTGCTCATTTTATATTTGATGTTAGAATTCTTCAAGTCTTAAGAAACGGATACCTAACTACTTTCCTTTTTTAAAACAATTTTTTTCTTTTCTTTTCAGGTTGCAGTTGTAACAGCTAGCCTCATCCTTGTATTTTCCTGTCTGATTGCGGCGTACGAAAAAAAAATCAATCTAGACGACATAGAACAAGACAACTTGAAAAGTGAACAAGCGAACGAGGATAGCAAATCTGAAACAGAACACTCAGCCCAACCAGGCTTGAGAGCTGAACAAAGTTCTCACTACGGAGCACAACAGTCTGAGGTGCAGAACACTATCCAGTATGCAGTTGAAGAACCAAATGCATCCGACCAATCCGAAGTTGATTACCCTGCTCATGCCACTGGAGTTCAACACCAAGAACAACAAATAGTATACAACGGGAACCATCAGTCTACTCCTCAGTATGCTGTTCCACCTCCCCCGCAACATCCTGGACTTCTTCAAAGAATACCCATGACGCTTGTACTGGTTCCACAGATAGACACTTCTTCATCTAACAGCGTTGTTTTGTATGCCAACGATCAACAACAACAACAACAACAATACCAACAAAAAAGTCCAGTCGTAGCCTATCAGCAAGTATACCAAGAAACATCACCTTACGCTCATCAACAGAATGCAATCAATATTGAAACAGCCGAAGAAGGCCAGCACTCCGAGGAACAAGTTCCACAAACCCATTACTTACCATCATCGGTTCAACAAGAAGCCAACTCTCAAGAAATTCAGATACAACATCCACAGTACATCGCAGCTCCCCAATATCAAGAACAACACCAACAGTACGCCGCTCAACCAGAGTACCAGCAGCAACATGTGCAATATGTTGAACCTCAAGGACATGTCCCTAGATACCAATACACAAGCCAGTCACAACAATTTGCCATATTCAATCAGGTGCCTCAAAAGCAGTTATACACTCAAGTCAATTATAAGTATTTGCCGCCTTCGGAAAATCACAAAGGACGACCACAATACGCGGTTGGTTACAGAGGAGGACGACCATCACACTTGATCCGACCAGCCGTGACCTACGGAAAACCCGACGAGACTCCAAAGGTCTTGTCTCAGTATGCCCACGGAATCTCACGTCCGATCTACTCACACATATCTGGAAACTTGGTGCAAGACCACTATAAGTCACGCTACAGTCCAAATAGTCAGGTTCAAGAACACTTTTACGTTCCACAATCTGGTAATGGCATTGAAGAAGAATTCAGGCCAATCCACAGTAGCTACCCTTTTGAAAAGAAGCCGTCCTCTTTGCTAGACTCTTACATTCCATCTTCGCTGCAGATTGCCTACTTGAATAAAGGATATAGCAAGGAGCCACTCAAAACATATGAATTAATTGCTTCTCAAGGATATAAATATGAAAAGGGATTTCTACCAAATCAGATGTACGCGACACCAGACGGTGGAGTAGAGTTTAGAAACTATAAAAGACACGCAAAGTTGTGATAATCTTGATATTTTTTAATAAGTTTTAGGTAATTTTATGATTAATTTCCGCTTTGTGAAAAACCAAGCAACCCAAACGAACGCATTATTCGTTTGGTAACATATTTTCTCCATACTAATTTAAGCAACATAAGATTTAAAAGTACGTCATGGCTAGGTAGTTGTAATAAATTAATGTTAAGTAGAGTGTTGGCATTTTGTAAATATGAATATATATTTAATTTCTAGTCCAATAGATTGAAAGTAAAATAAAATTTATGACATTCTAGCATTTAATTAGACAGTCATTATGAGAACTTATTATGAAAAAATGAAGTTGCAAAAGTGCCTAATTATGATGTAAAACAAATATAAAAATATATTAATAAGGAAGACAATATACTTAATTTGTAACAAAGTTCATTTTTTTTACGAGGGTCATTCAAAAAGTAATGCCTACTATTTTTTTAAATAAAGTTAGTTAAGTGAAAATTTTGATTTTGGTGCTATTCCTCACACCTTATTCTGTAATCTGCTGCAGTAGTAACTTTTTGCGTCAACATTTGGCAGCATAGAAGTCACTTGCAAAATGGCCGATATCGGTGTTCGTATTAGACAGTGTTATGTGATTGATTCTTGACTGTAGAAGGTGAAAGGCCCATTCGCATTCATGAAAGTTTTCAATGATGAAACAGTGGATGTCAGCACTGCTAGATGATGGTTTCATCGCTGTATGGAAGGACAGACACCGCTGGCTGACAAAATGTGGAGCAGTGACTACACGCAACATTGAACGAGTTGATGACATCATTCCTGTGACCCGAGATAACTACAGATGTCGCATTCTCTTCCTTGGTAAAAATAGTGCGATGACGATTATTCGACAACTGATTAATCAACAAAAGTTTGTCCAAAGTGGGTACCAAGAAAGTTAACCTTTGATGGTATCCTGGATGTGACCGTGCTTTTTACAATACTGTGATACATGCGCTTGTTAAAAGATGGACCAAAACTGTGGAAAAGTAACAAATTAATAGTCAATAGTGTGGTTTTCAACACGTGTAATTTCATTTTTTTTATTTCTTGACAATTAAAAAGGAGAAAAAAAGTAAGAGCCATTACTTTACTGACCCTAGTATATAAATAATTTATTTTATATTCTGTGTAATAAGAGAAATAATAGTCACAAGGAGTTATATTTTATTTCATATATTGATTTACAATAACACTTGATTTTACATTTTAATTGTTGATTTACAAATTTAAGAAACAGTTTCGAAAATTAATGTATTAATGATGTAATGCAAATATGTAATAGTTTGCATTATGGGGTTAAATGTAATTCTTCTTCTTATTATGTAATTACATAATGTGTTTTTTTTTTTAATAAATGATATTTAAAATAAATTGTGTAAAATATTCCTTGTTTTAATTGGAATGAAAATAATCTTTAAGACGTGAAAACGGGACAAATCTTTGTGATTAAAAAAACGGTTCCATGACAACTCAAAAAGTGGCATTTCAACACTCATCTAAAGAGATGAAAAGAATATTTAAAAAAATGGCCCATTGCCCAACCTAACGTAACCTATTTAAACAAGTTTTTTAATGACTTTTCAAAGGAGTGATGAAGTAGTATATTGTTGAGTTGACCGGTCACCGAAAAAAACATACTGAAAAATTACAAGTGTGCAGTTCACACTAGGTAAAAGTGAAACCTTCAGAAAACTAAAGAAGACAAGAGTGGTGAGGCTACGAAGCACCGCAGAAAGAGAGGCCGATTATTCAATCTCATTCTGTCCATATTCGTTTCATAGAGTTTCAAATCAAAACGATGCTTAAGAAGTTTTCACTTCAAAATCATCAACTTTTAGTACATAACTTTTTTAAAAGTGGAGTTTTGTTTTTTCAGTTAATTTAATTATTTAAGGGGTTTTGATAAATCCTTCTTTAGAAGTACAACTTTATTTAAATAAATTAAGTACATGATTCTAGAAAAAATACTCACAATTATTACCTTATGTAATAACAATTAATAGTGTATGTGGGTGGGTAGCTTTATTTTTCATATAAATCTATAGTTTTATTTAAAAATGAATGAAAATTGCACACTTGAGCTTCAAAACTGTCTACACGACATCCAGAAAAACTAACCAGCCCTCTTTCCCTCCAAAGAGCAGAATAGATGTCTGTTGATGAAATTTCGCACACTTGACTATCAAAATTAGAGGAATTTTTTATTTATTTATTTATTTTATTTGTTATAAAATACATTCAGTATAAGGAAGCTTTGACTGTCCAACTAGGAAGGTCTCCCGTTCTAGGACAGTCAAATTGACATATTTATATTAGGTTGGTAGGTACATTATCATTCATAAATAGTAATAGAATTACTAGGAATTACTGTCTACGTCTGGTTTTGAAATTAAATGCGTAAGATCCCGTGTTAGTATTTTATTATTTAATTATGTATGCAATTAATATACAAAAATAAGTCACCTCTCGAAGAGTCGAGTTGTATGAAAATTGTTTAACTAGTAACCATTAGATTAATTAACAAGACATTCAATAAATGAATTTTACCTTGGCCATGTAAATAAACAATTTTTACTTTCAATTTTTAACAACGAAAAATGAGTGCAATAATTACTTTAACCATGAAAATATGCAAGTAGCTCAATAAGAAATACCTATTTAAATATGCAGGTACCGTTGGGAAAAAAACACAAAAGGTTTTTTTGTTGAAATACATTCAGTTTTCTAACTGCTCGCATGCCACCTATTATAATTTCTTATACAAATTTCATAATGCCATAACTCAACGGTAGTTTTATACAAAAAAAACGAACAAAAAAAAAGAATTATCCAATTTGGTTCAGTCGTCGGGTTTACATATTTTGCATACATACGTATATTTCGGTGATTTTGGAGATAGTTATTAAGTACGAATTATTATTCTTCTTTTTATATTCTACCAAAAAATCCAGTACGGCAGTTTTATACTTAAAAAATGCGATACCTGTCTATCCAATTAAAACAACAATTGTTCTGTGATGTCAAAATTTGAGAATGACATTTTGCAAAACAAAGATTCTTAAATAAAAATTCTATTTTAGAAAATATTTAAATTAGCGAAGTACCTACTTCCCTAATAATTTGAATCGATTAAAGAATTATAGATATCTTACTAATCGTGCCACCTATTGCAATTTTTTCATACAAATTTCGTTATGCCAGAGCTCTGTGCTATAGCCCATATGTTTATATTATTGCAAAGTTTCATTAAAATCCACTCAGTAAAGTAGGAATTAGTATTTTATACGTATTTGAATTTTAACGTCAAAGGGATGATGTCCATAGTAACCTAATTAAAAAAAACATCGTTTGCAAGGCGACAATTGGCGTTTGCAATAAATCGATTTTGTTAACGACAGAAAACGTATGAAAAATAATTTCATAACGCCAGAGCTTACCAATATATAAAGCCTATAGATCTCGCAAATAATGTAGCTTTCTATTAGTGAAAGAGTAACAAACATACATCCGTACAAATTTTCACCTTTATAATATTAGTAGGATGTTTAAAATATAAATGTTGTACATGCTTCAGTATGTACTGCTAAAATTCTTTGGGAAAGGTTGTTTGGAAGTTTTTCACTTTAGTGACAAGACAAATCATTGAAATGTTTTTTTTAAAATAATATATACATATTTTTGTTTCTATGTATATGTCCTTTTATATGCAATAACGGGTTATTGTATTTTATTGTATTGTATTCGTTTTTTTATTGAATGGGGTGATGGCATATCTTTCGTAATGTAGTAAAATAATAGATTAATTATGAATAAAATTACGTTTTGGTAGAAAAAAAAATTGTAAGTTAGAAAAGGGGAAAGTGCAGTGGCGGACTAAACCGGTCGAAGCCCGGGGAGGCAAAGTTGAATGAACCCCCCCCCCCCCCCTATAGTGAAGTTCATGTAAGTTTACAAGTTTTTTATTTAGTTCACACGGGCCTCTTACTCTGGGGGGCCTCCAAAAGCCTCCGTGTTCCCTTGATCAAATCCTGAACAAGGCTTTAAGGACATTGTGCAAAAAAAATGTTTTTTTTTTAAATTCATTTTCTGGAAAATGCGTTTGTTAATAATGCTCTCACCATTTGAGGAAATTGGTAAAATTGATGGTGGTACAGCGTTTTAGACAGTTTGTATATTGAATTATCCTCAGAAAAAATTTGAAAGCATTTTTCTCGAAACTACGTTTTTCAACCTGGTTGACAACATATTAGACAAACTATATATCCAAAAGCTATTTATTTTTGGCAGCATTTTGAAGTGAAAAACGCGATTTTTGCAAAGTACAATATTTCAAGAGCATCGGTCAAGTCAAGTCAAGATTTTGAGTTGTGATTAGTGTCCGACCGAAACTAGTTTTTATGGCCGAAACTGAAACCGAAACTGAGTTTCGGCTCCGGTCTCAGGTTCGGCCGAAACCGAAACTTCCATATAAGGTCATGTTTTCGTAGAAAAAATATAATCGATCTTAATCAATCAGCCTTTATTTTTAAATCATATATTAATCATTAGGTCTCTGATATTTGAACTAAAAATAAACATCACATAATTATCACTCCTTATTTCAAATAAATTATTTATGCTTTTTGAAATCGTAATCGTAAAACGCTTTCTAAATAAAAGAAATAGTAGGTATTACCTATTTGAACATTATAAACAAATAACATAAAATATGAGGTACCTAGAAAACTAAATTACTCTTTAAAAACTAAATTTATTTATGTACACTAAACAAAAAATACTCTTTTTAGATTTTCACGGCCAAAAGTATTTTTTGGGGTGTTATGCCGTGTTACGCTACCTCTTCCTTTAGCCAACATTTCGGACAGCGTTACAGTGTCCATCATCAGGGCAGATGTGTGACATCTGCCCTGATGATGCCATTGTAACGCTGTTCGAAATGTTGGCTAAAGGAGGAGGTAGCGTAACACGGCATAACACCCCAAAAAAAAACTCTTTCATCTAAAAAAAAAAATAATTTGGGAGGCGGGAATGGGTTCCGCCACCCCGGTAAACTTTATTGGATAACCAACACCTCTGCCAGTTCTTAGGTCACCCCAAGTGGCTCGCTAAGTTTGGTAATTTAGCAGGGGTGCCCGGGTTCATGGGATGAGGTTTGTCTAGGTCTTGAAGGTGGATGACCAGGACACACTGAACCCCAGATTCCTACCCACCCCTTTTCCTTCTCAGAACTCTCCTCTCCCTCCTTTCCCCCAAAAAACCCTCCACACAGCATCCCCAAAGATGACATAGGCCTTCAGGGAAATTATTTTCCTCAGGGCCTATCATGAACTAAATCATTTCAATAGCGAAATAAAACTTACCTATTTCGAAATAATGTTAAGGATAAACACCTTCAATTTCACAACAAATAAACTAAACTACCGCAAAGTTTGCGGAGCGAACGCAAACAATGAATCAAGTCTTGACACGACTACGAGCGCGGACGCAGCAAAATGACACTTCGTGGCTCTCAGTTCAGTTCACCGAACATGTCCGATCGCAGAACAAAACCTCCCAAGTTGAGTTTCGGTTTCGGCCGTAGTTTCGGCTGGAAGGCGGCCGAAACCGAAACTAAGCCGAAACTCGTTTTTTGGCCGAAACTAGGCCGAAACCGAAAGTTTGGTCGGACACTAGTTATGATGTTCACGAACTTGTTCACAATGTTGTTTGCGAGAAAACCGATTTAAAAATTTTTATACTCGAAATATACTCCAATCGAGCATGAGGGCCGGTCGCTTATCTGATACGCTGTATCTTTGTTAGTTTTGCTCCGATTTACTCGAAATTTTGACACGATAGTCAATATACTGACATGTTCAGAAAAAAAAAACAAAAAAGTTTTAAAACCTTACCCCCCCCCCCCCCCCCCCCGTTAGTCCGCCATTGGTAAAGGGGCCCCGAGATGTGCATTGCCTAGGGGCCCCGACATGGTTAATCCGGCCCTGGGTACTGAGTCAATGGTAACTCTGATTTCCATTCAAATCTATTAGTCATGTTTAGTGATTTATCTATGAAGTGCGTATTGGTTGATCGTTTTTAACATTCTATCGCTAAGCTTAACGATGGGATGTTACGTATACTTGCTCAAAAAGAGATGGAGAGATATGTAAATACGAATGTAGAGAGAGCTCGCTAACATTAAAACCGATAATATTTAAGCGAAAATTGTGAAAATGTTTAATAAAACAAGACCCGTTTCAAATAGAGCAAAATTCTCGTGGGGAACAATAAAAAATAGCGTTTAAAGAAACACTGTGATTTTTTTCATGCGAATAACTTCTAAAATAAGTGAAAAACGTGTTAATAATAATTTTCCGGGTGAGTTTTTTTTTCTGTCGAGGGAATTTCATATAATTTGTGTTTCTTTGTTTTATGATATCATCTACAAAAATAATTTTTAAAAGTTTTAACACTTAAAGTGTTTTAGAAAAATATGTAATAAATTGGTAGAAATTCGGGATGCGGTGGCTTAAATTAGAATATTCCATTTGTAAATCCAAATGAAAATTAATACTTAACAGTTTTAAGAATAGCTTTACAGAAGGGAGTGAATGGAGCAGTGTATGCATACCTAACTAGAGAAGGTAATAGGTGAAAGAAATGTAGTTATATTATAGTTTAAGTAAAGCCCCCTTGACATGACATATTATATTCATACTTAATGACAAATATGTATGGGGTTAAATACATATACCGATTTTTATCATTGGATTTTAACCATGCATATTTGGAGTATAACGATGATTTTTTTTCAATAAAAAAAAAAAAAAAATTCCATCGCACGTCGCAACGGAGTAGTAAGGTGCAGCCAGCAAAGGTCACGTGACACGCACCGCCTTATTCCAGTAAGGTGCAGCCAGCAAAGGTCACGTGACACGCACCGCCTTATTCCAGTAAGGTGCAGCCAGCAAAGGTCACGTGACACGCACCGCCTTATTCCAGTAAGGTGCAGCCAGCAAAGGTCACGTGACACGCACCGCCTTATTCCAGCAGCACAGTAAGAGAGGAGAGAGAACGCGTATCACGTGACCCTTTGCCACGCGTAGCAGTGTGATAAGTGCAACATGTGATGGAAACATTTTCTGTTGGAAAAAAAACATTGAAAGCCATTTTTTTATTCCAAATATGCTCAGGAATTGCTGGTTAAAATCCTACGGGTACGTGCCGTTATACCATGTATACAAGGACGGAGCTAAAGCATTCATATGGGGCTTAATATTGTAAAATTTTCCAGGAATGTAATCTACTGGTACTACTCTATTTTTTCCTATGCCATAATGCAATCGGCAGGTGGGGGAGAGGGGGGGGGGTGTGTAGAGTGAGTTTAGGTAAGGGTTGAATCCCATTACATGTGCCCATGTATATGTATACATGGGCCTCCTTGGTCCCGAGGTAAGACACTCAACTCACAATCCGAAGGTCGTGGGTTCGAAACCGGCGTGCGCAAAAAAAAATTATTTGATCAATTTTGTGGTATTTCACAATTAGTTAATAAAAATAATATTAAATATATTTGCGGCACGTTCCAGAGTAGAAGATAATCTCAGTTTCGCCCTGGTGTAAGACCACCATTCAGAATTGAAACGTCACTTCATATGGCTTTAACCGTGTTTGGTGATCAGATCTGAATAACCAGGCACTTCCCCACCCCACTCTTTCCCATCTCCTTCCGCTCACTACAGAACTTCAGCCTCACAACTTACCCAATTGGGGATGCCATAGTCTCACTGACTCCAGACGGGAGCAGTTGGGGACTCTTGTGCGGTATTCATACAAAAAATTTGTTACAGGAAAAAAGTTTCTGAATACACAATATTCGAATAAAATACAAAACAGATAAGTTTTAAGATTTTCACGGCCAAAAGCATTTTCGTTATTTGTTTTGGGGTGTTATGCCGTGTTGCGCTGCCTCCTTCTTTAACCAACGTTTCGGACATCGTTGCAGTGTCCATCATCAGGGCAGATCCGGCAGATCCGGTACAGATCTGCCAGATCTGCCCTGATGATGGACACTGCAACGATGTCCGAAACGTTGGCTAAAGAAGGAGGTAGCGCACCACGGCATAACACCCCAAAAACAAATAACGAAAAAAAATACAAAACGCAAAAAAATGATTTTATTGAGAGTTAAAATAATCAACTACTAATACATTTTTGAAAAACTAGGAAAACAAGTATTTTAAACACATGATACCAGTTCTTTGAAACAGCAAACAGGGTTGATAGGTTTCAACGGAAAAACTCTAACCTTGCTGGTTTTGCCGTTAGAATAATACAAAAAACTATTTTTTTGGCGATGGTGGTGGGAAAACATTTTATTTACCGATGACATCTCTTGAAACTGATTGAAAACAGACACGACCGGATAACACCCCATTTTAAAGCAACCAATTTTTAATGCTTTCTATGTAATGTTGTAGTAACAATTAAATACACTACATATGTACGTTCGTCGCCATCTGTCGGAGAAAAATTGAAACACTATCAAAGCTTTGCTGTTATAAAAAGAGAGAAAGGCTAAAAGACTTAAGTCTCACTCTTTGTGGTGTAAAAGTTTGTTCGTTTCCACACAGAGTGTGCGCCTTGTGCAAACAAGAATTGTTTTTTTTCGGGTTTCGTTGTTGACTCTTCGTTGGTATTTTTTTTTAATTTAAACTTTTATGAGGAATATTGTTCGTTCAGCTTGTTTCAGTCGCCTATTATTATTAGTTCCAGACAATGAAAATATTAATGAATTTTCTTTATATATAGCCTGTTGATTTCGAATTTAGAACTTGCTTTGTTAAACTATCGGAGTTATGTATGATTTTATCGCATTTGGCGTGCCTAACTATTACAAACAACGAACGCCAAATAAATTCAAGTGGTATTATCTTTACCTAGGTAGGTGGCACTCTATTGTTGTCTTGGGCCTAGTTGTTTTACAGAAATTTAATTGTAATGTTGTTATCAAATGGCCATTAAGCTCATTTTTTTCATTTGGTCACCATCTGTTAATGCCATTTAAAGCACATTTCAATTTTGAAGGGTCGTCTTCCGCCAGGGCGACACTGATAGTATCTTCCACGATAAATTGGGAAATATTGCAAAATAAATAAATAAAATTTACATGCGCACGCCGGGGTTTGAACCCACGACCTCCGGAATGCGAGTCGAGAGCTCTAACCTCGACCACGGAGGGTGCCAGACTGTGCCCATTACGAATAAAGTATCACATTGCATTAGACGTGGGCAAAATGATTCCCAGGAGTGAATAGATCCAGTCTGATTCCCCCGGCCTTTTGAATTGATTCCTTCTATTCATTCCTTTAATTCGATTAATTCCAAAAAAAAAAAAAACTAACTAACTAACTGAATGGGGAGACTACGAAACACCGCAGCACCGCACAAAGAGAAGACTGATAGGCTACCAAGCACCGCACAAAGAGGAAACCGATTATTCTATCTCACTAACTCGCAGGCTAAAACCTATAGATTAATGTGTTTGTCTCTTTTTAGTGTCGCTTTTTCGTTTCATTTAAAATCACAATAAGTGGGGAGGCTACGAAGCACCACACAAAGAGAGGACCGATTATTCTATCTCATTATCTCGCAGGCTAAATCCTATAGATGTATGTTTTATTTATTTATTTATAAGTACATGTTACATACATAATAAATTTACTTCAGGAGATACATTAGGTCACCATACTAGGCAGCTGCCTGTATCATGGTGTGTTTGTCTTTTTTTAGTATCGTTATTTTTCGTATGTAAAAGGTATTTGTAGCTAGCAATTAAATCTTTAAATTAAACAGTTTTTTGTTTCACCCCTAAAGTTTACTTTTTTTGTAATTTTTATTATTTTTATTTTTTTTATTGAAATAATAGATAATACATAATATAATCAACAAACAAGTCCTGCTAAGCCAATTGAATCGGCTTGTCAACAGGTGCTTATATTTTAGTTACATATTTATACATTTTTTAAATTTAAAATTTACATCTTATATCTACAGATTCGACATTTTTTCATACATATCAAAATTTATTAAACTTAAAAGTATTTTATGACAGCTGATTGGCCTTATAATATATGCAAATTTACATATTACATCTACCCAAGATCCACGTCTAAAAGTAGGTAGGTACTTGTATTCCAATATCTTTCATACGTGCCAAAAAAACGATTACAAGTGCACTATTTTTGCTTCTCACTTTTCTAGCCGATGCCGCGATGTTCGGATTCAATGTCGAAAGTTTTCGGCTAACTATGTAATGAAATTGAAGGCTTGGCCCGCCGAGGAATTGGTGAACCGCTGCGCTCGGACGGATTAAGGGCCGGCATTGAGCAATGAATTAGTAACTTTTGATTAGTGTCTTACCCCGCAGAGACTTGATCAACTCGCGAGCTGCGTTTTTGAGATTGACGTGAAACGATGGCGATGTAAGACGATGACATCTGACGTCATTTCTAGGTCTGAGATTAACTAGAGACAACAACGTCACAAGTGAAAAAGACTTTAGTTTTAATTCCTGAATAAAGCGCTTCGGACAATTTCCGATAGCGACAGACTAGCTACGAGTAGGTACCTGGGACGCGGACGGGACGGGACGCGCGGGACTATTGACTACGACAAATGATTAATTCCTTGCGTGAAAGGGATGCTCGGACAATTCGGCTGAATCGCGGCCGCGTTTTGATCTACGGGTTTTTAGAACGGCGGCCGGCGGTAGCGGGATACGAGTCGTTCACAATACCGTCGACAACTTCGCGGCGCGCCGCCCATTGAATAATATTTAAATATCTATGAAACATTATAATATTTAAATCGTTTACGGAACACATTATTCATTGAAATAATTTAACAGTAAAATAAATGAAAATTAAACATTTATGTTGCCGTTAAAAATCGTACGATACAAGGCCAAAGGTAAGGAATGAAGAATCAATTCCTTTTGAAATTGAGAATCAGATCAAGTGTGTCACAAGATTGAATTTATTCATTTAATTCGGTCATTCAATTTAGCCCACCTCTACATTGCATACAATAAATACCACGCTTATTATTAAAATAAAAATAATAATACGGAATTTTTCGTTGTTTATCTATGCAATTGGTTGGTAATTGCAAATACACTAACGTGGTTAAATAAATTAACATGAAATACTATTTTTAAATAATTTATTAAAATGTTAGCTTTTCCTGCTATCCTTGAGTTAAAAAAAATCCTGTTATACTTGATCACTCCGCGCATTTGTGACCTTCCGCTGCTTCTCCTGCCAAACAATTTGCCAGTGATCTTGCGTTTCTCTAGATTGGATTTCTCAGTTTTGCGAGCAATGTGTCCAAAGTATCCTAAAAAAGCAGACGGGCGATCGGCTATTTTGGATGCCTTTAGACACATTAACCAGTCGCATTATGAGATTGACAGAGGTTAACAATTAATAGTTTATGTGATCATGGATTTAAATTGTTTTAAACCGGTCAATGAGATTTTGTTATTTATTTTTTATTAATCATTTCACAAAAGCGGTAGGTACTTACGAAAAATTATTTTGCCCCCACCAACCGTTAGAGATATACATTTTAAAATCAGTATTTTTAAAACTAATATACGTAAGAAGTTACTAATGCAATATATCATAGCTATTAAAGTTTACCACGACAGGTGTCAATTCGAGTTTTTCTACTTGAAAAAAAAATTTTTTTTTTCATCAAAAACCTGTTTTTATGTAGTTTCCCAAAAAAAAATTATAACTCGAATTATCGCTACGAATACATTTTTTTCAGTCTTTCTACAGTATGAAAGAACAAGGAAATCTTCAATCGAGACTTGTTTTTTTTATCGGTTTTTTTATTGTTGAAAATGGTTTTACCGTCAATCTGAATGTATACCCACTATGTTATATTGTATTACTTGTAACAAAGGCACTTCTAATTAAAAACAATAGTCAATTAAACTATCGTTAAATTAACCACGTCATTAAAAACGTTATGTTATCTGGGCTAATGAAAATAAAACTTGCCACATTAATATTAAGCATTTTGAAATGAAAGTTTCACTCTCGGGTGTATTTTATGATCCGTCATATGAGGTTTGTAGAATCAAATGCAGCATTCTCCACTTTTTTTTCAAAACTGGACTAATGATGCAACTTTGTTAATGATTCACTGTTTTACCTAGAAAAGCAGTTATTTGGCATTAAAACCAACTTTTTATGCTTTAAAAATCCATTTTAAAAACTGCGTTAGTCTCAAATGCAGCAAAATCCAATGCACCAGCAAACAAAACCAGCATTCTCCAATTTGACCAATGGTAAGTCTCTATTTGATCACGTGACAAGATGGCTGATACAAAATAGTATAGTCGTGTGTTGAATCTGTCGCTCTTATTTTACTGTTTTAAATGGTTCGATGTGAATTTAGAATTATTTATTTATTATTTATTTCGAATTATAAATTTTGATAACATATTTAATCAACTTCCCAAGGTCTGAGGGGTTAACAAAAATTTTTCACTTTGTGTTGTCAGTAAAGACATACTTACGTAAGTCAAGGAAGAAAACAGATTTTTTATTTTTTATTTTTATTTTTATTTTTTTAATTTTTTTTTTATTTAATATAGATATATAGTACAGTGGTTTTATTTAAATTACATATCGGTACACAAATTATTTAAAATTGCAATCTCACCAAAGAAGAAACTAGTTCTTGTGCTTGATGAGCGAGTTACACTAATTATAACAGAAATAGAATAACATTATGCAATAGGTAAGTATATAATGGGAACAATTGAAACTTCTTGATTGTAGACATTTATTCATATACAGAATTGACAGTCCACCAACTAGTCACGTGACATTTCATTAGGTTTATAAACAAAAAAAAACTTGATAATAATAATAATAATAATAATATAATATCTTTATTGAACAAAAATTTAAAGATTTATAACTACAAAAAAAAGTATACAATAGTTTAAAACTTGCATAAGTACAAAAGATAATAATGGTAAACAATATACATATAACAGTAGGTACTTAAAGAATAGAGATTTATAATTATAAACGTAGGTTTCTCGTAACCTGCCTCACTAGGCTAGCCTGTGTTGAGGCAGTAATTTTACGTCAATTTATAATTCTGTGAAAATACCTACACCTATATTAGAAAATAATCGCACAATAGATTGGTTGCATTAATAATAACAATAACATAGGTGCAATAGTGACAGCATTGGTTCATTACTAATTTCGAATTTGGGTGAGTGCACCGGTAAATGCCCTATCATTATTTTTTATCCAAACTTTTATGTTTTTTTTGAAATTTTTTTGTGAATCACATTTTTTTATACTAATTGGAAGAATGTTGTAAAGTCTTGTTGCAAGGTATCTGAAGCTACGTTGACCAAAAGTAGTATGAGTTATGGGAATTTGTAGTAATTCTTTGTTATTGTTTCGAATACAGCGAGTATTTAATCTTTTTTCATAGTATTTATGTATATTTGTGAATAGATGAGTGAGGATTGTTTTTGCGTATATCTGCCGAACATCAAACACATGCATAATATTAAAGATTAAGTTCGAATCTGTAATTAGAGGTAGTCTAAGAATTAATTTTATAATAGTTTTCTGTGCCTTTATGATTGGGTCTAGTGCTGATGCAGTACCGCCTCCCCATGCTATGATACCATACTCAATAATGGATTGACAGACTGCAAAATAAATCATTTTCAAGTGTTGTAAGTCGAGAAAGTTTCGTATCGTTCTAAAAAAATGCATGGTTTTTCTTATTTTGTTTGCAATTATTTGAGTGTGAATATTCCATTTGAGATATGGATCAATTGTGAGGCCGAGATACTTCATCTGTGTAGTGCGCTCAATGTAGGGACACTGACAAGATTCATCGGAATTTAAACATGTGTGTATTCTAATAGAGGCGTCATCACGAGGTTGACCTATTATATTTATGCTTGATGTGACATATTTAGTTTTCTCGGTGTTCAATGTGAGCGTATTTGTATCTAACCACTTTTTTATAATGTTTATATCCGTTTCAGCTTTTTTGTAAACAGCTTGCCAAGTGTCAGCTTCAAATAGTAAAACAGTGTCATCGGCAAAACTAACTATTTTTCCCTGAATGTTAATGTTACATAAGTCGTTGATATATAAAAGGAACAAAGACGGTCCCAATATGCTACCTTGAGGTATCCCATAGTGAGTTGAGCACTGATTGCTAAGTGTGTTCATTATTTTCACTTGTTGCTTGCGGTCATCAAGGTAGCTCTTAAAAAAGTTAAGTTCGTTGCCTGTAATACCGATTATTTGAAGTTTGTTTATTAATTTACTGTGTGATATTGTATCAAAGGCTTTGGAAAGGTCTAAAAATATGGAAATACATTTTTTGCTTTTATCGAGGTTTTTTACAATGAAGTCAGTTACGGCGGCAATAGCGTCTGAGGTACTCTTGTTTTCTTGGAACCCGTACTGATTTTCTGAGAGTATTTTATGGCTCACTAGAAATTTTACCAACTGAGCATTGATAATTTTTTCAAATATTTTGGATAGACTGGTCAGTAGAGTTATAGGTCTGTAATTGTTTATGTCTGTCTTGTTACCTGCTTTATGTATGGGAATAACGATACCTTGTTTCAGGTTCGAGGGGAAGTGTCCTTGACTGATGCTAAGGTTAATTAGGTATTCTAGGGGAAATGTAATTTCCGTAGACAGCGTTTTCAAAATCTTGGTTGTTATTCCATCAACCCCGGCAGAAGAAGTGTTTTTTAAGGAATTCATTATTTTTAGAATCTCTTCCCCTGACACAGTTTGAAAATTGAAACTTCTTTTGGGAAATTGAAGTTCTGCTTCAGCAGGTAGAGCATTCCCACAATTTGGTAGACGAGAAGCAAGATTTGAACCAATATTTGTAAAGTAATTATTGATGTAATCCGCAACGAGCTTGGGGTTTTTTGAGGTGTCAATAATTTTTCCGTCAATGCAAAGTTTACTTATGTCCTGTTTGTCTTTAGCGTTTTGTGTATTTGTGGCTTCCCTTAAAGTTTGCCATATTTTTTTGGGATCGTTGTTACTTTCTTGGATTTTGTATCTGTAGTAGATTTCTTTCGCCTTTCTAATGACTTCGCCGCATGTATTTCTATATCTTTTGTAGATGTTTAGTGATATTATGTCATAGGGATTTTCTTTCACTTTTTTGTGTAATGCGTTTCTTCTACGAATGCAGTTGATAATTGAATAGTTTATCCATGATTTCAAGGGTTTAATTTTGTTAGGTATTTTTTTTGTTAAAATTGTGGTATTATTAATTAATTCGTTTTTCAAAAAGTCAATAAAATAATTCCATGCATCATCTGAGTTTTTTATTTGTAAAAGCTCTTGCCAAGATTTATTTTTAATTATGTTTTTTAAATTGTCAAAATTAATATTATTGTATATGATTGACTGATCTCTTTTGGTTTTTGTGGCGTCGGATTGTAATGTGAATATTGTTGTGTAATGGTCTGTAATTGTTGATTTGTAAACAATGCTTTTGTTTTGTTTATTAGTTTTGACCATTATGTGATCTATGCATGATGTAGATTCATTAGCTGTTCTTGTTGGTATATTGATAGTACTAATTAGTCCATGGAACTCTAACATATTCAGGTAGTCGTGACATTGGTGGTGTTGGTTATTTGGGAGTATGTTGATGTTTAAATCTCCCATAATTATTAAATTTTTAGTATAGGAAAGATTAGAGAGTATGCTATTAAGACTATTAAGAAATGGTGTGATATTACGTATGGATGGAGAGCGGTATATTGCTAGAATGCACGAATCATTATTATACATTATTTGCATACAGCTCGCGTCAATAATGTTTACTTCAGTTACAACGGAGTTTAGAACATTTTTTGTGTATACCACAACTCCATCGTTCTGACTGTTATGATTTGAAGAATTGAATGAAGAATAGTGAGTTATAAGTTTTGGAGTGTAATTGTTTGTTAACCAACATTCTGTAAGAATGATTACATCAAAGTCTATATTAAGGTGGTTCAGTTGTATCTGAAGTTCATTAAAGTTTTTATTGATTGACCTAATATTTTGGTGCATAATAGTAGTGGTTTTTGGATCGGCTGTCAGATATTTACATATTTTAGCATCTGATGTTGTAAACAAATTGTCTTGATCACCTAGTTCTTTATACATGTTATTAATGTTAATAGCCATATTTAATTTATTTTATAAAAAAGAAAAAGACTGTTAAATTAATTTTAATGAGAGCTCCACTAATTCGTGGCCATCACTGGGGATTTCACCCTTTGATTGAATGTGAAGGAGGTGAATTATTGTTGCAGTGAACAAATAAATGTACATAATATGACTCACCAAACTGAGGGGAATCGACCCAGTGTATGACCGGTGAGAGAGGGGCTCTCACCAAAAAAAAATCTAAACAACTTTTTTTAGATCATCCGAATGTTTGATGTGTATTATTCTATCACTTTCATTTTTTTTAATCATTATTTTACAATCTTTATACCAGACAAATTTGTATCCCATTTCTTTTGCTTTATTCTTCGACCTCCACAGAAGATCTTTGAAAAAGGCACTAAGGATTTCACTAACAAAGATTTTCTGGAATGCGTTTCCTTGGGTTGTGGTTAGGTTAAGTTGCTTCCTGTTCAGTAATATCTGCCGTCTTTTTTGGGGGTTGGTAAATCTGACGTGGAATTTTGGGGGAACTCCTGGTCGTCGGTCCGGTATTTTCTTGATATCTAGAATATCATCGCCTTTTAAGTCGACACCCGTGACTCCGGCCACCCATTTAATTGTTTCTGCAGGCTGTTCTCCCTCTCTTTCCGGAATCCCTGCAAATTCAAGGGTATCTTCACGGGTTCTTTGCTCCACTTCGGCCAATCTGACTTCAAGGCTCTTTATTATGCCATCTTTTTCCGTTAATTCCTTCCTCATGACTTCTACTTCTGAAACCAGTTTGATTATAGTTTCCATCTTTAGGTGGATGTCATCGTATTGATGACTGATGAAATCTCTTGTACTTCTGCTCTCTTTATTTTCGTCATCAATTTTTTTTATTATTGCTGATTTAAATGTTTCTAATTTTTTTTCCATCCTCATCTCTATTTTTTCTAATAGAACATCAATATTTATTCCCTGGGGCTCAGATGAAACACTAGTCCCGGTTATTTGTCCTTTGATATAGTATATTCATCTTGTCAATAGGTACCTATTTTACGAAATGGTGTTATTTGGGTTCATGTTGAATTCATTAGCAAAATAAGATTTAGAAGAAGTGACCATCACATTAATAAGTTTAAATAAACACCATCTCAACACTTCATAAATCTCCTTGGTTGGTCAAAGAGTTGACTCAGGTCTGGAGGTCAGGGGTTAAAATCCCAGCCACATACAAATAAAAGAATATTAATTGTCTATTCATTCAGAGTGGAAAATGCTTTCAATAACGCCTACAATTCATTATTATATTATCTTGGCTTCGTTAACAAGAAGCAAATAATTGCAAGCGACCAACACCCCAACTTGGGAAGCGGGTGTGGGTACCGCCGCTCTCCATCGTGCTATTAACCGCATCCTGGATACAGTGTCCCGGTGTTTCATCAGGTCGGCAAATCCAGTCAGTCCTCATTCCGGAAACATTGTCGAAGCGCTGCTGTACCTTCTGAAATATATGTCGGCGGCCGATCGTAAATCAGGCAGATCATAATGCGCCTAGCTACTTCGTGAAGTGCCTGGCGGTAGATCGTGAAGTGCCACAGGCGCATCATGATTGGCCTGATTTTATGATTTGTCCGCGACACATCCAAATTAGAGATGCCACGAATAGTGATTTTGCCGAATACCGAATACCTACATAATAGTCGACTAGGCGCTCGGCCGAAGCGCCGAATATTCGGCTGCCGAATGTCACATAAATATTATGTGACTAGTGCAGTTCTTGCCTATTTGGTTATTTTGTCTATGGTGTTTTTTTTGAGACTGGTAATTTTTTGGGAAAGAGAGATTCTGGTTTTTGTTTATGGTCACTTCCTTCCGGGCAGTAATGGGCTAGCTGTTCGTGAATTGGTCACTCACCATGAAGGTGTTTTAATTTCGTTAAATCATGTGAATCCAAGTTGATTTTAACTTAAAAAGGTGCGGGGTGTTTTTTACGTAACACGAGTGCGGTATTATTTATAGTGGATGATATGTAAATCCCACTTTTTCCGGTGTTGGCAGTTGGCCATTTTGTGGAAATGTTTTCTGGACATGAACTTGTAAAGGGATTGGTCCTTGTGGTGGCAGAATAATATGCCTTTATGACCCCGCGTCGTGAAGTCACGGATTGTTGACAGTTCTACCGAAATACGCAAGTCTTGGTGACCGGTTGGGGCCACGTGCTTTTTTCATGGAGCTTGTTAGGATAGCCCGAAGCTAAATACACTCCTTGGAGGCGTAGCAGCCTTCTTCCCAAATAGGAGGACGGCCTAGGACCTCTGGATTGCGCGCCGTCCCCGGTTAAGGAGGCTGGAAGTCTCTTCTCGTCTTCTCTCTACGAAGCAAGTTCGCGGTCGTCATCCGTCGTAAAATCTGTTTAGTTAGTTTAGCGTGTTCAGGAGTCCATCTGGTATGTTATTGCTTTGTATTATTATATTAATTTGCTATAAATTTAATGCTAACCTTCCATTGCTATGAAATTTGCACTCTTATGTTTGTTTTTTTGTTGGATACAATATAGTTTTATAAAATTCATCTTGGCGTATCTGTTAACCTTTACACCGCGCAATAATCAATTTAACCCTGTGAGCGGATTACAGTGAATTAATTGAATATATTAATTAATTAATTCCGCATAAATAATATAGACTCATCATATCGCATTCCGCATACCGCATACCCCTTACCTCAAACCGCATACATTCCGCACACCGCATACCCTTTAACCTCATACCGCATACCGCATACCCTTTAACCGCATACCACATTCCGCATACCGCATACCCCTTCCTCAAACCGCATACATCATACCGCATACCTTTAAACCGCATACCGCATTCCGCATACCGCATACCCTTTAACCGCATTTATTGTTGTTTTACGTTTCATATTTTGTAAATATAACCAGAATAAAGAAAATGGCTACGAGCGCGTCATCCGGGTCGTCTCGGGATGAAAGACGTCTCAAATGCTAAATTAGCAGCTAGCTTTGCGAGCTTACAGTCGGTGTATGACAAGATAAGGAAAGCTTCGGAAAGCATTTACGATAGCCAATCTTTTTTATCAGGCGCAACTACTGTTGAAAAAATTCGTTCTGAATTTATAACAATATTAGATAAAAAGGTGGATTGCGAACTGGAACTGAATCCGGAAGCAATCGCTGAATACACTCAATTAAATGCATTTGAAGAACTCTTCGGTGTTATTAAATATACAGAAGCAAATATGCTGTCGAATCCGGTTGCGAAACCTCGCCGTCAAATTAAGCTACCTGCATTGGAGAAAGCGTGCTTTAACGGGAATTTAGATAGTTGGTCTCTTTTTTATGAAACGTATAATTCGGTTATACATTTGAATGATTCTCTGGATGATATGGAAAAAATGCAGTATCTGATGTCTAAATTAACCGGAAAAGCATTAAGTATTTGCAAAGCTATTACGCCTGCAGGTACAAATTATAAAGTTTTCTGGGACGCATTGTGTACTAAGTATAATGATCAACGCGTTCTTGCTGAATTATACTTTGACCGATTGCTGAAATTACCTCCAGTTAACTCGGCCGCGCCCGCTTCTTTAGAGAATTTTGCAGACATATACTCTACTAACATCGCCGCGCTGAAACAATTAAAAATAAAAGACCTCGCAGAATTCATATTGTTGCAACTTGGTCATAAACGTCTTGACATAGAGACTGTAAAGGCTTTTGAATCTTCTATTAAAAATAATGAAAATCTACCGTCTAGCGCGGAACTAATTGACTTCGTAAGAGTACAGCAACGAATTCTTAATCGCGCATAAATCACGCAACCGACATCGAGCCGTCTTGGCTCAAATAATAATTATACCGGTAAACCGCAAAAAACTAATTCCGCAAAGGCATTTATTAATGTCGAAAAAATCGATAATCACTCCATCGAAATTTGTTTTTGCTGTCAAAAGGGATCGCACCCTTTTTTATACCAATGTTCTAAATTCACAAGTCTAGAACCACGTGAGCGATTTAACTGTATTAAGTCATCGAAGATTCGAGTTTGTGTGAATTGCCTCAGTAATAGTACATGCAAAACATGCACGCTCAACCATCATAGTTTGTTGCATTTCAAACAAACTGATGGGCGGAAGTCACAAACGGACCCAATACCATCTCCCGCATCACAAACGGATGCCGATAGTGATAACTTAAATTCTTCGAATCCGTTTTCGTTATGTGTAACAAACTCATGCCCTAGTGCAAATACTACTGCACTCTTAGGAACGGCTGTTTGTACTACCAGAGAAGCTAAGGGCCAGGTACAGACGATACGGGCTCTAATAGATAGCGGCTCCCAAAGGGACATAATTACGCGCAAATGCTGTTCACGCTTGAATCTTACGGTGCGGTCATCTCCAAGTACTTACGTCACGGGAATAGGTGACGTAAGAAATGTGACAAATGGAGTAACTTGCTTAAAATTACTCTCCCGCTATGACATCACTCAGTCGTATACGATTAAACCATATGTAGTAGAAACCATAACCAGTGAGTTGCCTACTGTTAACATTAACCGCTCCTCTTTGTCGTATCTTGACAATTTGCCCTTAGTAGACACAACATTCTGTACGCCCGGTGAGATTGATATCATCTTGGGATGTGACATGTTTGCTCGTATTCTAAAGGCAAACAAAATATCAGGTTCTCTCGGCCAGCCATTTGCTATCGAAACTACTTTGGGATATCTCATCTTGGGTACTGCCCCAACGATGATTGAAAACCCAAGTATAAACACCACGCAATCATTTTGTACGTTCACGCAAAATGATGAATTTTGCCTTTCGCGTTTTTTAGAATTGGAAGACATTCCAGATGAGAAGTTTTTAACGCCTGAGGAACAAGAGTGTGAGGATATGTTTAAACTCACTACTTCTCGTGACATGGCAGGTCGTTATATCGTCGCGTTGCCGTTTCGAAACAGTCCCTCTGTTCTCGGTGAATCATTACCCGCCGCCGAATGCAGGTTTTGGTCTCTCGAACGCCGCTTAATATCTCAACCCGCAATAAAGTTAGAATATGACAAAATAATGCGCGAATACTTCCAGAAAGGTTACATTTCCCCAGTTGACAATTCTGATTTACCGCATTACGTAATCCCGCATCATATCGTAGTTCGTGAAGATAAATTGACCACCAAAATTCGCATGGTGCTAGACGCGAGTATGAAATCTGATTCGGGTTACTCGTTTAATGACATCCTACATACCGGAAAGAATTTACATGGTGATTTGTTTCGCATTATCCTCAATTTCCGATTATTCGCCAAAGCTATAACCGCTGACATAAAACAAACGTATTTTCAAATTGTGGTGCAAGAAGAATGCTGACGTTATCAGCGCATGCTGTACAAATTTAACGATAGTGACCCTTTGCAATTCATGTCTTGCAGTCCATTCCCTGCAATGCGTACATTGCGTCAACTTGCGTCGCATGAAAAACCTCGTTTCCCACTTGCTGTAAACCTGGTGGAAAAGGGCTCATTCTACATGGACGATTTTGTCACCAGTTGCTCGACGGTCGAGGAGGCTTCCGAGTTGTCTACGGAATTGATTCAACTATTCGCCGCGGGAGGATTCGATCTTGTAAAATTCTCTTCTAACTCTCCAAAGTTTTTATCCACGATTCCTACAGCTCGTCGTGTTAAGGAACATGTGGAATTTAATCCCGATGAAAACCTGAAAATACTAGGACTTCAGTGGATACCCGCTTCTGATCATTTCGTATTTGTCGTACACACCGACGAAAGAACTTGTACTAAACGAAACATTCTCTCGACGATTGCTCGTCTTTGGGATTTGATGAGTTTCGCCGCACCAGTTGTATTATTGGCTAAGCTGATAATTAAATCTCTATGGGAGTATAACCTGGATTGGGATGATACTCCTCCTGAAACAGTTGTCATACTTTGGCGACAGTTTATATATATATATATATATATATATATATATATATATATATATATATATATATATATATATATATTTTTTTTTATAATTTTATTTTAACTACCACTGTTATCCACATCAAATAATACCCACACACAGGCTTCGCCTTTGTGGGATTTTTTTTTGTTACTTACATTTTTTGTTATTATGTATTTACCCATATGTAAATGTACCAAAAAAACTTTGCTAATAAAAAAAAATAAAAATAAAAAAAATATATAAAAGGACAAGACAATCCCGCCGACTGCTTGTCGTGGGGTCTTACGCCCGCTCAACTAATCAACCATCCGTTATGGTTTAACGGCCCCGTCTTTGCCCAATTTCCTAAAAGTGATTGGCCTTTACAACGTTTTAATACGAAATCTGTGACTGATCCTCCCGAACGGAAAACAAAAATTTTGATGTCCGTTCAAGATATTAACCACCTCAAAACAATTGCTCCTCCGTTATTGTGCGAACTAGCCTCTCGTGTTAGCTTATGGCCGAAATTAATCCGAATAGTAATTTATGTTCTTTGTTTCATCAAGAAATTACCACGAGCGTTCGAATCAAGCCATATCTTAGCTGCAGAAACCGCTGTAATTAAATCTATACAGGAAGAACACTTCTCCGAAGATATAAAAGCAGTCAAAGGTGGGAAGAAGGTTTGGCGAGCGATCGCAAAACTGAATCCGTTCATTCATGACGGATTTCTAAGGGTAGGAGGCAGATTGCGAAACGCGGAAACAGAATTTGATAGTCGGCATCCAATTCTATTACCCGCTCGTGATCATTTAGTCAATCTAATAATAGACTACTATCACATCAGCAATCTACATAGGGGTCCTACGTTACTGATGTCGCTGCCAAGACAAAGATTTGGTTTAAAAACGTGTGTATCAGTGCAATACTTGCTTCAAAGTCAATCCCAAACCGCAATTCCCAATAATGGGAGATTTACCCGCATGCCGCGTCCACGAAGCTAAGGCTTTTCTTCACACAGGGGTTGACTACGCGGGGCCGCTTCAAATAATCCTTTATAGACGTCGGGGGGAGCGAAGTCAAAGGGCATACATTTGCTTATTTATTTGCTTGGTGACCCGCGCAGTTCATATTGAACTCGCTTCGGATCTCTTCACCGAAGTCTTCCTCAACGCTTTCAAGCGTTTCCTTTCTCGTCAAGGTCATGTGAGTATAATGTACTCCGATAACGGGACGAACTTTGTGGGAGCTAAAACCCATTTACGGTCTTTATTTGAACTTATAGAGTAACCCAATTACAAAAAGGAATTCTCAGACAATCTGTTGGAGAATCGAATTGAATGGAAGATGAATCCACCGCAAGCTCCTCACTTTGGTGGGATCTGGGAAAGTAACATTAAATGCCTGAAAGGTTATTTAAATAAAATAGTAGGCACCTCTCTACTGACGTATGAAGAGATGCAAACAGTGCTTTCTCAGATTGAAGCAATTCTAAATTCACGCCCGCTATCTGTGCTTAGCGTTAACGACGTTTCGGCTCCATTGCCGCTAACCCCCGCACATTTTTTAACACTCACTCCCTTAAAATCTTTACCCGCTGTTGATTTGTCAGACGAGCCAGTCAACTTGGTACAACGCAAACAAGTAGCCCGTGGGACATGATGCAACCCGGACGTCCGCAATCGGAAGAATAAATTTTTGAGCCCTAAACGTAACTTTTCTCGATTGCGTTCATTCGCTAATATTGCAATGACTATGTATTATTTGTTAATATTTTGCTATCTACACATTTTTTTGGACATTTGAGTTTATTTTAGGATGGGTTTTGAAGCGTTTGTGAGTAGTGATTAACCAAAAATTTGCGTTTTAATTTAAAATAACCCCTCGGGGATGGTTGTACCGATTTTTGCGGGGACGATTGTACCGGTACAATCAACCCCGTTCTACAACTAACCCCGAGGTTTTTTTTTAGATTCTGTGAGTACAGCTCCAAAATCATACGCTCAAGTGCATGTCCGTACCCGTCCGCGAGAACCTGGATACATGGTTACGCCCATACATATACCCACACACACACATACCTACACAGCACGCATACATACTGTCACTGCTTGAGATTGGTATTAATTATTGTTGCAAGTCCTTTGTCCTACTATTCCCTACCCGTCAATCTTACGCACAATTTCTTCTTGATCATCTATATGTGGTTACGCCCATACACATACCTACACATACAAACACTTACATAGCACGCATACATACTGTCACTGTTTGGAATTGGTATTAAGATTGTTGCAAGTACCTTTTCCTACCCATCCCTTTTTGCCAACCCGCCAATATTATTCAGTCTGCAATAAACTCCCTCCGCGTATAGCCATATTTTGCTTCCGCTCTCGGTTAATCCGCATAAAAAACTCCGCTGTGTACTATCAAAATAAACGAACATCACGACTATTACTGTTTTGTTCCTGTTGGATGGGAAAGGAGCATACAAGTACATTGCCAGCCTACAAGTTATTATCCTTTTCCGGTGAGTCCTCTCCTTTCTATGCAACATGTATTTTTATCATTTTAAAGCAGTGATAGTAACACAAAATCAAGGTCCTTCGCCAGTCATTCTTTGACACAAACACATAAATCCACTCTCACAACATAAAATACCATTCATTTTTTGGTCCTTCGAGCCGGATATATATAGTTGAACCACAATATTAATAAAAAACCAGCAGAGTGAGATTACGTTTTCTAACATCGCATATAAATAATTACCCACATTTAACGGTATGATATACCTACATGAGTAATTTGTTTCCTATACTTATTTTTATTACGTTGGAAATAACATATTAACCCGCTGTTAGAATATGTAGTTGTATCTTGCTGATAAAATCGCATCTACCTAACTTAGAAATAGTACTTTTTATTTATTTAATACAAACGGCATAAGTATGCCATAAACATTAATTACATGTCACAAATTCATATTCAAAATATTAGTAATGGTAAAACAGTGTATGTATAACAGTTAATTGTGACGATACATTGGGAAGTGACACCAGAGATACATTTACATGCAAAAATCTATAATAGAAATAAAATTAATAGTGACTAAAAAAATATGATAGCATAGCCGTCTTGTACCTCTGTTCCGTGCAGTTAAATAGATCTATCACATCTGCATATCTATTAGTAACTTCATGCAACCTAGGTAAAAGTGAGTGTTTCGTATACTCAGTCCGATTATTGTTACATTTAAAAAGGGTTTTAGAACGAGTGGTTCTCGTGGGAATATGAAATTCAATGAGCTTAGTTAGATCAGGACTGTCTATTCTACCATTTACAATTTTGAACATTAATATTAAGTCTGATATAATTCTTCGATCTGACAGTCTTAGTAAATTTAATTCTTTCATCAAGTAATTATAATTTATGTTTTCAATGGGAATACCGAGGTTAAAATTAATATATCTTAAGAATTTGTGTTGAATTTTTTCGATTGAATCTGAATGTATTTTAAAATGGGGGGACCAGATCGAGGAGTTATATTCGACTTGACTACGTACTAAGGATGTATACAAAATTTTTAAAGTTGAAATATTCTTGAAACCTCTGGAATTTCTAAGAACGAAGCCAAGCATTTTGATACCTTTATTATAGATTGAGTTTATATGGGATATGAAGTTTAATTTAGAGTCGAAAGTTATGCCCAAGTCACTAATTTCTTCAACAGAGGTAAGGGTAGAGTTGTTAAGTTCATAAGGATGAATAATTGGTTGACTTATTCTGTAAAAACTTATTGAATAACACTTATTTATGTTCAGATAAAGTTTGTTAATAGAGCACCAACTAATTAATTTGTTTAAATTATTTTGTAGACAGGCACAATCTTCAGCGGTTTTGATGATTTTAAATATTTTTAAATCGTCTGCAAAAAGCAATACATCTACATCTTTATCAAATATGTCAACAATATCATTTATGAACAATAAAAACAAAATTGGGCCTAAATGGGACCCTTGAGGTACACCACTGGTAGCTATAAATTGATTGGAATAGAACAAATTAATTTTTACAAGTAGAACTCTATCAGATAGATAGCTTGCAAACCAGTCTAAAAGTTTTCCGTCAATACCGAGCTTACGTAGTTTAACCAGTAGAATTTTATGGCACACTTTGTCAAAGGCCTTGATAAAATCTGTGTATATGGAATCGACTTGAGTTTTGTTAGCTAATGCATTTGATATAAAGTTTTCATATAATGAGAGATTTGTCAGAGTTGACCTGCCAGACAAAAATCCATGTTGATTTGGAACAATGAGATGGTTAATATATGGGGAAATTTTATCAAGAAGTAATTTTTCAAAAAGTTTCGGAATTATAGATAGCTTACATATAGGTCTATAGTTAGTGACATCACTTTTATTACCCTTTTTTAGTATAGGTGTTAGATAACAACGTTTCCAAATGTCCGGGAAGCAACCTGTATCAAGCGATTGATTAAACAATAGACAAATCGGCTCAGCCAGTGAAGCAATGCAATTTATGAGAATATTGGGGTGCACGTTATCAGGTCCGGCCTTTTTGTTTTTGTCTAGAGATTTAATTTTAGATTTAACGTCGTTTATATTGATGTGTACAGCAGGAATATGCATGCTCTCAATAAGGGAAGGTGGTGGTATGTAATTTTCTGGGATATCTTCGTCATATACACTTTTGAAGTAATCAGCAAAATAGTCAACCTTAACTTTCATATCAGTGCTACTCTTATCTTTGAAGTGCATTGAAATGGGTAAACCTTGTTTGTTTTTTCTAAGAGAGTTTACATGTGTGAAAAAGTTTTGTATATTAGAGGGTATAGATTTTTCGATTCCATTTATATAATTATAATATGATTTTTTTGACAGTTTTTTACATTGAGTTCTGTAATTGTGAAATAACTTATAGTCGTTAAGGGATTTAGATTCTTTAAAGTTTTTGTGTGCAGTTTTTTTGCAAATAATCAGGTTGATTAACTCGCTGTTGAACCATTTCGGGAACTTCGCTTCTTTGAAATGTGAAAGTGGTACATAGTTTTCAATGGCCCTGTTGATAATTGTGTAAAAAATTTCAAGATTGTAGTTAATATTATTGTTGGGGTGAAGAAATGACCAGTCTTCATTTTTAAGATATTGGTTCATATTAGGATAGTCAGCTTTGGAAAAATTATAAGTAAAGTTAGGAAGAATAGTTGTGTCGTCTGGTGAGTTATTCAACAAGATAGTTATGCTTAAAGCGGGGTGGTGGCAGTCTAGGGGGAGGAGCTCGTCAACTGATTTAACAATGTGAATTGAGAGATCACTACAGAACACTAAATCCAGCAGCCGGTTATTGGTATTGTAGACTTGATTTACTTGATGTAGAGCGAGTAAGTTCATCATATCTATTATTTCACGAGCATTTTCTGGTAGGCTTAAGTTGTTATAAGAGGTTTTATTCATCCAATCAATGCTAGGGGTATTATAGTCACCAAATAAAATTGTTCTGGCATCAGGGTATTTATTTTTAAAGGTTTCGAGGTCATCAATGTGGTTTCGGTAGACTGTGATGTTGGATCCAGGAGGAATGTAGACACATCCCAGTAAAATTTTACTTGATTTAGTTTTTAGTAATACAAATACCTGTTCTACGTCTAGATGTTTGCAAACTAATCGAGTGGATGGCAGTGATTTTTTGACGGATATGAGAACTCCTCCTCCTCTGGTTTTATTGCTGGTGGCTGGATTTCTGTCAAGGCGGTAGGTGTTATAAGATGAGAATCCAAGTTCCTCGGTGTGAATATCAGGATCAAGCCAGGTTTCAGTAAGGAGAAATACATGAACGTTTTGAAGTAAAGGAATAGAAGTTTGCAACTCTAAGAGTTTGGTTCGGCAGCCGCGGATGTTTTGGCCGTATCCATTGATGTGTTTGAGTTTTTTGGATTTTTCTTAACTATTGTCGGCTTGCTGTTGATATATTTGATTGTTAGTCCAACTTCACCTCCCTGTATCCTACTTTCCATTGATTGACGTAGGTCTGATAAATATTTTCTTTGGTTCGGAGTTTGGTCGGAAAAAATTTTGACAGGGGAGTTGTTAAGATAAAAGTTTTTTTTTTCTGAGAATATTCATTACTTCTGTTGAGTTTCTTAAGATCACTTTAATGGGCCTCGATTTATCAGGCCTCACTGCTCCAAGACGGAATGTGTTGATGGAATTTGGTTCTATATTGTTGTCTATTTTCTTCAGAATGGTTGTAATTTGTAAATTATCATCCTTGATTTTTTCAATTTGGTTCAGTTGTGTGCTTTCGGGAACGTTTATAATTATGAGATTATTTGCTCTGTTTTTCCTCTCTTCAAGCTCATCGGCCGCTTCACATGTAGATTCTAATGGGTTAGGTTTGTTGGTTAATGCTTTGAAAGCTATTAGCTCGCCCTCGAGTGCTGCCATTTTTGTAGCCATTTGCGCTATGGTTCCAAGAATAGCATTAGTTTTTGGAATCATTTTCGCAATTTGATCTTTGTTCAGTTTGCTACTGGGGTCTATTATTAGATCGGTTAGAGCCTCAACCGCGTTTCTCGCCTGACTGATAAATTCCTGGGAGTCCATTTTGTTAAAATTATTATTTTTTTTTTTTGAAAAATGGACGATGGTTAAGCCTGGATTTAAGGTGGAGTTACTTGAACTACTTGAAAGTATGGGCCGGGTCGGGCGGTAGTAGCTTGGGTGACAATAATACTTATTGTTTTGACTTTTATTAATATTGAAATGCTCACTCAGTTATGTTTTTAGAATCCAGCAGGTTTGCACTACAACTTCTTTAAACTTGCAATAAGTCACTGGCTCGTTATATTATCTGTTTCACTGTTTAAAACAACTGTAGACTGTTAATTAGTATTGAGCGCAAAATTGAATGTGCTCTCTGTGTCACTGTACGAAAGTTATGTACGATTATTTCTTAATATTTTTATTATTGGAAATATCCTTACAAATACAATTAGACGATCGCAATATTGATAATTTGTCAATGATAATAAACGCAATAAATAACTTCGTTTACCCGCACAGTTCATGGCGTATCTGTTAACCTTTACACCGCGCAATAATCAATTTAACCCTGTGAGCGGATTACAGTGAATTAATTGAATATATTAATTAATTAATTCCGCATAAATAATACAGACTCATCATATCGCATTCCGCATACCGCATACTCATTACTTCAAACCGCATACATTCCGCACACCGCATACCCTTTAACCTCATACCGCATACCGCATACCCTTTAACCGCATACCGCATTCCGCATACCGCATACCCCTTACCTCAAACCGCATACATCATACCGCATACCTTTTAACTGCATACCGCATTCCGCATACCGCATACCCCTTACCTCAAACCGCATACATCATACCGCATACCGCATACCCTTTAACCTCATACCGCATTCCACATACCGCATACCCTTTAACCGCATTTTTTTGTTGTTTTACGTTTCATATTTAGTAAATATAACCGGAATAAAGAAAATGGCTACGAGCGCGTCATCCGGGTCGACTTTGGATGAAAGACGTCTCAAACGTTTAAATGCTAAATTAGCAGCTAGCTTTGCGAGCTTACAGTCGGTGTATGACAAGATAAGGAAAGCTTCGGAAAACATTTACGATCGCCAATCTTTTTTATCAGGCGCAACTACTGTTAAAAAAATTCGTTCTGAATTTATAACAATATTAGATAAAAAGGTGGATTGCGAACTGGAATTGAATCCGGAAGCAATTGCTGAATACACTCAATTAAATGCATTTGAAGAACTCTTCGGTGTTATTAAATATACAGAAGCAAATATGCTGTCGAATTCGGTTGCGAAACCTCGCCGTCAAATTAAGCTACCTGCATTGGAGAAAGCGTGCTTTAACGTGAATTTAGATAGTTGGTCTCTTTTTAATGAAACGTATAATTCGGTTATACATTTGAATGATTCTCTGGATGATTCGGAAAAAAATGCAGTATCTGATGTCTAAATTAACCGGAAAAGCATTAAGTATTTGCAAAGCTATTACGCCTACAGGTACAAATTATAAAGTTATCTGGGACGCATTGCGTACTAAGTATAATGATCAACGCGTTCTTGCTGAATTATACTTTGACCGATTGCTGAAATTACCTCCAGTTAACTCGGCCACGCCCGCTTCTTTAGAGAATTTTGCAGACGCATACACCACTAACATCGCCGCGCTGAAGCAATTAAAAATAAAAGACCTCGCAGAATTCATATTGTTGCAACTGGGTCTTAAACGTCTTGACATAGAGACTGTAAAGGCTTTTGAAGCTTCTATTTAAAATAATGAAAATCTACCGTCCAGCGCGGAACTAATCGACTTCGTAAGAGTACAGCAACGAATTCTTAATCGCGCACAAATCACGCAACCGACATCGAGCCGTCTTGGCTCAAATAATAATTATACCGGTAAACCGCAAAAAACTAATTCCGCAAAGGCATTTATTAATGTCGAAAAAATCGATAATCACTCCATCGAAATTTGTTTTTGCTGTCAAAAGGGATCGCACCCTTTTTTATACCAATGTTCTAAATTCACAAGTCTAGAACCACGTGAGCGATTGAACTGTATTAAGTCATCGAAGATTCGAGTTTGTGTGAATTGCCTCAGTACTAGGCACATCACGAAAGCTTGTAAATCGAAGAGTACATTCAAAACATGCACGCTCAACCATCATAGTTTGTTGCATTTCAAACAAACTGATGGGCGGAAGTCACAAACGGACCCAATACCATCTCCCGCGTCACAAACGGATGCCGATAGTGATAACTTAAATTCTTCAAATCCGTTTTCGTTATGTGTAACAAACTCATGCCCTAGTGCAAATACTACTGCACTCTTAGGAACGGCTGTTTGTACTACCAGAGACGCTAAGTGCCAGGTACAGACGATACGGGATCTAATAGATAGCGGCTCTCAAAGGGACATAATTACGCGCAAATGCTGTTCACGCTTGAATCTTACGGTGCGGTCATCTCCAAGTACTTACGTCACGGGAATAGGTGACGTAAGAAATGTGACAAATGGAGTAACTTGCTTAAAATTACTCTCCCGCTACGACATCACTCAGTCGTATACGATTAAACCATATGTAGTAGAAACCATAACCAGTGAGTTGCCTACTGTTAACATTAACCACTCCTCTTTGTCGTATCTTGACAATTTGCCCTTAGCAGACACAACATTCTGTACGCCCGGTGAGATTGATATCATCTTGGGATGTGACATGTTTGCTTGTATTCTAAAGGCAAACAAAATATCAGGTTCTCTCGGCCAGCCATTTGCTATCGAAACTACTTTGGGATATCTCATCTTGGGTACTTCCCCATCTGGGATATCGCATCTTGGGTACTGTCCCCACTCGGTAGTAGAGATTCTTCTCAATTTCAAAAAGAGGGCCTGGACCTTACTTGATACGCTTTTAACATGGGTCAAGAATGAGGACTTGAGGACGTTCGATCCAAAGTGACGCCTAAGTATTTAGTGTTCTCAACGAATCGGATGTTGGTATCTCCCATTTTGATGATGAGATTTCTACTTCTATTGAGGTTACCCTTCATCAGGAGTCCCATGGTCTTGTGGGGAGCAAAGGTCAGCCGATTTCTCTTTCCCCATTCTAAAGTCACACTTAAAACCTCTTCAGCTTTACTCCCAACTTCCTTTCTGCTGTTCCCCGAGACCCGAGAGCGTAATCCACCGAGATACATCCTTTAAGCAAGGGCAGCCTGGAGGAATCATTAAACAAAATGTTTCAAAACTCAGGTTTAAGGATTGAACCCTGAGGACAACCCATGTCAACTATTCGTTCAATCAGGTAGTCTCCAAAAGAAAGGATGACCGTTCTGTCGCAGAGGTAATCAGCGCAGAGCTTGAACAGATTTTGTGGACATTTCCTATTTTTGAGCTTGACAAGTATCATCGGCCACCACGCATGATCGAAGGCACCAGTGATATCAAGGAAAATTCCTGTAACGTACCTCTTTTGGCAAGCCTTCACCCAGTCAAGCGGGTGAAGGCTTGCTCAGTGAACATACCGGGGACAAAACCAAACTGCCGCTCGCAGTGTGGGGATAAGGTTTGACGTAAACGCTGCCTAATCAGTTTCTCCAAGATCCTCCCGGGACAGGTAGCAGGGTGATTGAACGGTACGCCTTAACGTCCGAACTTGGTTTATCGTTCCCCTTTGGTATAATCCTAAGCACGCTCCTCTTCCATTCAGAGGGGAAAGTACCTCTTCTCATGCATGTATCCATCACTTGGAAGAGCTCCTCCTTGGCGTGGATCTATACTTGCTTCGCTATTATTCCATTGAGCCTATCATTCCCTGGTGCATACTTAAGACCCAAACCCTTGATTATCAGCTCGATTTCCGCTTTAGTTACTGGTGTCATCCTTCTTGGATTTATTTGTTACTTGGATTTATTTGTTACGATTTATGTGTTTCTGTAATACGTTATTTCTTTTATTTTCTTAACATTTATTTTATTATATATTATGATTTATGTGTTATATTTTACATGTGCGTTATATTATTTTGTTCACTATGTTTAAAAAATGTATATAATTGCCTTGCGATTTGTTTTGTTAATAATTACTATACTGCCTGTTAATTTATGCCATGTTCCTTGTTTTGTTTTGTTTGTCTTTAACTGTTTCAATGTTTTACTAGATGAACTGAACTCCATTTTTTTCCCCAATCTCCATATAGGGGTGTGCTGGACCTCGTCCTTGCTTCATCTTTAGTTACATTACTCATTTTGCAGATCCTTCTCAAATCTATCTGCGCCTTCCCCTATGACATGTGCAGGCTTGAGGCTTGATCAGACGACCTTGACTATTCTTTGCCCTGCCTCTGACTACCCAACGCTGAATTTTATTTTAGTCTTCGGGTATTTTACCCCAAATATTCAGTTAATATTCTTTGAGGCTTCGCTGAGTGGTTGGCTAAGGGACACAGAAGCTAAGTGTAGTTTATGGTCAGACCGAAAGCCATTCACATTTTTTGTTTGTACTTGCCAATTGATTTGAGATTAATTGTATTACTTATGTTCTCTATTTTATGCAGGTGCTTGCGGGTTTTTACAGATGCAATGCCGCCCCATGGAGCCTCATGAATGAGTTTTTCTTTTGCCCTGTTTAATTTATCTTTGTCTTACTAATCTATTTGTGGCATTTTGTTTTTCCTGTTAAGCACTTGCACACTGCTTACTAACAACGTATGCAAGGACACTGGAGGTCTAGATTCGTTCAAAATAAATAAATGTAGCTTCGTTTAACAAAAAAAAAATAGAATCTTGCGAGAGCCTTGAAGGAGTAACCATCAGTTACTTATACCAGGTCGGGTAAGAGGTGGATTTCCTCCACTAGTGTCATCCTTACCTCCTGGGCGAGGTTTCTCGGTGGGAGCCGTGACAGATTTCTAATCTGTTTGTGGTGGTCGCTTTCCCCAATTACTGAATCTACACGATCTAACTTACCCAGAAATGTATTGAGAGTGGATGCCACGTCCATACTTTCAATGTTCCTTCCGTCCTTTTTGGTTATTACGCTAGTTAAATACCGGTCAGAGCCTTTTCCCGTTTTACCAATGGCGCTGTGGACATCCCACGGGTTGGCGTTGCCCACTTCTTGTACCCAATTATGCCATGCAGCTCGTTTCGCTGAGAGGACAGCCTGTTTGAAAGCTCTATGGGAGCCACTGAGTCGTGACTGGAGGGCGTGTGTCTCCTCTTGCGTACAACCGCCACGTCTAGATACGCTCAGGGCTCGATAGGCTCTCTTGTAGGCCCCTTTCCGTGAAGTCAGCTCATTCGACTACCACGGCGTCCTAATAACCGTCTTTAGGTTTGATCTTCCCAAAGACCGTTCGGCAGCTGATACCACGGCTGCATTAAAAAAGTTCCCCAAATTACCCGGATTTCTTGCTGCTACATCGTGAAATCCCCTTAAAGCAGGGGTGCTCATACTTGAACTGCTGGCGATCTACCTCAATATTATAAGACTCTGATCGATCGACTCTCCACAGATTTTCAAGTGTCCTGGAGAGTGGGGGGGGAGGGGGGGGGGGAGGGGGGTAGAAATTCATTTTTTTATTGCGACCTCATTTTATGCCAATTTTTATATCACATTTGACGAGTATTTTTACAATACAACATGTTAATATCTTCATAACACAAAGCAGGTTTTAACTTAAGATTGCTTCTGCGTAAGAGTCCCGAAATTATAGTTACACACGGATCAGTCAATTTCTCAGAATTTTACAGCACATGACACGCAACTAACTCAAATGCAAAGCTTAACTCGGTACACGAAGAATCGGCAACTTGTTATTTAATTTATCGTTATTTTGTGAACAAAAAACTGGATTTAAATTAAATCTGTATCCGGTGAATTAAAACAACACTCAGAACATGAAAATGTTTTTTTTTATTCTGGCAGTACATGAAAAGTCTGTAACTTGAATTTTATAACTGCGCTTCGAATAAGATAATGATTTTCTTTCAAAATATGTCAGCAGATGAATCCACAACTGGAATTTTACATTCTGAGAACAAAACTTGCTTAAATTAAATCTGTGTGCGGTGAATTAAAAAATTAAAAATCAGAACATGAAAATAATAATAATAATAATAATAATTTTTATTTTAGTAATTTGTACATTTAAGTTAACAAATTTCTAATTGATAATAATATTTCATATTCACTATATTTTTTCAAGTTTTATGTAGCTCCTACAATACATCTTGAACTTTCCAATTGGTGTGGACTTTAAAGTTTCTGCTAGTGTGTTATACAACTTCATTCCCTTGTACAGTAGACTGTTCTGCGTATTCGCTTTGTCCTTTTTTTGTAGCCTAATTTCCTTGCACGTTCTTGTGTTATATCTGTGAATGTCTTTATTGTATAAAATTTTATTTGAGAAGTATTTTGGTAACGTTCAAAAAATTTTAATGAATTCTCTTTGATTCTGGCTTCACATACATAGTCTGCAACTAGAATTTTATATCTGTACTTCGAATAAGAGAATGTTTTTCTTCGAAATGTGATAAAAGCAGCAGATGAATCCACAACTCGACTGAACACAAAACTGGTTTAAATTAAATTTGTATGCGGCGGATTAAAACTACTCGCAGATGAAATTGGTTTTTATTTATTCTGGCAGCATATAAGTAGTGTGCAACTAGAATTTTATAACTGCACGTCAAATAAGGGAATGTTTTTCTTCGAAATGTGTCAGCAGATAAATTCACAACTGAAATTTTACATTCTGATCACAAAACTGCTTTTAAATTAGATTGAATCTTGTTGCTCCCCAGCTTTAATTACTATAACTCTCATAATACACGTATGGTTTTCCAACGAATTACTAATTTGAAGAATGGTTTGAAATAATATTTAACTCTAAATATTATAACGATTTTCTTCGAAATGCGTCAGCAGATTAATCCGCTACTGGAATTTTAACAGATCATTCGGAACATGAAACTGGTTTTAACGTAAGACTTAATCTGCACGCGAATCCTCGGCTTCAATTTATACTAGCTGGGCCCGTTGCAAAAGCAACTAACGGGTTAAAACACTATGCGATTTGACGTGTGAACGTGGATGAAGCGAGGAGGAGTGTGTGTTAAATTAAATATATGAAGAAACCTGAGGTTACAGTCACCTTGCAACGCATGCCGGGTACCCGTTGTATATAATGTTATGTAGTGCAGCGCTTGGTTTAAAATGTAATATCCCAGGAATTGGAATGGAACCATTACAGTTAAGTTGACCCCGAGGTTATAGTGGCCTTGCAACGCATGCCGAGTAACCGTTGTATATCATTATATATATTGCAGGCACTTGGTTTAAAATTTCATTTCCCGGGATTTGGGATGGAACCATTACAGTTAAGTTGACCCCGAGGTTACAGTGGCCTTGCAACGCATGCCGGGTACCCATTGTATATAATTTATTTGTTTACGGACAAAAAGTCCATTAACAATATAAAACACGTCACTAACTTATATCTCCCTCTTATCCTTTCCCTCCTTATCCCCTTCCCCATCCTTCTTTTATATCCATATCTTCAATATTTTCCAGGGCCTCCTGTGTGGAGATCATGTTAAAAAAAATTCTTCTTCTCCTTCCTTTCCCTTTAAAAACCCTCCGCACAGCATCCTCAAAGATGCCATAGGCCCCTAGGATTCACAACGGGCATTTTCTCGCGTAATTTCGTGATGCCTGAGCTCATTTTTGTATTCAAAAACTGTATGTATTTGTCTAGGTCTTGGTGGCGGATACGTTTGCCCAACCACTGCGTGGCTGGCTGGATCAGAGGAGACTGATTGAGGGAGAATTTTGACCACTCCAGCCTGATTCTCCCAACCCTTCGCCTTGCACCGCAGTGTGAGGAATAGATTCATACGTCCGTTACTCCTGGCCACACTGACCCCCAGATTCCTACCCACCCCTCATACCCTTTTCCTTCCCAGAACTCTCATCTCCTTCCTTTCCTAAAAAAATCCTCCACACAGCATCCCAAAAGATGACATAGGCCCTGACGGAAATTATTTTCTCCACGGCCTCCTGTGTGAAGCTCCAGGGTGTGGGAGATGCTGGGTGGAGGTTTTTTTAAGGCAAAGAAGGAGAGGAGAGTTCTGGGAAGGAAAAGGGTTTAGGGGTGGGTAGGAATCTGGGGTTCAGTGAGTCCTGATCATCCGCCTCCAAGACCTAGATAAACCTCACCCCATGAACCCGGGCACCCCTACTATATCACCAAACGTAGCGAACCACTTGGGGTGACCTGCGGTAATGGTGTTGGTTATCCAATAAAAGTTCCCGGGGAGGCGCGGCGGTACCCATGCTCGCCTCCCAATTTATAATTTAGTGGTCTGATACAGACATCAAATCGATAGGTACATTTGTCACATTTTTTTAGAAAAAATAACTAAGGTTTATTACAGTAAAAAAAATAATTTTTGATTTCATAGTGCGCAGGTAGGTACTTAATAGACTTATAGTATTTTTTTCCAAAACGGCGCTACAAAAATGAATTTTTCTGAATTTTTTAGAAAGAGAATTTTTGTTTTATTCGAGTAAAAAAAAACAGAAAAAATATTCTTTCATAGCGTACTCTACCCCCCCCCCCCTTCCTCCATCCCGCAAACCCCACTCCCGATTTCCCCTCCCCCTTCCCAGGTTACCCCCCTCCCTGGTTTTCCCACGCTTCCTTAATTCATTGCCGGTACATTTAGTTTTCAAACAGCTCGCGTGCCACCTATTGAAATATTTTTATGCAAATTTTTTTATGCCAGAGCTCACCAGTAGTTTTATACAAACCTTGTCCTAAAAATAACAAAAAATAAATTAAAAAACCTCAATTTTTCAAGTTAATTTTAAGGTTCTGTGAAAGTTCTGTTCAAATTCTATTCAAGTTCCGTAATTATTACAGTTTTAACATAATAAGTATAAGTAAATAATAATAAATATAAATAATTATCCCGTTCAACTTCAAGCAATTTCGTTATACATTTACAAAAAAAATACATAAGCAAAATCATCAGATGATTCCGAGTAAGTTATGTGCAGGTAGGTACCTACATAGATTAAAAAGTGACCATCTTGGGTGATTTATTTAATTTCATATCATTAAATATTTAAATGAAAGAATACTGTTCCTAATCCGGTAGGTACCTACCTGGTAAACCCCGAGAAAAATTACATTGTTGTAGGTACCTACCTACGCGTTTTCTCAATAAAAATTGCATCAACATTACGTATTTTGTTACTTTTCTATCGATGGAACGGTAGGTACCTGCCCCGTTATAAATTGAGTTTTTTTCATATGGCCAGTAATTTAATACTCTCGGATAATTTGAAACGCATTTTCGACATGAATTTTTCAGGAAATGTGTGATGTTTGTCAGCTTCTACTGACATATTTTATATGAGAATCATGTGTTATATTGTTATCAAAAGTTGCGGAATCTTTCCGGTTATCGTATTTTTAAAAAACATCTAGCCCGGAATCGGTTTTTCGGCGGCAATGTCGTTTGGCGAAAAACAACGACCCAAACCGCCGAGAGGTCCGTTTTGACTCTGACATTTAATCCATGCTCAGTATTGCAAGGTTGCAGAAAATTAAATAAACATTTCAAATATCTACCGAATTTACAGGCTGAAAACGATGTGCATATCGACGTTATTGGATTTTTCGCAAATGTCAAATATAATTGCAAAGTTTGACGCGACATTGCGAAACATTTTAAATGGGAAGCTACACATGTTTTTATTTTAAAAGTTTTTAAATCTTGTATTATTTATGATGATTAAAAAATATCTCTCGCTAAATGTTTTTTTTCGTCGTAATTGACCACCCCGCAAAGGGCCTTTAAAATGTCAATTTTTCTACGTTATTTTCAAGGTCGCCGTTTAATTAATTGGAATAAATTCCTAGAAAAAATCAGTTTTATATGGGAGATTGTCGATATATCTTTCTCAACTTTTGCAGGCATTTTAAAAGAGATAGCAACCCTGAACTCGCTTCGAAGGAGAGTGTTCCATGGGGCGTTTGAAATCGGTTGAGCTTAGAGGTCATTTTGGCATGCTGGGTGGAGGGTTTTTTAAGGCAAAGAAGGAGAGGAGATTTCTGGGAACGAAAAGGGTTTAAGGGGTGGGTAGGAATCTAGGGTTCAGTGTGTCCTGGTCATTCGCCTCCAAGACCTAGACAAACCTCACTTCATGTACCCGGGCACCCCTACTAAATCACCAAACGTAGCGAACCACTTGGGGTGACCTACGGCAGTGGTATTGGTTATCCTATAAAGATTCCCGGCGAGGCGCGGCAGTACCCATGCCCGCCTCCCAATTTATAATTTAGTGGTCTGATACAGTCATCAAATCGGTAGGTACATTTGTCACATTTTTATAGAAAAAATAACTAAGGTTTATTACAGTAAAAAAAATACAAAAAATATGATTTCATAGTTTGCAGGTAGGTACTTAATAGACTATTCAGCATTTTTTAGAAAGTAAAACTGTGTTTTTTTTGAGTAAAGGATTTACAGAAAACATCATTTCATATTAAGCGGGTAGGTTCTAAGTGGGTGCTTCGTTTTATATTTTCACAAAAACGACGCTATAAGAATGTATTCGTCACATTTTTTTAAAAACAACAAATAAGGTTTATTACAGTAAAAACATATATTTTTTCATAGTGCGCAGGTTGGTACTAAATAGACTTGTAGTAATTTTTTCAAAAACGGCGCTACAAAAATGTATTATTCAGAATTTTTTAGAAACAAAAATTTTGTTTTATTCGAGTTAAACAAAAACAGAAAAAATATTCTTTCATAGCGTACTCTACTCCCCCCCCCCCCATTCCCCCACCCCGCAAACCCCTCTCCCAAGTTTCCCTCCCCCTTCCCAGGTTACCCTCCCCCCTCCCTGGTTTTCCTCCCCCCCTCCCACTTTTCATTAATTCATTGCCGTTACATTTAGTTTTCAAACAGCTCGCGTGCCACATATTGAAATATTTTTATGCAAATTTCGTAATGCCAGAGCTCACCAGCCAATAAACACACATAAAAAAAAGAATTACTCAATTTGGTACAGTCTTTCGGAAGTAATGCGCGTACATGCATTTCCGCGATTCATTTGTATGCAAATTTCATAATGCCAGAGCTCACCAGTAATTTTATACAAACTTTGTCCTAACGTTAAGGAACGCGACAAAAAAAGAATGATTCAATTACGTGCAGTCGTTCTGAAGTTATGAGCGTACTTACATTTCGGCGAATCATTTTTGAACAAATTTCGTAATGCCAGAGCTCACCGGTTATTTTATTCAAATCTTGTCCTGATAATGACGAATACAGCAAAGAAAGAATTATCCAATTTGGTGCATTCGCTCGGAAGCTATGCGCATATATAGATTTCGGCGATTCATTTTAAACAAATTTTATAATTCCAGAGCTCACCGGTAGTTTTATACAAACCTTGCCCTGACAATAACGAAACCGACTCAAAAAGAATTTCCAATTTGCTCAATTCGTTCGTTAGTTAAACTTTATAAATGATTACCGTGGATAATTTATCCGTTTATGTAATTTTCAGGGTTCCTACCTAGTTCATCCCGATATTCTAAAATAATATTTTATTTATATGGCAAGACAACCGTTAAACGTTGTCCTAACCGCCTCGAGCACAGCCTGAAAATCGAACACCTGCGCCGGTGTTAGAACATTTTCCATACAAATTAAGTCAGCTAACGCTGTCAGGGCCTCGCTGAAAACCTGCGGTGGTTTTGGATAACGTTCCACGCTCAGTATTGCAAGGTTGAAGAAAATTTAATAAATATTATTAATCACCCTCGTACGAATACGATTAATTTGAAACTCGTTCCACGCATCGTTCAACAACAGCATTTTTTTAGCGCTAGGATCTGCTAACGTTCGAAATTGAATTTCGATACGTCTTTGAATTTCTCCAAGGAAAAGCTGCGGTTTTAGATTCTGTCGACAGGCGTCTCCCTGAAAATTTTACCTATTTTTAAACATCTGTTTCAAAATATGACTTTTCCGCGGTTTTTTCGCACATGTCAGATTTCAAACGAATATTACGACGATGTTTTCGTGAAATGTGATAATTACGACGGTCAATCAAAGTTGCGTATTCCTCTACTCTATTATATTTTTTTAAAATATCAAAGCTGGGATCGCTTTTTGGGCTGTAATGCAGTATTCCCCAACCGAAACCGCTAAGAGGTCCGTTTCGGTAGTATAAAACTGACATTTGAAATCTACTTATACCTATCTCAGCATTCCCAAACATGCAAAAAGAGATGGGTTAATCCTGACCTGACTCGATATTCCTGGCATTTTAATTTGCATTGAAACTATTGGAAAAAAGACATCTCTTGTTTTTTAATGCGAACCTGTCGGCGAGAAGTGTAACCGAGCCGAATTGAGTGATTTTATTAGAGTTCTAGTTTTCGCCGCCAGTTTTTTTCTTTAAATTTTGTAGGCCAAAAAACGCTTAATTTTTGTCGCAAAGTCAAAGTACTGAAACGTGCTCTGAATTTTTTATCTGAAAGGGCGTAAGCGACTTTTTTTTTTAAGCGACAGTGCGCCGTAAGGTCTTGCGGATCGCGGGGGAGAAGGGTCGATTATCGCATCATCAAAACGCGATTTTTTTACGATTTTTTGTATGAGATCGCTGTCTATGCCCCCTGTCCGGCCAAATCGATCTCTGCGGTCGGTGAAACTGGATAGGCAGAGTGGTCGATTTTCGCCTGTCTCTAAAAGGCAACGTTTTCATACTGAGTTTTTGAAAAACAAATGCCAACTGTGTATTAATATATATATATATATATATTACACCCAATTTAATTGATATTTAATTGATACTACACTTACAACACGAAAATGGTTATCCTGCTATTTTTGTACTCGGAACTCATGGATGGTTTAACACATGGTAATTTCCAAATAAAGTTTCACCCGCTTCAAATAATGCTCCCTTCACAACCATTCAAACTTCAAGTAGTTTATTGTGTTTCGCCAATATATGAGATATTTTATATGACGCGATCGTTGCAGCTTTTGATTGTTTGGCTGGTCTTATGAACACGAACAAGGTTTGTTTTTTTTTTAAACAAATCATCAAATCAAATACTTTTTGTTTTCTTATTCACTCTGTGGCGGGAAATGCTTTTCATAGTTTTTCTCTAAGTTCACATGCATAGATATTGCAACTGACGCACAGCAAGACGTTATGCAAATCTTGCAATTCTTAGTTTTAACATAATCCATAATCGTATTGACAGCCCATTCCTCTTGGAATGTTATGGCTTATACGTGCCTGAAAATTTCAGCCGTAGTCGTCGACACGACTTATTCAAAATACCATACGGCAGAACAGATGTTCTAGCACAGCATAGCATGACAAGAGGAATGGTGCTGTTGAACGAAATATCGGAAACACTAGATATATATAACTCTTCCTTAGATAGCCTTAAGATTTTTTTGTATATTAATCATCTTCCTAGGTGTTAAGACTGTTAAAATGAGAAAATTGTACAGTAATTGGATAAAAATCTGTTGTACAATTAAAAAAAAATTTAAAAAAAATAAAAAATAAATAAATGAGACGAATGCACTTATCCTTCACCATACAAAATAAGAATTCTTCCTAACAATCGTTATTAAAATGATACGTTTTACTTCTATTCACCGCACTCATTTTGTATTATTTATTAATAAACTTCGTATCGCCTTCAAGTTACCACTCGGACTTACTGACTCATAAATAAACTGAACCACACACTAGAAACTAGATCGATAACTCATACAACAACAACTTGGTAGACACAACAGTCGGTTTTTTTGACAGCTCCGTAATTAATATTAATATAGTGGCAATAAAGCAACCTAATAACATAACTCGCTTTAAAAAATAATAAATAGTGATACGCTAGACAAAGTGCCAATGATTGCGAGAGTGGCAGTGAAATCAATCATTAGTTAATTGAAGTGCAAAAAATTATTGTCATTGTGACCATAAATTAACTTTTGTAAGAACTGATAAAAAAAAACCATAGACAATATATACTTATCTCGTCATAGACAATCTACATAAATCAATATTCACTTAAGGAGCATATTGATTCCAACATTGAACATAAATTAAGTATAAATCCTAAAAGTGTAAGATAAATTAAATATTAATTAAACGGAAAATGGCAAATACAAGAGGAAAGGGATCTGTCGTTGAAACCGAAGATAAATTTAAAATTGATAAAATTATTCAAATTATTGAAAAAAAATTTGAATCAATGAAAAGAGAAATCATTTCTAAAATTGATAAACAATCCCAGGAAACCCAAAAAAGCATAGATTTTATGAGCAGTCAGTACGATGATATAATAAAAAAACTAGAAACAACAATATTACAAAATAAAAAAATCGAAAATGAATTAGAAAACATAAAGAAAGAACAGCAGGAAAAACATATTATTATCAAACAACTTGAAATAAAAATATCAGACCTTGAGTACAAATCTCGGTCTAATTTCCTAGAAATAGCAGGCATTCCCCAAAAAAATGGGGAGCAGCAGATTGAAATCGTAAAAAAAGTTGCGGCGGCGGCAGGAATGGATATCCAGCACAAGGAGATAATTGAAGTAAAAAGGACTCCTGATAGAAGAAACAATGCGCCACCAAAACTGCTAGTGGAATTTGCTGATAAAACGACTAGAGATAATCTAATCTCTAAAAGGAAAAATATTAATTATGAAGACATAAAAGACATCACTACTGAAACAATCTATATTGCAGAAGAATTGAGCCCATATCAAAGGGAACTGCTCTGGAAAACAAAAAAAGCTGCCAAAGAAAAAAACTATTCTTACGTTTGGTGTAAAGATGGAAAAATAATGACTCAAAAAATGCCAAACGAAAAAATAATCTACATCAAACATATAGATGATATTAAAAATATTGTGTAAAAAAAGGCACTTCGAAACAACATTTATGAATTAAAGTAAAAAATGACTGACACTATACTAACCTCGGAACCAAGTGACCTATCAATGATAAACAACAACTCTTTTAATATATTGCACAAAAACATAAGAAGCATCAGAAAAAATTTTGATGAATTACAAATTTTACTGAAATATTTAAAAGTTAATCTACACATAATAATACTTACTGAATGTTGGATAAATCATAAATACATGAATTTGGAAATAGCTGGATATACCACTTACTCAAGTTTGAATAACAAAAGACAAAACGATGGTGTAATTATATACATTAAAAACGAAATAAAAGCCGAAGTTGAGGAAATTATTATCACAGATGCCAATTGTCTAAAAATTAAAATCGGAAAAGAAAAGGCTATATTAGCAATCTACCGATCGCCTTCTACAAGAAACATCGACCCATTTCTTAAATCCGTAGACGAGGAACTCTGCCTTCTAAAAGACACGAAAAACATATTTTTTATTGGAGATGTAAATATAAATATCCTAGAAAATGGATATCCCAAGAGAATTCAATATCTGCAGATGCTAGCATCCCATGGACTGGTAAGCTTAATAAATGTACCTACTCGAAAAGTGGACAGCACTGAAAGTTGCATAGATCATATAATGAGTAAAACAAAAGATATTACTCGAACTATTGTATTTAACTCAACTATAACAGATCATTATACAACTATACTTTCAATAAAAATAAACAAGTCAAATAAAATCAAGAAAAGACCACAAACAATAGAAAAAACTGAAATAAACTGGAATGACATTAAACATAATCTACAATGTACCGATTGGAAAAAACTGCAAAGTATGAACAATGCAAATGATGCATGGAATTTCTTCATAGAACTCTTTCAGAATAATATTCTCTCTAATACCACAAAAATTATTAAGAAAATCTCACATAAAAATGTACACATTAAACCATGGATTACACAGAATGTTATAAACTGCATAAGAAAAAGAGACGAGTTACACAAGAAACTAAAAAAAAATCCATACGATATACACATGTTAAGATTCTACAAAAGATATAGAAACATTTGCAAAAAAGTTATTACATATACAAAAGAAACCTACTACAAGAAAAAAATTGTAGATTGTAAACAAAATCCACGGAAAATGTGGCAAATAATTAATGAAATAACCAGTTCTAAATCTGCTACCATGACATCAATTGACGTGCTGAATATAAACAATGTCCCAAGGACATACGCTGATAATCCTGACCAAATTCTTGAATACGTCAATAAATTTTTCATAAATATAGGATCAAATCTAGCAAAGCAAGCTACACAATGTAATGACGCTATACTAATAAATGAACCCCCTGAACAAGGAAAGAAACTCGAGTTTAAGCAAATTACAGCTGATGATATCAAAAACACAATTTCTTCTCTAAAATCAAATGTTTCTTCGGGGGAGGACTTAATCACAACCAATGCAATAAAATATCTCTGTAAAGAACTTATCATACCTCTAACATACTTAGTCAACCTGTCTATAACTGAAAGCATATTCCCTACGGCTCTCAAAAAGGCTACTGTTATACCAATTTTTAAACAAGGATGTAAAAATGACATAAACAATTACCGACCAATAAGCCTACTCAACACATTTTCAAAAATATTGGAGAGAATATTAAAAAAACAACTCTTATCCTACTTAGAAGACAATAAAATATTATCGGAAACACAGTATGGTTTTAGGGAGAACTTAAGTACTAGTGACGCCATAGAAAAAATTACAGATATGATCACTAAAAGTTTAGACAGTGGAGAAAAAACTTTGGCAATCTTCATAGACTTACAAAAGGCTTTTGATACAATAGACCACAAAATACTTTTTGCTAAACTTACAAAAATTGGTATGACAAATACAACACTAAACTTGCTAAAAAGCTATATGATGGAGCGTACACAGAGCGTTCAAATTAATAAGAGAAAAAGCGAACCTCTCCTAATCAACCATGGCGTACCGCAAGGAAGTGTACTAGGACCAATATTGTTTTTGATATACATCAATGATATCTGTAACCTAGAAACAAGAGGAAAAATTATTAGTTTTGCTGATGACACAGTAATTTTATTTAACGAAAAAGATTGGATAAATACTTACAAAGAAGCGGAACACGGGCTTAGTCTCCTGCAAACCTGGCTTAAAAGAAATTCCCTCACGCTTAATGTTAATAAAACAAAATATCTTACATTTTCTATAACAGCCAGAGGGCAGCCGTCGGAGGACTTAAATCTCAAATTACACACATGCCAAGGAATTTATCAACAAAATCTAGGCTTATCATGCCTCTGTCCCACTATAGCACACTCCAAAAGCATCAAATATCTTGGAATTGAGATTGATGATAATCTCCGATGGAACTCACAAATTGACGTAATTACAAAAAAACTAACCAGGTACATATACTTCTTTAGAAACATTCGTAATATCCTCAACATAAACGATATTAAAAAAGTATACTATGCTTTGTGTCAATCACAAATAGAGTACGGTATAACTGGATGGGGGTCTGCCTTGAGCACTCACACAGAGCGACTCAATATAGCCCAAAAAGGAGTACTAAAGACAATACTGAAAGTTCCGCTTAGAACTCCGACGGAAGAAATATTTAATAACTTTCAAGTCTTCAATGTACAGAAACTTTATTCAAAAAATATTTTATTTAAACTGAAAAAAAACATATATGTATACTCCACTGCCCAACATAAATACTCAACCAGGGCAGTAAGCAATAACATCCTGGTTACTCCCAGTTTGAACACATCTTTTGGACAGAGAAATAATAAATTCCATGCTATGAAATTATACAATGCTCTACCAGATCAAATCAAAAATATAAAGGAAATGAATATATTTAAAACAAAAGTAAAAACATGGCTGAGAGATCAAAGTGATAATAAAATTACAAACATCGTGAAGACGATATAAAGACAATCCATAACCAAATACAAATATTTAAAAAAAACTACAGGCCACCTCAGAACAGGAAATCCTAGTGAGGAGGTCTGTGAAAAAAAAAAGAATCTATACTTATACTATACATTATACATACATGTACAAACCTTGCTATTGAAACTAATAATAAATAAATAAAATAAATAAACTTCGGGCCTTTGAAGAGGGCAATTTTTGACAATATTTCACCATGAATATGCAATAATTGGACGATTTTTTTTTCTATGTGGACTTATGACGTCAAATACCATAGATGAGGATAGAGTAAACAAATAATAAAAATGCGCAACCATTGAAAATATAAGCTACAAATAAATAATATGCAAAAAAGGCATGAAAATGGGTAGTCTTATTGAGGCCTAATTGAGGATCAACTAGAACAAAAACTGTGAATAGATGTATTTATATCGGCAAATTTTTCTCGAGATCGACTCAAAAAGCTCTTGCGCTCTTGACTCAAAAAGCTAATCGCGATCTATCGTTTGGGCATCACTGCCTTAAAGTATCACGTAGAGCTTTCCCAAAGTTATCCCAGTTCGCCCTGGTGGTTTTGAAGTTCCAGGAGGATCTTGGGGCTTCCGTCTTTTTGACACCCACCGTTAAAGTTATTAGCCTGTGATCGGAGACAATAGCGCATTCGTGAACCTTCCATTTAGATATCTTGGCCGCAACTGATCCAGAGCAAAGAGTAAGATCAATGTTGCTCTCACCATGTGTATTAGAGAAAGTAGAAATGTTCCCTGGCTCGTTAATCAGAGATAGACCTTGCGCCGCAATAAGTTCTTCGACAGCGTCTGATCGTTCCGTCCGGTTACTAGAAGTATCAAACCACAATAGTGAGCGAGCGTTAAAGTCTCCTCCTATAACTAGTTACGTCCTTTAAGCACGTTTAGTGCGCGCATCAGGCTCAAGATATGAGGTTCCACTGGGTTCCCGTACTTAAAATAGACTGAGATCAATATGATCTCAGTGTTTCCGAAATTTAGAGATACACAGATTTAACAATTATTATAAGCAATAATTATCAGCCTGAAACACTCATCAACATTGAATAATCTTCCGAGGAAAGATACTTGCCGCCAACGGGACTATACACAGATTTGGTACTCGTTTGACAGTCCCACCAGAAGGAGGGGGCTGATCAACGAAGTGTTGGCCAGAACACCCGCCCCCCGGTGCTGTGCCAATTTCGAGTACCGCACCCGGATAGCTTATTGGCGTTCTACCTAACCGGGTGTATTGCTCCTGAATGAGTAATATCTCAATGTTTTGGTCAGTCATGACTCGCAGCGCCTCGAGCATGTCCAGTCGGGACCTCTGCAGGTTGATCTGACCTATAGAGAGAAAAGTGTTAGAACCTATAGTCAGTCATGCGAATCTGCGTTTCCAAAGCAGTTTTATGGGCTGGGCACGTTCTGTCTCCTGTTGGGTGATTCGCTGGTTTTTTGAAACGCGTGCAAGTGGCACAGACGAGTGGTTTCAGCGCAGTGACGGCAGGTGGTCGATTCTTGTGGCTCCTAAATAGTCGCGAGTGCAGCAAGCGTTCCACCCAAGAAAGCATAAACCATTGTCAATCAGCACTTTTCTTGCCTCGGGATGGCAAATCAGGATCATGTGCATCGTACCCTGGTCCCTCTTGCCAAAGAAGTATAACGTTTGCTGCTAGCGGCGTATCTCTAGTCACAATTCGTATGGTGCTGTTGGCCGCCTTGACACGCGTGCTTCGGGCGATCCTTCGAGAGTTTTCGGCCGCTCAGTTGACGAGAAACCACGGTTTGGTGCAGTTGTGGATTGTGGAACGGGCTGTCATTGGTGCTGAAACCCATCGTACATCGGAATCTAGGTTATGGATGAAGGAGTTGAAATGAGGAGTAGATCTGCGTCAAATTTAATATGGCAAAACAGGGTGATACACCGGCGGGTTCCAGTTCGGCGTTGTCAATTCCGTCTCCTCCGTCGTTTCCTGTACACAAGTGTTACCTCACTTACGATGGCCCTGCGGATATCCGCAATTTCATAGAACGGGGAGAAGAACTAGCTGTCGCTAGAAACGTAAGTTATGCTTCACTATTTTCATCTGCAGTCGAATTGTTTTCAGGACAGGCGCTACAATGGTACAGAGTAAATCGCTCCTCCTTCTCGTCTTGGGCGGACATTGTGGTTGCGTTAAAAAATGAATTTGAGCTGTTAGACCATGAAAGGAGATTATTGGCACAAATCAGAGCGATGTTTCAATTTCAGAAAGAGAATTTAAGATTTTTTATCACTCGTGTTCTCTTGCTTAATAATCGAGTGTCCACAAAGTTACCGGATGATGAGATTCTGGAGATTTTACTGAGTAATATGTTGCCGAGATATATTCAGAAACTTTCACTTTCTGAGATCCCTGATTTGATTACTTTGAAAAAGTTAGGTAGGATGATTGAATTGGCTGACAGCCGTTCGAACGACAGAACACATACTGGTATTTCTCATCCTAATAATTTGAATTCTGCTAGGAATAACTATTCTGATAATAGAGGTAATGAGAGGAATCACAGTAATTTGAATTCGATGAATCCAATGATTTGTTGATGTATGAGGTTACATTAGCAATAGCATCTTGTGTGCTGAGTGACTTTATAAAACCAAACTGATTTTTGTGAAGAAAAGAAAAACTTTTTAGGAATCTGACCAATCGGTTTTTCACAATTTTTTCAAAAATCTTTTCCATATTTGAGATTAGACAAATTGGGCGATAGTTAGTTACATATTGTGGATCTCCAGATTTATAGGTGAAATAATTGTATTTTTATAGTTTGTCGGAAATATTCCCTCTGTTAAACTTAAGTTTGTCAAATGAGTAATTGGTTTTACTAAATGAATTTTCATGGATTTTAGAAAATATACTGTAATAAGGTCAAATCCAGGAGACGAACCTCCTTTAATGCCATCTTTTATTTTTTAAATTTCACTTTCTGATGTTGATTCAAATTTTAATAAATCATTGTGATTTTTTTTATGTTTTTAGGTTAATTATTGATATTTTTTCAAGATTTTTTCCAACATTAGCAAAAAAGGAATTAAAGAGTTTTGCACATTGTTTAGGTTGAATATTAGCATCTTTGATTTTATTTTCATGTTCAATATATTTTACCTTTTGTATTTTTTTTTTGTATTATCCATGGCTAAGTTGACTGTTTTCCATATTTGTTTATTGTTATTGTCTGTTGAAACTATTTTATTTTTGAAATAGTCTTCTTTATTTTTTTTTGTACAGTTTGCTAGTTTATTTTTAATTTTTTTGTAAAGAGTGTATGCTTTTTCATTTAGAGGATTTTTCAATGCTGTTTTATAAAGTTTTTCTTTGTTTCTAATTGATATTATAAGTCCTTGGGTTATGCAAGGCTTTAAAATTTTTAGTTTTGATTTAATGCGGACTGTAGTTTCAGTAGTTGAATTTTTTATGTGTTGAGACAATATATTTTCAAATTTTTTTCGCAGGTTTCGGTATCATAACTATTTAACCCGTTGTTTAATTGTTCATTTCTTAGTTTTTTGGATAAAATAGTAAATTTGTGTAGGATTTTTTCTTTGTTAAATTAAATTTTTTGGATTTTATTTTGTCATCATAAGAAGAATGCATGCGTAGTGGTCAGTTTTAATCGTTTTTTTTTAATTTTTTTATTTTATTTTAGCATATAGAATATAATGTACATTTAGATTATGTAATAATTTGCGTATATTCATGTTTAAATACCTTAATTAATACCACTCTTCCATGGAAGCATTAGCTTGTGTCTGGAAGAGTAGTGTACATTTTTTAAATGCTATATTATATCATAAGTTCTCAAATTACAATGTGAATGTAAAAAAAAAAAAAAAACAATAAGTTGTAAGTTCGGTGTTATGTGATTATAAGTATTTATCAACTATCAAACAATTTTATTATTTGAATAATGTATCTAGAATTATTGTAATTAGTTGTTAAAAACAAAACAAAATTTAACTTATTTGAAGAATGGAGTATCACTAGGAAACTGAGTTATAAGTTATTCTTGAGATTAGATTAGTCGGAAACTTTTTTTTTTTGAGATTATCTTTAAAATATTTTTTAACAGTGTTTATTAATTGGATTTTATCATTAGTTTTTCTAATTTCATCCGGTAGTCAGTTGAAAATAAGTCTTCCTTTAAAATAAGTTTTCCAAACTTATCTTTAATATTTACGATATCTTTAATATTTACGTTAGTCCATATATGGTTTAAACAAGATGGAGAGTGATTTTTTTATTTTTCTCGTATTTTTTTTAATATACGATATGAAGTTAAATTCAGTCATACAATTAAAATGTTCATTTTTGAAATTATTTTCTACGTTTTCATTAATGTTTATGTTGAAATCTCCTGCAATAAAGAAAAGTTTGTTACAAAAATTTAACAGTATGTGTTTAAATTCATCTATAAATGAAGGAGATATTCGAACCGTGTGATCTGTAAATAGCTATTATGTGGTAGTTTGTTTTGTCGAATTTAAGTTGTATTTCAATACAGTTTACTAAATGTATAGGATGTTCAGTTATTTTGACAATACTAAGTTTATCGTGAATGAATATGACGAGACCACTATTTTTATTGATGTTTATTTTGCTTATAAAATAGTTATATTCTGGTAAATGATAAGTGGGTGATTCGTCATTAGTAAAAATTTCTGATAATATTATGATGATAATAATATATGTATATTTATTAAAAGAAAATAACTTAGTTTACATCACTTTATTTGTTTATATTTTATAATATCAACATGTTTCGTGAACCATGTTCACTTCTTCAGGAATAAAAGTATACTAAAGTTAAAAAAATAATTATAGATTACATATGGAGAGAAGAAATTGAAGGAGGGGGAAGGGTTGACAATGGTGGGAGTTTCGAAGAATTGGGGATTACCAAGCTATTAGAAGTAAAAGTCCGGTTAAGTGGGAAGATATTTAAAACAGGGTTAACAAAATTTTTTTGCTTATTAATTATGTCAGCTTTGGAATTAACATTTTTTTATTATTTCTAAAATTTCTAAATTATTGATTTGCGATGTTTTATATCCTGTATGTAATATTTGAAGACCTGAATTTATGTCAAAGCTATGATCATATTTTAATAAATGGTCTGCGAACTCAGAATCGCTATTGCCATTTAGTGCTCTGAGGTGCTCTTTAACCCTAATCTCAAAGTTTCTATAAGTTCTACCTATATAAAACGAACTACAATCATTACAATTGAGTTTGTAAACCCCTGATTTTTTCGTTTTAATTTCGCTATCTTTATTGTTGAGTATATATTTCTTCAGTTTGTTATTTGTGTAAAACGCTGGTTGAATAGTACCGGGAATATTTTTACTAATAATTTTTGACGTATCGTTGTCGACAAATAAAATTCTACGCCAATGTTTATTGTTATCTTTAGATATAGGGTAAATATATAATTTGAAAAAATTCTGTTTAATTTTTTTATTTAGTATTTCATCTATCAAATTAGTAGAATAGCCATTATTAATTGCTTTTTGCTTTATGAGATTTAATTCAAAATTATAGTTAAGAGCTGACAAAGGAATTGTAATTAGTCTATTAATCATAGAATGGAAAGCGGCTAGTTTTTGAGAAAAGGGATGATTTGAAGAATTATGTATATAATTTATTCCTGAAGAAGTGAACATGGTTCACGAAACATGTTGATATTATAAAATATAAACAAATAAAGTGATGTAAACTAAGTTATTTTCTTTTAATAAATAAATAATGACATCACAAAGTAACAACCTTTTAGAAGAAGTTTTCTTCGAAAAATTAATATATGTATAGGTTTTGTATTTAAATTATTTAATTTTAGAATTAATTCATCCCAATTTCATTCCATACTTCGTATGTTAATATGAAAAATATTATTGAGATTCTTTGAGATTATGTCATTAAATGAATCGGTGTATATATATATATATATATATATATATATATATATATTCATATTCTTGTATTTTAAAATTATTTTCTAATTCATTAGCTACGAAGTTATCCATTTAGTAAAAATATTAATGGGATATTGATTTCTTTTAAATATATATGTTGAGTATTTTCATAAACATGCACAACATCCCAATTTTTACACAATGATCTGATATTTACATGAATACAAATTAATTCCCCTCTATTACTTTTTAAAATTTCCACTGATGGAGATCGCGAGTTTTTAAATAATCTTCAATGCATTTCGAATGTTGTGAACGAATCTTATTTTGTGCGGCCATTATCATTGATTGGCGGTTCATTGATTGGTCTTCAATTCCGGTTACTGTTCTGAATTTGCGTGCTTAAATGGCGCAATAGGCCACTTGGAATGCGGCTGGCAAAGCCACTTTGGACCATTCCACTAAATATCATTTGCCATCAATTGTGATGGTCCCATACCTCTCGACAGACAGTCGCTAGGGTTCTCAGCACCTGCGACATGATAAAAATGACTACTATGCAAATTTTTGTGTATTTTTGCTACATGATTGGCAACAAAGGTTTGCCAGCGGTGAGGTGATGAATGAATCCAACTTAAGGTTATAGTCGAATCAAAAAAGGCAAATATTGAATGAACAATAAACCTCGAGGAGTAATCATCAATTACCTTTTTCAACAGTTGCGATAACAATAATGCTGCACATAATTCTAAGCGTGCTAAGAAGACGACCTTTAATGGTGCCACCCTTGATTTGGCGCAAGCTAATTGAACCTCAATTCCGTTATAAGGAGTGGTCATCTGAGCGTATATCACTGCTCCGTATGCCTTTTCGCTCGCATCCGAAAACCCAACAAGTTTTAACGTGCATCCTTCAGCGACTCCTACATGGCGTGGAATACAAATTGACAATATTGACGGTTTAGATGGATAGGAATATCTCCGCTCACCGCTCGGAGATATTTCGCATCTAAATGTCGCGAAACTCATTTAAATAAATAACGCTTTGATATTTTATATAGCTAGATTTATTAACACAGTACTTTAAAGGTTACAAGAGTTATTCGCGACAATTATTTTAACGCAAGCGAATTTACTTATTTTTACTGGCGAATGCTAGCGGAGAAGAAAGCCGATGACAGAATGAGCTAGAACGTATCGTCAAATCCAAGCTCACTTCTGTCATCTGCGCATTACGACTGCGCAAGCAGTGTTGTCAGTTTAAAAATGATATCAGGGCACAAAAATAATATACGCGGTGCCTACATACCTCCCCACCAGCATTTTATGCGATAAACAAACATATATGTAAAGAAAAACTTAAATATAAACAAAAATTGCATATATGTATACAAAAACCAAAATATCGTGGAAGTAAAAATAGCAGGTATGGCTAGGATCATAGGGTATTTTCTATAAAACGCCTGATGTCCATTTGATTGTTTTAAATTAACAATATAATAATGGTTGAGATACAGGATCAACCAGCTTGGAAGAGCGAGAAAAAATTATATGAAACTTTACTTTTGTTCATAAAAAATAATCAAGTGAACTTGACAAACAACGCTAAACTAAATCAATCTAGTCTAGGTACAATAAAAAGTCGTACTGTAAAGATAAGTGTTAATTAAATTATTAAATAATTAATTGAAATTCGTAAATTAATTGAAGTCTCGTAAAGGTACAGAAAGGGGGAAACTACATTGTTCCAATATAAAATATGTTACCCGTTAACTAAGTTAAGTTACATCGAATCTATTTACTAAGATGAGTGACATGTATCTACATTATATTGTGTAACCAGAAATAAAGAATATGTGGAAACTTCACACAAATTATAAGTAAAGATACTAAATAATGGGCATCACACTTCGTAGAGATAAGGAAAGGGGGTAACCACATCATATCAATACGAGGTATGATACTCATCGCATAAGCAGAATCACATCATATGCTTGAGTACTTAAAACTATTAAAGTTCATATTATATATAACATATGGAAACTATTTTATAAGTAAATTTTAAATAATGGGTATCACACCTCGTAGAGATAAGGAAAGGGCGTAACCACATCATATCAATACGAGTTATGATACTCATCGCATAAGCAGAATCACATCATATGCTTGAGTACTTAAAACTATTAAATTTCATATTATATAACATATGGAAATGTATTTTATAAAAATAAAGTGAACTACATTAAGAATGTATTTTAACAAATTGGTTCCTTAGATTCATGGAATATTACATTGAATAGTTCATAATATCATATTTAGATCGTACATTTATGTGCATCTAACATTGTATACATCATGCATTTATTAGCATGGAATATTACCTATAATAGCTTATATCCTGATTAGATCATTCATTTATGTGCATCTAACATTATATACATCATGCATTTATTAGCATGGAATAAAAAATACATCTCAAGAAAATACTTGGAAAGTTACTTCATGTTATATCATGGTATATTATTTATTTGAAAACATTTTTCATGTTTCTACATATTTGAAAAAAATACATGTAAAGATTTTTCATGCTTTTACATTTTGCAAAAATAGGTTAATAGTATATTAAAATATAAGTGGATAAACAGGTCTTTAAAACACGCGCGCTTTTTCAAGCAAGTGTTTTAAAGACCAGTTATCCACGAATACTTTACGCTATTTTTTTTTATTGGTACACTTTGAAAACATAAATATTGATATTATTATTAAAAATTTGGAAATAAGAACTATTAATGAATTCGTGATGTGACATCACAATATCTTGTTGTCATGGAAATGAAAAACACAAACATTAATTTGCAATCTGTCACACAAGATTAATAGTTGACAACACAGGTTTTACTAGTTATTGTGTGTTGTAAAATGAGTTCTAACATTACATTATAAATACCAAAGCAGAATCGCGGTTAATACCTGAAAAATCCAAAGACGTTTATAAAAAAGAATATGAAAGGTTCATAACATGGATGGAGGAGCAAAACGTAGTAGATGTAGATGAACGAGTTGTGCTTGCTTACCTTCAGAAAATGTCGGAACAGTACAAAGCATCGACTATGTGGGCCATACATTCGAAATTGCAATGTCTGTTGAGGATAAATAAAGGGGTTGATTTAAAATCATTTGTGAAAGTGTATGCATTCATGAAGGCAATTAGCAAGGATGGCGTTGCTAAGAAGGCGTTTGTATTCAAAGAAGATGATTTGCGGAAGTTTTTCACGGAAGCACCGGACATTACGTACTTATTTGTGAAGGTGGTAGCCATTTGCGGAATCTTTGGCTCTTGCAGAAGATGTGAATTGTGTGATTTACGTTTATATGATATCAAAGAAGAAGGAAGTGTATTGCTTATTACCATCCGACCATCTAAAACAGTGAAGGCTCGACGTTTTACTGTTGCCGACAGTGGTGCAATTAATTATGTGCGTTTGATGAAGCAATATTTATCATTGCGACCCCAAAATGTAAGTACAGACAGGGTTTTCTTACGGTATGATAAAGGTAAGTGCACCAATCAAGTGGTTGGTATTAACACATTTGGATCATGCCCCTTACAAATTAAACGTTTAAAATATTCCTGTCAGATTTATAGTTAAAAGTTGACATTTAGACTTCACATTTTGTTGATTTGTTGATGTTGCCATGGTAACTTTAAAAAACGCTCGTTCCATAAAGTGCGATTTAAACACGATAGAGCGTACTTTAAATGAGTAAAAAAGGGCACCAATAACAAAAAAAGATTTTAAATGTTTTTATTTTTTATGAAAATAGTAGAATTTTTTAATGCTTCTACAGGTACATGGGTGGTCTACGTCATACGTTTATTAGTACGGAAAGAGCAGTACAACATTTATCTATAAAAACATGATAAAAATATGCTTCACGTTTTGACGGGTGTGGGAAAGGTCATCAGTCATCACACAACTATCAAAACATGGTAATACAATAAAGAAATGGAGAAGGCAGTGCATCGTACCTTCTACACATATTTTTTAAATTCTCATACTGATTAAGTATGGCAAAAGTACATCATGTTTTCATAGATATGAGGAATGGTACATCACATACCTACAAGAACATGGGAAACACACATCACACTTTTGTAAGTGTATGGAAAAAACACATCATACACTTATAAAAGCGTGGGAAAAAAACAGAAAGTTACATACTACATGGTAACATTTGCTATGTATAAATATACATGGTGAAATCATGTTTCTTAGACATAAGGTTTTAAGAATAATCATTCCTCAAGACATGATTATTGAATATATTAAGAATGACGATAGTCAAATAAACCAACTCAATTTCTATTAAAAATTGCATTCTCTGATTATTTTCTGTTATGGTGAAATCATGTTCAATGAACATGGAGTTTTGAAAATAACCTTTCCTCAAGACAAAGGTTATCAAATATATCAAAAAAATAACAATAGTTAAATAAACTTAGAATTCAACTTCCATCAAAAGTTGATGTCTCTAGTTATTTGTAGTTACAGTAATTTTAACAAATACTACCAAAATTTATGTCGTTAATGTGGATTTACTAAAGAGATACAGATCTATGAATCAAATTTGGAAGTATATAATGATTTTATATTAAATGTGATTTTTTATAGGAAAACTATGCCTCTGTCTGCCTTTTTTCTAAACGGACTGGTTCTGTCCGTGAAATGCACTTTTCGACCGGACCTCGTAGTAGTAATCTTGACCGGCGGAGGTTCTGCGACAGGTTCTTCAATAGTCATCTTTTCTTCGGAAGGAATGAAGGCAGGTTTCAAGCGATCAATAGACACGCGCTTTGGTTTTTCATTGATGATGATGACATATGTCTTTTCGTCACGTTCATCGACCTTGTAAGGTCCCTCGTAGGGATGTTGAAGGGATTTTCGTCCGGCATCAGTTCTTAGAAAAACGTGAGTAGAAGAAGGTAGATCCTTATGTATGAAAATTTTTCCTGAACCATGGTTACTGGCAGTAGTGGATTTTAAATTCTCAAATCTTCTCTGTAGTCGGTCAACGTAAGTGTCAGGCTCTTCGCGAGGCGTAGTGGTGAAGAAGTCACATGGTAACCTCAGCGTTTTATCATAGGTAAGTTCAGCGGGCGAACATTTTAAATCATCACGAACTGTTGACCTCAATCCAAGCAATATGATAGGGAGAGTTTCTAACCAGTTCGGGTCGCCGTTAGCCATAAGTGCCGACTTGAGGGTCCTGTGCCACCTTTCTATCATGCCGTTCGCCTGAGGATGATAGGCGGTGGTCCTTGTATGTTTGATGCCAAATTTTTCAGTGAGCTTCTTGAAAAGACATGACTCAAACTGACGTCCTTGATCTATTGTGATAGTATCTGGAACACCATGTATCGAAATCCAATGTGTTATCAGTGCAGTGGCGACTGTGTCCGCTGACATATTTTTTAAGGGGACTGCTTCAGGCCAGCGAGTGAATCTGTCTATCATTGTGAGCAAATATTGATAATCACTACAAGCGGGCAGAGGTCCAACCAAGTCGATGTGGACATTTCGGAATCGGTCTTCAGGTAGGACGTACGTGGCTCTCGGCGCGATTGTATGTCTGGAGATTTTAGCCTTTTGACAATTTATGCAATGCTTGACGAAGATCTTTATATCTTTCGCCATGTTGGGCCAAACAAATCTCAATTTAATACTGCTGACAGTTCCATTGATGCCTGGATGACAAACATTATTGATATTTTTTATGACCTCTTTTCTCATACTAAGTGGTACAAAGGGTCTAACACGACCGGTCGAAATATCACACCACAATGAAGAATTAGTTCCAGGAATCACCATTTGACGTAGGGAGAGAGAGGCGTCCTCAAGTGCCTTAGTTAATTCATCGTCGTGACTCTGCTCTTGTCTCATTCTCCCATTGTCAATAGCAGAAGGGCTGTTTATCTCTTCAATGCGAGAAAGAGTATCTGCAACTGTATTCTGGTGTCCGGAAATATGTTTGATGTTGGTGGAAAACTGAGATATAAAATCCAGCTGTCTCTCTTGACGCGGAGAACTTGAGGCGCGTATCTTGCTGAAAGCAAAGGTGATGGGCTTGTGGTCTGTAAAAATTGTAAAATTTTGACCTTCTAAATTGCTCCTGAAATACTTTACTGCCTCATAAACACCAGTTAATTCACGGTCAAACGTACTGTATTTACGCTGTGCCGGGGTAAATTTTCTTGAGAAAAATCCTAAAGGTTGCCAAGATGTACCTTTAGATTATTGTTAAGATGCTCCCATAGCCAGATCGGATGCGTCAACCATTATAGATAATTCAGCGGTGGTGTCTGGAAGCGCTAATAGTGCGGCAGAAGCGAGATGTCGCTTGCATTAATTAAAATTTGCGGTTAATTCCGGAGTCCAAGTAAGGATACACTTGTCATTCTTCTTATAACCAGAAATGCAATCAAAAAGTTTGGTTTGGGCGCTAATAGTGTTAGGTAAAAATCTTCTATAGTAATTAAGCATTTCCAAAAAACATCTTAATCCTTTGGCTGATTTGGGGAGAGGAAAGTCAATGATAGCTTTCACCTTCTCTTTAATTGGAGTCATCCCTTCAGGAGTAATGGTATGGCCAAGAAAATTAACAGTTGGGAGTCCAAATTGACATTTTTAATGTTAATTACGAATCCATTATCCGCTAATCTTTTAAATAGAGTATCCAAATGCTTTTTATGCTCCTCTTCATTGCTGGAGGCTATCAGAATATCGTCTAAGTACACAAAGCAAAAATCCAGATCTCTGGTTACGGCATGCATAAAACGCTGAAAGCTTTGGGCAGCGTTGGATAAACCAAATTGCATAGTCGTAAATTCAAACAGGCCAAATGGTGTAATAATAGCCGTTATGGGTATATCCTTTGGTTCCACAGGGATCTGGTGGTACGCCCGCAGCATATTTATTGTTGAAAAGATTTTTGCTTTTGCTAATTTATGGGAGAAGCCCTGGAGCTGCGGAATGGGGTATTTATCGGGAATCGTTTTGGCGTTGAGACGACGATAATCACCGCATGGTCGCCATTCCCCATTAGGCTTCTTCTTCTTCTTATTGTGCCCTGTCCGTTCAACGGACGTTGGCTATCATGTTGGCTATGCGGACTTTGTTTACTGCAGCCCGGAACAGCTCCACGGTAGACTGGCCATACCACTGTCTCAGGTTTTTCAACCATGAGGTTCTCCTTCTTCCAGGGCCCCGTCTTCCAGCAATCTTTCCCTGCATTATGAGATGCAGGATCTCATACTTCTCTGGATGTCTCATCACATGTCCAAGATTTTGAAGTTTTCGGATTTTTATAGTTTTAATTACTTCCTTTTCTTTATTCATCCGAACCATAACATCTTCGTTTGTAACCCTGTCCATCCAGCTTATTTTAAGTATTCTTCTGTAGATCCACATCTCGAATGCCTCAAGTAATAATAATAATAATAATAATATATCTTTATTGAACAAAAATAAAAATGAAGATTTATAATTACAAAAACAAAAAGTACATCATAAGTTGCATCATAGAATGGTTGCATTAATAATAACAATAACATTGGTACAATAATAACAGCATTGGTTCAATATTAATTTCGAATTTGGGTGAGTGCACCGGTAAATGCTCTATCATTATTTTTTATCCAAATTTTTATTGTTTTTTTGAAATTTTTTTGTGAATCACATTTTTTTATACTAATTGGAAGAATGTTGTAAAGTCTTGTTGCAGTCGCCTAATAAGTTCTTCAGTAAGCGTCCATGCTTCCATTCCGTAAAATAATATCGAAAACACGTAGCATCTGACCATTCGCATTCGTAATCCAAGGTTGAGATCATGACTGCAGAACATTTTTTTCATGCGGATATAGGTTGCACGAGCTTGCTCAATGCGGCATTTGATTTCAACTGAAGGATCCCATCTATCATTTACATTGCAGCCCAAGTATACAATACTCTGTACCTTCTCTAGTTTTGTTCCAGTTATATAAAGATTTTCATCCAATGCGTTATTTTTGCTTATGAGCATGTATTTTGTCTTATTTATATTCAGTTCCAGCCCAAAATTCTCACAAGTCTTCACTACTTGATTCAGCAAATGTTGTAAATCCTCAATGTTACTTGATAGAAGTACTGTATCATCTGCATAATTACTTTTGGACGGCCTACAAATGCCTTGCTCCATAAGATAATTAAATTCCTTCTTGGCTGCTTCTAAAAGTTTTGGTGCAAGTCTGCGAGCTCGTTCGGTTACTGGTGGACCCTTGGTCTCTATGCACTGTGCGTCACTGTATGTTTCTTACAATTAAGTGCTTGCATATTCGGTCGCGTCAGGCTTCGATATTTATTTAAAATATCTCTGTATTTTTGAGTTGTAGAAATACTCGAGATACCGGATGAGGGTCCCTTGGATGTAGCGCCTCGAATCCGTAAGCCTGTAGACTGGTCAGTAAGAGTACCCTTTTTAAGGTTCACAGTCAAGTTGAAGTTGTGGAGAAAGTCAGCACCAAGTATGGCTCTGGATATATCAGCCACTATGAAACGCCATTTCATTGTTCTACGTAGACCGAACTTAAGTTCTATAGTCCTCGTGCCGTAGGTTCGGGTGGGGTTTCCATTAGCACCGTACAAGGTTGTAGGGCATTTGTCAGAAGTTATGTAATTCTTCGCAATCTTAAATGTCTTTGGAATTACAGAAATATCTGCGCCTGTGTCCACTAAAAACTTCTGGCATGTTTCTTGGTCATGGAGGAAGAGACGACAAGTCTGCGCTGGAATTTCGCATGATTCAATTGTGGATTTCTTCTTCGTTCGGAATGAGCACGGTTGGTAACATCTATGAGCCTTTTCGCCGAATCTTGCATGGAGCCTGCAGAACACATTTGTCGAAGTGTTGTCTGATCTACTCCGAGATCTACTTGATGGTCTTTTAGGAGGATCCCTTGGCGATATAGGTTGCTCGTTCCGATTGCGGCGAGTGAGGAAGCGATCACGGTATGTTGATATATCATCATGATTATTATCTGCCGCAAGCTGAAGTTCTTTAAGTTTTTGTCTGAGTAATGCCACCAGTTTTGACATTTCCAATAATTTAGGGTCGGGACTGGTCTTCGATTCATAATTCGAATCTCCGGAGCCGCATTCTATTTGCTGGTAATTTTCCATTATGTGGATATCTTCTTCCTTGGTGCAATTAAAAATATTGACGAAGGAAAAATAGACAGCATAATGGCAATAATCTGCACTAACCTCTTTTAAAAATTTTTTTTTTAAATATTCCAATAAAAAATAATTGGTGTTAAGATTTTAATCAAAACTATGTGGGAAAATATAGCATCCACTATTAATTGTAAATTCTTTTACAAATTAAAAATAATCAAATCAAAATTTGAGATTAAATTTTGAAATCACTCTTTTTGTAAAATGTAAAAGGTGAGACAAAAATATACTATAGAGGACTGTCAAAATAACGATCATTGATTGATCATTGATGATATGATGAAAGTAATTACAATAATTGAAATTCTCAATCGTATAATGCTATCCACACTTAGGTATGTCTTTTTCTTAAAGACAATTCAGGTAAGAAAAAATATTGAATATCCGACAAGCTCAATGATTATCAAAGCGATAAAAATAGTTTAAAAATTGAAATTCTCAATTGTATTACTTTTAAAAAATATCCACACTAATGTCTTTTTTAGAATTTTTAAAATTATATTCAAATAAAATAATTTGAATAGAAAATAAGTGGGAATAATTTAACATCCACCATTTATTGGTTGAATTGAATTGTAATTATCATTGAAATGCGTTGAGAGTTTTGTTGTATAAATGATGAAAATTCTTAAAAATGCAAAAATACCTCAAACCATGTGCTAATTTGCAAAATTATTGTATAAATTATAAACCTTAATTTGACTTTTAAAGAATATTACTTCTTATTGCTTTAAATAACCAAAAATTTATATTTTTAGCATAGGGTAATTTTCACATGTGACCACCAGATAATGCGAAGAAAATGTCACAATTTACGTAAAAAATTATGTTGAACCAAATTAATCCGGCGACCATTCTCGGATACTGGATGTTGGATAGGAATCCTAGATGCTCTCTGATGATGAATTCAGCATTCCACGTTCTCTGGTGATTTTTTCGGATCTCGTTACTGTCATCACAGCGCCCGTCCTTCTCACTGAAATAGACGGTAAAAGGCACTTATTATTCAGGAAAGAATGATTATTTTAACAAGACTTTAGTGGGATATGTTTCAATAGACATTTTAGTAAAAACACATGCTTTGACATGACACATGGATGACAACGTAATCGAAATTACGCTGTTGTATTTTACTAACATTACTGGAAACATTTACTTTAAAATGAATTTACGTTAAGTTTAGCAATACTAAAAAAGATTTTACTTACACGCTGTTCCAGGATCCTGTCTCCGACGATCTTTTCCCGCCAGCAAAGTTCTTTCAGTCGGAGGTCACCAATTTAAGATGGGTAGGAATATCTCCGCTCACCGCTCGGAGATATTTCGCATTTAAATGTCGCGAAACTCATTTAAATAAATAACGCTTTGATATTTTATATAGCTAGATTTATTAACACAAAGTACTTTAAAGGTTACAAGAGTTATCCGCGACAATTATTTTAATGCAAGCGAATTTACTTATTTTTACTGGCGAATGCTAGCGGGGAAGAAAGCCGATGACAGAATGAGCTAGAACGTATCGTCAAATCCGAGCTCACTTCTGTCATCTGCGCATTACGACTGCGCAGGCAGTGTTGTCAGTTTAAAATGATATCAGGGCACAAAAATAATATACGTGGTGGCTACAACGGCAATTCACTGTCATGATATACTCGTGGGTGGGATTTCGTCCCAATCAATTTTTAAAATCCACAGCTCCTCAGAAGCTTGGCTTGTACAATGATATTACATCAAAGAATCTAGTGACAGATGATAATAATATATTGCGTTTTGTACAAGTTCGATTGTCTGGAGTGACTTCAAATGCGAAAATGTCATCCAAAGGATTTCAGCGTAGCTCAAAGATTTTTAGCGATGCATTACTATCGAAAGTTACACTTTGCGACAAGCGAAGTTTCAATGGAATTTTCGTTATTTGTTTTTGGGGTAATATGCCGTGTTGCGCTACCTCCTTCTTTAGCCAACGTTTCGGACATCGTTGCACATCTACCGGATCTGCCGGATCTGCCCTGATGATGGACACTGCAACGATGTCCGAAACGTTGGCTAAAGAAGGAGGTAGCGCAACACGGCATAACACCCCAAAAACAAATAACGAAAATGCTTTTGGCCGTGAAAATCTTAAAACTTTCAATGGAATGTTTTCTAATACTTTGCTGGAATTGGATGCCCACTTAGCGAGTCGGAATCCTCCTGACTGGAAGAGCTCAATCAACTAAAGAAAGGTGGTTTATGTCACCGCTAACACATGAAACGCATTGTTGACGTGATCCGTAAAAAAATATTTTTTGTTAATATAATCTCTTTTATCCTAGTAAGTTTACAGTGTAAAGTGATTAAACAACATTTCCCTTCCGTACTTTTTAACAAGCTCAGTGAACATTTCCTAAAATCTAAAAATATCGTGATTGTGAAATACGCCTGTCATCTTGATAGTTTATTAAAGCAAAAAAAAGACTAATCTCGTGCTGCAAAAGGGTTTCATATAACACAATTCAAATTAATTTGCGCAACCATCATTTGGTCCTATTCGATGCCTGATACATTATTTGTTCGTATATAATATTGTGATAGCATTGTCAAATACCTAGATGAATCTATATTTATAGTGAAAGATTCAAAATTTGTTATTAATTATAACCGCTAAAGATAAAGTCCATGCGCCAGGCGCTTCGCTCAGTACCGTTATCAATTTGATAGTTTGTTAACCTTCCGAATGCCGCAGTAGGTGTTTTAACCCTGCACCTACCACATAGTTTAGTTGTAGAAACGCAAGAGGTTATTTATTTCTTTTTTTTATTGTTTACTTGTTTTAGCATTATGGCTACTGCAAAGGAAAATAAATTGATATTGTTGACGTCGCAACGTGATGCTTTCAACGAACGCATTAAAAAATTATTCGATCTTTCAAAGGGGATTTCTGACGTAAATATTAAAGAGGAGTTTTTATCGTTAATAGAAACGTTAGATTCGACTAGAAGTAAATATGAAGAAATACATCAGCAAATAAATTTAATGAATTTAGAAATCGATTCTAATTATAATCCGTATTTCGAAAGTTGGTTACAATTTGAAGACATGTAATAATAATATTTGGATGATTTATATAGCGCCGTTTTTGTGAAAAATCACCTCAAGGGCGCTGTGAAATCATGTACTGTAAAATCAAACGCACACTTTTTTTGATTCAAGATAAGAAACCGGCATTAGATATACACAATAAACAAAAGGTGTAATAAGCCGAAACTGCCGGCGTTTGAGCTAGTTTTCTTCGATGGAGACACAAATACCTGGCCTATGTTTAATTCTAGTTTTGTTAATACAGTACACAATAATGAGTCGCTTTCAAATTCAGAAAAACTGTATTATTTGTTGGGAAAAATTAGTAAACGAGTACAAACAACCTTTTCGGGTATTGTATTGTCACCTGATAACTATGACATTATATTTAATTCTTTAATCGAGAATAACATTGGTAAACGTGTTATCATTGTAATTCAAATTTTGGATGTCAAGTCGTTTACAGTAGGTAATATCCATCATTTGGAATCATTTATTGACCATTTTGCATCAGCTGTAGCCGCAGTCAAAAATATAAAGTTAGATAATTTGTGTGACTTCATTTTTCTTCATATTGCATTGAAAAAACTTGATTTAGATTACTGCAGTTTTTCTACATTAATTCCTATTGTTCTAAATTTAAATAAATCTTTTCGACTTCAATTTTTTTTTTCATTTAATCTAATTAATTTAAATGATGTATAAACTTTATCGTTCTAAACTGTATTTTATTTCAAAACTCGTTGGTTAAATAACACTTTAAATGATAGTTACTTCACGATTAATTTCGAGATGGTAAATTGTTGTTAAATTAAATTTTTATCCCTCCGAACTTCTACTTACTACATTGAAATTTAATTTTTTGTTTTATTATTTTTTTTTTCTCTAATCTTTTTATAATTTTACGAGTAGATTTATTTCAAATACACTATTTTTTAATTAATAAAAGACTAGCACTTTTCAATCTGCACTATTTTTAGATAATTAATTTAAATATTTATTATTTGTTAAAACTCTTTTCGTTTAGATTGGACACACGTATATAATTATAACTTTTTCACACTTAATTATCACATCACTTCAGTTATTTATTTCACTGGTATTAGACGCGAAATTTCTAAGTCTAAAAATACAATACTTAGTGATTATAAAATCCGAAATTTTCCACTAAAACGAATTGTATTTATCACGAGCACTTTTAAACTTTTCACAAGTAATTAATGCGTTAACTTTATTTTTATTTTCACTGACTTTAACTGCAAAGTTTTTTTTTGTAGATCACTGGCTTGAATGTGAAATTTTCTAAGTCTCACAATACTTATCACTTAGAATTTTTCAACTTTAAATTACCAAACGTTTCGTCACGTCTCACGAACCTTCAACATTTTCAACAACGACCGTAGACTGCCCCCAACTGGCATTTGTCTTCCGTCTTATACCCCCTCTCAGGTCCAAAAGAGAGTATCTGTATTTCCTGTAATAAACCAATCTAATTTCTATCAACTCGTAATTTATTGAAATTTTCTCATTATTATCGAATGCTGTCCCTTAGACCCTTCCGCGGTTGCACCTTTGACTCCTGTCCCGTACTTTCATACTTACAAGACCCGGATTCAGTAAGATCATGTTAAATCGCCCCAACTTCCTTTGTCCTGGTGTTCATACAAAATTAGCTTGAATTTAATAATTTTAAAGTTCTATTTTCATCTATTTCGCAACATGTCCATGCGTACGGCATCTACCATATGTTCCAAATCTGTCCCCAAATTCGCCTATCAGAGATATCTTGATGTCGAAGTCTTTCTCGCAAATTGTTCATTTTTATTTTAACATTTTTCCTCGAGTTTTTGTGTCTTCTATATGAACCTTTCCATTTAAAACCGTATTTTCTCTATTTACGTCGTATATTTGAATTTTCCATCTTTTCTAGAATTTTCTTTTATTCACGACACTCTTTCCATGAATTTCCTTATTTATTCTGACGCTTTTGTTCATATCCCTATAAATTTTTATATTTCAAGCCGTATTTATTTTATTCACTGTTAATCTAAGATTTCCTTTGTTTTTCTCTGTCGTATCTACTCTCCCATCGTTTCACTGTACCCTCCTCACATAACCATATCGTTTTTTGATATTTGCTGCCTCTTGGAAAATTTCATTTTCTATTTGTTATTAATTAATATATCATTTTTCACATTTTTATAGGAGATACCCCCCACTTCGGTCCTTAAATTTCTGTCATTTTTATTACTCCATAGTGAACGTCCTGCAAAATCCGTCTCGCTCTCACCCAGAATCCCATAAACCATAAGCTTTGACAAGTGTTTACTTCATTATCTGTACCCACCTCACAATAAATTTTCCTCTATTTCAGTGTCGTTAAATTTTATTGGAATTCTATAATCTAAATATTACGTAAGACCAATGTTAATCTTTACAGCCCTTTTAACGACTAATTGCGTTAATCTAAACAATTTTCATATTCGAATATTCCTTGTTTATATCAACAAAATACATGTGAGATCGACAAATATTGTAATGTCTCATTTTTCCCTGCAGTCGCGTGCTTTGCTACGCTATAATCTCCATTTTAATTACGTAAAATGACTACTTTTCCTGAGTTAAATCTATCACAAAGTTTTCAGTATTTTCTAGTTATTTCGGTACTCTACTCTATTTTCCTCTCAAACACTTGTTACTGCACTAAACCTCTGAAATGTTCCCTCATCCAATCGTTCCTCTCTTTATAAATGCTCATTTTTTTATGAAGTTTTCTTCCTTAATCTTTTATCGTAATATCTTCGCTCCGTCTAGAATTGATAACAATAATTTTCCATTGTTTTTCAACATTTCCATTTCCTTTAGCACGTTTTCCCTCGAATTGATCATCTCCGGTTGTCACAAACAATCGTATTATAGATGGAAATTTCCTTAACATCTTCCAACACGTTTTCGTCACTGGCTATTCAATTTTTTATTTAAACTTTTCCATCGTTGTTTACGTGTATCTTTTTTTCATCTTTAATTTTTCCATATTATCTCGAAAACTTCGGTTTCTTATCTCTTAATTTGCTCTTATGTTTACTTTCAATCGCGGGTTCAATGTACATATTTCCTTGAATCGGCTATTGCTTCCCATGGAGTTTATTCACCTCTCGGTTCGATGAGAACGAAGGGATAATTAATTACATTCTTAATTGCCGAGTCTAAAGGTCGATCCTTTGTTTCCCGTTGGTGTACGCCTTTCTGTTTATTGATTGGTTTGTTCAATACTTTATTGCTTTTGCTGCAACCTAATTGGCTGTCAAGATCTCAATATTTGGAATCGCGCCTAAAAAAATGGGATGTCCCTGCCCGTGACGATTTCTTGATACCATCTGTGATTTTTCCACCAATACTCATCTCACTTTGTTTAATTATAGATCCCTACTGTAAATATGAATTCACTTTACTCTGATCCGATAGATGTCGTAGGTGTGTCCGTTTTATAAGTAATTGATATTTTTCTTTTTAAAGTAAAGTGGGAAGCAACGATATTTTCTAATTTTCACTGTTGATCAATGCAATACATCACAAGATAATGTATAAGACTGGAAAGATGCCAGAGGATTTCGAGAAATGCCTGATTGTCGCATTACCAAAGAAGACGGGCACGACGAAATGTGAACAACACAGAACTCTTAGCCTAATATCCCATGCCTCAAAAATCTTGACTAATATCATTCTAAAAATAATCGATCCAAAAGTAGAGAACATCCTTTCCGGAGACCAGTTTGGCTTTAGAAGACGTGTAGGAACCAGAGAAGCAATATTGTCGCTACGAATACTACTTGAAAAAAGAATAAAAAGAAACCAAAACACATTCATCGCATTCATAGACCCAGAGAAGGCTTTCGACAAAGTTGAATGGAAAAGACTCTTCGAGATTCTGAAGAGAATTGACATCAAATATAGAGATAGACGAATAATCCAGGCGCTACACAAGAATGAGGCGGCTATAATTAGATGTGACAATGATGCAAAAGAAGCCAGTATAAGACAAGGGGTGAGACAGGGATGCTCTCTGTCACCTGTTCTTTTTAACGCTTATATACAAAGTGCGATTGATGACTTGAAAGAGAGAATGAGTCACAGAAAAGGTGTAAAGATACACGGGCAAAAGGTGGATATGATAAGGTTTGCTGACGATATTGCTATGGTTGCTGAAAGCGAAGAAGAACTGCAAGAGGCCTTAACAATCATGCTAAGCATTCTTCAAAACAATTACAACATGAAGATAAATAAAGACAAAACAAAGCTGCTGACTGTAGGCCGAACGCAACATCAGATGAGAGGAGAGATGTCAGGAGTTCCACTAAAGAACACCAAGGAGTTTGTCTACCTCGGGAGCAAAATAACATGGGACGGTCGGTCTAAGAGCGAGGTTGACAGTCGTATACACCAGGCTAGGCTTGCATTCAATAAAAGGCCGAAAATAATAGAATCGAATAATATAGACCTAAAACTGAGAATACTCCTCATCAATACCTATGTATTGATGTACGGCTGCGAAACATGGTGCCTATCCGAAAGAGATAAACGGAGACTAGAGGCTTTTGAGATGTGGTCCTATAGAAGACTATTAGGAATTTCCTGGAGAGACCACATCACAAATGAGGAGGTTCTCCAAAGAATCGAAGGAGGAAGGCACCTGATCAGGACCTTGTCCGAAAGATCGGCCATGTAATAAGACAAGAAGGCCTCTTGCCTGCCATAATGGAGGGTATGACCGAGGGGACAATCGCTAGGGGACGCCCACGCCGAGAGTACCTGGAGGACCTGCTGGTGGACGTGCGCTGCTCATCATATGCAGACTTCAAAAGAGCCGCACAAGACAGGGAAGAGTGGAAGAAACGTATAGATGAAATTGCTGCAAACCAATCCCACTATTGAAACCAGATAGAGAGAGAGAGAAGATAATAGATAACCTTTACGAGAGTGTAAAGGTTATATATTATAATGGATACCCGAAGAATTTAGACGTTAGTAAGGGTGCTGGCAGTGACGGTATTTCACCATACTTTGTCTCAAAATGTGCCAAAAATCTCTCATACCCTTTAACTAACATATTTTTAATATCACTAAAAGAAGGAAAATTTCCCACAAAATTAAAAGAAGCAATTATACCTATTCATAAAACAGGTTCTAAAAGCAACATTGAAAATTACCGCCCAATATCAATACTCACGATATTTAGCAAACTATTTGAGCGCATTATCTACGATCAAATTTATACTACAATTGTTCGCAACATTCAAAACCAACAACACGGATTTTTACAAAAAAGATCGGTTCTAACAAATTTGGTAAATTTTACCGATTATTTATCGAGTAGTATGGACAACAGAAACCAAATAGATGTGATCTATACTGACTACTCGAAGGCCTTCGATAAGGTAAACCATTTAATTTTAATTAAAAAATTAAATCAATTAGGCATTCATGGTGACTTACTCCGATGGCTCACTTCATACCTTTCGAGTAGACTCCAATGCGTCTCAGTTGAGGGATCAAAGTCCAACTTCTTTTCCGTGCCCTCCGGCGTACCTCAAGGTTCTCATCTAGGCCCATTATTATTTAATGTGTATATCTATGATATTCACAAATGTTTTTTACACTCTAATTATCTAGCATACGCAGATGATAAAAAAATATACCTAGTTGTCAAATCAATCGAAGACTGCTTTAAACTTCAAGAGGACCTCAATCGTCTTTTTGTCTACTGTGAATTGAATAAACTAGTCATAAATATCTCAAAATGTAATAAAATATCATTTACACGTAATAAAAATAAAATTTCTTTTGATTATACACTAAACGGGACACTTATCAACGAAGTTGAATCTATCAGGGACCTTGGGGTAACGCTTGATTCTAAATTAAACTTTATCCAACACACTAATAAATAAAATAAATAAATAAATAAATAAGTGTTTATTCCAGTATGTGGGGAGGAGAGTGCAATCCCACACATTCCATAAGGGTAATATACACATACAGGTACAAAGTATTTGAAAGGAAAAAAAGAAAAAGAAGGTGGATATGAATGTACACGAAACAAAAAAAGATAATAAGCTAATAGTAGTAAAAGGAAAAACAAATGAAATAATAATATTAAGCTTTCAGGATTCTGTGAGCACGTAAGGAGCCAGTATTTTTCTCCAGTGTGCATCAATACTGGATGATGGACTGAGGCGGGCTTCCATGACGAGGATGTTTCCAGAGCTGGTTATCCTTTCCCTAATTCCTGCCACCCTGGATCTAATAAGGGCTGCAAAGCCAGGAACTCGCCCCTCCGTGAACATCCGGGAAGCGCTGCAATATCTGGGGAGACCAAACATTATGCGGAAGGCGTTGTTATACTGAACCCGAAGTCTTTCTATACTACTCTTCTTGTAGTTTGCCCAGAGTTCACACGTATACAGTGTTGCGCAGAAGGAAAGGAAGAGCGTCCTTTTTACAGCAGTACTGCAAAGGCGGAATCTTCTACTGAGCATGTTAGCTTTTACACTTAGAGCTCTTCTTTGCCTATCGATGTCGTCATCGTCCATCAGATTACTGGTGATTATGTGTCCAAGGTATTTAGTTCCTTCAGTCACCTGCAGGTTCACACCATTCAGGGTAGCTGGAGGAATATTTTTTGGTCCTTGTCCATATCTTACGACCAGTAGAGCCGTTTTAGTGGGGTTGTATTGCATGTTTGTTTCTTCAGCAAACTCTTCGCAGATCTTTAAAAGAATACGTAGGCCCCTTATGGATGGTGCCATCAATACCATGTCGTCCGCATAACTGATGTTGTTCAGAAACTGTCCTCCAATTTGGCAGCCTACCCCTGCATTGTTTAGCCTGTCGGTGAGTTCGTCCATGTACAGGTTGAACAATATCGGGGACATGCATCCTCCCTGTCTAACGCCGCTCTTCAGGAGGAAAGGTTCGGAGAGTCCATCTTTCCACCTTACTAAGTTTTCCTGCTGTCTATGCCACGAGTCGAGGATATGTATCACCGCCGGTGATATGCCTCTTTCCCTTAGTTTACCCCATAGTAGAGGGTGAGAAACCCTGTCGAAGGCCTTGCTCAGATCTAGAAAACATGCGTACGTGGTGGTCTTTTTATTCCTGTAGTATTCCAGGGTTCTTTTCACAGTAAATATAGCAGTATCGGTAGACGTTTGCTTTTTGAAGCCCATTTGGTTGTCCTTAGTTTCCAAGATGGGACCGATCTGGTTTAGTAGTAGACGTTCGAATAATCGTGCGATGGTGGTGGCAATTGAAATCGGTCTGTAGCTACCCTGGGAGGTAGAGTCCAACGATTTTGATTTGAGAATGGGAGTTATTATTGTTCTTGTCATGTCAGTTGGTAGGTATCCATTCTTTAAGATGTCGGTAAACAGACTCGCCAGCAGTTGAAGAATTGGTCCTCCAGCGTGTTTGATGTGTTCGATACTCAATCCATCGTGACCTGCTGATTTTCCAGCTTTCATGTATCTCAGGGCGGTGTTGACCATGTCTGCTGTGATCAAAAGGCCACTGTCTTCATTTAGGATAGGACTAGGTGGTGGTTTGCTTGCAGTGTTCGGTGAGGTCGGAGTAGAGATGGAGAAGTGATCTGCAAAAATGTTAGCAATTGCTTTAGTGTTTGTTTCTCCATTTATGTTGCACGGAATTTTACATTTCACGTTGCAGTGTTTATTTGTCTTCAGCCAAAACTGTTTGAAATCACGACTATGTAAATCTCCTGCTATTTTGTCCATTTGAATTTGCTCACAGTCGTTTTGGCATTTTTTCAGTGCTAGTTTGAACGCAGCACGCTTTAATTTTCGTTCATCCGCAATTGAGCCTTCATGAGGCCTGCCATTTTCAATCCATATCATCATTGCACGTCTTGATTCTATGTATTTTTGTGCGACAAAATCATTCCATCCACAGATTTGTTTACGTCGTTGCAATCTTCGTTTACGATTGTTAAATACTGCAATCGCGGCGCTTCGCAGGGCCTCTATAATACGTGTATACAGTGTCTTAATGTTAGCTCGAGCAGGGTTGTCACTTCTCTCGTACCGCGTAAGACCTTGTTTAATTTTTTGTAGAAAAACTTGTGAGGTTCGAGTATAACTATGGATATCGCGTTCATTTTTGGGATTCCAAGTTGCACGATCGGTTTCTATACATGCATAAATTTCGGTTTTCGGTATTCCTTCTGTTTGTAAGGTCAATTCGAGAGGCCTGTGATCGGTCCAGTCCACGTCGTAGTGTATTTTCATATCTGAAATCTGTTTGAAGATATTTTTTGTCACCAAACAGTGGTCTAACCACCTGGTGGTGTGATGCGCGTCACTGATATACGTGTAAGAGGTTTCTGGTAATATTACGGTATCAGCGCATGTAAGATCATATTCTTGACAGAAAGATTTCAGTTCATTTCCGAAGAGTGAGTCCGGATGTGCATTGAAATCTCCGATGATTACGGAGTTGGTGTAATCTTTTTCGTCAATAATTGCTTGCAAGGCCGCAAGACAGTTAACGTACTCTTCGAAGTGATCTGTTGTGCAAGTTGGCATGTACACGGTGAAAATGCATAAATTTTCGGAATTTAGGCCTAATTCAATGCCCGCCATGCGGCAATTATTCAACGGGATCGTGGCAGCCCTGAGATATTGCCTGTATAATACACCCACTCCTCCGTGTGGCCGGCCGACTAACGGGCCCATCGATATATCAATTGCAGAAGTTCCCAAGCTATTGTAATCTGGATGTATATGGGATAAGAACCCTAAATCCGACGGGAGTAGCCACGTTTCTTGAATTAGCACAATATCATGTGTATCGCACAGATCATAAATGAATTTTTCTGAACTGCGGACGGATCTGCAATTCACCGATATGATCTTTAAATTGTTATTATGCATTTTGGTTATTGTTCTGTGTGCGTGATTCTTTGAATCTTCGGAAAACAATTCCCTCCGGCCATAATTCTTCCACTAGGTATTTTTTTACTTCGTTTGCTTTTACCACAAGTTTAAAAGAGTTAAATGGAGTTTCGTGGAAAGGCTTTATTAATTCTACTTTGAACCCATCCAAGCCGTTACTTTTTAGGTAAGAAGTTACGTCGTGCTCCGTCGTATTAGTCGCAAACCTCGATACGTATACTGATGCGATTATATCCGCAGATTTTAATGCAATTGATTGCGCTTTGCCTCTCATATTGTGAATGCGTTTCTTATGCACAACGATTTTGAAGCCGCTCTGGTCGGTGGTCACTGGTTGCGACCCCTGCGTGGAACCCCGCTGCTGGTTTACGTCGACGTTCACCGTATCGGTAGTAGGTGAGATTGTGTGGGTTCCTCGTACATTGTTCTTGTGCGTATTGTCCGGAGTGCTGATAGTGTTTGTTGGCTCGTTCGGATTACTTTTACATGCGTCTACGTATGATGCCGGCCTTGTGTTATTGTTTATTATAGGATTACCCACTAATAATATCATCAACAAAGCCAACAAAATGATCGGATTTATAATTCGTATATCGAAACCTTTTCGAAACGTAAATACTCTATATTCCCTCTACACTGCATATATCTGCCCACACTTAGAACACTGCACACCGATTTGGACTCCTTTCTACCAAGCCCACATTGTTAGGATCGAAAGAATTAAAAAAAAATTTTAAACACTTAAATTATAAACTTAACCTACACTTTCTAAATTACACCGATTCTATTATATTTCATCACTTCAACTCCCTTCATACACGACGATTAATTTTTGATCAAATTTTATTATTTAAAATTTTAAACAATGGCCTGGACTCACCAGAGCTTACCAATTTAATAAAACTCCATTTTCCTTCAAGATTAACCCGACAATCGAATTTACTTCATTTGCCCACTTGTAGAACAAACTTTAGAAAAAATTCCCCGATTCCTCGAATATGTGCGCAATACAACGAATTGTTTCACAACGTGGACATTTTTAATTTAAACCTTCAGAAGTATCGAATAGAAGTAACGCGTGCGATATTGGATTGATACGGGGTGTGCAAGGTATCGAGAGCATCTCATATCCTTATCCTATATTCTCCCTCCCCTCCCCCTCCTCTCCCCTTCCTAAGTCTAAATTTAGCTTAAGATAAATTAAAACTCCATCTAGAAACAATATTAGCATAAGAAACTCTTTTGGCTTCACTGCAGTTAACGTGTATATTTTTATGTCTATTGTATTTATATAAGCTGTTTGTTTCTTACAAATAAAATAAAATAAAATAAAAATTAAAGTAACTACTCGTGTGTAAAGGGAAGAGATTTTTTTTTTAATTAAAAAAAAAATTAATTAAAAAATTATAACACATGCATTGTACGTACATAAATCAAAAGTATTAAAAAAATAATGAAATTAATTATTGAATAAGTATTGTTAATTAAATATGGTACGTATTGTAATAATGCTTTCGAACGAATATTGTTCATTGAATCCTTCCGTAAATATAATAAAATAAATACATCGATGACAAATGTTGCGGCGGGGAGCAAGTGTTCCTTCTCAAGATCGAGGGATCAAATGCTGCGTGGACTGTATGCTTATGCGGTTCTTATCTATTTTATTATATTTATTATATTTGATCTCACTTACCGAACTGCATTCTGCTTTCCACTGATATTGGTGTTCATTGGGAAAGGTATATGTTAGTTGGGAGAGATTTTTGGGAAAGGAATAATTGGGAAATTAACAAGTATAAACATTTGTTTGCGTATTCCAGCGGTCGGGGAACTTTTTGAACCATTAGCCCAAAATATTTTTGCGTAAGTCGATATTACCCCTTCCCCCCATTTTGAAAAGAAGACAATCAATGTATATTTAAATATACATTAGTATACGCTTGCCCTGAAGAAGGAACGTTTGTTCTGAAAGCAGTCGGATTTACTCATTATATAAGTGGTTCAAACAAAGTTGGATTGCTTAATTTATTTAAATAAACATTATTATAGAATTTAATTACACGGAATATTAAAAAAAAGTTACACGAAAGTAGTAAATTCTCAAATTGGATCAAACAAAAATTCAGATTTTCAGGTTTCCCTTACAGTTTTTGGAGAAATGATGTTGCTTCATGTTTGATACAATTACTTCAAAATTGGGACTTTTTGATGTTAGAGCAATTTGAATACAGTTTTCAGTGTTTAATCGATTTCTGTTCTTCGTTTTTATGTTCATTAGAGTAGAAAAGCCTTGTTCACAAAGATAGGTTGTTGCAAATGGCAGCAACTTTTTTACCGCCTCCTCATGTGCAATTTTGAAAGCCTTCGTAGTTTTTGACATCCAAAAAGACGATAGATAGGTTTTGCTCTTTAATTGAATACGTGCTTCAGTATTAGATCGAAGTTCAAGAATTCTTTCTGCCAAACACGGAGGTTCTTCTGGTATGTTAGCAATTTCACATTTAAAAGGATCTACAACCCAATTGAAAGTATGTATATCAAGATATGGAAAGTAGTCAGAGAACCGCTCTCTGAGTTTGGTAAGATGTTTTATAACTGTATCCTTGATGTCATCAAAAGTAATATTTTCACAGCCTTCCAAAAACAAAGCTTACTTTGAAAAAGGAGCTATCTTGTTCTGTTCTGCTTTCTGTCTCCAATATTGAAGCTTTAATCCAAACGCTGACAGTATTTCGCTGGCTGAAATTATATTAATATTTTTTCCTTGCATATTATATTTATATTTTCAATATATTTATTACCCAAAGAAAAAACATTTTTACCCCATTTGGGGTAATTTACCCCGGTTCCCCATGAGCCATATTCAATGAGCGATATCATGCGGCGCGGGGCGCGGCGATGGACTTTTTACTTGCGAAAAACTGCGGTTTATGACTTCTGTAAAGCGATGCGATTGTTAGGACTTGTGTCCTTTGAGGCGAGGTGAATTTAAGTGAAATAATTATTGCAAAGAGCATACAATAGGTATTTTCGAAAGAATCACATGTAACAATAAAGGCGTGAACACCGTTTGTGCCTCGTAATGAGTTTTTCAACCATAAAATCCAAATCGGGCTTCTTTTTTAGGTATGAAGATTGAAGATATTTGATTTTACGTGGTTTTTTGCTGGAACATAAAGGTACATAGTTGTAGGTTTTTTAGGATGGTCACCAAGTTGACATCGACTGACCCTGTCCCTTTAGAGATTGATCGAGACCGTACACCGTTGACGATGGCATCACTGTATGACTTTAGAGGCTGGGTTGGCTGTTCGGACGCTGGGGATACTACCAATGTTGTTATAGTACAAGATGCCGCTGTAACAGTCACGGAGGTGTATTTATCTTCCTCGACTGTACGTTTTTTTTAAGCGCTGTATCTGGTAGTCATTTTGCTATCATTGAGTATCTGAACGCTGTTTACAGGCGCGTGAGGACGAGAGGGGCCGGGGGGTGGCGGGATAAACGGCTGCTTTAAGTATGTTTGTGCACATGTATGTACTCGTATATATATGTTCCCGTCTCAAAACAGACATTGTCTAGTGAGGCGGGATACTTACTTGCTTGTATACGTTAATATTACATCAATAAAAGCCCGGTTTGCCGGCAAAAATAATTAAATAAACTTATTCCAACAGATTATTTTTGCCCTTTTTATTTAGTTGTTTATAGGAAGCCATCTTCCCGATAATAGGAGTATAGCGGTCGCCGTGAGAACATGCGTAAGTTAAACTTCCAAACAACTTTCGTGAGCAAATATATAAAAATAATAACACAATATATAAAATAATAATAATAATACAATATATAAAATCAACCAAACTTCGTATCACAATCTTATTGTGTTGCATCAAATTTAAATATGAATTAAATGGCTCAGAATAATTTCTCGTATATAGATAATGATAACGAAATAGAATGTAGTACAGTAAATAATTTAGAAGATTGGATAAAAAAACAAAACATAAATGCGTCTGACAATCTTGTTTGTATTCAATTAAATATAAGATCTATACAAAAATATTGGAATATATTGCATATATATTTACTTAATTGTTTGAAGCATATTGACATTATAATGCTATGTGAAACATCTATTCAAACTGAAATTACGTGTTTATACAATATTCCCGGATATAATGCATATAACTACTGCAGGACTGATAAGTCAGGAGGAGGGATTATATTATATATAAGAAATAAATTTGAATTTAGACCAACATCGTTCCAATCACTTCATTTTGAAAATATAACGGGAAAGCTCATACTCCAGGACAAAACCAAAGTTAATATAGTAGCTATCTATAGACCTCCTAATTTGAGTAAATCTTCTTTTTTAACGGAATTATCATCGTATCTTGATACAATTAATAGTAAGGAAAATATGATCTTACTTGGAGACATAAATTTAAATTTGCTTAATGACCAAGATTATATCATAACTTCATATGAAAACTTACTTACTAATCATTATTTAACTAAATGCATTAATGTAGTAACCAGAGAAGCTGTATTAAATGGACAAATTAGTCGCACGTGTATTGACCATATATTTGCCAAATTTAGAGGCAAAAAAATAACAGCTTGCGTCTGTGAAAATAATATTGCCGATCATTATATCACTGCTATTAATATAAAATCTCATAAACGTCAGGTAGACTTTTCAAATAAGTATATTCAAATCATCTCACAAAAGGTTATTGATCGGTATATCAAAGATTATAACTGGAGTAAACTTATAGAGGAGAGGGATTGTATTTCATTATATGAAAAAATAAAATCTTTATTTAACAATTTTTACAAGAGTAGTTCTAAAACGATAGTGCAAAAACCGAATACACGACCTTATGCAATAAATGATTGGGTAAGCAGTGAATTATTATGTCATATAAATAAAAGGGATAAACTTTATAAAAAATGGAAAAGTACACCAACAAACAAAACATATGAAACAGAATATAAAAAAACACGAAACCTTGTCAATAAACTCATAAATAAAGATAAAACGAACTACTATAATAATAAATTTAAAAACTGTTTTAATGATACAAAAAAAACCTGGGACGAGATAAATAATATTTTAGGACGTAAACCCAAAAACGATTGTGATCAAACTATAACACGATATATGTTAAAAGATAGAACTGAGGATTCTGTGTCAAATGATTTTGTGAATTACTTCTCGGATAGCATCAGCAACATGTTACATAAATGCAATCACAAAGCTACTAATATAGTACTGGAAGAACTACCTCACAGTTTATATATACCAAGAGCTACTATAACCGATATTGAAAACATTGTTAAAAAAATGAAAAACTCTAAAAGCACAGGTATTGACAATATAAGAATGTTTGATTTAAAAAGAAATATAAAAACTCTTGGGCCAATAATTACTCATTTAATAAATTTGATAATAAATCAATCAAAAATTCCACAAGAATTTAAATGTAGCATTACTAGACCAATATTTAAAGGTGGAAAACACATTGAACTGGGAAATTATAGGCCTATTAGTATTCTACCAGCATTAGAAAAAATTCTTGAAAAATTTTTATCAAATAAATTAAATAATTATATTGAAAAATTCTCTATCATTGATCCAAGTCAATATGGTTTCCAAAGAAAAAAAAATACTGAAAAACTACTGCAAGATTTTTCCAATTACGTAAATAACCAATTGAATAATAAATTACATGTTATTGTTTTATTTATTGATAACTCTAAAGCTTTTGACACAATTAACTCCAAAAAACTGCTTAAAACACTAGAAAAAATTGGAATAAGAGGAAATGTGTTAAATTTATTTAAAGATTATCTTACAGATAGAAAAATATGTATCAAAATAAATAATACTTTTAGTAAAACAAAAAATGTATCTGCAGGAGTTCCACAAGGTTCCATATTAGGACCTACACTATATATAATTTATGTAACCATAATGAAAAAACTTTTCTCTTTTGTGAAACATTTTGTATTCGCAGATGATACGGCATTGGTCATATCACATAAAGATCTAAAAATTGCAATTGAACTCATGCAAATTGACTTTAATCAACTCTGTAAATGGTCACATGATGCAGGACTATTAATAAATGCTAAAAAAACCAAAGTAATGCATATAAGATCACCTAATGCCAAATTTCAATTTAATCCTAATATTATATCTCATAATTTTAATTGCATTCATAAAAATATTCCAACTAATTGTAAATGTGAAAGCTTAGAATTAGTTTCGGAATACGTGTATCTTGGTGTTACTGTAGATTGTTTTTTTAAATGGGACAAACATATAAAAAAAACCTGTAAAAGACTCAGATCGATTGCTGGCAGAATGTACACATTAAATTTTTTCCTATCAATTGAAACACTTAAAATAATTTATATGTCACTAGCAGAATCTATTATAAGATACGGATTAACAATATGGGGAAATACTTCTATAACCAATCTGAAACAAGTGCAAGTTGTACAAAACGCAATTGTAAAATTATTGGTCGTCCCTAATATTTTCAAACAGAGACAAAATAAACCGTTGCTGTTTCAGAGTGCCAAAATTTTACCTGTTAAGGCAATACTTTGGCACAAAATTATAATTCAACATATATTTACCCCGCAGCATAAAGAGAAATTAGAACATAAATACAGCACTAGATTCACGCGTAACGACGGGTTAATAGTTCCGAAATTTAACAATAAGTACGGACAGAGAACGTTTGAATATATCATACCGAAGATATTTAATTTATTACCTGACACTATAAAGCAATGTAATTCTATGAATAAGGTTAAATATATGGTGAAAAATTGGCTATCGGAAAAAAAAGATTTATATTGATTTTGATATGTATGAAAAAATGTTGTATCTGTAGATATAAGATGTAAATTTTAAATTTTAAATATGTATAAATATGTAACTAAAATATAAGCACCTGTTGACAAGCCGATTCAATTGGCTTAGCAGGACTTGTTTGTTGATTATATTATGTATTATCTATTATTTCAATAAAAAAAAAAAAAGCATTAATTAAAAGTAAAAATCTATTAGTTGATATTTATTCAGTTTGTAAGGCAAATGAGTTATGTTCGCTCTTTCACACTAAAACATTCGGTAGATTTGACAAAATTAGGAACTGTTATTTCAAATTAACATTAGTCGATCTGAAAACGAATAAATTGGTTCACAATTATTACATTTTTAACTGTGTCATAACTACTAGGCATTAAATACACGAGTTTCCTTGATTGGCAATTATTTTCGAAATTATATTTTGCTGTTAATGGATTGCGTTCTGAAACTGAGTTTAATCAGCTGATGCAAGGTCGTTAAGGAACGTAATTTGATTTTAGTACGCATTATTAGTTCCCATATCCTAAAACAGCATTTATTTAACGATCCCGTTAAGTACACTCTCTGAACAAATTTCCGAGAAGTTGGGTACCTTAAAGTAGCCTTCATTTTTTCCAGAATTGAAAATAATTGCTTTGAACAAAAAAAAATAATCCCTTCGCACTGTCTTTCTCGTAATAATCCCATTACGTCATCGTTCGAGAATTCAAAAGTGTACTTTTAAACCCATCTTGTTTTTTTGAATGCATTAATGCAATTCTTTTTGATTCATTTAAATATATATTATTTTATTTACACGTACTTTGATATAATTTAAAATATGCAAATCAAAACAAAAAATTCCAACGGCTCAAAATTTATCAATTATTCATCTTATTGAAACCTCTATGCAGGGTTTCCCAAACTGTGTTCCGCTGAACACTAGGGTTCCTTTGAACCTGAATAGGGACTCTGCGACAATTTTTGTCGGAAGAATTTAATTTCATATAATGTAAACATATTGATATTTCAACACTGATATTATTCACAATAAATTATTATTTCTATAAATATTTTACAGTAGTACTTAAGGTAATAGACCCTTCCAGGTACAGAGACTAGGCTTATGGAAGTTGAAAGAGTCGTTTATGCTGTTATTGCAGTAAATTTTCGTTTTACACACAAAACAAAGTCTTTGAAATTTATAACTGTCCTGTATAATTCTGTGATAAGAGTCAATAATATGAACATCTGTGCGATGTGGAAACAATAAAAACGGATAACGGATCTGCATGTGTTTCGCAAAATTTCAGTATCTTAGGAACCCAACCATATTTTTTTCAAAACCTGAAAGTATAAAAATGTGTAAAATCAATCAGTCTTACTACTTCCTTGTTAGCAATAATTAGTCGAACTATAAACCCGCATGGTGCCGTAAATATTAGTGAAAAAATGAACAAAATTACATTTTTCGATTTTATCAGTTCAATCAAATAAATTTCATTGTTTTCCTGTTTTTTTTTATTTTATTTTTTTATGTGAATACTTCTCAAGAGTCCAAGCTGCTCCCGTCTGAGGCCAGTGAGACTATGGCATCCCCAATTAGGATATAAAGTGAGGCTGAGGATAAGGAGGTGGGGAAGAGAAAGGTGTGGAAGTAACCTGGCTATTCAGATCTGGTCACCAAACACGGCTAAAGCCATTTCAAGTAACATTTCAATTTGATTGATGGTATTGCACCAGGGCGATACTGAGAGTATCTTCCACTCTGGAACATGCCGCCAATATACTAAATATTATTTTCGAATAAATTAATTGTGAAATGACACAAATTAATCAAATAAAAATTATTTGCGCACGCCAGGATTCGATCTCGCGACCTTCGGATTGTGAGTCAAGAGCCTCACCCTAGACCACGGTTGTCTTACGTGAATGTAGTCTGACGTTTGAATGAATTAAATTTTAAAGTGTTTGAAGAGGTTTCCAAAGAATTTAAAGAATACCAACATAACTTGAAAACAACTCTTTTGCAATATATTCCGAAAACTGTTAGGGACAATTTCTGGGTTTGGAATCCATTTTCTGTAACACCTAAATCAGTAGGCTTAAGCGCAAGTGAGTATGAAAATCTAATTGATTTAATAAGTCACTCTGACTTGAAACAAAAATACAAAGAAAATCCTATAAATGATCTGGGCGAGTTTGTTAGAAGAGTACTCCAATTTATCAAAACCAGCTATTATTGTTTTACTCTTTCGTTTTTACAACCTATTTATGAGAAGCGGGATTTACTAATTATGTTGCAACTAAGTCAAAGTGTATGAACGGGCTCGACGCCACATCAGATATTAGAATCCAACGTACCAATATTATGCCTGGTATCAAGAAGACATGCAATTCACGGACTCTAAATCGTCAAAGTCATTAGGCGCTTTGTTTATTCCATTTTGTTTTGTTATATGCTAAATAAATGACGGCTTTAATAAAAAAAAAAAATAATTTTTACTATTAGACATTACACGTATTAAGTAGAAATATTTTGAGACATGTAGATGAAATTGGGAGAAAATTTGGTTATAACATTGGTAGTAATAATAATGAAAATATAATCAATGATTTATTAGATTTATTAAAACAAAAATTAGGTGTAAAAGCTAGTAGATTAAAAAGATATAATTACACGTATAATAAAAGAAATAATAATAGATTATTTCAAAAAAATGAGAAAATATTTTATTCCAAACTTGATGATAAACAAAATATTATTTCGAATAATAATATTCCGTTGCCATCTGAATCAGATATGCGCGATTTTTGGACAAACATTTGGAGTAAAGATATAAAACATAATGAGGCAGGTTCATGGATAGAAAATGAAGAACTCAATTGTTCAGACATTGAACAAATGAGTTTTTCTGATATATCGGTTGAATTGTTAGCCAAAATTATAAAACATACTCATAATTGGAAAGCCACGGGTTGCGATTGGATACATAATTTTTGGTACAAACGTCTAACTACTTTACATCCTCTTTTTGCAAAAAATCTTTCAAAACTTGTCAAACAACCTCAAAATTTTCCTAATTTTCTAACTAAGGGCATTACTTATATGTTACCTAAAAGCGAAAATATTAATAATCCCTCTCAATATAGACCCATTACATGTCTACCGACAATATACAAAATTTTAACCTCTTGCTTGACAGATTTAATATATACTCATTTGGATGAAAAAAATATTTTATCTGAACAACAAAAAGGTTGTCGCAGAAAACATATGGGATGTAAAGAACAATTAGTTATTGATTCTGTAATTTTAAAACAAATTCAAAATCAAAAGCGTAATTTACATACTTGTTATATAGATTATCAAAAAGCTTTTGATAGTGTCCCGCACTCGTGGCTAATCAAAATATTAAAAATATATAAAGTTAACCCAATTATAATTAGCTTTTTGAAAAATATTATGTCCTTTTGGAATACAGATTTACTAGTAAATTTAAAAGGTAAGAAAATAGTAGTACCGGGCATTTCAATAAAAAGAGGGATTTTTCAAGGAGACTCATTGAGTCCTCTTTGGTTTTGCTTAGCATTGAATCCTATGTCTAAAATGTTAATTAAAAGCAAGTTTGGAATAAAAATTAAGGGTAATACAAGAGAGAGTAGTATAGTTTCACATCTATTATATATGGATGATATAAAATTATTTTCAAATTCTGAATCAAATTTAGAAAAAATGATTAAGGTAGTTAAAATTTTTTCAGATGATATTAAAATGACTTTTGGTTTAGATAAATGTAAAACGATCCATATAGAGAAAGGCAAAATTGAAGATGGAGACGAGGGTATATTTAGAAATTTCAAAATTAAAAGTATGAAAGGGGATGAGGTTTATAAATATTTAGGATACCCGCAATCGAATAGATTAGATCACACTAGTATTAAAAATGATATTAGGATTAAATTTCAAACTAGGATCAGAAAAATTTTAAAATGCAATCTATCTGCTAAAAATTTAGTAAAAGCAATAAATACTTGGGCAATACCTTTATTAACGTACTCATTTGGCATAATTAAATGGTCCAATACAGATTTAGATAGTTTAGAACGATTAATTAGAACTACGTTAACAAAGTTTAATTGCCATCATCCAAATTCAGCTATAGAACGAATTAATTTACCTAGAAATTTAGGAGGTAGAGGTGTAGTCAAAATAACATCTTTGAAACACAATCAGGTAGAAATGCTTAGAAATTTTTTCCATAGGAAAGCTAATAGCTCAGAAATGCACAAAATAATTTGTAAGGCAGATAGAAACATTACACCTTTAAATTTATATGACGAGAATGCCAACATTCTTATAAATACTAACCAGGAATTATTAGATTCCTGGTCAAATAAAATTATTCATGCAAAACACTTCAATTATCTCAACCAAACATATGTTGACAAACTTTCGTCAAACAAATGGTTGAGTATTGGAGAGTTGAGAGCAGAAATAGAAGGATTTATGCTTGCCATTCAAGATAGAGTCATTAATACTAAAAATTATAGGAAGCATATAATTAAAGATATAAATCAAATTGATGATTTATGTAGAAAATGTTTGGCTTTTCCGGAAACTATAGAACATATTATATCGGGATGTTCTATATTAGCGCCGTCCGAGTATACATTTAGGCACAATCAGGTTTTAAAAATAATCCACCAAAGTTTGGTTATTAAACATAACTTGATTGACTGCCATAATATAGTACCATATTATGAATATGAACCAAATTCATTTTTAGAAAATGAATTTTATAAAATATATTATGATAAAACTATACTAACAGACAGAACAATTAGTCATAATAGACCTGATATAGTTTTACATGACAAAATTAAAAAAATAACTTATATCATTGATGTAGCTATTCCAAATTCCTGTAATATTCAAAATACTGTTTCTGAAAAAATTAGAAAATACACAGATTTAGGAAATGAGATTAAAAGAATTTGGCATTCTCGGAATATAAAAATATTACCATTTGTTATTTCGGCTACTGGCATTATACCTAGGTCTCTGATTCAAAATTTAGGCGTATTAGATTTGTCAAAGAATTTATATATAAAAATGCAAAAATCGGTAATTTTAAATACATGTAGGATTACAAAAGATTTTTTAAATATTTATATTGAGGGATCAGTAGGATTTATAGGTTCAATTAGGAATTCCACAGAGCCGAACCCTCTGATATGAAAATATCTGGAGTCGGTGAATTATTTTCCCATCTGGTCTCTGGTATGTTGACATGTTGTTCTTGTATTGTTTTGTAATTATAATACATATAGTGCAATTGCATAACGTGGATTGACCAGATGATCATTTGGGAAGTGTGTGAAAGGGTTTAGTTTTTCCTGTGGGGAAAATTAAACCCGGACATTTAAATCTGGTGCGTAAATAATATTTGGATGATTTATATAGCGCCGTTTTTGTGAAAAATCACCTCAAGGGCGCTGTACAAACTTAAAATACATTTCTAAAATCTAAAAAAACTACAAGCTAGGCAAACAATTATAAACAACTTATGGCTAAAAATTGCATACATCGGTTCATTGATCACCGATACGAAAATATGTGTACAATATTTTGACCAATGAACGCGATGCTGCCTAAAATTTAATGAAAACAGGACCATACTTACCTGGGAGGTCGCTTGAAATTAACACTGTATATTGTCCATTTAAAGAAATTTAGGTAGAGTTCGCACGCAGAGGACATTATTGTGAACACATGTTATTTAATCCTGAAAAATATTTTAATATTAATATGTAATGTATTCTTTGACGAGTGTATTTTGGAAAGTAAAAGCAACATATAAAGGTGGGAGGTGCAGTAGTACCAATAAGGATTTGATCTTTCTAAATGTGATTCGTCAAGAGACAGATTGATGTGTAAGGAATCGAGTAATTTTAATTCAGTAAGAAAAGTGTGATTAAGACATATCATAGACAATACAAGTATGATACTCTCAAATAGGTATATTTAAATTACGGGTATGAGAGCCCAAAAAGGAAGGTTTTTAGTTTGGACCTAAACTCTGTTGGGCTTGTTATGCATCTTAATTCCGGAGGGAGTCTATTCCAAGCCTTAGGCCCAGCTACTCCGAAAGCACGATCTCCAAACATAGTATTTGGCTTTCGTTTAGGTTCTATTAGTCTGCCTTTAGCAGATGAAGTTGCTGATCTAAGGGTTAATTGTCTCGGACCGGTATTTTCCGGGACGCATAATTCGGAGATGTAAGGTGGGGCCATTTCGTAGATTGATTTAAAAACCATCCAGCACAATTTGTACTGGATTCTCTCAGGGCACTTGAGCCAGTGAAGGTTACGAAGGTGTTCTGAAATATGCGAATATTTAGAAACCCCAGTTATGAGCCTTGCCGCTGCATTAAACACGGATTGAAGTTTGTCAATTTGATATTTGGGAAGACTAGCGTAGATGCCGTTACAGTAATCGAGCCGCGAGACTACGTAAGAGTTAATTAATAGTTTTGTCGTCTCTGTAGGAAGGTTTCTTCGAACTGACTTGAGTTGTCTTAGGTGAAAAAAACCGGTGCTTACTGTTCTATTTATTTGACTTTTTAACGAAAAGTCTGAATCTAAATTAACGCCAAGAAGTTTGACTGTTGTCTTTGGAATAATATCGTTGCCGGAAATGGAAATAGGTGCATTGTCTATGAAATGTTGGCGTTTGTTTGTGGCCGCCCATAGAAACTCAGTCTTAGATGGATTCAGCTTCAGCTTGTTTGAAGACATCCAACGAGTTATTGCTTCTAGGCATTCAGCTATGCGGATTTTGAGACTGTTGATTTCGTTTGGAGAGCAGTAAAAATAAACTTGCTGATCGTCAGCGTAGCAGTGGGACAGGAGACCAAATGACTCGATTATTTTGGCGACATCATTTGTAAAAAGGATGAAAAGAAGTGGGCCTAAAACGGATCCTTGGGGTACCCCTGAAGAAAGTGTTGCGAAGTTAGAGAGCTTATTTCCAACCTTAACGGCTTGTAAGCGATTGGATAGATATGACACCAGCCAATTTTTAATATCGGAACTCAAACCAAATGTTTCCTCTAATCTCTTAATGAGAAAGTCATGATCAATCGTGTCAAACGCTGCACTCATGTCTAAGAGTGAGATAAGTGCTAACTTACCTGACTCTATGGCCAAAGTTATATCTGACAGCATACGAAGGATTCCGGTTTCTGTTGAGTGAAACCTTCTATATGCGGATTGACGATTAGTGAATAATTTATTTGAATTCAAATGACTGGTTATTTGTGCAGCAGCAATTTTCTCCAGGATTTTTGATAGGAAAGGTAAATTTGAAACAGGTCGATAATTACCTAAGTTATCGGGGTCAAGTTGTGATTTCTTTAGTATCGGCGCAACTACAGCAGACTTTAGAGGTTCAGGGAAGTCACCTGTGCTCAGAGATTTATTAAAAAGATGAACTAGGAACGGGGCTAAGACAATGACACATTTTTTTAGTAACCATGTTGGTATAGGGTCAAGACTGCACTGCTTATTTGGCGAACTTGAAATTATTTTTTTTACTTCTTCCAGCGTTGTGAGTTTGAAGGAAGACAAATTTCCTTTAGAATTTATAGTAAATATTGGTTATAAACCTTAGTTTTCCTTTAAAATTTACGAGGTTGCAAAGTGTTCCACTGCAGAAAAAGTTTGGGAAACGCCACTCTATTGGTATATCTGAGTAGGTATAGTTTTTCGAATTACGAGACGGTCTTGTTTCGGGCCAATATTGAGCCGGCCCACGAGACGGCGCAACTAAGCCGAAAATTAAGCCCCGCTCTCCGCACAAAAAATTTCATTTCGGACCAGTCTTGAAATTTACTTTTGAACGCATTCGACAGGAGGTGTATCTGCAGCGCGCGGTATTATTAAAATTAGTGTTTGAAATTTACAATAGGGGATAAAGCGCGCGCATTATTTACAAAAGGTCTGATTTGGAACTTGGCTAATAATTCTCGACAAGGATCATTTCAAATATTCGACCCCAGAGAAGCTTATAATAAATTGTAGGGCTGCCACATTTGTGATGTACTTATTTGTAATAAATATAATCTTTTCTTGGAGCAACAAGATTTATTTCGTTAGTTCCCGTAATTTTAGTTGCCGGAACGACCAGCGCAGGTCCACCTAGCCCGCCAGTCTAATGGCGAATGAGACAGATTGAAAGCGAAATATATAAATTCTGAAGTCAGAGCGAGCGCGATAATGTGAACAGACCTTACACATTAATATGAACAGACCTAAGCGACTATTTTGAATATATTTAATTAAACAAGATATGTTTAAAAAAGAGAAAAAATCTCGCTAGCATTTTCTTAAGTATCATTTAAAAAACATTGTGAATTTTTTCATTCATATAACTTTAAAAATAATCGAAAGAATCGTGTAAATCATAATTTTTGGAGTATACTTTGCGATTAATTTCTATCGAGGGGATTTCATATATTTTCCGGGGATTACCTGGATACTATCTTAAATAATAACATATATATTTTTCAAGAGCTGAAAAACTTCTAATGTTTGAGGGGGATATGTAAGAAATAGGTAGAAATTCTGATAGTAGAGTCTTAAAAATAGATATATTAGGGTAAAAAAAACTTTTTAATTACATAAATAATTTGGCTAAGCATATGCGAATGGGGAGGTATGGATGTTTATCTAGAATACCGAGAATCAGCCACTCTGAAATACGGTATATACTGCATACTGCAAATTATCAAAAATTATTTTCATTGCAGCCCAATATAATATTCTTTCTAAGCATTCGCTAACTTTGAAAAAAAAATCGAAATATTCGTTAAAATTATTTTCATAGCAACAATACAACAATTCTTTCTTAGTAAACTTAGTAAACAGAATAAGAATATTCATTAAAATTATTTTCATTGCAACCCAATACATTATTCTTTCGAAGGAATCGCTAACTTTGAAAACAGAATCAGAATGAAAAGAAGAAAAAGAAAAAAAAGATTCGCTGATTGACTGCCGCCCGCGACAGTCGCTTCTGTGACGCAAGCTTTTTCGCCCCCGAACCGCTCTGTCTGGCTCGTGTTTACACGGCCAGACACCTGCTATCTTGTAAGCTGGCCGGACCCCGACCGGCTCACTGCCTAGGCCAAGCTGAGGACGTCTGGATAACATTAGAATCCAGGGGATCCAAACACACGAATCTCCACATATGTCGTGTTTACCTCCCTAAAGGACCAACATTTCGTGAAAATATGGAAAGCTTCCTCACACAAATTTCAGCACTAACGTTGCAATTTCCCACAGACAAATTCATTATCCTAGGTGACTTTAACCTCACTGACATTTCATGGAATAAGTCTCTCAATAATACGTCATTTATACCCAGTGATCGCTTATCGCCTGTTAGTACATTATTTATTGACTGCATGCATTTTTCGGGATTGTATAAATGTAATGAAATTCCAAATACCAAAGGTCACTTTCTTGACCTCGTTCTATGTAATGACTTGGTACCGGTCTCTGCTTGTGATGAACCATTAATTTTAGAAGACCCTCATCACACCTCCTTAATAATGGAAGTTTTATTCTCTGAACCCGCTCCACTAGTGGAAGAGCCTAGAAGGGCTTACGTCTATAAGCGCGGTGATTACGACCAAATTAACACATCTCTCCACCAGGTAAACTGGCACGAGCTACTTTCGTTTGGTGACGTGAACGCAGCATTAAATAAATTCTACTCACAATTAAATCATCTTATAGACGCCCATATTCCTATGAAATTATGTAGGAATTCGAAATACCCCCCATGGTATAACTCTGCCCTTATCAAATTAACAACAGAAAAATATAAATACTTTAAAAAGTTCAAGACATATAAAAACCCTTATGACTATGCCACTTTCTCTCTACTAAGATCACGTCACAAAAAACTTAACTGGGAATGCCATAATAAATACTTACTTAAAATAGAACATGATATATCCTCCGATCCAAAAAAAATAAGGAATTACATTAAGTCAAACTCCAAATCCCATGGCGTTCCGAATACCATGATGTTCAAAGACGAAAAAGCTGAAAATTGATCTGATATCTGCAACTTATTCTCTAAATATTTCACTTCAGTCTACAATAATAATGCTCGGATTAACCAGATCCTGCCAGACTACACCAGTGAGCCCTGTATTGCTAGCATTCATAATATTGAAATCAACCAGCATCACATACAGAAATAACTTGAAAATTTAGATCCCAATAAAAGCGCAGGCCCAGATAAAATTCCCCCTTTCTTCATAAACAAATGTGCGCGCAGCCTTTCTAAACCATTATTCATAATTTTAAGTCGCTCCCATAATGAAGGAATTTATTTTTTATTTTTTTTTTATTTAGTAACTATATAATATTTTTTACATTTTTATATGAAACATGTTAGTTAGATGTATTTATAAAATATATTCGAAGTCCTCCTCACTAGGAGATCCTGTGCTGAGGGGGACTATGCTTTGGATAATATGTTTTACTTCATTGGATAAGGTTTTCCAGAAACTTCTATGATGTTTTAAGTATACTAGTAAGTTCATTTTCTGATAGATTCTTCAGCCAACATTTAATGTCCTTAATGTAGCTATTTTTTATTTTTATTTGTTTGATACTAAGTGGGAGTTTGTTATATAACTTTACTGCTAAAAATGCAGAACTTCTTTGGCCAAATGAAGAGTTACACTTTGGTATATTAAGTATGTCTGTTTGTTTAGCTCTGGTTTTATGAGCGTGTGAGGTGTCTGCCTCTGAATCATTTTTGTGGTGATGTACTAGAATGTTTTTGGCATAGATTTTCTGTATGCTTGGAACATCAAACTGTTTAAAAATTTCTGCTGTTGACGTCCTTATGGGGACCTTTAGAATGGTCTTTATAATGCAATTCTGAGTTATCTTAAGTTGTTTTAAGTGATTAGATGCTGCTGAGCCCCATCCTATTACTCCATATTCCAATCGAGAGTGGCATAAAGCATAATATACTCTCTTTAGATCCCTCATCGACAAGATGTTTCTTAATTTTTTGAAGAAGTAGATGAGTTTTGTTGTGCCAAATTGTGCCAAACACTTGGAAAACTGCATTTGTAACTCCCATTTTCAAGAACGGCCAAAAATCTGACGTTGAAAATTATAGGCCCATATCAAAGCTCTGCATTTTCAGTAAGGTTTTCGAAAAAATTGTGTGCGACCAGATGTTTACAGCTTTGAGATCGTCACTTAACAACAATCAGCATGGATTTATGAAAGGAAAATCTACTACCACTAACCTAACGGCATTTGTCGAAATCTTACAAGACAATATGGACCAACGCGTACAGGTAGATGCAATATATACAGACTATAGCAATGCCTTTGATTTAGTAATCCATGATGTTTTGTTGACTAAACTTTCACTAATCGACGTACACGGAGATCTCCTCAGATGGCTCTCGTCGTATTTGAAAAATCGCAGCCAAGCAGTAGTCGTCGGTGGCTATAAATCAAATTGGGTAACCGTACCGTCAGGAGTACCCCAAGGGTCATTATTGGGACCATTGCTCTTCAATATATACATTAATGACATTGGAAAATGTTTGCTCCACTCCAGAACGTTATTATACGCAGACGACATGAAAATATTCTCTCCTGTTATAAGTATCAATGACTGGACTGTACAAGAAGATTTAAATCGCCTAAATAGCTACTGCACACAACACAACCTTCAAATAAATGTTAAAAATGCGGCGTCATCAGCTTTACCCGAAACAAAAATCCCATTTCTTTTGATTATTTCCTTAACGGCACAATACTTTAAAAAAATGATGGAGGCCAAAGATCTGGGAGTAGTGCTAGACCCAAAATTACTTTTTGACCGACATATCGAATACATAGTTGCAAAAGCTTCCAAGGTACTTGACTTCATACTCAGAATCGGCAAACACTTTAAAAAGGTAAACACTATGAAAATGCTGTACTTTGCGTATGTACGCAGTTCTCTGGAGTACGCCTCTCAAGTCTGGAATCCCAGATACACAACATACATAGAAAGGATTGAGAAAATGCAAAATCGTTTTCTACGATACCTTGATTTTCGGGGATATCGTCCTCATCTAAGTTATGTGGAGTCAGCCACGTTTTTCAAAATCTCGTCACCAGAAAATCGTAGAAATTCTGCAGACGTAATATTCTTGCAAAAGATAGCCACCTTTGCGATAGATTGCCCGGAATTACTTGAAAGAATTCAATTAAGAGTGCCCACCAAACAAACTAGACTAAATCACACACTTAACACACCTCGATGCAATAATAACTCTAAACAAAACACATTCATTAACCGCGTTTCACACTTTTTTAACAATTCATACAATGAATTCGACTTATTCAACACAGCACCCCAAATTCTAAAAAAAATAAACAATAAATAACTTCTAAACATATACAAACTATTATACTCCTATACAAATAACTTATTCACTCCCAGATTAGATCCGTCCCCTTCCTCTCCCGCTCACCATCCCATCCCAATAAGCTATTATAACTATTATAACTTTTTTAACTTTTTAATCTCTCTAATTAATACACATCAGTGAAAACCTATTATTGGTTCAATAACATATACATATGTTAATACACCTAAGTAAATAATGTAACTGTTGGTTTTCCAAATAAAATAAAATAAAATAAAATAAAATAAATAAAATAGGCCACCGCGCCGCCAACTGCCTTTTTCAAGGCAAAGAAGAAGAAGGAAGACCTGGCCCTACCGAGAGAGGAAGAACACAAGACCACCCCAACCATTATCAAGAGGAAACACAGGACACCTGCCGTGCGGATGATTCCCGCGCGGCTCTCGATCAATACCGGACCAAAACTGGGACCATCAAGGTCCCAGCCTTCCAACCATTGGAGGGGACCCACCACTTTCCCAACGGCGTTATAAGGAAACATATTTATTTTATTTATTTATTATTTATTTATTATTAGTTTCAATAGCAAGGTTTGTACATGTATGTATAATGTATAGTATAAGTATAGATTCTTTTTTTTTTCACAGACCTCCTCACTAGGATTTCCTGTTCTGAGGTGGCCTGTAGTTTTTTTTAAATATTTGTATTTGGTTATGGATTGTCTTTATATCGTCTTCACGATGTTTGTAATTTTATTATCACTTTGATCTCTCAGCCATGTTTTTACTTTTGTTTTAAATATATTCATTTCCTTTATATTTTTGATTTGATCTGGTAGAGCATTGTATAATTTCATAGCATGGAATTTATTATTTCTCTGTCCAAAAGATGTGTTCAAACTGGGAGTAACCAGGATGTTATTGCTTACTGCCCTGGTTGAGTATTTATGTTGGGCAGTGGAGTATACATATATGTTTTTTTTCAGTTTAAATAAAATATTTTTTGAATAAAGTTTCTGTACATTGAAGACTTGAAAGTTATTAAATATTTCTTCCGTCGGAGTTCTAAGCGGAACTTTCAGTATTGTCTTTAGTACTCCTTTTTGGGCTATATTGAGTCGCTCTGTGTGAGTGCTCAAGGCAGACCCCCATCCAGTTATACCGTACTCTATTTGTGATTGACACAAAGCATAGTATACTTTTTTAATATCGTTTATGTTGAGGATATTACGAATGTTTCTAAAGAAGTATATGTACCTGGTTAGTTTTTTTGTAATTACGTCAATTTGTGAGTTCCATCGGAGATTATCATCAATCTCAATTCCAAGATATTTGATGCTTTTGGAGTGTGCTATAGTGGGACAGAGGCATGATAAGCCTAGATTTTGTTGATAAATTCCTTGGCATGTGTGTAATTTGAGATTTAAGTCCTCCGACGGCTGCCCTCTGGCTGTTATAGAAAATGTAAGATATTTTGTTTTATTAACATTAAGCGTGAGGGAATTTCTTTTAAGCCAGGTTTGCAGGAGACTAAGCCCGTGTTCCGCTTCTTTGTAAGTATTTATCCAATCTTTTTCGTTAAATAAAATTACTGTGTCATCAGCAAAACTAATAATTTTTCCTCTTGTTTCTAGGTTACAGATATCATTGATGTATATCAAAAACAATATTGGTCCTAGTACACTTCCTTGCGGTACGCCATGGTTGATTAGGAGAGGTTCGCTTTTTCTCTTATTAATTTGAACGCTCTGTGTACGCTCCATCATATAGCTTTTTAGCAAGTTTAGTGTTGTATTTGTCATACCAATTTTTGTAAGTTTAGCAAAAAGTATTTTGTGGTCTATTATATCAAAAGCCTTTTGTAAGTCTATGAAGATTGCCAAAGTTTTTTCTCCACTGTCTAAACTTTTAGTGATCATATCTGTAATTTTTTCTATGGCGTCACTAGTACTTAAGTTCTCCCTAAAACCATACTGTGTTTCCGATAATATTTTATTGTCTTCTAAGTAGGATAAGAGTTGTTTTTTTAATATTCTCTCCAATATTTTTGAAAATGTGTTGAGTAGGCTTATTGGTCGGTAATTGTTTATGTCATTTTTACATCCTTGTTTAAAAATTGGTATAACAGTAGCCTTTTTGAGAGCCGTAGGGAATATGCTTTCAGTTATAGACAGGTTGACTAAGTATGTTAGAGGTATGATAAGTTCTTTACAGAGATATTTTATTGCATTGGTTGTGATTAAGTCCTCCCCCGAAGAAACATTTGATTTTAGAGAAGAAATTGTGTTTTTGATATCATCAGCTGTAATTTGCTTAAACTCGAGTTTCTTTCCTTGTTCAGGGGGTTCATTTATTAGTATAGCGTCATTACATTGTGTAGCTTGCTTTGCTAGATTTGATCCTATATTTATGAAAAATTTATTGACGTATTCAAGAATTTGGTCAGGATTATCAGCGTATGTCCTTGGGACATTGTTTATATTCAGCACGTCAATTGATGTCATGGTAGCAGATTTAGAACTGGTTATTTCATTAATTATTTGCCACATTTTCCGTGGATTTTGTTTACAATCTACAATTTTTTTCTTGTAGTAGGTTTCTTTTGTATATGTAATAACTTTTTTGCAAATGTTTCTATATCTTTTGTAGAATCTTAACATGTGTATATCGTATGGATTTTTTTTTAGTTTCTTGTGTAACTCGTCTCTTTATGGTTTCCTCCTTCACCGCACACGTCAAGACTCTACTTTTTTTGAACGAAGCTACATTTATTTGAACGACTCTAGACCCTCCAATGTCCATGCATACGGGGTTAGTAAGCAGTATGCAAGTACTTACATTAACATTATACAAAAGATAAATAGAAGTAGCAGCCCGTGGAATAATTCTTCTGAAATAGGTAACATCAAAAAGAGATAATAGTGTTAGTAAAAGAAAAAGAAAAATAACGGCTATGATCAGTCGAAGAAACCTTCTGTGAATAAAATAAGTAATGAGGAAAAAACAGATATATGATTATGTTATAATGTAAGTAATTACTATAGTAGCGGAAATAAAATAAAACATATTTAAAAAAAGCCAGAGAAAGAATTCCATAGACCACCGGGCAGTCCCAATGAGAATGCGTATAGCTATCGGCCCAACCGCAGACGATGCTCGAAGTCCGCGTCCTTTAGCCGGTTCCCCGATTTTGCCTCGAAGAAATGTACTTGGGAGAGAAGGGGAAGTTTTTGAAGACCTTGAGGAAAGATGAGCGTCGTGTTACCGGAGGGGGTACGGAAGGACATCGAGACCGCACGGTTACGCCTCAGGCCAACGCATGTCGATGGGGGAGGCGCGGGCGGATCGCGGGAAGACCGCTCTGTTGTATGTTCGCCTGGCAATGTGCATGGACAGGGTCTATCCCACCCCCTTTCTATGGGGGAATGACGATACATAACATGCACAGTTCAGTTGCGCCACCAAAGAATGGAAACCAAAACTAATCAAGAAAAATAGAAAATAATAAGAGCATTTATACATGTAAAACATAATTTCAGAATCAGTACAGAGTGATAATGTATCAAGCGATTCTGTCATCACTACCATCGCTCACCAAGATGACCTATCGCGGTAAAAACATAAATCATTGTTAGCAGAGACCAGAGAAGAAAAAAAAATAGTCAAACGTAATCAGTAATTTATAGGTCACATAAGTTATATTATAGATAGTTAAAGGAGATCGCGGCGGATCTTACAGAACAAGGCTTCCCCCCGGTGAAAGTCGTCAGGATGACGACCGCCGCAGCAGAGTACCCGATGTACCTGGCCAGCTTCAATAAGAAAGTGAATATGGGCCAGCTGAGGGCGGCAGTGAAATACTTCTGTCACTGCAGGATCCGCCTGCAAAAACACCGCAGCAATCACTTGCAGCACGAGACACAGTGCTACGGCTGCCAAAACTTCGGGCACGGGTCCCGCAACTGCTCACACACCGTGAGGCGATCAAATACATAACATCCTACTGAAACATCTACATCAGAAAGCCATCATCTTCATCACCAAACTGTTCAATGCCTGCCTCACCATTGGACATTTCCCTGAGATCTGGAAAACGGCGACCGTGCTGCCCTTTTCCAAGCCAAATAAGGACAAGAAGCAGCCGACAAACTATCCGCTGATTAGCCTACTCTCCACGCTGAGCAAGGTATTTGAACAAGTGATTCTCAACAGACTTTTACCACACCACGAAGACACTTTGCCAGACGAACAATTCGGATTCAGGAAAAGGCATTTCACCACCCATCAGCTATCCAGAGTAGCGGAATTCATTACGAGAAGATTCAACGAAAATCGCTACACCGCCGCTGCATTGCTAGACTTGGAAAAGGCATTTGACACCGTTTGGATAAAAGGGCTTCTGCACAAACTTCACAGACTAAACACGCCCTTATACCTAACAAGAGTGATACAAGAATACCTCAAGAACAGATCCTTCCAAGTCTTCATCAGGAACGCGCTGTCGACACTACTGTCGCTACTCGCTCATTCGACCGGTACTGACTCATGCTATTCCCGTGTGGGGCAGCATCTCCCACTCTGACCATACAAAATTACAGACTTTACAAAATCTCTGCATTAAAATCACGTACAACACAAGACTCAGAACAAACTTGAAAAAACTACATGCAAGAGAAGAAATACCGACCTTATTTGAATACACACACAGACTGACCGACCGATTTTACAAGTCACTTCAACATAGTAAAAATAAACTCATCAAAGAAATCGGTCAATACAATGCACCTAGCGATCTCCCTTTCAAGTACCCAAACACAGACTACACAGACTACCCAAACATATCCTGATGGACCTATATCAGATTTGGCACAACCCTGAATCAGACGCGGGTGACTGAGCGAGCGGTAGGTTTCCCCAATCACCAGACCCCTCCCCACAACTTATGTCTATATATCTATGTTTATATTTGACGACCTCCGTAGTCCAGTGGGTAAGACTCTTGACTCACAATTCGGAGGTCGCGGGTTTGAACCCGGCATGCGCAAATAAATTTTATTTGATTAATTTGTGTTATTTCACAATTAATACATTTAAAAATAATATATAGTATATTTGCGGCATGTTCCAGAGTGGAAGATACTATCAGTATCGCCCTGGTGTAAGACCACCATTCTGAATTGAAACGTTGCTTAAAAATGTCTTTAGCCGTGTTTGGTGACCAGATCTGAATAGCCAGGTACTTCCCAACCTTCCTCCTCCCCACCTCCTTCCCCTCCCCACTACCTTTAGCCTCACAACATACCCCGATTGGGGGTGCCATAGTCTCACTGGCTCCAGACGGGAGCAGTTGAGATTCTTGTGCGGTATTCACTGTAAAAAAAAAAAAAAAAATTATATTATAATATTTATTTTTATCTATATATATGTAAGTTTATCTTTAAAATTCCCATAAAGTATATATCACATAAAAACAGACACCCACACCCATCACCATAAAATGCAGGATTTCAACTACTGAAATCACTGAAGGCCGCACAGTTTCATGTTAACTGTCGGCCGACTCCTCCCGGATAAGGTTTTTCATGGTTTCCTTATTCCCAAAGGCAAATGCGGAGGAGCTCCAAATAAAAGGATATGACCGACTCCTTCCCACTCCCAACATAACACAAACACACACGTATGTATATATTTTTCCACTGGGCTTGAATTCAATTGCTTTGTGGAGCTAAGCGAAACATGCAATTTTAGTAGGGTTTTTTACATAACAATTTTTCCCTACCGACAAAACACATGACCTCTAAGTCTATAACAGCCAGGTACTATTTTTAAATACCCACATGAGGTAAAAATTGCAAGGCGCATATGACGCCGTTCTATTTGTATAAGGAACATTAACTTTAAATTCATTAAATTTAAATGATTCATCTCTTCAAGATGCATAAGAATCTAGAAAATGAAAAAAAAAAAAAAAACAGATTCGGAATATTCGTTATTTATTCTGTCTATGCTTTGTAAGGCGACTGTATGACATAATATACATATAATGTAAATCAATATTATTATGTTGTAATAAAAGTTGTGGAGAAATAAATAAATAATAGTTCTCTCTTTGGTGGTTAAAATAAATTTAAAAACATGCATTTTCATGTGTTCCCATTATGTGTGCGAATTGTGTTCATTCTCTCATAAGGTGAGTACCCATTTACGTAGTTAAAATATGAATTATTATAACACTTAATATTCACTTTTCAAAATAAGCAGAAAGCAGCTAGGCGCATCGTTAAAGTTTTTTATTAGACATTAGTTGAAGTCAACAGCGGTGCCCGGGTTTTTTAATATATTCTCACTAGCTGACCCGACAAACGTTGTTGGTCTTACACCAGGGCGATACTGATAGCATCTTCCACTCTGGAATATGCCGCAAATATACTATATATTATTTTAAATGATTAATGATGAAATAACACAAATTAATTAAATAATTTTTTCATTTTTTAATTTTAACTTTATGGGTAAAACCTCAAATTGTAATATTTAAATAAATGAAGATAATATAAGCGAAACTCAATCTAAAATCTGGAAACAGAAAAATCAGAAAAACATATTGACATCTCTGGGACTCGAACCCAGGACCTCTTGCTTTCCGGGCAAACGCGCTAACTAACTAACAAACGCGCTATTTGAATATTACAATTTTTCGGTTTTACTCATAAAGTCAAAATAAAAAATATTCATCCTAGACTTGCAGAAAAGTCGATAGATGTCGCATGTTGAATAAAATGGATAAATATTTATCCAGACACTATCTAGAGAGCATTTAGTTCGGGTTTGAATCTTGCAATCATACATAAAGATAGTTGCCAATAATATATGCGTTAGAGAAAATGAAGATAATGTAGGTGGTTCTTAGTCGAAGTATGGTACAGTTAAACATGATCGAATTTCATATCGATACCGTGGCGCAGTGGTTAGCGTGTTTGCCCGGAAAGCAAGAGGTCCTGGGTTCGAATCCCAGAGGTGTCAATATGTTTTTCTGATTTTTCTGTTTCCAGATTTTCGATTGAGTTTCGCTTATATTGTCTTCATTTATTTAAATATTACAATTTGAGGTTTTACTCATAAAGTTAAAATAAAAAAATAAAATATTCATCCTTGCAGAAAAATCGATAGATGTCGCATATTAAATAAAATGGAAAAAGATTTATCCAGGCACTATCTAGAGAGCATTTAGTTCGGGTTTGAATCTTGCAATCATACATAAAGATAGTTGCCAATAATATAGCGTTAAAGAAAATGAAGATAATGTAGGTGGTTCTTAGAAGTATGGTACAGTTAAACATGACCGAATTTCATATCGACACCGTTGCGCAGTGGTAAGCACGTTTGCCCGGAAAGCAAGAGGTCCTGGGTTCGAGTCCCAGAGGTGTCAAAATGTTTTTCTGATTTTTCTGTTTCCAGATTTTCGATTGAGTTTCGCATATATTGTCTTCATTTATTCAAATAAAATTTATTTGCCACGCCGCGATTTGATCTCGTGACCTTCGGAGTAGGAGTCAAGAGCCTTACCACTAGACTATAAGTACTAGACGTGTAATATTTTTTTACAGGCCTTTATTAAATATAATAATAGAAACGTTTATTTATCAATAGACTATTTAACAATATACATTTTTTCTTATACATATATATATTTGTGTAATGCATACTTTGAGCCCATTTATATATACTTTTTTTTTGCGCCATTTTGTTTAAACCGCCCTTAAAAACTACCCCCTTACAGCTATATACGGCTAGGATGTTCCGTTTTAAATATATATCAAAACATATATTTACCGCATGATTTGAAGACATCTGGCTATTCGATATACACGATAGTTTGAGGACTGTCCTCAAAATATGCCTTATATATAATCTGACGTCGTGGCCTCAAAGAATGCCTTACACAAAGAGGTGTTCCATATATTTAACGCATACTTTGGTACTCACGGTAAGTAGGAAACTTCCGTCGAGATAAGATATAACTGATAAAAATGTTGTCGCTAGATGACGCTAATAAATTTTTAATTGGAATTTACGGAAAGTAAAAAACGTAAGTCAGGAAAAGGTATAATTTATAATATTTTACAAATGTCATATTATATATTTTTAGACAATACACTTTAAAATAATAATAAATTACTGCAAATTTAGTGATAGGAATTATTTTAGCCTCTTTTATTATTTTTTATTAAATTATCTTCTTGTTTCCGTTATGTATATATTTTACATTTTATATAGGTAGATACACGGGTTATACGTTGATGCGATTGGCATTGTATATATTTTATATTGGGGTGAACAAAGTATAAAAACAACTATTTTTTGTGTATTTATCGTATTATGCTTAAGAGCCTAGCAGTCCTTTATGTATTTTCAAATTTGGTGAAATTAGTTTGCTGTTTCGTCGTAACGTCGCCGTGTAGCTTTTATAGCCCCTCCAGACTCACGGCGAGAAGCCCCGAGAACACCCGAGAAGCGTGAATGTGATGTGTTTCTCGCATTCTCTTTCTCGTGCTCGGCTGTTCTAGGATGGCTGTCGGTAAATTTGGCCGCTTCAAAGGATTTCTCGGGCGAGAAGCGAGAAGGGTCTACACTCTCACGTTTTGTCTCAGTGTTGTTTAGTGAGCGGTTGAGAGTAGACGTGCGATATATTTTTGTTTTTGTATCGAAAATTTTGTTTACTTTAAAATGTGGAACAATCAACAAGAGTTGGAATTTATAGAGTATTTCCAAAATGAACCGGTGTTATGGGACGCAAAACACCGGAATTATAAAGACAAAAGCTTGAACCACGATGCGTGGAACAGACTAGTAAACTTTTTAAATTCTCCGCTTGGCTCAGCAACTAGTTCATCCAACTGCTTTAGCATACTGAAACTAAAGAATACAGTTTATATATAAGAATACATGATTATAATATTAACGAAAGAATATTAAATAAAAAAATTACCAACCCTGTTCTGTTTCGATGAATTTGCGTTACTCACCATCGTCTGGCTTTTCTATTTTTTTTAACTTTATTTTTAGTTACAACAAAATAATAATATGCCATGGCGCACAGAGCCAAACTTGCTGCATTTTTAATATCGTCTGTAATGTCGTCCATACCGGATGGGAAACAGATCACGAGTGAGAAAAATGAGAGTGTGGATAAGTGCTTGTTCTCGCGAGAAGTCTCGGCGAGAATGAGAGTGTGGATAAGTGCTTGTTCTCGCGAGAATTTCTCGCCGAGACTTCTCGCCGTGAGTCTGGAATCGCCTTTAGATATTTTAACTTCGGTATTGTGTTTTAAAGTTGTACATAATTTCACAACGCTACTTGTAATCTAATTCCCCGATTTCCTCCTCCCGTCAAGGTCTAGGGCGTCGACTTTACCATGAAACTCGTATGTAATTTTGGTCAGCGAGCATTTGGTGATATCAGGGGTATAAAAGCAGTTTTATTTAAAATTTTGCAGAAAGTGAAAAAAATGATAATTTTTCCAATGTAAATTATTACTTTTTCAACACAAAAGGTAAATTAAGGTTACTTTATGAATCGATAATTATTTTTGTTATTAATATCATCGCAAAGAAAAAAACCTCTTGTTGTCATTGTTTTATTTGAAAACTTAACAAAATTGATAATAACGGTTGATTAGACGATTATAATTTTAATAATTTTTTTTTATAATTTTAGTTACTTTTCCTCCAATAAAAGCATTTGCTTGTGGAATTATGAACCAAGAATTTTTATTACTACAAAATGTGCATACCTATATTACGAGTATAATACAATATTACATATTCAGGGTATTATTAGGCGTACTTGACGTATTTTAACCAGTTATTTGTGACATTATTTGGAATAAAAAATGTAAATGAAATTTTGGTCTCCGGCGACTTTTTTTTTTCAAAACTTTTTTCCTCAAAATCTTTTTTTTTTCCGCATGTCATCACTGGTCACCCAGCCGAGTAGCCGACCAACCCCTCACCCCATCTCTAACTGTCCAACACCTAAAAAAAAATTATGTTTTTTGTAGAAAAAAAATCAAAGATGTCACTGTAGACAAAAAATTTCATTTACATTTTTTACTCCAAATAATGTCAGGAATCAATGGTTAAAGTAAGTCAAGTACGTCCCTTAAAACCCTGTAGGTATATATGCAGTACATATATTTATACAATATTTTACATATATTTACAGTACATATATTTATACAATACATATATTTTATTTTATTTATTTATGTTTATTTAGGAAGCATACAATTGTGTGTAAAGTAAGTGTACATTAAATAGTGAATATAATTTAAACCAGTTAAGTTCAGTGAAATCAAGTGGTTATTAAACAATTATAGTAGGTATAAATTGTAAGCACGTTGTAAAAATTATCAAAAAGTGGTAATAATCAATACAGAAATAATAGTTTCGAGTAGTTATTTAAATAAAATTACTAAATTTAAAAAAAAATTAAATAAAAGTACATAGTGTTAAGTAAAAAGTTATTAAAAAGAAAATAATAAACAAGAATTAATAGTTTTCATTTAAGTACATTGTACGGTTAGTTTGATTTTAGTCGATTTAAGGGTAAAATGGATAATGTATATATGCAGCACTAGGACTGCACATATACAGGATGTTAAGTACTTGACTTACTTTAACCAGTGATTCCTGACATTATATGGAGTAAAAAATGAAAATGAAATTTTGGTCTCCGGTGACATCTTTGATGTTTTTTTTCTACAAAAACATAAAAAAATGGTAGGTGTTGTACAGTTGGAGGAGGGGTGAAGGGTTGGTTGACTACTCAGCTGGGTATATACATGTTTATATATAAAACTCAAACCAAAAAACATTAGTTTTCGAGTAAATAGAGTTTGAAGACTAAATTTTAAAGGTTAAATTGGAAAAAAAGTTAAAGTTGCTACATGGTTACTGTCAGATCAGACAGCTTGATTATTCACATCTAGTCACCAAACACGGCTAAAGCCATTTAAAGCAAAGTTTTAATTCTGAATGGTGGTCTTTTACTAGGGCGATACTGAAACTATCTTCCAATCTGGAACGTACCGCAAATAAGAGTATACCTTATAATATTTTTAAATGATCAAATTGTGAAATAACACAAACCAATCAAATAAAATTTACTTGCGCATGCTTAATTTGAACCCGTGACCTCCGGAACGCCAGTCGAGAGCCTTATCGAAAATAACAAAACTAGAAATGAAAAAAATATATTATAAATAAAGATATGTAAACGTGAATAAAACAAGGGTATAAGTGATTAATTTTATGTGAATAATTTAATAAAATTTTATTAAACTTTTTCAAAAATAGTTATTTGCCATCGAATAGATATTTCGCATTTCATATTATTTGTTCTTATTTAAATGTCGGAAACATTTATTTAATTATCATATACATTTATTTAATTATCAAAAACATTATTTAATTATCATAAACATATAATATTATGTTAACTTTGAATATCCCTGAACAGCGCCGACACAGCTCGGCCGTGCGATTGAGTAGATAGTAAATTAAAGAAGAAATTGTAAAAAGGGCCATTTAATAATTCCGACAATGTATTCAGGTCTAGTAAATGACTGATCTTTTGGGTGATTCAGCTTTTACTTAAATTATTTAAAGTAGCGTGACAGACAACCCTCCGTCTTCGGGCTTGTCCAGGCACTGAAACACTAATTGAGATCTGCTCTTATGATACGAAAATTGATGCAAACCAAATAAATCATTGGATTTAATATATTTATTTTTAAATTGAGATTCTTAAAATACTGTTTTATTGGAAGATATTTTTATTTTATTAACTAACCTGTTTTTTGGTACATTAAAACGATTCTAAAGTTGACTGATTTATGCAGTTTTTTTAATAATATCACATTGTAATTTAGCTAAAAAGGCTCTTTAATTAAAAAATTAAAAAATGAAGCGGCATACGTTGAGATGTTTTCGAAATAAAAAAAAAAAATTAATTTTTTTTTCCTTTATGCGTACGACAACGTAAGAAAAATATTTGCAGGTCGATTGAGATTTGTTGAAAACCACTATTTTTCAAACACTATGAAAAATATTTTTTGTTAATATTTAATTATATTTCTAGGGATAGAACGTAAATGTAACTATCATTCTTTTGGTATAACTTTTCTTTTGTTTGTACGGTTATGGACGTAGGCGACTTCGAAAACGCGCAATTTCATTAAATATTGAAAAATCTCTCGTACCATCTTAACCACTGGAACGACCACTCATTTTATAAATTTCTTCTCGGATTGATCTCGATGGTTCAGTCCAATTTTTCCGCCCACATTAAAAAAATCGTAACTCCGAATTTGATTACGGAGACATACAATTGGATTGTAGTAGGTACTATATAAGAATATGTATTATTTTTTTAATGATGTTTTATTATTTTTTTGAATGAATGAATTTTTTCAATGGATGCATAAAAAATTAGTAAAAATCGTAAACTTTATGATCCTGCGAAGTAAATGTAGCTTTTAAATACCACATTTCAAACGTAGAACAAAATAATGGCATTAAGAAATTCCAGAAAGTAATCGAGTGTTTAAATAGATATAATCCGACAGTTTAAAGTAGGTTCTCCTTGGCTATTCGGTAGAACACTTGACTGCAGATCGAAAGTTCTCGGTTCTAAACCTGGTGTGGGCATTTTTTTTATTTTTTATTAATTTAAATTAATTATAATCTTATGTAAACAATATTTTTTATTATTAAAATTGACAAAATCTTTTCAAAATATTAGAAATAAATAAATGGTTAATGAGTTTGTGTATCTGTGAAGTATGTTTACTCGGGAAGAAAGAAAGAAGTTTATAATAATAATAATATTTGGATGATTTTTATAGCGGGCGCTGCACAAGCTCACAATATATTTCCCTAGTCTGTCCCGCCACTAACCACAGACTAGTCAACTACGTGTTTAGTGACCAGAAGTGAATAGCCAGGTACTTCCCCACCTTCCTCTTCCTTATCTCCTTCCCCTCCCAACTACCATCAGCCTTACAATATACCCTAATCGGGAATGCCATAGTCGCACTGGCTCCAGACGGGAGCAGATGGGACTCTTGTGCGGTATTCATATAACAAAAGGTTTGGAGCTATTGTATTCTGTATAAAATGTTACATTATTTGTGAATCTCTAATAATAAATGTGTTTTCCACATACAGTCTTACCTTTCGAGTGCAATTAGTATGAGTTGCATTAGGTAAACCCTTTGAACGATTGCGTTTTATAGAAAATGTTTGGGGTCTTGCCTCACAACATAACCCATTTAAATCAATTCCACCAAAAGTTAATGTTCATTGTTACTTCAAATGAGTTTGATGCCAGTATCCGCTCGTAAAAACCCGAAGTTACGGCGGTCATTTCCCGAACGCGGGGAAATTTCTCCTGAGATTCCCGATTTTGTTACAAATAATTTTAAAATATTATGCAAACAGCTTTTTAAAACTGACGGATTTCCAAGATTCAAAAAGTATGATTTTAGAATTAAATCTGAATATGTTTACTGGGTTTTAACAAAATATTCAATGTTGTTTTTAAACTTAAAATTACAAACGTCAAAAAGTTTACCAAGTTCTATAAAAATTTGCTTCTTCTCAATATGAAGTTAAAAATAGAGGTGTATTGATAGGTACATTTCATATTACTAATAATACGTGTATAGTTCATAACTTTTCATAAATATTGGGAATTTTTATTCCTCTCAACCCCGAACACCAGCTTGAAGTATGCGACGTGGGTGTTTTGGTATATTGTGTGCGACACTGTTAATTGTTACTGTCGTCTCGCTCTGACATACCCACGGCTCAGAGACCACTATACATTTATGTATACATTTAGGTGGAGGTTCGAAATAATATTTCGCGGCGGAGAGGTAAGTATGTTGGACCGGGGAATCCGGAATAGTCAGTGCAGCGAAGAAATCCCACTAGATGGTACCCTGATTTGAACATGAAACGCTTAATAATGGGCATCTTTCAAATTATGTTTATTAAATCGAATGTGCATGTTTTTCGTAAATTTCCATAGAAACATTACGTATTGCAGAAGGAGTTCATGATTTTATGATTCTTTTCGGATTTCGATCAAACTTGTTTGATAAATTATTCGATACATTCAACTACACTGCTAGACGGTAGGCAGTAGCTTATGACTCGTAACTGACGTTCATTGTCATTGTCATTATTCATTGACAGATGCCAAAACAATATGGTATTCAATTACGCATCATTTTCATAACATGTGATCAGCAAAAACCTGCGGCGGGAATGTGAACTAATATGTTTCAATATAAAATAGCAAGATTCGTTGGTTGTTCACATTAAGTAGTTTTAATTGTTGCTTCAAGGTTTGCTACAGCGCCCTTGAGGTGATTTTTCACAAAAACGGCGCTATATAAATCATCCAAATATTATTATTATTATTGCTAGATTCGTACTGGGAGATTTATGGTGAGGATCGTTTCTAGTTTTTTTATGATTTTTTTTCCTTATATTCTCAATTATTATTTATCTCTTGTTCAATAAAAAAATACAAATAATATCTATACTATAGGTACCTAATAAACAAGAAGTTTCACCTTTGTCACGCGTGGACTCCACGCGCACATTTTTTTAATTTTATTTTCCCATTTTATGTATAAAATAGGTTTCAACAACTTTTTAAGTTAATCTTATATTTAATTTTTAGGAGTGTATCGACTTATTTTACCTATTTTACAATTTCGTTACTTCTTTTATAACTTTGTAACTCGTTTAATTTTAACATAATTTATTAGGGTAAAGGTGAATTTAGTCCACCTTACGGATAACACGGAACGTTCGTGTTGTCGAAGTTCGATACACGGATAATACGGAATATTCCTTATAGACAATCAAGTATTACATTTGTCCGAAGTACCAACCTTCAAAAATAAATTCTCTTCAAAATAAAAACAAAAATTACCTACTTCGAATTATTTGGGTTACGATTCAAGCTGCAAAAGCTGGATGTTATCATTATTTAGATATACATCCCAGATTTTGAATGGTTTGTTTGGCAAAGCAGGGTTTGTCTAAAGGCCCGTCTCTTGCGAGCTCCGCCATTAACTTTTGAAGTGACATTCCCTATTGTGACATTACTATTGGCATGATAAATATTGACAATTTCTGTTGTTTCGAGCTTTCCATGAGCGATGGAAAACAATCCCATCCCGGGTGAAGCGGGAAGGCAGGCGGGGGCTGGCGGGGGAGGATTATTTCATTTTTTGACAGCTGCCGCGCCATACGGACCTAACCTAACCTAACCTAACCAATTTTCAGGTTTCCGCTTATATCGCGAAAAATGTGAGGCAAAATAATTTTTTTTCGAAAATATCTACATTTGTGGAGCGTGTAACTCAAAAACGGCTGAGATTTCGAAAATTACGTATAGAATAAAAGTTGTAGATAATTTTCTGAGCTTTTACTCAAAAAAATTTCCTCTGCGATACACCATTTTCGAGATAAAAGCGGAAACCCTTAAATTGGGACCTTCCCTCCCCCCCCTCCCCTCCCTAGCTCCCCAACGAGACATAAGTACTTTTAGTATGTTCACACCCTAAGCACCCTTAACAAGTTTCTGATTAGGTTCTTGCTCACGCACTCTACACCTCTTTTGTACCATTCATTGACTGGACTATATACAGATTACAGACTATTATTTGACATTTTCCTGCATACCAAGTTATTTAGTGTTACAAAATTATTGTTTTATAGGCAATAATATTTTTTTCTATGATTGGCAGCATTGATTGATGATTGATTGTCTATGAAATGTAATACAAAAAATGATGAAAATAAAAATGGCGTATACCTTATAATTTAAATTTTTTTACATGTAACATGTATATTTTTTCGTCTCCCCGACAAAAATACTCACTTTTGGTGGTAATAAATCTAACTTTTTGAATAAGATATATTGCGTATTAACCAGTGAGAGATTCAATACATAAATAATATCTTTTTTCGTATTTTCGTTTAGATTATTTTTGTTATCTACTTCTTCAATGATACATAAATAATATATATTAGATATACCATTGATACAACTAACATAACTGTATAATTAGAAAATTAAGTAGAAGCCCAGTAGGGCAAAAAAAATTAAACTAGGAATACGATTCTGGTGAAGGGGCGCTCTAATTCATTCTATGCCGCTGGTTTTAGACAAAACAGAAAGCAGTCAGCGTTTGAGCACATCCGGTTACCGAAAAATAAACAACTCCGGCGGCCGGCAAAATTAAACTATATAATAGCTTACTATAAGAGCTATTATTGCATTTGCAAGACGTTTATTACCAAAATATAAATAAATTTTCTAAACGAGTGTCGGATTACATTTGGTAGGATAAGGGCTGAGTAAACGTTTGGTTATTATTAATCTAGCTTTCGTAATTTATTTAAACAAATTTAACTCGCTTAACTATCTTATTTTCAGTCTACATGTATAAATCCTACATATCTGGCGTGAACCCGGTGTTGCTCGTGTTGGGTAGACATGTTTCGATTTTTGTTGATTCACTTTTATTGGTTTAAAAGTTGAATGAGATTATGTTCACGCGTTTTAATTTAAGTGGAACCGAATTTGACATGCAAGATGGCGTCAACTGAAATTGTCAGTACGTGCGTCTCTCTAATTTCTGATGTTCTGCGAGACGAGCTCGAGATTATGAAAAAGCATAAAAAATGTCGTATTTGGGCGAGAAAATGGATCATGAGAAGGAGTGAATTAGGCGCATCCAACACAATTTTGAAAGAGATGATAACAGAAAAACAATTTATTTATTTATTATTGATTTATTTATTAATCCTAGTTCCTTCATGTACATCGTTCTAATAGTTTTTATTTTATTAAACGACTTCCAAAAGGAGGAGGTTATCAATTCGACAATATATATATATTTTTTTTATGTTTGTTATCTCAGAACTTTCGATTGGGTGAACCGCTATTGATGATTTTTTTTATTATTTGAAAGCTGGTGCTTGCCGTTTGGTTTCATTTTAATTTGGTCCAGATCTGACAATGGGATCCATGAGAAAACCATATATGTCTTAAATTTGCAATAGCATTTGCGCGACAAATGGATGATTTTGACAGATTTCTATGATTCTTTTTTTGAAGTAAAACTTCTTTATGGACGCTCGTCACTAAAAATAATAAAATAAACAACAATTTTAACAAAACAAAAAACGACTTAAAAAAATGTACAAAAAAGTAAAAAAATAATTTCGTACGATTGTTATTTTTGGAGTCGGTGACAGCCAAGGTAACTATATACATAGGTAGGTGAGATGTGGAGATCTTGGCTGACACCGACTCCAAAAATAACAATCGTACGAAATTATTTTTTTACTTTTTAGTGCATTTTTTTAAGTCGTTTTTTGTTTTGTTAAAAATGTTGTTTATTTTTTACATCGGTCGGCGTCAGTTCCACAATACCCATACCAAAAATAAAACTATTTATTGCAGTATCACGGGCATTTCTATTTTTGTTCACTTCTTGCATTTGATCCCAAAGACAGGGATGGCTTTGGTACAGATCCATAAGTCTGAACACCAAATCATCCGACCATTTCAGATATTTTTTCGTTGCGGATTCCATTACGGTAGAAACAAGGTAACACGTTTGACGTCTACTTTTGGCCGCGAAAAAACCCATGCGAGTGGAAACATGTGTTGATACGCGTCGATTCTCTATGAAACTTGATCGATGAGTCATACCAAGATGGCGATGGTCATACTTGAACGTCAAAAGTAGACGGGCTTTCAACTTTAGCTAGTCAACAAAAAACTTGATCAACTTTGTTGAAAAAGTATTCACACTTGTCAATTAGCTTTCAATTGTCGAGTTGATCAACAAATGTTGAACCGTGTGAACCGCCTAGTTGAGTATGAGCATTTTGTCATAAACATTATACCTAAGATGAAGAAAATTATGAAAGTCAAATTGATACAACTGTCCCAAAAATTTCTGTGCAATTAACATTGCACATACTTATGTAAAGACTGTTTCGCCAAAAAATATCCTGTAGATTTAGAAAATATTTAATTTTGTTATTTTTTTCCCTTGTTATAGATTTTATAGAAAGATAATATAGGATAACTTTAAAAAGTAAATTAAAATGTATAACGTTAAACCAAAGTTCCTTAAACACAGTTCAATAAATATGATGATTTGTCATTCCTTATTTGTGTTTTACGTAAATTCTGAGAAAATAAATTAAATAAATTGCAGTATTGACAGCCCTACCTCATGATCACAACACGTGCCCGACGCGGCAAGTTCGTTCTAGAAATATTATGTGATGTTGTTCTAGTTGTTAGGTAGGTAGGTATCTATGGATGTTGCTCTATTGTTTCAGAATGCCTTTTGTTTTTGAATTTGGGATACTTCAACCTACCTACCTAGGTAGGTAGGTACTTACCAACTATTACTTTATTTCGTTTATTACCTACCTACCTAGGTACCTAGTTCAATTCAATTTGAGAGGCGGGTGTGGGTACCGCCCCGGGAAACCAATACCCCCTGTCATAGTTCACCCCAAGTGGTTCGCTACGTTTGATGACTTGGCGGCGGATGCGTCTGCTCACCAGCTGCCTGGCAGGCCGGATCGGGAGAGAGTGGTTGTGGGAGTCGTTTTGATGGTCAAGTGCGTAAAATTTCATCAATCTTGAAATAATGCATTTTTATCATTTTTAATAGGTACATATTTTTTAATTTTAGCCTTTTTGTTAGGTAGGTACATCACATAGTTTGACACGTAGAGATAATAGAAATAAAGGAGATATGGCAAAGAAGCTTACCGGATATCGGCGAACATTACTATTCGGAAATCGTATGCGTGAGCCGTGCATGTACCTACCTACCGAAGCAATCCGCATTATTATTTGTTCTTCGTAGTATTCGCGTAACTTAGTGATTCCTCAATCAATATATTGAGAGGGTATCGGCTCTAATAATCACTTTTTTGTTGTTGTTTTTCTTTATTTTTTTCCATTATATCTTATATCTACGTTTCAAAAGTAATATGAAATATTTTTAGTAATTTTATTAATTATTTGTTAATTTGTATTTGTTCTTACGTTAGCTCCATACCTGAGAAAAAATACCTTAGTGCCTTTGTCATCTTTGGGGATGCTGTGTGGAGGGTCTTTTTATGGAACAGAAGGAACGGAAGTTCTGGGAACGAAATTTTTTTTTACATTAGCTCCATACAGGGGGCCCTGAGGAGAAAATTATTCCCTTCGAGGCCTATGTCATCTTTGGGAATGCTGTGTGGAGCGGTTTTTTAGGAAAGGAAGGAAAGGAAATTCTGGGAAAGAAAAGGGTAGGTAGGTATTAGGGTTGGGTAGGAATCTGGGGATCAGTGCGTCCAGGAGTGACGGACGTGTGAATTCATCCCCCCCCCCACTGCGATGCAAGGCGATGTTTCGAGAGTGTATGGCTGGAGAAGTCAAAAGGACTCCTGGTGGTGGGACAGCTGGTGGGTAGACGCATCAGCTGCCGAGACCCGAACAACCCTCACCCCATAAACCGGGGTACCCCGACTAAGTCATCAAACAAAGCAAACCACTCGAGGTGACCCTCGGCAGAGGTGTTGGTTATCCAATAAATGGTTCCCGGGGCGGCTCAATTTGTCCAGGAGTGATGGACGTATGAATTCATCCCTCCCACTGCGTTTCAAGGTGACGGGTCGAGAGAGTCCGGATGTAGTGGTCAAAAGGTCTCTACGAACTAGTCTATCCCGATCCGGTCTGCCACGCACCAGTTGAGCACATACATCCGTCATCAATACCTAGACAAACCTCACCATATGATCCCGTGCACCCCTGCTAAGTAACCAAACGTAGCGAACTACTTTGGGGTGACCTAGGAATTCAGAGAAAATATTATTTGGTACGTTCAAAACAGATTTCTGTTTTCATTTAGATATACATTTAGGTATACTCAATTTGGGAGGCGGGTGTGGGTACCGCCGCCCAGGGAACCATTTATTGACAACGCCTCTGCCATAGGTCACCTCAAGTGGTTCGCTCATTGACGTAGGGGTATACCCTACGTCGTAGGGTATACTTGGTCGAAGGGTTCGCTACATTTGGTGACTAAGCAAGGTTGGCCAGATTCATGAGTGAGGTTTGTCTAGTTTTTGGCGGTGGACACCTCTGCCCACTACAGCGTGGCAGGCCGGTTCGGGAGAGACTGGTTAAAGGAGACCATTTGGCCTCTCCAGCAGGACATTGACAGGGATGGGTCCACACGTCCGTCACTTCTGGACCCACTGACCTCCAGATTCCTACCCACCCCTCATACCTTTGGCGGGTATGGGTAGCGCCGCCCCGTGAACCAATTATTGGATAACCAACAATTCCACAATGGGTTACCCCAGGTGATTCGCTACGTTTGGTGACTGAGCTGAGCTGCCTGAGTTCTGCCTGGTTTGTCCAGGTCTTGGTGGCGGATGTGTATTCCCACCAGCTGCGTGTCAGGTTGGATCGTATTTATGAATCTATATATCCCACTGCGATACCGCGGAATAAAAATATTAGAAATTCATCATTTTCATTTTATAAAAAATGAGATCCCTGAGGCGTATGTGTGGTAAAACAATGAATGATCGTGTGAGAAATGTGGATATCCGCAAATCATGTAAGGCTGAAGTAAGCATTGTGAGAAAGGGACCCTCAGATACCTCTATGCTCTATGCCCTCAGATGGTTTGGGCATGTACAGCGAATGAACGAAGAAAATAGTTTAAGAAGAATATACGACGCAAATGTGAATGGTAGAACTCGAGGAAGACATAGCACGGTCAGATGAATCGGATACTTGAGACGGGCCATGTCAAAAGTCAGAATAATAGAAGAGAATGTATGAGACGATGTATGAATGTGAGTGAGGCAAAGAGTGTGTGCCAAGACCGAGTTGTTTGGCGGTCCGTCCTCTCTGCCTACCCCTTCTGCAAAATAGTGCAAAACGGGCGGCGTGATAAGTTATTTACTTAGGTAATGTTGGATTACGCAAAACAAAAATGTCAAAAAGTTATTTATGGAGAACACAGAAGAATATATATTATGTATATTCTTCATAACCGTTGTAAAAATTTTGCTGAACCATTGGATATATTTTTTTATGAGGTTCCTTGATATTACGTTTTACATCTTGCGTTATGGAGACCGCACCTGCAGTTTGTTCGTCGTTCACGCATCCGGTCCAAGGCGAGCAGAAAGTTAGTTTCAAACGTACCATTTCAACTGTAGATAGGCGACCTTTATTATGCGGTGCCTTACACGTGATATTCTGCGGAAGGAAGCTCCGTTGCAGAAGGTACGGTAGTATAATTATTATTAATAATAATAATTAATAATATATTATTATAACATATTGTTTTGTACTTCTTCTAACATAAAAGATAATTTCGAAAAAAAAACAATGAGTAGAATTAACAGGTACCCACCTACTTACCTAACAAGTAATAAATATATTTGGAAATATTATAAATATAATAGGTAAGTACGTATTTTCAATTTGGTAGACCAGCATGGGCACCGCCACCACCGCCCCGGGAACCATTTATTGGATTATCTACACCCCTGCCATAGTCCGCCCCAAATGATTCGCTACGTTTGGTGACTTAGCAGAGATGCCCGGGTTCATGGGGTGAGGTTTGTCTGTTTCTTGATGCGGTGGATGTGTTAGCCGACATTATTTGTGGTTGAGGGAGTCATTTTGACCTCTCCAGCCGAACTCTCTTGCTCTTGACCCATCGACTTGCACCGCATTGAGAGGGATGGATTCACAAGTCCGTCGCTACTGGACCCACTGACCCCCAGAATCCTCCCAACCCCTCATACTTTTGGCGGGTATGGGTACCGCCGCCCCGTGAACCAATTATTGGATAACCAACACCTCTACAATGGGTTACCCCAAGTGATTCGCTACGTAAGCTGACTTAGCAGGGTGTCCGAGTTCATAGGATGGGGTTTGTCCGGGTCTTGGTGGCGGATGTGTCTGCTCACCAGCTGCGTATGTATGAATCTGTCCCTCCAACTGCGATACAAGGCGATGTACCGAGAGAGTCTGCTGGAGAGGTCAAAAGGTCTGTCTCCATCAGTCTGTCCCGATCCGGCATCCGGCATGCCACGGAGTTGGTGAGAGAACACGCAGAAGCATCAGCCGCCAAGATCCGGACAAACCTCACCCCCTTGGTCCTCTGCTAAGTCACCAAACATAGCGAAACACTTAGAGTGGCCTTTGTAAGGGTCTTTGTTATCCAATAAATGGTTCCCGGGACGGCGGTACCCAAACCCTTAAGAGCCTAGCAGTCCTTTAAGTATTTTCAAATTTGGTGAAATTAGTTTGCTGTTTCGTCGTAACGTCGTGTAGTTTTTACATATTTTAACTTCGGTATTCTGTTTTAAAGTTGTACATAATTTCACAACGCTACTTGTAATCTAATTCCCCGATTTCCTCCTCCCGTCAAGCTCTAGGGCGTCCGACTTTACCATGAAACTCGTATGTAATTTTGTTCAGCGAGCATTTGGTGATATCAGGGGTATAAAAGCAGTTTTATTTAAAATTTTGCAGAAAGTGAAAAAAATGATAATTTTTCCAATGTAAATTATTACTTTTTCAACACAAATTCAAAGGTAAATTAAGGTTACTTTAATGAATCGATAATTATTTTTGTAATTAATATCATCGCAAAGAAAAAAACCCCTTGTTGTCATTGTTTTATTTGAAAACTTAACAAAATTGATAATAACGGTTGATTAGACGATTAGGCACCAAGAATTTTTATTACTACAAAATGTGCACACCTATATTACGAGTATAATACAATATTATATATTCAGGGTATTAATAGGCGTACTTGACGTATTTTAACCAGTTATTCGTGACATTATTTGGAAAAAAAAATTTAAATGAAATTTTGGTCTCCGGCGACTTTTTTTTTTCAAAACTTTTTTCCTCAAAATCAAATTTTTTTCCGCATGTCGTCACTGGTCACCCAGCCGAGTAGCCGACCAACCCCTCACCCCATCTCTATCTGTCCAACACCTATTTCGATGTTTTTTGTAGAAAAAAAAATCGAAGATGTTACTGTAAACAAAAAATTTCATTTACATTTTTTACTCCAAATAATGTCAGGAATCAATGGTTAAAGTAAGTCAAGTACGTCCCTTAAAACCCTGTAAGTATATATGCAGTATATATAAAATATATTGATTTTAATACAATACATATATTTTATTTTATTTATTTATGTTTATTTAGGAAGCATACAATTGTGTGAAAAGTAATTGTACATTAAATAGTGTAATATAATTTAAACCAGTTAAGTTCAGTGAAATCAAGTGGTTATTAAACAATTATAGTATGTATAAATTGTAAGCACTTTGTAAAAATTATCAAAAAGTGGTAATAATCAATACAGAAATAATAGTTTCGAGAAGTTATTTAAATAAAATTACTAAATAAATTTTTTTTTAAATAATAATACATAGTGTTAAGTAAAAAGTTATTAAAAAGAAAATAATAAACAAGAATTAATAGTTTTCATTTAATAATAATTTAAGAATCGAGCTAAAAAATAGGCAATCATCGGGTGAACAAGACATTACAATCAAGTATATCAATAATCACCCAACAATTGTAAAATTTAATCCAAAAAACTGACCCACAATCTAAAAATATACTATCAAAATGTTAGAGGACTGAGAACGAAACTTCAAGACCTAAAATCTACATTACCAACGATGGATTACGTAATTTATGCCCCTACTGAAACATGGCTAAATTCTGATATAAACGATCAAGAACTGATTGTAGGTTTATGAATTGTACCTACGAGTTAAAGTCATACATTATAGTAGTTTATGCTTTATTTGTATATTTTGAATCTTTTCTAATGTTATACTGTTGTTATAAGTGAAATTTGTATTTAATATGTACTTGTAAAAATCCAATAGGGCGTCAATAAATAAATAAATAAATAAAAAGTACATTGTACGGTTAGTTTGATTTTAGTCGATTTAAGGGTAAAATGGATAATGTATATATGCAGCACTAGGACTGCACATATACAGGATGTTAAGTACTTGACTTACTTTAACCAGTGATTCCTGACATTATATGGAGTAAAAAATGAAAATGAAATTTCGGTCTCCGGTGACATATTTGATGTTTTTTTTCTACAAAAAAATAAAAAAATGGTAGGTGTTGTACAGTTGGAGGAGGGGTGAAGGGTTGGTCGACTACTCGGCTGGGTATATACATGTTTATATATAAAGCTCAAACCAAAAAACCTTAGTTTTCGAGTAGAGTTTGAAGACAATTTTTTTAAGGTTAAATTGGAAAAAAAGTTAAAGTTGCTACATGGTTACTGTCAGATCAGACAGCTTGACTATTCACATCTAGTCACCAAACTCGGCTAAAGCCATTTAAAGCAAAGTTTTAATTCTGAATGGTGGTCTTTTACTAGGGCGATACTGAAACTATCTTCCAATCTGGAACGTGCCGCAAATAAGAGTATACCTTATAATATTTTTTAATGATCAAATTGTGAAATAACACAAACCAATCAAATAAAATTTACTTGCGCATGCTGAATTTGAACCCGTGACCTCCGGAACGCCAGTCGAGAGCCTTATCGAAAATAACAAAACTAGAAATGAAAAAAATATATTATAAATAAAGATATGTAAACGTGAATAAAACAAGGGTATAAGTGATTAATTTTATGTGAATAATTTAATAAAATTTTATTAAACTTTTTCAAAAATAGTTATTTGCCATCGAATAGATATTTCGCATTTCATATTATTTGTTCTTATTTAAATGTCGGAAACATTTATTTAATTATCATATACATTTATTTAATTATCAAAAACATTATTTAATTATCATAAACATATAATATTATGTTAACTTTGAATACCCCTGAACAGCGCCGACACAGCTCGGCCGTGCGATTGAGTAGATAGTAAATTAAAGAAGAAATTGTAAAAAGGGCCATTTAATAATTCCGACAATGTATTCAGGTCTAGTAAATGACTGATCTTTTGGGTGATTCAGCTTTTACTTAAATTATTTAAAGTAGCGTGACAGACAACCCTCCGTCTTCGGGCTTGTCCAGGCACTGAAACACTAATTGAGATCTGCTCTTATGATACGAAAATTGATGCAAACCAAATAAATCATTGGATTTAATATATTTATTTTTAAATTGAGATTCTTAAAATACTGTTTTATTGGAAGATATTTTTATTTTATTAACTAACCTGTTTTTTGGTACATTAAAACGATTCTAAAGTTGACTGATTTATGCAGTTTTTTTAATAATATCACATCGTAATTTAGCTAAAAAGGCTCTTTAATTAAAAAATTAAAAAATGAAGCGGCATACGTTGAGATGTTTTCTATCTAAAAATATTTTTTTTCTTTTTTTTTCCTTTATGCATACGACACATAAGAAAAATATTTGCAGATCGATTGAGATTTGTTGAAAACAACTATTTTTCAAACAGTTATAAAGTATGAAAAATATTTTTTGTTAATATTTAATTATATATACCTGGGATAGAACTTAAATGGTACTATCATTCTTTTGGTATAAATTTTTTTTGTTTGTACGGTTATGGATGTAGGCGACTTCGAAAACGCGCAAAAATCATTAAATATTGAAAAATCTCTCGTACCATCTTAAGCTAATTTGAAATGACTTTAGTCGTTTTGTTACTAGATCTGAATAGCCAGGTACTTCCCCACCTTCCTCTACCTATCTCCTTCCCCTCCCCACTTACCTCCAGCCTCACAACATAACCCAATTGGGGATGCCATAGTCTCACTGGCTCCAGGCGGGAGCAGGTGGGACTCTTGTGCGGTATTCACATAAAAGAAACTCTGGAACATGAAGCAATATTATACTACGACAAAGATATATAGTATAACTCTATGTAGGTACTACGAGCATCATGTTATTACCGAACAACGAAACCGAAGCTTTTCGTAGGACAACATATAATATATATTTTATAAAAAATAGCGACATTAAAAAGAGACAGACAAATCCATTTAAAGGAGTTAGCTTGCGAGAAAATGAGAAAGTATAATCGGTCTCCTCTTTGTGCGGTACTTCGGTAGCCTCCCCACTCTTGTTTACTTAAGTTTTCCGAAGGTTTCTCTTCTATCGCGTGTGAATCGAACACGTAAATACCTACAAACGTAAGAGTCACAACTGCTCCCAACCGCCTGCGCCAGGAGCCAATTGGGATACGTATGTTGTGAAGCTGAAGCAAGTCGGGAGGGGGAAGGAGATGGGGAAAAGAACAAATAATTTTTCATTAAGTATTCCCAAAAAATGCATTTGTTAAATTAAAAACGTTTCCTATCGTTCTTTGAGTAGAAAAATAATTGTGTTTTTTGTGTACTTTAGAAAAAATATAATCGTAAAATACATTTTTTTATTATTTAGAAATGATTTTTTTAACACAGGAGGACCTGGGGAAAATAATTCCCTTTGGGACCTATGTTATCTTTGAGGATGCTATGTGGAGGGTCTTTTTATGAAAGGAGGAAGAAAAAGATCTGGGAAGGTGAAATTTATAAGGGGTGGGTAGGAGTTTGAGGGTCAGTGTTTAAGTGTGACGGGTGTATGAATCTATCCCTCCCACTGCATTTTTAGAAGCAGTAACTAGTAAAACTTTGTTCCACTTAAATTTTAATGTATTAGAAAAAAATTACAGAATATTTTTGCAGTTACGAGATATGAGAAGGTTGATAAAAATATTGAAAGAAGGGTTATTTTTTGATATTATTTATAAACTACAAAACAAACAAAAATATTCCAACGGATAAAAATTTCAATCAATCATTTATCTTAAAACCGCTATAGGTATATCTGACAAATAAAGTACAGTTTTCGATTTATAATACGGCCTTGTTCGGGACCATTCCATAGTGCGCCTCCAGATCCGAACAAACCTCACTCAATGAACCGAGCACCCCTGCTAAGTCACCAGACGTAGCGATCACTTTGGCGAAGGTGTTGGTTATCAAATAAGTGGTTCCCGGGGCGGCGGTATCCATCAATCATCTCCCTCAGCCATTCTCTCTCGATCCGAACCGCAACACGAACCACCGCCAAGATCCAAACAAATCGCAAGCCACGAACATGAGCACCCCTGCTAAGTCACCGAACGTAGCGAACCATCTTAATGGCCTATGGCGAAGGTCTTGATTATCCAATAAATGGTTCCCGGGGCGGCGGTATCCATAAATCATCGCCCTCAACCAGTCTCTCTCGATCCGGACCGCCACGTGTACAAACCTCACGCCATGAACCCGAGCTACCCTGCTAAGTCAACAAACGTAGCGAACCACTTCAGTAACATATGACGAAGGTGTTGGTTATCCAAAAAGTGGTTCCCGGGGCGGCGGTATCCATAAATCATCTCCCTCAACCAGTCTCTCTCGATCCGGCCCGCCACGTGCACTACATTATTTTAGCCGTAAATCCAAATTTAAATATTTATGGAAAGGGCCGCGAAGACGTTCCTCTTAAGAAAGGGACGCTTAAATAGTTTGGGCATGTAGAGCGAATGAATGAAGAAAGGATTGTAAGGAGAATATATGACGCAAATGTCAGTGGTAAAAGAAGTCGGGGACGCCCCAGGAAGACATGGCACGATCAAGTGAACCAAATACTTGACACAGGCCATGTAAGGGTCAGAACAATAGAAGAGAATATATGAGACGATGTATGAATGTGAATGAGGCAAGGAGTGTGTGCCAAGACCGAGTTTTTTGACGGTCTGTCCTCTCTGCCTACCACTGCGGAGAAACCGCGTGATGGTTAGTTAGTTTTAGTCAGTTAGTTACCTACTGGGTGGTTTGCGGCACGTTCCAGAGTGGGAGATACTATCAGTATCACCCTGCAGTAAGACCACCATTCAGAATTGGAACGTTGTTTAAAAATGGCTTAAGCCGTGTTTAGTGACCAGAAGTGAATAGCCAGGTACTTCCCCACCTTCCTCTTCCTTATCTCCTTCCCCTCCCCACTCCCCACTATCATCAGCCTTACAATATACCCTAATCGGGAATGCCATAGTCGCACTGGCTCCAGACGGGAGCAGATGGGACTCTTGTGCGGTATTCATATAACAAAAGGTTTGGAGCTATTGTATTTTGTATAAAATGTTACATTATGAAGGTATACAAATAATGTTATTTCTCTCCCTTTCTGTCCAATGAAACGTATATGAAAAAGAAAAGAGACTTAATATCCAGATCATCTTATTTGAAAACAATCATTTTCAAACTACATGGAGTTATTGAAGGTTTTAGTTAGTTGATTTGAATTGGCAAACAATTTATTTTTGTAATATTTGGTGAATATTTTTAATGAGAAATCCATCTTTGTGGATGATACATCATTTAGGGACAATATTTGAAAGGTTAAGAAAATATTTTTTGTTTTAATTTTTTTGTGTAAATACCGCACAAGAGTCCCAACTGCTCCCGTCTGGAACCAGTGAGACTGTGGCATCCCAGTTGAGGTTGTTGTGTGGCTAAAGGTATTGTGGCCTTCCACAATACATTCAGCCTAAGGAGATAAGGAGGAGGAAGGTAAGAAAGTACATGGCTATTCAGATCTGATCACCAAACACTAATTGTGAGATAATACAAATTGATCAAAATAAAATTTGCTTACGCACGCCGGGATTTGAACCCGCGACCTTCTGATTTCTAATCGAGACCCTTACCCCTGGACCACGAAGGCCATCATTTACGTATGTTTTTAATTTATATTTGTTTTTCATTTCCTACACAGAAGTGCCCGATGAAAATAATTTCGGCTAGGTCATCTCTAGGAATGCTGTGTGGAGGGTTTTTTTTAGAGAAGAGGAAGAAGTGAACATAAGACTTGAAGAGATACATGTTGTAGGAGGGAGGAGGCACATAAGCCGGCAAATCGTTCCACAGTCGAGCAGTTCAACTCAAGAACTAGCCGTAGAAACTTTCCGTTCTCATGTGAAACAAATGTCAACCGTCAAAAAATTTTGGGAGAGCGTTTTAGTCTAGTTATTAGGCAGTTTGTAGAAACCAATTCTGGCGTAGTTCAGATTTTTTCATCATTCTTGTGTTTTGTAGTGCTGAATACGAATCCGAGTTTTGTCAACAAAAAATGTTAGATTTGGAGTTATAGGCTCTTCGTTCACGGAGATACTTACAGATGACTAGACTTTTGAATGCGTAGCATACGCGCCGCTCATGAATACCCGCCATAAGCCAATTTGACATCATTCTTATGTAATACCTTGGCAGTTCCGTATATTTCGGTTAGCGCCATGTATGGAAACCAACATTAAAGAGCAGCATATCGGTAAGCTACTTGTGGTTGCGTCACAGGTTGTTTGTAAGTATCTCCGTGAACAATGTGCGTTAGCCAAAAAATATGAATGTTTTTTCAAGGTTTTACGTCACGCGTACCGTAGGCGCAATTGCAAGTTTCTGACGAATGTTCGGTTTATCTATTTAAGTCTGTCACAATACAGCACGAAAAATGGCAATTCCTTGCAAAATGTCGGGATGTTAATGTTTGATATATCGTTTGAGTTTTCACAGTGATGTTAAAACCAAGTTGTTAACCTCAGCGAATTCCCGCACCCGGCGTTATCCGGTGAAAATAGCAAAATTTAGGCACTTGATTTTGTTTTCATTTTTGCAGTACCTATATTTGTAAAAATAAATAATAGTAGTCAAAAATAATAGTCTTGTCAATAAAATCAACCACACGCTTTTGAAAGGAGTGTAAATTTCCTACAATTTGAGAACAAAATGGGGTATTATATATAAAGTATTTTGGGATATAGACAGTGGCGTGCACAGAACTTTTGGTGAGCTAGAGCGCTAAGATTAAAAAAAACGACACTATTGATGTTGTTGTAGCTGAAAATGATTTTATTTTTTTTCGAAATTTCAATTTTTTGTATGAAGATTTTTTATCTAGGGTAGGCATAATATGCCTACCCTGAGTAAAAAATCTTTATAGAAAAAATCAAAATTTCGAAAAAAAAAATTCATTTTCAGCTATAACAACACCAATAATGTCGTTTTTTTCAATCTTAGCACTCTAGCTCACTAAAAGTTCTGTGCACGCCCCTGGATATAGACCAGAGGTGGCTGCCAAATTCATTAGTGGGCACACTTGCGATTTGTACAGGATCAGCAGTTGAAAGATATTTCCAATACAGACTGTTCCGAGAAAACTATGCAAGTCATTTATAATTGTCAATAAACTTTTATTGTTAACAAAATACTCGACTCCTCGCACGCTAGTACCGGGAAGCGATCTAAAATTAAGTATTTAATGGGTATCCTTTTTTTGTATTTGAAAATTAATTTATTGTTCCCTAGAGTTCAGCCCTGTAATAGCCACCGCGTTCCCGGACCCTAATTATAATATTAAAAAGTAGGTATGTATATGAAAGTAGGTATCTTGTTTAAACAGTTTGTGTTATTAATATTTTTAATGCAGTTAGGTATGCATAATTACGTAGGAGGGAGGGGAAGGAGATGGGGAGGAGGAAGGTAGGGAGGTACCTGGCTAATCAGATATGGTCACTAAACACGGCCATTTTTAAACAACGTTCCCGTGGCGGCGGTAAAATTTACAAGAAAGGGAATGGTTGGTTATAAAACGTTTCGATTAGCAGATCAGAAAAAACAGGGTCGGCAGCATGCGCCTGCCTCAGGCGCACGCGTGGAGCATTAAGACCCAAGTTGCTGGTTGGCGGACCGGTTTTTTTCTGATCTGCTAATCAAATCCTTTGTTTCTAAAATAAACCTAATTTTTTCCAATAAGTCAAAATCTTTCAAATTAATTCACCTGTTTCTATTATCACAGTGTAAAACGCCATATATCCATTGTTTCTAAAATAAACCTAAAAATATTGTAATTATTCTAAATTTTGCAAATTACATATCTCACCTGTTTTTATTATCTTAGGATAAGACGCCCTATCTCCTTTGTTTTTAAAATAAGCCAAATTTTTTTGTAATTACTCTTAATCTTTCAAATTATGTCACTTGTTTCTATTATCTTAGTCTAAAACGCCATATCTCCTTCGTTTCTAAAATAAACCTAATTTTTTTCCAATAAGTCAAAATCTTTCAAATTATTTCACTTGTTTCTATTATCTCAGCGTTAAACGCCATATCTACATTGTCTCTAAAATAAACCTAAAAATATAGTAATTATTCTAAATTTTGCGAATTACATATCTCACCTGTTTTTTTATCTTAGGATAAGACGCCATATCTCCTTTGTTTTTAAATAAGCCAATTTTTTTGTAATTACTCTTAATCTTTCAATTTATGTCACTTGTTTCTATTATCTTAGTGTAAAATGCCATTCCTCTTTTGTTTCTAAAATAAACCTAATTTTTTTCCAATAAGTCAAAATCTTTCAAATTATTTCGTGGCAAGTCAAATCGCGAGAGACTGGCTGAGGGAAAAAATAATTCCCCTCAGGGCCTATGTCATCCTTGGGGATGATTTGTGGAGGGTATTTTTAGGAAAGGAAAGAGAGAAAGATTTAGAAAGGAAAAAATTATCATTATAGGCAATCTTTACCCCATGAACCCAGGGCATCCCTGCTAAGTCACCTAGCTTAGCTTCCCACTTGGAGTTACCTATGGCAAAGGTTTTGTTTACACGCCTCCCATTATGAAAATATACACACAGGAGGCCCTGAGGAAAAAAAAATTCCCTCAGAACCTATGTCATCTTTGGCATCTGAAGATGCTGTGTGGAGGGTCTATTTGGGAGAGGAAGAAGAGGAAGTTCTGAGAAGGAAATAGGTATTATGCTCCCGCTGCGATGCAAGACGACGTTTCGAGAGAGTGCAGCTGAAGAAGTCAAAGGGACTCCCTCAATCATTTTCTCCCGATCCGGCCTGCCATGCAGCTGGTGGGCAGACGCATCCGCCGCCAAGACCCGCACAAACCTCACCTCATAAACCTGGGTACCCCGGCTATGTCACCAAACGTAGCAAACCACTTAACCTATACCCAAAGGTTGAGAGGCGGGTATGGGTACCGCCGCCCCGGGAAGCATTTTTTGGTTAACAACACCTCTGTCAGACGTCATCCCAAGTGGATCACTACGTTTGGTGACTTAGCAAGGGTTTCAGGATTCAAGGGGTGAGGTTTGTCTAGGTCTTTACGGCAAATGTGTTTGCCCACCTATTTATTTTACGAATTTTATAGTCACCTCCGATCTATATGGATAAAATGGATCTAAAAGAAACTAAATAACTAACTAACTAACCATCACGCCGTTTGCCCGCAGGGGTAGGCAGAGAGGACGGACCGCCAAACAACTCGGCCTTGGCACACACTCTTTGCCTCACTCACATTCATACATTTTAGCATACATTCTCTTCTATTATTCTGACTTTTGACACGGCCCGACTCAAGATCTGATTCACTTGATCGTGCCATTACTTCCACGGGTGTCCACCTGAAAAAAAATCTCTTAGTACCTACCTTTGTCATCTTTGGGGATGCTGTGTGGAGGGCTTCTTTTTGTGAAAAGAAGAAAAGGAAGTCCGGGGATGGAAAGGGGTGTGAAGGGTGGGTAGGAATCCCACTGCGGTGCATGGCGTTATTCCGAGAAAATCCAGCTGGAGATATCAAAAGGCCGCCTTCAAGATTAAGATTTGGGAGGTGGGTATGGGTACCGCCGCCCCGGGAACCGTTTTTTGGATAACCAATACCTCTGTCATAGGTCACCCCAAGTGGTTCGCTACGTTTGATGACTTAGCAGGGGTGCCCAGGTTCATGGGGTGAGGATTGTCCGGGTATTGGCGGCGGATGCAGCAGCCCACCAGCTGCATGGCAGGCCGGATTGGGAGAGAGTATTGAGGAGTCCCTTTGACTTTTTCCAGCCGTACTCTCTCGGAACATAGCCTTGCACCGCGGTGGAAATGATGGATTCCTGGACACACCGACCTCCAGATTCCTACCCACCCTTCATCCCTTTTCCTTTGGGGTCGTCCAATAATCACATGATGTTTTTTAGCAACTTTTTAACCCCCCCCCCCCGGTGATATGTGGTGAGGTTTAAGACTACCCCCCCCCCCATACCGAAAATCACGTGTATTCTTTTAGTACAAAGTAAAGTGAAATTTTCAAAATATTATCGTGCGTTCGACGACAAATAAATACACGTGATATCCCATTATATCCCCCCCCCCCCTTGTGATATTTCGTATTTTTCTGAACCCTCCCCCCCCCCTTTCGAGCTTCGCGTGATAAATTGACGACCTGTTTTCAGAACTTCCTTTCCTTCCTTTCCTAAAAAGGCCCTCCACACAGCATCCCCAAAGATGACATAGGCCCTGAGGGGAATTATTTACCTCAGGGCCTCCTGTGAGGAGCTAATGTAAAAAAAAAACAGTGTCTCCCGATCCGTCCTGCCGTGCAGCTGGTGGGCAGACGCATCCGCCAACAAGACCCGGACAAATCTCACCCCATGAACCCAGACACCCCTGCTAAGTCATTGAACATAGCAAACCACTTGGGATGACCTATGGCAGAGGTTTTGGTTATCCAATAAATGGTTTGTGGGGCGGCGGTACCCATATCCGCCTCCCAAATTAAATTTTACCACCAAGACTAAACAAGTTAGCAATTTAAACCGAAAACATAATTTAACACTTTCGCTGTAGACTTCAATTGTCTGTACTGTTGTTCTTTATCAATTCTTTCGACCAAAAATAACATAATAACATCAATTGGAGAAACTTCTAACGGCACTTTACAGTGGTTAGGACTTTGACATCTAAGAACATGTTCTTAGATGTTAAATTTCTTTCTATTGTAAGGGGCAGTTGAAACCTTGTATAAATTGTGGTTATTTTGCACGTGCAGTCTTGAATGCTGAGTGTTATAACACGTAATATAAAGGCACCTACTAAAAAAAGATATCCAATGGATCAGCTAAATTCTTAAAACGGTTATGAATAGTTTGTATTCTTGTATATTCTCTATAAAATATCGTATTGAAACTTTTGTATTAAGTAATGGCTCACTTGTATCTGCGTCGCCACAGACTTAGTAATAATATGGTTGTATATTGAATTATGTAGGTAGGTACTTTAAAGTTTTTGTGGTTTTCAAACACTTTCAATTTTCAAAATGACACTTAAATTCTTAGCAAATTCGAGTTCATTGAACCCGAGTTACAGACAGAAATAAACCACGTTACTAAACAACGAAATAGGTCGGACCGCCAAACAATTCGGTCTTGACACTCACACCTTGCCTCATTCACATTCAAACATCGTCTCATACATTCACTTCTATTATTCTGACTTTTGACACGGCCCGACTCAAGTATCTGATTCACTTGATCGTGCCATTACTTCCACGGATATCCACTTGAGAAAAAACCTCTCAGTACCTACCTTTGTCATCTTTGGGGATGCTGTGTGGAGGGCTTCTTTTTATGAAAAGAAGAAAAGGAAGTCCGGGGAAGGAAAATGGTATGAAGGGTGGGTAGGAATCTGGGGGTCAGTGTGTCCAGGAGTGATGGAAGGATGAATCCATCCCTCCCACTGCGGCGCATGGCGTTATTTCGAGAAAATCCATCTGGAGTATCAAAAGGTCGCCTTCTAGATTAAGATTTGGGAGGTGGGTATGGGTCCCGCGGCCCCGGGAACCGTTTTTTGGATAACCAATACCTCTGTCATAGGTCACCCCAAGTGGTTCGCTACGTTTGGTGACTTAACAGGGGTGCCCAGGTTCATGGGATGAGGATTGTCCGGGTATTGGCGGCGGATGCATCAGCCCACCAGCTGCATGGCAGGCCGGATTGGGAGAGAGTGTTGAGGAGTCCCTTTGAATTTTTCCAGCCGTACTCTCTCGGAACATAGCCTTCCACCGCAGTGGAAGTGATGGATTCCTGGACACACCGACCTCCAGATTCCTACCCACCCTTTATTCCTTTTCCTTTGGGGTCGTCCAATAATCACGTGATGTTTTTTAGCAACTTTTTAACCCCCTCCCCCCCCGGTGATATGTGGTGAGATTAAAGACTACCCCCCCCTCCCATACCCAAAATCACGTGTATTCTTTTAGTACAAGGTATGGTGAATTTTCAGAATATTATCGTGCGTTCGTCGAAAAATAAATACACGTGTTATCCCATTATATCCCCCCCCCCCCATTGTGATATTTCGTATTTTTCCGCCCCCCCCCCCCCCCTTTCGAGCCTCGCGTGATAATGACGGTTTTTTTGGGAGAGGAAGTTGAGGAAGTTCTGAGAAGGAAAAGGTATTAGGGGTGGGTAGGAATCTGGGGGTCAGTGTGTCCAGAAGTGACGTATGAATCCATCCCTCCCGCTGCGATGCAAGGCGACGTTTCGAGAGACTGCAGCTGAAGAAGTCAATGGACTCCCTCAATCATTCTCTCCCGATCCGGCCTGCCATGCAGCTAGTGGGCAGATGCATCTGCTGCCAAGACCCGCACAAACCTCACCTCAAAAACATGGGCACCACGGCTATGTCACCAAATGTAGCGAACCACTTAACCTATACCTAAAGGTTGGGAGGCGAGTATGGGTACCGCCGCCCCGGCAACCATTTTTCGATAACCGACACCTCTGTCATACGTCACCCCAAGTGGTTCGCTACTGTTGGTGACTTAGCAGGGGTGCCCGGGTACATCCGGAGAGGTTAGTCTAGGTCTTTCGGCGAATTCGTTCGCCCATCTACTGCGTGGCGGGCCGGATCAGGACTGATTGAGGGAGAACTAACCTGAATTATATAGGGGTGCCTGGGTTCGACGGGTGAAGTTTGTTTAGTTCTTTTCAGCGAATGCGTTCGCCCATCTACTGCGTGGCCGGCCGGATCGGGAGAGTTTGGTATGTAATAATATTAATTGGTTAAATTGTATTTTTTCTCGCATTAGCACCACACCTGATAAAAAATTCCTCAGTGTCTTTGTCATCTTTGGGGATGCTGTGTGGAGGGTTTTTTTTAGGGAAAGGAAGAAGAGGAAGTTCTGTAATGAAATAATTTTGTATTTTAACCGTAAATCATATCATAATTATATTTTATTATAATAAGCAATACCTACATGGTTTACTAATTAAGAGATGGATTCATTTGTCTCTCACCCGCTACCTCCGGATTCGTAGTCGAAGTTCGCAATCTCATTTTTTTACAGTAGCTCCACATAGGAGGCCCTGAGAAAAATAATTTCCCTCAGGGCCTATGTCATCTAAGGGGATGCTGTGTGGAGGGTCTTTTTAAGGAAGGGAAGGATAGGAAGTTCTGGTAAGGAATAAGGTATGTGGGGTGGATAGGAATCTGGGGTCAATGTGTCTAGGAGTGACGGCCCTAAAATTCCATCCCTCCAAATGCGGTGCAAGGAGATGGGTCGACAGAGTCCGGCTAGAAAGGTCAAAAGGCCTCCCTCAACCAAATTCTTATCCGGCCCGCCACGCAGCAGGGCAGACCTATCCGCCGCCATGTCCTGGACAAACCTGATACCATGAACCCGGGCACCCCTGCTTAGTCACCAAACGTAGCAAACTGCTTGCAGAGGTGTTGGTTATACAGTAATGGTTCCCGGGGCGGCGGTACCCATACCCGCTTCCCAAATTGGAATACCTCGTTTATTATAATTCAATTAGTCCTTACTCAAGTCATCTAACCCGCGACCTCTGGATTCGTAGTCAAAGTTCGTAGTCTCATTACTCAAGCCGTCTCTAATAGGTGTGCTAAATCTATTTAATGGTTACAGTAGTTTTTATGGACCTGAACAATACGACAGACGCACATAGAACTTTTCATTTGCATTGCGCACAGTTCGCGGTCAAAACTTGGCAAATAAGAACGTACCTACAAGTACCTACTAAAAGGAGCAGAAAAGTTCGACAGACCGGCACCATCCATATATACATATATGGATCAACAAATAAAAACGTGTAAAATGTATATGACACCGAAAAATGGGCGTGGCTTACAGGTAAATCTCGATGACAAAAGTTGATCCACGTGGATCAGAATATGTATCCCAGCTTCGGTAACGGATCCACAAATCCGGATAGATCAACAAACTCAAACGGATCAACAAAAAACTGGTGTACCGTCGCGCAATATCAACAAAGTACGTGAGGAGATAAATATATGTATATATATATATATATATATATATATATATATATATATATAGGTTTATGTTACGGCATTTAGTGGCTCAATGCGTCCTTTAATTACCGGAACTTCGATCTCTATCATTTCGACTTACTGGCTCATTTGGGCACTTAGTGGCTCATCGTTTTTTTTTTAAGTCCATCATATCTAACTCAATGAGACGAGTCGAACGGTGTAAAAAAAAAAATTGAGTGAATAAATGACATTTTTACATGGACCGTTAATGCTCCGAAATGCGTTTTTTATCAGTAAATATTCATCCATACTTAGAACATCAATTGTGTACATTTTTAATCACATCTACAACCATCACGGCATGCGACGTTGCCGGATTTTCTCGTCATACAATATCATTCAAACTCCAAGTCGTTTATCAATGCTTTGCGATATTGAACTCAATAGTTAAATTCCTTAAAATCTATTATCGCATGACATTGCTATGTCAGATTGAATCTTTTTGCGATATGTGATATGTTTGCCGGTATGTTATATGTTGTATTCCATCTACATAGGTAGCCAGACTGTCGAGCGCTCGCTGTGGGATATTAGAAGAACAGACATTATATGTATTATAATATTTAGCGGATATTCGCGCGTTTTTTAAAATTGAAGATTGATTTACGAATTGCTTTTTTAATATCGTTATTAAGGGTCGGGTATCAAACCGCGCTGACGCTGCAGTTAGGTATTTCTTGTACTTGTAGACAAACACGGCCGCAGCTGACCGCCTGCGTCTGACTAGAGGAGATGTGGGTATACTAGACACTACGGACTTAGGAAATAAAAATACACTTGCCTTATAAAATTAAAATTTAGTTCCTACTATAATAATGGATACAGCTTAACATACTAAGAATCATATTGTGGAATAGCGTGGATAGCTCATAGAGACATTTGCGCCTGGGTCAACTGCCCATTCACTGCAGTTAGGTATTTTTGGTAGTTGCAAACAAGCTCGGCCGCCGCGATCTACTGTGTATTTCGGTTAGATTCAGGCACGGCTGGTGAGCATTTTGATAAAATACGGAATAAAAATACACTTGCTTTGTAAAATTTTAATTTATTGCCAACATAATTGATACAGCTCGACAGACTATAAATCATATTATGCAAGGGTAAGGATACGTGGATTTTTTTTAGCCCCTGGACCTTTACAGACGTCTTAGTTTTTGACTCAATGTGACATAGAATCTAATGGTGTTTTGATGTGGAAAAAATTTTTGGTTCATATATTGTTTGTATAATGTTATTAATTTTTTTATAATTTTACCAAAAAATAATGGGTGTGAATAAGTTACGACAACCAGTTTTTACTCTGCGCCTTAGAAATTAAAAAACCGGTAGTTTTGTTTTTGAAAGTTTATTTATATGCATACAATTTTTTTTTAATACCTAGTAAGAAAGAATATATTTTACAATTTATATTTGATATATATAAAGTAGAACGAAGCACATTTAGAAAAAGACAGTCAAAAATATAAAGAAGTTCAGACAAATTTTTAAGAAACAACTAAATGTTTTATTTTTATTTTTATGTACCTTACAAAGTCCCAACTGTTATCAATCGCCTGGGGCCATTGATTGGGGTATGTTGTGAGGCTGAATAAGGTGGGAGGGGAATAATATAGGGGAAGTACCTGGCTATTCAGATTTGGTCACCACACACGGCTAAAGCCATTTCAAGCAACGTTTCAATTCTGAATAGTGGTCTTACACCAGGGCGATACATAAAGTATCTTCCACTCTGTTTTTTTATAGAAGGCTGTTGAAAAGTTTTTTTTTCTTTGTATAAAACACGCTTAACTCTAGTTGTGCGTGTTACAGGTAAAATTGCAAATGTTATATGTAAGTTCAAAATAAATTAATTATTACCCACAATTATTATAGTTATTTCACAGCATTATCCAAAAATAACAAAGTTACTATTATATACTTGTTTACTATTATATAATTTTACAATTGAAAAATGTCCTCCACAACACAGGTGAATTGCTAGCGTGGAGGACATTATACTATACATTTGTAATGTAAACTTATTAATAAAAAAAATACAAAACAATACAGAGTGATAAGTGTTAGCTCCTCATTTATTCATAAGACTGTCATTTTGTAATGACATCATCCTTTCTCCATGTCTATTATCGATAATTCTAAACATTCACAAAAAGTGTGGTAGATCATTCATTATAGCAAAAAGTTTATATGGAAGGCATTACTCAGGCCGCTTATGTTTATTTAAAAAAACTTACATGTTCACTGATAGTTTCTGTTATAACGACGTCATTTATATTGCTTCTGCTGCTTTCCTAAAAAAACATATAAAATAAATTTATTTGTAATAATACAACCCAGAATTTACCCAACATCGAAATTCATTCGATTTATCAATGGATCTGACAGTCGTTGTTTTCAATAAAACTTAGTTACAATTTGAACGGAATCGGTAGAGAACTCAAAATGGTCGTCGAAATTATGCATTTTGACATTAAATTCGAGTTCGGTGAACCCCAAACTCCTTAAACCTGATTTTGAACCAAATCGTCAAAGTACTTAAGATATTCAAGATGGATGCCGAAATTTTGCATTTTGACATTAGATCCGAGTTCAGTGCACGTCCAAACGCCCTAATCCTGATTTTGAACCAAATCGGTAGATAACTAAAGAAATTCAAGATGGATGCCGAAATTTTGCATTTGGACATTAGATCCGAGTTCAGTGCTCACCAATACTCCCTAATACTGATTTTGAACCAGATCAGTAGAGAACACGAGAAATTCAAGATGGATGCCGAAATGTTGCATTTTGACATTAGATCCGAGTTCAGTGCACGTCCAAACGCCCTAATCCTGATTTTGAACCAAATAGGTAGATAACTAGAGAAATTCAAGATGGATGCCGAAATGTTGCATTTGGACATTAGATCCGAGTTCAGTGCTCGCCAATACTCCCTAATACTGATTTTGAACCAGATCAGTAGAGAACACGAGAAATTCAAGATGGATGCCGAAATTTTGCATTTTGACATTAGATCCGAGTTCAGTGCACTCCTAAACGCCCGAATTCTGATATTGAACCAAATCGGTAGATAACTACAGAGAAATTCAAGATGGATTCCGAAATTTTTAGATGTCAAAAAGCAAAATGACTTCAGTCCACCTTCGAACTACCTGTGATAGAAATCAGTCAAAAAAATAAAATTTTTACATTATTACCTTATTCTCCTTTTCTTCCAGTGGGAGGGTCTATTTTTTATGGCACGGTAAGCAAGAATTCCTTTATTTTTACCCATTTTGAAGGTACCTGAAGTTTAAAAAAAAAAAAAATCTGTAAACTGTAAATCAAGTTAAAAATAATTTATTAGATAATAATAAATATATTTTATTTCTACTTACCCGGTTACTGTAACACCTATCTCCTCAATGATTCCTTCGAAAATCGAATTAACAGCGAACAAAATTGCTGCGAAAAAAATATGCGTGGTGTCACCTTGACCGCTATCTCACAACTGAATGAATTCTGTGAAATTCAACCGTTATATAAGACATCGCGCGGCGTATTATTTTGCCATACATTTTTGTATGGCGGAGAATAGTTGAAAAATTCAGAAAGTTTAGGCGAATTACAATAAAAATCTAGATACACTGAAGTGTTTTTAATTTAATAGCGTGTTTTAACATAGTGTTTACTCTGAGATTACGGAAGGATTTTTGGTAAAAATGTTTACAACAGGTTCAGGAGAGATAATCGCGAAGGCCTTTTTCAGCGTTTTAACTAAAGTTGCAGTATGTATAACTTATAGAATTTGTAAGATAACAGTAAAAAAAATTTAATCACTAGTAACTTTACACATTTTTCTAACTACCCGTATATAATTTTCTAGTATTGCTGCTACGAGACGTGGATGCTACTGCTAATGCGGAGCGATGTTTTCCAAACCCGACTTTTGTGTTAATTGTTTTTGTTTTTATTGCAAGGTTTATATTATTACGTATTTTAATACACATTTATGTAGTTTTTTCTTTAATAAATAAAATATTTGCTGCGTAATTACGTATTTGTCTTTTGCGTTCCGAAAGCATAGTCAGTTGTAATGTAATGATATCCATATAGGGTTTTCTAAAAATTTCAGAAATATATTAGGTACTCATGTAATATGTTTTTTCATGTTTACATACAGTTATTTTAATTTTTTTAAATGTTTTTTTAGTAGAACGAATTTTTATAATGGATTATATTATCATATTTAAGAAATCTAACAAGTTTTTCATTTTAAAAAATGCTCTGTAACTAGGTAATTACTTTACGCGTGACTATTTTTCAAAAGCATTGTCTCTAGTTGTATTGTAGTAATAAAAAGGTGTTTTATTGTTGTTTTGGTGTATTTTATAAAAAAAATTATGAACAAAAATAAATAATAATTTAAAAATAAATTACAATATACGGCCTATATAGTCCAGGAGAAAGACCCTTGACTCGCAATCCGGAGGTCTCAAATTTTATTTGATTAATTTGTTTTATTTCACAATTAATTCATTTAAAATAATATATAGTATATTTGCGGCACGTTCCAGAGTGGAAGATACTACCAGTATCGCCCTGGTGTAAGTAAGACCACCATTCAGAATTGAAACGTTGCTTGAAAATGGCTTTGGCCGTGTTTGGTGACCAGATCTGAATCGCCAGGTACTTCCCAACTTTCCTCTTACCCACCTCCTTCCCCTCCCCACTACCTTCAGCCTCACAACATACCCCAATAGGGGATTCCATGGTGTCACTGGCTCCAGGCGGGAGCAGTTGAGATTCTTGTGCGGTATTCACTGTAAAAAAAAACTCCACACAGGAGGCCCTTAAGAAAACGATTTCCCTCAAGGCCTATGTCATCTAAAATGCTGTGTGGAGGGTCTTTTTGAGGAGAAGAGGGAGTTAACATTGGTCTTGAAGAGACCCAATTAAGCAATGTACAGAAGTTTTATTATCTGCCATCCTGCTTAAAGGGGAATGCAGCAAAGATAATCGCCAATTTCGACTTATGGTCGCCCCTTCGGAGCTCTCGCAAGAATCTAATTTTTTTTAATGAACGGCTCTACTATTTACTGAACGAATCTAGACCTTCAATGTCCTTACATACTTTGTTAGGTGGCGAAAATGTAGGATCGTCTACAGACTGTACTGTAATGGTCAGTATACTAATACTACAGGTGTTAGTGGTACATAAGAAATACGATATAGAAAACAAAAAATTAATATTTCAGCAACCATCATGAGTTATGCATGCAGTTGCTGATGAACGGAGGGAGACCACACACTCCAGAGCTGCAGGCATCTGTATATAGAAAAGAAAAAAAAGAAATGAAATAAGTGTAGATATACAAAATTGAAATAGAAATGGTGAAAGTGAGAATGAAGAAGGTCGTGTGTCCAACGTTACGACATCCAAAGGAGTCGTCCTTTAGCCAGCTAGCCGTTAGTGCTTAGACGACGTAATTGGACGACCATTCAGAAGACCCTAGGGAGGAAAGCGTCGGGTAGCTGGAGGCGGGACCGACAACCTTCGGATGCCGCTCAGTCTTTCCCTCAACCCTTTCATGTCAGGGTGGGGGGCGCGGGCGCCGGGTGGAGCCCACCAAGTCCAACAGGCCGGCTCAAACAAGTAAAATAGGGACAAGGCCCAAAGTCAAACCCCTTTACTGGGGAAAAGGACAAAACAAAATAGCCAACGGAATTCAGTTCAACCTCCAAATAAACTATATAACATAGGGAGAAAAGAAGAACAAAAAATAAAACAAATGAAGACAAAATAATAATACATCAATCACTGATGCTAAATGAGTTGATGCTAGAGACCCCCATGGCGCTCATGAATAAAAATACAGAGCAATATAAATATAGCTTAATGGTAACAAGTAAGTAGATGCTGTAAAAAAAGGAAAAGTATACTAAACATGAAAAATTGTAAAAATGAAATTAAAAATTAAACCGCAGAGCTGCAAAACAGAAAAGTGTAAATATATATATATAGCCGCAATCTTCCAAAATGTGAAAGTTTTGGTGAAATAGCATTACAATATAGAAGGGGAAGAAAAAATAATATATATAGAAAAAATAATATACATGTAGATTGTAGACTAAAAATGTTGACAATACTGCAGAGCTGCAAACAGTAAAGCTGTAAACTTTTAAATGAAAATAACAAAAGAAAAATAAATTTAAAATATAAAAGTTTATACATCCAAGGCAAGTGAGTGAATTTTTTTTTTTTGAATCGTTGTCCGTGGTATATCAGGAACAAATACACCTGGTGACCTATATTAAACTAATCAGCGACTCTGAGAGCAGGCCATCTTTCAACCCAGATACTTGCAAATTTACGCAGGCACTCGAAATTCACCTTGTTCGAAACTAGATCAGTGTTCCACACTGGTCTAATCGGTACATCCATACCGTCTAGCATTTCCTCTCTAGCATCCATCATTATCTCACAGTGCCACAGAATGTGCTCGGTCGACTGGTTGGTGCAACCGCACGCGCAGTTGGGATAAGGGGACAGGGAGAGGGTATGAAGTCTCCCCCTGAACTCCCCATGACCAGACAAGAGTTGGATCACGTAGTGGTCCAGTTTTAGGAAGGCCCCTTCCATTCTGACTTTAACTGATGGGAAGAAGGAGAAGGTCCATCTTCCCAAATTCGACCTATCCCAACGGAGCTGCCACTCCTGGAGCGACATTTCCCTCATTGAACAAAGCAGACCAGGGAGAGTCCCCGGACCACCCGGAGTTAAAACTACACCAATATGAGTTGCCGGGGTTCCCTTGGTCAGCTTCTGCTTCGTAATCACCTCCCTGATTTCAAGATCGATTGGTAATAAACCGGCCAAAACAGGCAAAGCGTCCGAAGCAACGGTTCTATATGCACCGGATAGTGCCAACAGAAGCGTACGTTGGCCCCTCTTGAGAGCCAAAAGTATGAGCGAATTATCCAAGCGGTGCTCCCAAACAGATGCAGCATATGAAACTTGCGCCACATATACACATCTGTAAAGAATTCACAACGCCGGATTACGCAATCCCCACTCTGCTGTGGAGAGTCTCCTTAGCTTCAAAAAGAGAGCCTGAGCCTTGCTGGATACATCCTTGACGTGAGCCAGAAAAGAGGACGATCGATCTAGTGTAACGCCTAAGTATTTTACATTATCGAAAAAACGGATGTTGGACTCTCCCATTTTGATGTTCGGTTTTCTGTTTCTGCTGAGATAACCCTTCATCAGGAGACCCTTGGTCTTGTGGGGAGCGAAGGTCATTTTGGTTCTTTTTCCAAAATCCAGGAACATCTGCAAATCTTCACTGCCTTTCTTTTCCACTTCCTTTCTACTGTCCCCAGAGACCAGATACACTTTCTCATCAGCGTAATCGACAGAAATACATCCTTAAGGCAAGGGTAACCTGGAGGAGTCCTCGAAGGCGATATTCCACAGGTCAGGACGAAGAATGGAGCCCTGCGGGCATTCCATGTCTGCTTCCCGCTGGATGCAAAAGTCACCAAATGAGATTGTAATAGTTCTGTCTGACAGATAGTCATCGATGACTTTAAACAGAAGTTTGGAACACTGCCTGTTTTTCACCTTCGTGCGTATCATTGCCCACCACGCATGATCGAAGGCACCAGTTATGTCGAGGAAAATTGCCACAACGTACCTCTTGGGACAAACCTTCACTCAATCAAGCACATACGACAGTGCGTGCACCGTGGATTTCCCGGGGACGAAACCAAACTGCATATCACTGGCCGGGGAGAGTGTTTTCCGTAGACGTTCCCTGATTAATTTATCCAGAATTTTACCTAACACAGGGAGTAATGTTATAGGTCTATACGCTTTTATGTCTGATAATGGTTTGTCGTTCACCTTGGGTATAATCCGGAGCACGCCGCGCTTCCATTCTGAGGGAAAAACACCTCTTCTCGTGCATGTGTCCATCACCTGGAAGAGCTTCTCCTTGGCGTGGACCCAGACTTGTTCGCAATTACGCCGTTGAGCCTATCATGCCCTGGTGCCTTCTTAGGACCCAAACCCTTAATTATAACTTCAATTTCTGCCTTAGTGACTCTAGACATGTTATCCTCTTGGGCGAGGTATCTATGTGGTAGCCGTGCCAGATTTCTAATCTGTTTATCGTGGTCACTTTCCCCAATTACTGAATCTATAGGAATTAACTCGCCCAGAAGTGTCTCGAGGGTAGAGGCCACGTCCGCCGTCTCAGCGTTCCTCCCATCAAAATTCCCAATTACATTGAAGCACCCACCACTGTCCCGCCCCGGTATAGGCGACTTATTGTCGCCCCTTCGGAGCTCTCGCAAGAATCTACTTTTTTTTTTATAAACGACTCTACATTTAACATTTGTATAACGAATCTAGAGCTTCAATGTCCCCGCATACGTTGTTAGAGGGCGGTATGCAGGCGCGCCTACAGGATTGTACTGTTATAGTCACTTCTACAATTCTAAAGCCCATGGAGGTAATCAGCCTCATGGACAGTCAAACGAGTTGTTAGTAGCCTCAACCAAAATAAAGTAAAGAAAAAAGAACAAAATATACAGCAACCGTCGTGAGTAATAAGCTCACGACAGCGGATGACTATGGTCAATCCAGCGGGCGGTGCCGAGCACTGTTCAAAAGAAAAAAAAGAAAAACAGATAACAGAGAGTATATACAGTGAAGAAGTGGTATTGCCACACTCTGTCAACCGGCAGTCCCCGAGACAGTGAAGAAGGATGAATGTCCGGCCTCCCGACAACCGGCGGCGTCGTCCGTAAGCCAGCTAACCGGTGGTGCCTAGACGAGAGTAAATGGAAGTCAAGGATGAAGACCCTAGGGAGAAAAGCGTCGGGTCGCCGGAGGCGGGACGGACAGCTTTCGGTCGCCGTTCGGCCTTCTCCCCAGCCTCTTCATGTCACGGGGGGTGGCGCGGAAGACAGGTGCAGCTCCACCAGTTCTGTAGGGTCAGCCAGTAAACATAGGCGGGGACACGCTCCAGAGTCCTACCCCTTAATGGGGAAGAGGACGGTACATAACAGACAACGGAGTTCAGTTCTCGCATTTAAACGTAACTGAAAGAAAATATACAAGTAACCAATCCAAAAAAACGAAAAAATAAAAAAAAAGCGTGTAGGAGTCATCGCTTGGTGTGAAAGTTCACCAATTAACTAACAGAAAAAAAATAATTCAAAAGCATGAGGGTTGCAGTAAAACATAAGGTAATGTGATCGTAAAAATAAAAAAAAATAACAAAACTTGAGCGTTTAGTTACGCTAGGCTTATAAAGACTAAAAGAAAAGGAAAATTTGTGAATGCATTAAAACCCAAAATATCAAGCAGTAAACAACCAAAAGCAGAAAAAATATGTACAGGTGTAAAATTGTAAAGCGCAAAACATAAAAAACATAGTAAAAGAAAAGAAAATAGAAAACTGTACATCCTGGCAAAATGGTAAAGAGTAAAATCAAAGAAAGTCCGTGGTAGATCAGGAACAAGTACACCTGGTGTCAAAAATCTCTAGTCAGCGACTCTAAGCTCAGGCCATTTCTCAACCCAGACCCTTGCAAATTTCTTCAGACACTCGAAGTTCGTCTTATTCGAAACCAGATCAGTATTCCATACTGGTCTGATAGGTACGTCCAAACCATCGAGCATTTCCTCTCTAGCATCCATCAAGATCTCGCAGTGCCACAGAATGTGCTCGGCTGACTGGTTCGTAGATCCGCATGCGCAGTTGGGATGGGGAGACAGTTCGAGGGTGTGAAGTCTCCCCCTGAATTCCCCATGCCCGGACAGGAGCTGGGTGATGTAGTGGTCCAGTTTGAGATATGCCCCTTCCATTCTGATTTTAACTGATGGGAAGAAGGAGAAAGTCCATCTTCCCATATTCGATCTATCCCAACGGACCTGCCACTCTTGGAGCGACAGATCCCTCATTCGTCGTAGCAGCCCAGGGAGAGTCCCCGGCCCACCCGGAGTGAGAACAACGCCTAGGTGAGTAGCCGGGGTTCCTCTGGTTAATCTCTGCTTAGTGAGCACTTCCCTGATTTCCAGATCGATTGGCAAAATGCCGGCCAAAACAGGCAAAGCGTCCGAAGCAACGGTTCTATACTCCCCGGATAGTGCCAACAGAGGAGTTCGTTGGCCCCGCTTGAGAGCCAGGAGTATAAGCGAGTTATCCAAGCGGTGCTCCCAAACAGACGCGGCATACGAGACTTGTGCCACGTATACGCATCTGTATAGAACACGCAAAGCCGGATTACGCAGTCCCCACTCAGCTGTGGAGAGTCTCCTAAGCTTAAAGAAGAGGGCCTGAGCCTTGCCGGATACATCCTTGACGTGAGCCAGAAAGGAGGACGAACGATCTAGTGTGACGCCTAAATATTTCACAGTTTCACGAAATTGAACAGTAGAGTCCCCCATTTTGATGACGGGATTTCTTCTTCTGCTGAGAGAGCCCTTCATCAGGAGGCCCTGGGTCTTGTGGGGAGCGAATGTCATCTTGTTTCTTTTTCCCCAATCGAGGAACATGTCCAAACCTTCACTGCCTTTGCTTTCAACTTCCTTTCTGCTGTCCCCAGCGACCAAATACGTCTTATCATCAGCGTAGTCGACAGAGATGCATCCTTCAGGCAAGGGTAACCTGGAGGAGTCGTCAAAGTTGATGTTCCACAGGTCAGGTCCGAGAATGGAGCCCTGCGGGCATCCAATGTCAGCTTCCCTCTCGATCAAAAAATCTCCAAAGCAGATCGTGATCGTGCGATCAGAAAGGTAGTCGTCGATTGCCTGGAACAGAAGTTTGGAGCACTGCCTGGTTTTCACCTTTGTACGCATCATTGCCCACCACGCGTGATCGAAGGCACCAGTTATGTCGAGGAAGATCGCAACTACATACCTCTTGGGACAAGCCTTCACCCAGTCAAGCACATACGACAGGGCGTGCACCGTGGATCTACCGGGGACGAAGCCGAACTGCAGGTCACTGGCCGGTGACAGGGTTTGCCGAAGTCGCTCTCGTAACAGTTTCTCCAAGATTTTGCCGAGTACAGGGAGGAGGGTAATTGGCCGATACGCCTTAATGTCGGTAAGTGGTTTTCCGTTCCCCTTTGGTATGATCCGGAGCACGCCACGCTTCCACTCGGAGGGGAAAACTCCCCTCCTCAGGCACGTGTCCATCACCTGGAAGAGCTCTTCCTTGGCGTGGACCCAGACTTGCTTCGCGATCACGCCATTGAGCCTATCGTGCCCTGGTGCCTTCTTAGGACCCAATCCCTTTATTATAACATCAATTTCCGCTTTAGTGACTCTAATGAAGTTATCCTCTTGGGCAAGGTCTCTAGGTGGCAGCCGTGAAAGATTTCTGATCTGTTTATGGTGGTCACTTTCCCCATCTACTGATTCTAAAGGAACTAACTCGCCCAAAAGTGTTTTGAGAGTGGATGCCACATCCACTGTCTCAGCGTTCCTCCCATCTGTTTTCCCAATTACTGTTGACAAATACCGGTCAGATCCTTTCCCGGACTTTTCTATCGCGCTGTGGATTTCCCACGGGTTGGCGTTACCCACATCGTTGACCCAATTATGCCAAGCAGCTCGTTTTGCTCGAAGAACGGCCCGTTTGAAGGCCGACCTGGCAGACCTCAGGCTAACCTGAAGCGCAACTGTCTCCTCCTCCGTGCAGTTGCCACTCCTGGACAGCCCAAGCGCCCTGTAAGCCCTCTTGAAGGCGCTCTTCAGCGAAGTCAGCTCAGGTGACCACCACGGCGTTCTAATACTCGTCTTCGGGTTTGATCTTCCTAAAGACGAGTTGGCAGCAGATACAACCGCCCTATTGAAAAAATTCCCCAAATTATCCGGATCAGTAGCTGCTACGTGGTGAAAATCCCTTAGCGTATCTCGTAGCGCTTCCCCAAAGTTATCCCAATTCGCCCTAGTGGTGTTGAAGTTCCAGGAGGATCTTGGAGCTTCAGTTTTATTTACACCAACCGTAAAAGTGATTAACCTATGATCCGAATTTATTGCGCACTCATGGACTGTCCACTTTGAAATCCTGCTCGCAACAGATCCAGAGCAAAGAGTTAGATCAATGTTGCTCTCACCATGTATGTTAGAAAAAGTACAAAAAGAACTCTGTTCATTAATAATGCTAAGACCTTGCGCGGCTATCAGGTCCTCAACGGCGTCTGAACGTTCCGTCCTACGATCACTAGTATCGAACCATAATGGTGAGCGTGCGTTAAAGTCACCTCCGATAACTATGTTACGGCCTTTAAGCGCGTTGAGCGCGCGCGTCAGACTCAGGATGTGGGGTCCAACCGGGTTCCCAAATTTAAAGTAAACTGAGATCAAGAAGATCTCAGTATCGCCAAATCTAATACATACACAGGTTTGGTACTCATCAGAAAAACCAGCCAGAAGGAGGGGACTGATCAACGAGGTGTTGATCAGGACTCCCGCCCCTGGAGAGCGGCCAACTTCGAGTACCGCACCCGGAAAATTAATTGGGGTCTTACCTTCCCAGGTGTACTGTTCCTGAATGAGCAAAATGTCAATGTTGAGGTCAGACATAACCCTCAGCGCCTCCAGCGTGGCCATCCGGGATCTCTGGAGGTTAATCTGACCTAGGGAGAGGGGATTAGGACGAGCCATAATCAGTCATACGAAAGGCTGCTTCGACTGCTGCTTTTTGGGCCGGGCAGTCCCTATCACCCGTTGGGTGATCCGCCGGCTTCTTAAAGCGCGTACAAGTAGCGCAGACAGCGGGATGTGCTTTCTTGGGGCAAGTCTCAAGGTCGTGCCCCAAAGCGGCGCAGTGGCGGCACGATACTTGGTCTTGAGAGCAACTCTTCGATATGTGACCATATTGGTGACACTTGAAGCAACGAGTGGCTCCTGTATAATCCCGTACGCGGCAAGCATTCCAGCCAAGGAAGCACATCCCGCTGTCCAGTAGTACCTTTCTGGCGGCCGGATGGCACGTCAGAACCATATTCATGGTCGGATTATCCCTCTTCCCGAAGAGGGAGACCCGCCTCATCGTACGAAGATGGTCTTCCATATTCAGCGTTGTCTGCCCATCAAGGTTGTTGCTGTATATCTCCGTGAATAGGGCTTGGTCCGATGCTGGTTCCCCCTTCGGAACATTGTACACGACGATTTTATGCAATCGTCCCAATGGGGTGACCATTTTAAGGCCGCTGGCTGCCAGTTTGGATCCAGCCTTTAAGATATTGTCTAGGTCCTTCTTCCCTTTCGCTTGAAGGGCCATGCCTGCGCCTTTAATCTTCCTAGTCCGTACGATTTGAAAGTCATCTATCCTTGGGTTGATGACCTTTTCGAGGTCTTTCTGGGTACCTTCCGATGTTTTCCCTTCAGGAGCATCCGGATAAACAAGAATAGTCAATGGTTTAGGAGGGATGGGGCGTTCATAACCATTAATCAAGACTTTCTTTGAGTTCGGCAAGCCGGCAGCAGCACTTGCGTAGGATCTCAATTGAGGTTCCTGGATTACTGGTGGACGCGCCTTAATAACAGAGTCCAGCTTCTGGTTCAAGCTGGACTGGGCGTTAAGCATTTGGTCGATAGTGGAGCTCTTGGTGGTCATAGTATTTAGATCCAGCATCAAGTTAGTGATATCATTCATTAAGTCGTCCAAAATAACGTTGAGAGCGCTCTTGTCAGCCTTATTCAATTTGTTCGTACCGTCCATGATAATCATACGTATCTTGTGGCACTTCTCCATAGCTGGTATCACCCTTTTTGAGGATTCTACAAGGCTCTTCAGGCTATTAGGAGAGTCGCTAAGCCGTTGTCTCTTCTTACTTCCTTGGAGGGGGGTTGGGGGGTGAATGCCGACAATGGCTGCCCCACTGGTGCCAGGTATTGGTACACCCGTCTCGACGTGTAAAACGCCCTCAACTTCCATTTCCGAGTCCGTATCGGATCCAAGATCGGTAGATTTGACTTTGTCGGTAGTCTTTCTTAGCTTCCTTTTACTCTTGGGAGGATCCCCCTCGGTCAAGGACTTGCTGAGAGCCTCTATCGTTGAGGAAATCGTCTGTTTCCAAGCTTCTGACGGTTTCCCCAGGTCGGGACCAGCGCCATCCGACTCGCCTTCCGAAACTGGGTCGGATCCCATATTTAGAAAATTTTCCCCACAAAAAGGGATAAAAAAGGGAAAATTCCCTCAATTTTCCCCAAAAATGGGGAAAAAAACTACGGCTCGGGCGGGGAGGTGAGGGGGGGGGGGGGGGGTGAAGGGGGGGGGTGAAGGGGGGTGGGTGAGGGGGGGTGGGTGAGGGGGGGGGTTGAGGGGGGGGGTGGGGGGGGGAGGTGAGGGGGGGGGTGAGGGGGGGGTTAAGTCCAAAGCTAGGGGGGGGGTAAGTCACAGTACTTGGGCGATTCCCGCACTGCCCTCAGAAATTCAATGTCCGTCCGTAACTACCCAAATGGATCCTGGGCTCTGCAAATAGTTAAATTTCGAGATGACCAAGTTACACCACACAGAGAACACTCAGCGAAGAGAGAAAAGTATCACTAGACGCGGAATTTTATTCTGCGTCGAATGGGAATGTTCACAGCACAAAAAGGTAACGTTGATGCACTGTTTTTTAGAAAAAAACAACAAAAAAACACATTTTCAGACAAAAGTACCGAAATATTCACTAAAATTCGTCCTTTTCGAGTCAGTTTTTTTTAAAACTAGTAGAGTTCGCTGAGACGCACACACTTAATTTAGAGGGGGCAGGGGGATGTGGCGATATCCGCCCGTACCGACAAAAGTTTGAATTTTTAGTTAAAAACTATATAAAACGTACTAAAACTTAAAAAATATAAAAAAACAAATGACATAGGCATGAAGCCCTTGTCAAGGCGCACCGGGTAGTTTAAGAAATTTTGAGAAAACCTCGCGATTGGTATTTTTAAAATAGAGAAACGCAGGAGCAAAATTTACACGTGTTTTCACCTTGGAGGCGAGAACGGAACTGATTCCCAATTACAGTAAACAAATACCGGTTAGATCCTTTACCGGATTTCTCAATTATGCCAAGCAGCTCGTTTCGCACGAAGAACAGCCCGCTTAAAAGCCGACTTGGCAGATCTAAGGTCGTTCCGGAGAGCGGCAGTCTTCTCCTCCGTACGACCGCCGCTCCTAGCCGACCCCAGCGCCCTGTAGGCTCTCTTGTAGGCCCCCTTCAGCAAAGTCAGCTCAGGTGACCACCACGGCGTCCGAATGCTCGTCTTTGGGTATAATCTACCCAGAGACGAGTTGGCAGCAGATACAACCGCCTTGTTAAAAAAATTTCCCAAATTATCCGGATCAGTAGCAGCTACATGATGAAAATCCCTTAATGTATCTCGTAGCGCTATCCCAAAGTTATCCCAATTCCAGGATGATCTAGGAATTTCAGTTTTCTTAACACCAACCGTATAAGTAATAAGTCTATGATCCAAATTTATTTCGCACTCATGGACTGTCCACCTTGAAATCCTGGTTGCAACTGACCCAGAGCAGAGAGTTAAGTCAATGTTGCTCTCACCATGTATGTTTGAAAAGGTAAAAAGAGAACTCTGTTCATTTATTATGCTAAGACCTTGCGCGGCAATCTGGTCTTCCACGGCGTCTGATCGTTCCATCCTACAGTCATTAGTGTCAAACCATAGTGGTGAGCGCGCATTAAAGTCACCTCCAAAAACAATGTTACGATATTTAAGCTCGTTGAGTGCGCGCGTCAAACTCAGGATGTGGAGTCCTACCGGGTTCCTGTATTTAAAGTAGACTGAGATCAAAAAGATCTCAATATCACCAAATCTAATACATACACAGGTTTGATACTCATCGGAATAGCCGTCTAGAAGGAGGGGGCTGATCAACGAGGTGTTGACTAGGACACCCGCCCCCGGAGATCTGCCAACTTCGAGTACCGCCCCCGGAAAACTAATGGGAGTCCTACCTTGCCAAGTGTACTGTTCCTGAATAAGCATGATGTCGATCTTACGGTCAGACATGACCCGCAGCACCTCCAAAGTGGCCATCCGGGAACGCTGTAGGTTTATCTGACCTAAGGATAAAGGATTAGTTAGATCCATAGTCTGTCATCTCGACTTGAGCATCGACGGCAGCTCTCTGAGCTGGACAGGACCTGTCTCCTGTCGGATGGTAAGCCGGCTTCCTAAACCTCGTGCAAGTAGCACAAACAGCGGGTTTTGTCTTCTTGGGGCACTCCTCGAAGTCGTGTCCCACAGCGGCGCAGTGGCGACTGGTGATCTTTTCTTGCGAACAAGATTTTGTTATATGACCATACTGGTGACATTTGTAGCATCTAGTTGCTCCTGTGAAATCCGTGTCCAGCAGGCATTCCAGCCAAGAAAACATATCCCGCTGTCAATGAGCACTCGTCGAGCACTGGGATGACAGGTGACCACCATGTTCATCGTGGGTTGATCTCCTTTACCAAAAAGTGATACCCTTCGCATTGTACGGAGATGATCCTCCAGCAAGAGGGTGGTCTGTCCGTCCAGATTATTCACGTATATTTACGGAAGGTACGGATTGGAATACTGTTAATAACCTATTGATATTAACATATTGAAAAATTGGTTCGATAAAAATCTCCTCTCTCTAAACACTGAAAAAACAAAATTTATCCCATTCTCTATCAATAAATTCAAATTAGAACCAAATTTAAACATCATAATACACCAAAGTAAATGTAATAAAACTAACTGCAATCAAGATTGCGCTATACTTAGTCCAACTCCCAAAATCAAATATCTTGGTGTATATATAGATCAACATTTTAAATGGAAAACACATATTTGTGAACTCGTTAAAAGGATTAGGAAATGTATTTATATATTTATTAGACTTAGAAATATTCCTAGCTTAGAAAACCTAAAAAGACTGTACTATGCAACTGTTCAATCTATATTGCAATATGGTATTATTGGCTGGGGAGGAACATATGACAATATTTTAAATCCCCTCAAAATTGTTCAAAGGTTGATAATTAAGGTAATCTTGAAAAAACCGTCTAAATTTCCCACTGAAATTCTTTTTTCAATATTCAATGTGCCTGTAATAGACAAAATCTATAAAAAATATTCAATACTTCAAATTTACAAAGAAATACAGTTAAATACTCGAAACTTCCAATTCAATACATCAGCAAGATACCAGAAAACTATTAAAATTCCTAAATTTAATACTAAGCACATTCAAAATTCCTATCTTTACCTGGGCATAATCTATTATAACAACCTCCCATTAAAATTAAAAACCATCGAAAATATGCAGGAATTTAAGTCCAAATTAAAAAAATTACCTTAAACTGCTATAAAAGTCACAAATATGTTTACTTTGTATCTTAAAGTCTGCTATTTTATAAATCATTTATTCCTTCTTTTTTCTTTCATTTCTTAGTTTCTAAATCTCTGAGTCTACTATTGTATAAATCTTGCGTTCTTTCTTACGTATCCTTTACTTACTTATTACAATAATTTTTGTTACTAACTTACATGATTCTTCCATTTATAATGATTTTTTAATTTATATTATGATTTTTGTAAACTCTTCAGGATATTTATTTTTAAATTTATACAAGATTTTTTAACCTACTTATTATTTACAATAGCCGTTATTACTAACTTACACGATCATTAATTTACTAATTGAGCTAGAACTCCCTCACCAAACACAAGAGCATTGTCTCTTTATGGTGAGGAAAGGCAATTTATTTTTTTATTTTTTTGTTAACCTTATGTAACTATGTAACTGTTATAACTTCATATGTATTTTTAATAAACATTGCCAATAAAAAAATAAAAAAAAATAAAAAAAAAACAAAAATTTTTTTTTTTTTTTTTTTTTTTTACTTGAATAGGTCTTGATCCTTAGTAGGCTCGCACCTCGGAACATTGTATATCACAATTTTTGGAATCTTCCCAGGGGACTCGGTTTTCTTTATGTTCTCCAGGTCACTTTTATTTTTGACCTGAATGGCCATACCAGCTCCTTTTATTTTTCTTAGTCTAACGACTTGAAAGCCGTCGGAGCGCGGGTTGATCAATTTTTCTAAGTTTTTTTGCGTCTCCTTAGATGTTTTTCCTTCCGGTTTCTCTGGATATATGAGCACCGTAAGGGGTTTGGGTGGCAGGGGGCGCTCATAGCCATTCACAACCAAGGTTTTGGAGTTAGGGACTCCTGTAGCTACCTTGGCGTAGGAAGGTGCAGCCACCGGGAAAGGGACACTGGTTGTTGTAGACCGCGTCTGTACGATATTGTCGATCTTTTTCGACATTTCGATCATCAAGTCTTCTATAGTCGAGCTCCGAGTAGTAATCGTATTCATCTCCAACATCAAATGGTGATCTCAGACATGAGATCATCCAATAAATTGTTAAGTGCGCTTTTAACCAATTTGTTCAGCTTATTCGAGCCCTCAAGAATAATGGTGCGCATTTGTTGGCACTTAGACAAAGCCGGGATGACTTTCCATTGATTCTCATTAGGGGAATCACTGATTCGAACCCTCTTCCTGGTTGATGCGTTAGGAGACCAGAAGGGAATAGCGGAGATTGACGCTCCACTGGGGCCTGCCACAGGTGTCATAGGGGGGGGGGGGGGGGAGGGGGACCGTGTCCATAACTGAATCGTCGGAGTCGGTTTCAGGGACATCCACTACGTCCGTCATAGTGGGATTCTTGCTCGACTTCTTCTTAGGAGGCTTGCAGTGTTTCAATTCTCGTTCAAGTGCAGCCATCTTACGGAGAATCACTGATTGACGGTCATCCTTTGAAGTGACGATGATGGGAGTGGCACCATCGGAATCGCCACTCGAAACTCCGTCCGAAACCATTTTAAACGGAAAATGGGGTAAATCGAGGGAATTTGAGGGAAATTCCCTCGAAATTCGAAATCTTCCCCAAAAATGGGGGAAAAAATGGGGAAAATGAATTACCAAAACTGTCACTAAAATTTCGATATAGCGTCCTGTTACAAAGTTACAAACTAGAGTGGTCCAATACTGTCCTTGAGGGACCCCTTAGGTACGAAATGTCTCTAAGAGAGCTAAATTTGACAGTCCATCAAACTAAGCTAATAGAAAATATTAAATTGTCTGATTTTGGATATGTCACGAAATTGTAGTTTTAATCAAAATCCTTAACCATACTAAATCTGCGAAATTTAACAAAAATGTATAACACTACGCCAGTCCTTTACATCCAACTAAGTTCTTTCATCTCTATGAACAAATTTTATGGAAGTTTCTAAAACAATTTGACACGTGGTAAACATTGAAATGTTAAAAAATAGCACTTATCCTGCACCGATCCCAGTTACAAGGGTACCATTAGATACAGAAAAATTTGTGTGTGACGTCACTGTCCGCGGAAAATTTGACACTGTTTGATGATCAAAACACTTTTAAAAAACACAAAAATTTAAATTGCTTGTAGAACTCTTAAACTTAGGTTAAATTTGACGGGGTTTTTTGTGGCACTATAGTCTTACAAAACTGCACACACCCGTTATAATTAAAACCGGGAGCTGCGGCGTGAACGCCCGAAAAATGCGTAACTTAGTTTTATACACTGTTTTTCACTTAACTATACTTAAAATCAAAATTTTTGAAAAATGAACACCACAGGGGTGTAGCCCAGGTAGAGATGCACAAGTGTGCACAAAAAAAGTTTACAATATTGCACTCTTTCTATTTTCAAAATTTAAAAAACGCGGAGCGAAATTTTGACGTGGCTTCGGCTCGAAGATTGAACTGAATGATTTTTTGGGTTGAATTGAATGAGTTGTTGCAGCAGCGATTTGCAAACTTAAGAAATACCGTACAAAGACACATACAAGCTCTGTTTCAACTTAAAGAGATGAAACATGAGGATCCAGTAGCCATGAGTTACCTGATTGATGAAACAAATGTAAATCTAAAGGCTTTGCAAAATTTAGGCGTGAAAATCGAACAGTGGGATGCTTTAATTATATACGTAGTTTCTAATAAATTGGATGCAAGTTCTAGAAAGCATTGGGAACAAACCCCATTGCAGGATGAGCTACCTACATTACAGGAATTTCTTAAATGTTTAACCTCGCGTCCGCAAGTTTTGGAATTAATGTTAAATTCGGAATCGAAAAAATTTCCTCCTATCCAGCCGAAAGCAAATGGTAGCAACAATAATCCTAAACAGGAATCGGTATTTTTAGCTGCTACCCACAATAATTGTATTTGTTGTAATGACAAAGGACATAAAATATATTATTGTAAAAAATTTTTAAAATTAAATTCAGGAGAGAGAGCTAACGCAATAAGGAGGTACCGTGCCTGCTTCAAATGTTTTAAGGTTAGGACATACATAAATTATTGCAGTATTTTTAGACTTAAAAAGGGCATTTGAAACAATCGATAGAGACAGATTAATAAAAAAATTAAGAAATATTGGAATTAACGGTAAAGAAATTAATTGGTTTGTTGATTATCTATCAGAAAGAACGCAAGTAACAAAATATGGTGGAATAACATCGGATCCACGTCATACGGTCCATTGTTATTCATTATATATATAAATGATATTGTTAAAGTTTTAAAGCATTGTGCCATTAAATTATTTGCTGATGATACATTGTTATATATAGCCAGAAAAAATTTACAGGATGCCATTGAAGAGATACAAAATGACTTAAATAATGTTACGCTTTGGTTAAACATAAACAAACTATAACTGAATGTTATGAAAACTAAATTTTTGATTATTGATAGTCAAGGTGGAACTGAACATGCAATACTAACCATTGATAACATAAATATAGAAAGGGTTAACAATATTAAATATCTGGGTGTAATATTAGACGATAAATTAAAATTCGACAAACACTTCGATTACATATCTAAGAAAATTGCTAAAAAAGTTGGCTTCTTAAAAAGGATTAGGAATAACTTGGATCTCAAGACAACGCACCTTGTATATAATTCTATTGTAACTCCTCATTTAAATTATTGTTCTAGTGTTCTATTCTTATGTAACGAGACCCAAAATAATAAACTGCAGGTTATACAAAATAGGGGAATGAGGATGATTCTGAAATGTAATATCTTTACTAGAGTTAAAACTATGTTACAAAACTTAAATATGATGACAACTAAACAACATATAATATATAATACGTTAACAATGATGTACAAGCTTAAAAATAACATGCTCCCTAAAAATCTGCAAACTAATATTATGTACCATGAAAATATTCACAATTATCCTACGAGGAGTTGCCGAGACTTCAGGCTTCCCAAAACTAAACTGACGTGTACACAGAACAGCGTGTTTTATAAAGGTCAAAAACTTTATAATAACCTACCAAATTCCATAAAGGAAGCCTCAAGTCTTGGCACTTTTCGTAAAACATGTGCAACATACATTAAGAAAAATTTATGAATTGTATTTATTTGTATTAAAAACTGTATGTCTTAAACCCTATTGTTTGTATTTCTAACTGGAGTAACTGTATTTCTTTTTAAAACTGTATTCTTTCCGTTATAATTTTATGACTATATTTATTTTATTATGTATTTTATATGTTTTTTTAATACTAGATGTATGAAAAAATTTGCTTACATCCAAATAAAGTTACAAAAACAAAACAAACAAAACAAATACGGCCCCATATTGTAAAATTAATTTGAAGTGCAAGCATTGTGATAGCGAGAGCCACAATACGTTATTGCACAGGGAGATGCATCCTAGCGATGACTCCATGAATAAAGGTGAAGATCACCCCGGAGGTGACTGCCAAATGGATGCTGAACGAGTTTCAGTGTCAAACCATTCAGCCTTAGCGAAGGCAGAAAAAACAATTTTATTGTCGACTGCTATCATTGGGGTGATAGATCACAATAATAAAATCCATAAGGCAAGGGTCTTAATTGACTCTGGGGCCCAAGCCAATTTTATGTGCGAAAATTTCGCAATGAAATTAAATTTAAGATGTGAAAATATAAACAAGCCTGTGTTAGGCATACACAACAATGTTACCCATATAAAGAAACGTGTTGCGATTAAAATGAAATCTCTGAGGACAAATTATAACCAAAATATCAGTTGTCTAATATTACAGGAAATAACCACAAACCTACCCCAAGCAACAATGGCCAGAAAAGACTTTAAGCTGCCGCTGGGATTACAAATGGCGGACCCAAATTTCAACGTAGCGGCGCCTATTGATATCCTGTTAGGCGCTGAGAGCTTTTGGGAGATACTTCAGGATGATCGGCTGAGATTGGATACCGGACCCACTCTTCAGAGGACTGAATTAGGATGGGTCATATCAGGCCCGATCAACATTCATCATAAAAAAAGGCCAGTACCGCAAATTTGTAGTTTATCAATAAACACATTATCTAATCAAATAGAAAAATTTTGGAAAATGGAGGAGGTAGATCCTGCGAGATTTCAAAATCATGAAAGGAAGGCGTGTGAAGCGGATTTCGTCGCCACGCACTCTAGAGAGAGCGATGGTAAATACGTTGTGAGTCTGCCTCGCCGCCCGTGTGTGAGTCAACTTGGTGACTCGTTAAACACAGCGGAAAAAAGATTTAAGAACTTAGAGAAGAAATTTTTAATAAATCCTGAATTGAAATTGCAATATGTACAATTTATGCAGGAATATGAACAACCAGGTCATATGAAGTTATGTGATAAATGGAGAGGGGATGAGCAATCCTATTTTTTGCCGCATCACGCGGTCATTAAAGAAGCTAGCACCACGACGAAGGTGCGTGTAGTTTTTGATGGTTCGACAAAGACGTCGACCGGAATATCCCTGAACGATGCTCTAATGGTGGGAGCTGTCATTCAAAAGGACTTATACAGCCATTTATTACGTATCAGAAAACATCGATACGTCATGACTGCGGACATCGAAAAAATGTACGTCAAATCAACGTATGCGCAGAGGATCGCAGCCTTCAGAAGATTGTATGGCGCGAATTACAAGAATAGGAACTCCGACATTACAAATTGAAGACCGTTACCGTGCTGGGACCTTCCTCCTTCCTAGCAACGAGATGTCTTCGACAAATTGGTATGGATAATCAAGTTAATTTCCCAGTAGCAAGTCAAGTCATAGAAAATGATTTTTATATTTTTTTAATAATATTTTTTCAGAAAGGCTTTCGATAGCATTTTTTTTTCAATTTGCACACGCGCGGACGAGTGGACCGCGCGAGGGCGGCAGTTTGAAGTTTGTCGTAAAAACATAAAATCCACAAGATGGGTTGGTGACCGTAATACCCCGGTACAAGTGACGAAAGCCAAATATAAATAAGTTGTAACCTCATGCATAATTAAATACTTTATACAGTATCAACATGTAAATCACGGTCCGTACCACAAAATATAGTCTGTAAAACCCCCGTGTCAAGCAAGACGTTTCTCCCGGATCGGTAAAATCGCGACCCATATATCGTGATAAGTGTAATACCGGACTGTATAACTAAGTGACGATAGCACGTGTGAATCAGTTCACTACCGTAAAGTTCAGTGAAACGCGTCACCCCCAACCGACTCGGGCACACGATCAAATACCTAACCGTCCATTATACGGGCCTGCCGAAACGTTTCCGACGCCCCCAAGACTCCGGCAACCAGGGCGGACATTACACGGCCCAAGCCATTCCGAAGCCAAAGACCTGGACGCTGCACCTTCCTGGCCCAGCTGCAACCCTGACGACAAGGACCCAGACGCTGTACCTTCCTGGCCTAGCTGCAGCCCTGACGACAAGGACCTGGACGCTGCATTTCCCTGCCCACGCTACAGCCACGCTCGTTGCCTGGGCCAAGCAGCCTCAGGCGGCGAGGAACTCCACTGCTGGTCTACGTTGAACACCAGCCTTAGCTCCACGAAAGGATCCCAAGTAACGTACATCGGAATTCCCCAATATCGTTCTAAAACTTAATTATTCTCAGAGCCAACCTAGGTAGGGTTTTACACTATTTTGTTAATATGCCCATTGTTCTTACAATATACCTACTCAGTTATACCTATACGATGTTTTCTTTATCAAGTCCTGAACAAACAATGATACTGGGTTGAGAACCTCGCCCTGGGAAGCTGAGCCTAGCCGAAAGCACCTGAAAGTACATCTGAAGAAAGGTAATACAAATCTTGAATTGAGAACTCCGCTCTTGAGGTCTCAAGGTAAAAGTAATATTTTTGAAAAGTTACACTACGTAAAGAACGTAGTAATAAATTTTAAAAATCAAGAAATAAACATTGATGAAGAATATAAACATTCAAAGTATATTAGATTATAATCTAACTGAGAAGCGCTGACAAACAACTTTAATTAAATAATGTTTATATGTTGATAATCTTTCAATATTTATCACATCATCAACAACATATTTGTTACCAAGTATATGCAGGCGATTTATTATGGCATAAGATCCTGTATTCTTACAATGGTAAGGTATTTGTGACGAACTGATCTACTCGGTACATGAAAACATATTAACGAAAGAATTTCAGGAGAGTTCAACAAGTTATTAACAATTTTAAATATATAAAATAAATTAGAACAAATTCTTCTTTCTTTTAATGTATCAAGTCCCAGTAGACGTAACAGGGAGAAGTAATTAATGTTTTTAATTGATATTCCCAATTTTAAATTAATGTGACGTGAGTATTGAGTATTTCTCAAAATAAATGTACGTAACAAAAAGGTGGTTACGAAATAGTCATAAGATGTAACTAAATAGTAAACATAAAGCTTGCTATATACAATACAAAATTTTTAATTTATTTTTATTTTTTTGTATTATTTATTTAATTTAAAAAATATTTGTCTTTTCTAAATGTACGTAATTATCTTTTACTTTTTTTATTTGTTGTACATACTACAAACATACAAAAACTCACGACCCAAATTCTTGTTGTAGGTACCCATTGTAAAGGATTTAAAATAAAACAAAGAAGTATTAATTAACGTTTTTTAATAAAATTATCAGCTTTCCAAATTTAAGTACCTAACACAATATTCAACAAATCCTTAGAAATGAAAGAACAGGCACTGTTTACAACATTTAAAAATGTCTTAATTTGAATCACTATCCAAATAGCTATTTTTAATTTGTGTTTATTTACAATTTGGTTTGTAGCTACATTTTTAGTACCTACTTTCTTTTCTCTGGGATCTGCTTTATTAAACTTTGTTTTTAAAGAATCTGTAATTGTATTTAGCAAAATTAGCTTTTTTTCACTTTTTTTTTTCTGCCATGGACACATTTGGTAAAATTTCTTCTAAGAAGATTTTTGCATTTAAAAATTACATTTTTATTTAAATAAGATTTTATAAACGCTTAGGGCACTACTAATTCATAAAAATACTTACAATTTGAAAGGGGCAACTTATACTTACAGACACACTTACAATATACTATTCTTAACCTTAGCCTTTAAACAAATATGGACAAATAACGCTGGACTACATGATACCTAATTGCTTAAAACCCGTCTGCTTGGTTCAATATATTCGCACCTCACAATCCGGAACTCCCAGTTTCGCGCAAAAGTTCTGAAACCGTCATTTTAAATCGAGATTGTAAAATATCTATGCGAGATAGCATTCATGTTTTAAAGACAATAAGAAGCATTATTTTGTTCTCTTTCTGGTTGAAAGAAAAAATACGTATGTTTGCATGAGAGGAAGATAGATATATAGCTTTTAAAATGTAAGGTCGCTCGGGACGTTTTTGGTCTTGTGAAAGTATAACGCGATTATGTGTTTTGGGATGTATTTATTCCTAAACAAGTAGACGGGTTAAATGTGTTACCTATCGAAATTAAAACATGTGTAAATGGTAAAACAAATAATATGTTGAAGAATTGGCTCGCCGAAAGAAATAATTTTTATATCTTCAAAGTAAAAGCACCCATTGACAAACTACTTAAAAGTAGTTTATTGGGACTTTTCTTTTTTTTTCTAAAATATGTTTATTTTTCCTGTCGTATTGTATTACTTTGTCTTTATAATAAACAAAATAAAAATCAGGTTGTTACTGTGTACACTCAGCTTTACACTACACTTTTTCGTTACGTTACGAAATTTATAATAAAAGTTACGAAATTGTAATAAGAATTAGACAAAATGGGGTTATAAAAAGTCAATTTATTTTATTTATTATTAGTTTCAATAGCAAGGTTTGAACATGTATGTATAATGTATTGTATAAGTATAGATTCTTTTTTTTTCACAGACCTCCTCACTAGGATTTCCTGTTCTGAGGTGGCCTGTAGTTTTTTAAAATATTTGTATTTGGTTGTGGATTGTCTTTATATCGTCTTCATGATGTTTGTAATTTTATTATCACTTTGATCTCTCAGCCATGTTTTTACTTTTGTTTTAAATGTATTCATTTCCTTTATATTTTTTATTTGATCTGGTAGAGCATTGTATAATTTCATAGCATGGAATTTATAATTTCTCTGTCCAAAAGATGTGTTCAAACTGGGAGTAACCAGGATGTTATTGCTTACTGCCCTGGTTGAGTATTTATGTTGGGCAGTGGAGTATACATATATGTTTTTTTTCAGTTTAAATAAAATATTTTTTGAATAAAGTTTCTGTACATTGAAGACTTGAAAGTTATTAAATATTTCTTCCGTCGGAGTTCTAAGCGGAACTTTCAGAATTGTCTTTAGTACTCCTTTTTGGGCTATATTGAGTCGGTTTGTGGTCAATGGTTAGATAAAACTTAAATCTGTAAATAGGTAAGCTTAGCAATGTTCGTACCGCACGTATTACAAAAAGATGAGTAAAAAAGACTTACTGTTTCGTGAAAAAAGGCTTTAATATTTCCTGTCTCGAAATTGTAGTCCCACTAAAGAAACACGTTGTTACTGATTTTAACAATTAATTTTATGGCGGAGACGCCAGACCAACAACCAACCAGAATGAAGCTAGCGTTGCCCATGTAAAATTTAATGAATGGGTTCAGAAATTACGGTGGAAGAAGAAATAAAACGTAACTAAAGAGTAGTAACTAAAAAGTAAATGACTTGTCTCATTTTAATTTTTGTGCGTAAATTATTAATTTATTATGAAACTCCAGAGAAAATTACTTTGTACAGAAACAACAATTAGTTACGACCCTAAAACATACAAAAATTAACATATTATAAAGTTATTATCTCATTTTATGAAGTATAAACACATGAAGTAGGTAGGGTGGCAATTTTATTTTGTATGTAAGGTCGATATTTTTTAAAAATTTTTAATATTTCCAGGTTAATACGAGTGTAATGTTTATTCTCCGATATTTTAAAGCCTACTATTTATTCCACAAAATGGTGTATATATATTTTTTTTGTATGATTAATTAAAAATGTGCAATTTTTTAACTGTTTCTAGGCACACTTTATTTTTCCGAAATGTACTCTTTTTTGAGAAATACTCACGTAAGAATTTATGTTGGACACGCTCAAGGGAATATTCATGTGTACTGTAATATGGATTCCAAATGGTGGAATTAAATTCTAGTTGGCTTCTAACAAGAGAAGTGTATAGTAGTTTGACAGTTTTAAAATTTTTAAAATCCTTCGAAATTCGTAAGCTAAATCCCAACATTTGCAAAGCTTTACTGGAAATATTATTAACATGTTTAATAAAAGTTAATTTAGTGTCAAAGATAATACCAAGGTCTCTAATTTCAAATAATATTATATATTATATTACCGGAAATTCCAACATTATTTTTTTTCAATGATTTCGTGTACTTCCGAAAGTATTTTACATCGTGAATTATATTGTTCTCAATCGAATTTATGCAATTATTGAAACAAGATTTTGTATTTTTTTGCAATCCTTTCTAATATTATTAATGACATATAATTAGATAAAGTTCTGTTTTCTTTAAATTTTTTATGTGTTTCTTTTTTAATAGAAATTAACTGAACTAATTCTTTATCAAACCATATCGGATACTTTGGTATTTTATGAAAAGTTAGTGGAATTGTGTCATAAATAATGCTATTCAGTTGAGTGCAAAATAATTCAATACTACAGTTGAGATCGCCTTTCTTGGACAGACCAATACACACAGTTAAGTGCGCGGTTAATAGCCTGGTAATTAGCATTTATGAAATTACGACTATAATTTTTCATTAGGGGACACATTCTACTGTATTGGGTATAAGTATTATAAGTGGATGGTGGTTCTTGTGAATCGGGTCAAAGGACTCGGCTGACTCGTAAACTTTTATATCCTTTTCAGTAGAAAAAATTATATCGAGTAAACGATTGCTACAATTCGGCACATTATTACATTGAAATACCTAGACCCAAATAAATTGACATGACCAAGATTTCTTTCTCATATGCCGTCACTGGTAAGTAATCCAAATCATTACTTTTACAGTTAGGAACGTTATAATCACCACATATTATAAAATGGTGACTAGGGTGATTAGATTGGAGTAACTCAACGTCTTCACAGTGGCTTTTATATTGTGTTATTTTAGAATTTGGTGGAATATACACACATCCGATAACAGTTTTCTTGGTTTTATCATTTAACATTACATAAATTTGCTCAACATCACAGTTTTTATGTTTTAATAATTTCGAGGAAATTTTTTTATTAACTGCTATCAGGACACTTCCTCCTCTTGATTTGGAGCTAGCATTCTGGCATCGGTCGACTCTGTAGATGAGGTGGTTAGGTAGACTGAGCTCTGCTGAGTATATCGACGGTTCCAACCAGGTTTCAGAGAGAATGATGATGTCCCGAGAGATGATGGGTACACTACTTCTAAAGTCACTGAGTTTTATTCGAAGTCCGCTGACATTCTGGTAATAAATGTTTCGTTTCACAGATTTAGGTTTTTTTGGAATATTGTTAACAATTTTTGGTCTATTTTTGATGTATTTAATAATTAAATTATTTTCACCCTTGCTTTTTCGATCCTCCAGCTCCTTCCACAAGTTTTGAACTTCTTTCCGTTGTAACATTGTTAGATCGTTTTTTGTTTTAATAATTAAATTCTTGTACGGTATACCTTTAATCTGTAGAAGGATTCTCGCTTGGTACTTGTCGGGCAGTTCGACCTTGATAGGGCATGATTTATTTGAGTCCTTTTTACCCAATCTATACATTTTTGTTTTGTAAGGTATCAACGTTTTCAACATTGTTAAGAATTGTCTTAATCTTATTCATATCATCATTCATTATTTCAGTGTGAGAATTACCCAACTCTCCCAACCTTTAACCCAACATTTTTGGATCTCGACTTTCTATCATATTATGTCAGTATGTAGGTGATGGTGGACTGGGTGTACTGGGTTTTCCACGTGGGCCATTCGTGTGAGTCACCCAAGAAGAGTGGGAGGTCTTTGGCAGTGGACTGCCTGGCTACAAGGGCGGCCATCCGCGCATCATCTTTGAGTGTTCAAGGGTCATTTTGGATACGGGCAGTGCGGAGTGCTTCTACTATCGCGGAGGTGATCTGGGCCAGTGGATCTGTGTTTCGATGTGTCCACCCAGTTTGAGTACGGTCTTGGTTTTCAGTATATCCGGGGGGATAGCATTTAGGGTCTGGCTGGTTGCTGCAAGCCTGGGGATTCTTCGTATATGCGGATTTGCTGCATTTCTCGTTGCTGCATATCTGGTTGCTACATGTGTGGTAGTTGCATATCTCAATGCTGCTGGGTTCGTTGCTGCATATCTCGTTGCTGCTCAGTTTGTTACTTCATATCTCGTAGATGCATGTGTGAAAGCTGCATATCTCGTTGTTGCTCAATTTATTGCTGCAGATCCGAATTAGCTGGTCCCATATCTCATATTATTAATATTAGCTTCAAGAGTGGGATGTTCCCTTCTCACTGTAAGAAAGCTAAAGTGATTCCTCTTTTTAAAGGTGGAGATCAACTAGATGTCAATAATTATAGACCTATATCCCTACTCAACACGCTTTCAAAAGTAATAGAGAGATTGGCTAAGCCGAGATTGGTATCATTCTTAGAAACAAATAAACTACTCTCTAGCAACCAGTTTGGTTTCAGAGAAAATAAAGGAACGAGTGATGCAGTATTGAGGGTTTTGTCGAAAGTCACTAGTGCTCTGGATTATGGAAACAAAGCCATAGCTGTGTTCTTAGATCTATCAAAGGCATTTGACACGGTTTCCCATAGATTACTCCTCAAAAAATTATCTTCTCTTGGCATTTCAAATTCCAGTACAGCATTTAGTTAATTATTATTTTTAATTGTTAAACTAACGTTTAAGACAAGATTTTTATGCATAGCACAAAGGGTAACAGTTATTATAAGCAATAATTATCAGCCTAAAACACTCATCCACATTGAAAAATCTGCCGAGAAAAGATACATGACGCCAACGGGACATCTTTTCTCGACAGATTTTTCAATGTGGATGAGTGTTTCAGGCTGATAATTATTGCTTATAATAACTGTCAGCATTAAGTTGGTTCAAATCCTATCTTAGCGATAGAACACAACAAGTAGAGATAAATAATAATTTAAGCATTAGCAAACAAATCTCTTTTGGGGTTCCACAAGGTAGTGTACTTGAACTAATATTGTTTTTAATCTACATTAATTATTTGCGTAATTTAGATATTCCTGGTAATATTGTTAGTTTCGCAGACGACACTGCTTTAATATTTGAGGGTAAAACCTGGAAAGATGCTTTTGAAAAATGTGATTCAGGATTAAGAATAGTAAAGAGTTGGCTAAATAATAACATCTTAACTTTGAACACATCAAAAACAAAATATGTTACTTTTAGCATATCGTCAAAAAGTCAGCCTTCCGACACTTATAATCTAATTATACACAAAATTCTGCAAAATTGTAATTGCCACCCTTTAGAAAAAGTAGACTGTATTTGGTACTTGGGTGTAAATATTGATAAATTTTTGAGATGGAACGACCATATTGATATGTTAACAAAAAATATCAGGAGATTTACCTATATTTTTAAAGGACTTCGTCATATACTGGATAAAGATAAATTAAAATCTGTCTATTATGCCTTAGTACAATTTCGACTTTCTCACAATATTGTATGCTGGAGATCCTGTCTAAAGTTCAATGTAGAGCCACTAAATATTGCTCACAAATTAATTCTTAAAGTTATGTACAAAAAAAAATTTCATTATCCATCGAAACATCTTTACAAGGAATCTGACGTTATGAGTTTAAAACAGCTGTACATCTCTAAAATAATTTGTAAATTTTTTATCAATACTTATTCTGCAGAAAGAACCCAACAAATCCATATCACTAGAATTGGCTCAAGAATGAACTTTGTCGCAATAAGTACTAAAACATCTTTTGACCAAAGAAACTTTTTATATCAGGCTCCACTTCTGTTTAATATTCTGCCAGATTACATAAAGTCTTCCAATTCATTAGCTAAATTTAAAAAAAAATGTTAAGATTTTTGTGTTGTCAGAGGATTGGCATACTATGTTTTCATCCTTGGCCTTTTTTAAATAATAAAAAAAAATATATGTATTTTTAAATAATAAGATTTTTTTAATAATATTTGTTTTTTAAATAAAAAGGTACACATATACTTTTTTTTAAATAAGTAGATTTTATTTGAGTTCCATTTGTCAAAATCAGAGTGTCACCCTAGTTGTTTTGAACTACCTTTGCTTCTTGGTGGGTAAAGTAATTAAGGATTTGTTTTATGGTCTATATTGTTACAAATTACCCATCTGGTCACCAATATAATATTGTTATATCTTACTTTCCGCATATAATATTTTAGTGTTTTGGATGTATTGTTTTGTATTTTAGTGATTTGTGTGTAAATGCATCACTCAAATTTATGAATTTAACTTCAATACAGGCTGCTAGTCCTAGTGAGGTTAATATTTTTGTATGTAAAAAAAATAAGAACACATGTATGGTGAGAAATTATAAATAAAATAAAATATAATAAACATCTCGTTGCCGCATGTGTGGTAGCTGCATATCTCGTTGCTGCTCAATTTGTTGCAGCACATCTCGTTGCTGCATGTGTGGTAGCTGCACATCTCGTTGCTGCATATGTGGTAGCTGCATATCTCGTTGCTGCTTGGTTTGTTGCTGCACATCTCGTTGCTGCATGTTGTCATCTTTATTAGCCTCCTATAGATCTGGGTCGGTGGTCTGTTGAGCTATAAATGCATCTGTGTTTGCAGGGCAGGTCCGTGATGTTTCGGTTGAAGACAGGATTTTACGGCCGCTGCGTAGTGTTGGCATCTCCACTGAGAAAGATTTGATGACATGGGATCCTGGCTCGAAAAGGAGCATTTTGTATGAGACCACTTATTTGATCCATACAAATACTATAAACTATAGGGCGCTGGACTCCATTCGTCAATTCGGCTTTGGGAGATAGTTTATAAATAACAATTCAGAGATCTTTTTGGTAATGAATAAATACACAAGTCTACAAAAAAAAAATTGAGAGCTGTTTTGGTTTTTTTGCGTAATTCTTATGTTTTTGGTTGTGCTGAATCATTCATTTTGTTAGAGAACGTCACGTTTTCTGACAATGTAGGTATATACGTTAAAAAAGTTATCATCTTAAAATAAAAATTATTTGTAATTGCGTAACAAAACTTATTTTTTTTTATCTGAAATACGTTGATTAGTAAGCACTAAACACATTTCTTTTTCCCAGTGAGACATCTTTTGGTACATTTTATAGGAAGCATCTGGAAGGTCTCTCTGAAGCGTCCAACAGTAGTCTGCAATCATTGAGATACTCCATCTTCCCTGGTATCTTTTTTCTATCTCCTTAATATCTTGGTGAAATCGTTCACCTTGCTCTTCACTCACATACCCTACATTTTCTGGAAAGTAGTCGAGTGGAGAATGAAAAAAATGCACTTTTAATCTCATTAGGCACCTAAAGCTTGAAATGCTTTTAACGATTTGTTTGTAGTTAGGGTCTTTATTATAGCCTAAAAATTCAGGTTACCCTCCCCGATCCCTATTTCCCCTCCCCCCTTCCATCGAACCCCCGACCCGAGTTTTCCTCCCCCTTCCCTCATTCCATATATTCAGTCCCGGTACATTCAGTCTTCGCAGCTCGCGTGGCACCTATTGCAATTTTTAAATACAACTTTAATAGTGCCAGAGCTCACCAGTAGTTTTATACAAACCTTGTCTTGACAATAACGAACACAAATAATTAATTATCCAATTTGGTGCAGTCGTTTAAAAGTTAAGCGCGTTTATATACATTTCTGCGATTCATTTTTATTTAATTAATTAATTTTTCATAATTTCGTGCTGCCAGAGCTCACTATTGTATACAGAAACCATCGCGGGCATGCACACATCAAATCGTTAAAGTTTCATCGCAATTGGATGAATGGTTTAGCAATGAAATGTTTATTGCCAGAGCTCACTATTGTATGTACTATCTATACAATTACAGTACTGTTCACACGCATAATATTCTGTCTTGCAAAAAAAAAAAATTTAAAGAGTTTTACCGAAAGTTATAGTGTAAATTCTGTTCATTGAAGAATTAAAATATTAAAGTCTGCATAGCGCATTGTTTAGTTCAAGATTAACAATCAAATAATAATCTAAAACCAATAATCAAAAACGTCAAGTGTGTAAGCAAATTTTGTGACATTGTTATACGCTACGGTGTGGGTAAACAGTGCACAGTGTATTGGCCAGAGGTACGAGTACCTACTCGCTACCGTTCATAGCGGTTACTACAAGCGCAGCGGAAACAAGGCAGTCTCACCAGCCACAACAACTGCAATTAAAATTTTTACAACTTTTTAATCAATATGGATGCTCAGGCGTATATTTCTTTAGCAAAGAACGCAGTCAACTTGCTGACAAATATGATAATGGAGCCTAATAATAAATTTACAAAAGAGCAGATTGCGAAAATAATACCTCGAACTAACGACATATTAGGAACCATCGCCCAAATGGCAGTAAAAATGGCAAACCTTGAGGGCGAATTAACGGCTCTAAAAAGTGCTACTCCAAATGTATGCTCCCCACAAGCCCAAACCCAAACTGTGTGCGAAATCCTAGCGGAAATGAAAGAACAAAGTTACCGAGATAAAAATATTATTATTCACAATATTCCTGAGAATATGTCATTATCTCAGACTGAATCAATAAATAGTGACATCGCATCAGTTAAGAAAATTATCTCCGATATGGATGCCTCAACAACAAACCTCGACTTAAAAATCTACAGATTGGGTATTCCGAAAACTGACAAACCCAGAAGTATAAAAGTTGAATTTCCGGAAGCCAAATGGCCGAAAATTCTTTTAAAAAAGAAAAACACTCTGAAAAATAATATCCGAATTTACCAAGACCAGTCTTTTCTACAACAGAAACAGTTGACAGATTTAAGAGAAGAACTAGAATAAAGCAAGTCTTCTGGCGAAACGGACATTACAATTAAATACCTAAATAACAATCCCACTATCGTTAAAATGCGCCCAAAAAACTAAACACTAAAATGTTAATACATCATCAAAATGTACGAGGACTACAAACAAAATTACAGGACCTGAAATCAAACTTACCTACTTTAAACCACGACTCCTAACGCCCTCACTGACACTTCAGAATTGGGATTCTTTAATCATACCCAGAATCTTTCTGTTCATCATAATACTGCAGAAAAACTAAAAAACCATATAAGAATTAAAAATATATCATGCCACAAACATCCGAGCACATCAAAAGGAAAAACCTCAATTTCCTTTATGTACCTAAATGTGAGAAGCTTGAAAGGTAAACTAGATGACATCAAATGCCTACTAAAATCTACGAAATCGAACTTCAACATTATCCTACTGTGTGAGACCTGGCTCAAAGAAGCGGACCTAAAGTACGTCAACCTAGAAGGATACAAACATGAAGCATCTTGCCGGCCGCAGGGAGCTGGAGGCGGAGTCTCTATATTTATAAAAGATTCTTTAGAATACAATGTGATTAATAACACTAGTGACCCCAACAACAACTTTCTATGGCTTCATGTAAATAAGCTTAATCTAAAAATAGGTTTAGTGTATAAAAAACCAAATACTGTTTTCAAAGACTTCCTGGAAACACTATCCTCTCATCTAGGATCATATAAAAGAGGTATTGTATTTGGAGACTTCAACATAAATCTGCTTGACTCTGCCAATACACATACTTGTAAATATACGAACACAATTAGATTTAATAATTTCACTATTTTGAACAAAATAAACAAAAAACACGCCACACGCATCACAGAAAATACAAACACAATCGTAGATCATATAGTCACAGATACAAAACTATCATAGTCACTAACGAACTGTGATAATTCCATTTCTGATCACAATATACTACTCCTTGACGTAATTCACACATACGTTAAAAGCACACCTTTAAAATCGTCCCAAAAATATACACACATTAATCTTGATAATCTAAAGAATGATATCTTGCAAAATCCCTTTCTCTAAATATGAATGACAATTCGGTATTAAATTATGACAATCTTGTGAACTACTCGAAAAATAAAATTAATTCTAACAGTACCACTAAAATTAAAACAAAAAACATAAATAACCCAGACTGGATAACCAAAGACCTTATAAAATTAATCAATAAAAGAAATAAATTACATCTGAAACTAAAAAAATAACCAAATAACACATTATTAAAAGCAGAATTTGTAAAAATAAGAAATAATGTCACTACAAAAAAACGAAACTTAAAACAAACACACTACAGTAATCTTTTTAAAAAATGCGAAAATAACAGTAAAAAAACTTGGAACTTAATTAATAATATTATTAAGAACCAATCTTACACCTCAAGAAATTTTTGTACTAAATTAATCATTAAGGATAAAATAATCACTAACAATGTAGAGATATGCAACCAATTTAATAATTTCTTTTGCAACATTGGCTCCTCCTTAGCCGCTAATATACATGGCAAAATCAAACAGAATCCAGCCAATGAAATAACGTTAATGCATGATAGCATTGAATCTTTATATCTTCAGCCTACTACGGAGTTAGAAATAAGTCAAATATTAAAATCTCTAAAACAAAATGCAAGTGCGGGTTATGATTCACTCAAATGTAAGACAGTGCTAAGTCTCTCCACAGAATTGATTCCTACTTTAACAAAATTAATCAATCAATGTTTTAAAGAGGGAACTTTTCCGGATAGCTGTAAAATTGCTAAGGTGATACCAATTCACAAAGGTGGGTCCAAAACAAATACCTCAAACTACAGACCCATCTCAATCTTACCAATTTTATCTAAAATTTTTAAACGTGTAATTTACGATAGATTAAACAATTTTCTGCTAAAAAAAAATTCTTATATAAAAAACAATACGGCTTTAGGAAAAAATCGAACACACTAGGAGCAATAAACGACATAATCAGTAAACTTAGAAGTGGGATTGATGGTGGAAATTATATTTTATCTATATTAGTTGACCTTCAAAAAGCCTTTGATACAGTTAGTCATGACATACTTCTCAAGAAACTCGAGAAAATTGGTGTAGTTGGTCCTGCTCTCAATATACTCAAGTCATATCTTAGCAATAGAAAGCAATTCGTTAGCATTAACAATCAAAATAGCAACTACGTTCCAATAAACTATGGAGTTCCGCAGGGGTCCATACTAGGTCCACTACTGTTCCAAATTTATATTAATGATGTATCGCAATTAATTTTAAATGGTGAAATCTTTTTATACGCAGATGATACAGTAATTTTCTACTGGGGTAAAGATTTAGATATCTTACTAGAAAATGCACAAACAGATCTAGAAAAAATCGATAGTTGGCTCCAATCAAATGTTTTAACAATGAATGTTAAAAAAACAGGATACATGATCTTAAGCTCAACCCGTAAAATAATTCCTCCTCATGTACCCTTAAAAATTGAAAACAACGACTTGCAAAACCTGATCCAGGAAAAATATCTTGGGTTGTGCATTGATCAGCATTTGACATTTAAACAACACATACAAGGTATTAAAGATAAAATCATCCCCTTAATTAGCGTATTTAGCCGGCTATCATATCTGTTGCCAAATAAATTAAAAATAGGTTTATATTATAGTCTCGTACAATCACATTTAAATTATTTGATTGAAATCTGGGGAAACGCATGTGAAACACACATAAATGAATTACAGGTAATACAAAACAAGGTAATCAAAAAACTATTTAATTACAAGCCCAGAACATCCACAAAAAAATTATATATGGAAACAAAACTATTAATAATTAAGAAAAATATATGAATACAATACATGTCTCCTTATATACAAAATACAAAATAATCTCGTACACACAAACACAGAATTCATTAAAACGTCCCAAATACACAAACACTTTACACGACAACGCGATAACATACATTTAAATACCATCCACACTAACTATGGTAAACAATCCATTGGTTACGAGGGGGGCAACTTATATAATTGCCTCCCAAATGACATTAAAAACTAAAAGAAGCTGGGTAAATTTAAAAAACAATTATTTATATTTATTCTTGATAAACAAAATAATGAAATAGAATAGCGCTGTATTGAAATATTTATTTAATCTTAATGTGTATAATTATTTCTAGTTAAATCAGTGAAAATGTAATTTTCTTTTAACTGGAATAAAAAAAAAATATCTATATTCATTTATTTATTTATTCTTAGTACATTTACATAACAAAGGTATAATATATTGTCCTCCACACTTGGAGTTCACCTGTATTGTGGAGGACATTTTTCAGATGTAAATTATAAATTATAAATTGTGAATAGTAAAACAAAAGAGTATTAATAGCTAATATAAAAAAAGAGAAACAATAAAAATCAAAATATAAAATCGACTTCAATTCGACAAAAATTATAAATTAAAAGTTAGAAAGATTGTAGCCAGTTTCTTGTGTTTTTTTTTTGTATTCAATAATATTAGTTGTTTTATATTGTGTAGGAAGAGAATTGTATAGTTTTATAGCCTGGTATCTGTAGTGTTTTTGTCCAAATGATGTGTTTGTTTTTGGTATTTGTAGTGGGAGAGCATATCTTGTTCTAGTATTGCGAGAGTTTTGTGAAATGTTAAATGTGGATAAGTTCTTGTAAAGGAATGTTAGTATTTGTTTTGAATGTAATTTTTAAATTTTCAGCACTGGGAATTTTTCGAATATGATTGATGTGAGTGTTGGTATTGGTAACTTAAGTATTACTTTTATTAGGGTTTTCTGAGCTTTAAATAGTGTATTTATGTATATATCTGTATGTTTACCGTTTTGCAAAATAACCTGACGTTCTGGAATTTTTGAGTATTTTTATAGTTTTCAGAACACCTAAATACATAGAAATCAGTTGAAACTAGGGTGCATCGCCATTCTATGGAATTTTTTATTTTTTATAAATTAGTTTTTGCGGGGTGCGGAATAGATGCTCTAGGTACATACAATTAAGCATTCAAAATATCAATTTAAAATTTTCATAAAAATTACTGCACCAAAGCAGTTGAATCATTTAAAATCTGGCAAAAAATTGTCTCTTTATAAAACAGTTTTTTGTCAATATTAATACTTTAATTTTGACTTTTACATTTTTTAATGAATAAAAATTGCCGCGCCTTAAATAATAATATTTTAAAAATGTAAATGTGTACAAACGAGCGTCTCTACCGATCGTGGAACATTGCACAATTTTGGCGCGAATAAAGGACTACCATGAGCAATATCAGGCGATTCCTAAACCATACAAAGGTAAAAAGCATAGTGAGAGTTCAAAAGACGCAGCCAGACGTTATTTGATATCGCTGCTTGCAAATGTACTTAGTTCGAAAATTGTTTTTGTGCGCAAGATCGAAAAGTACCTATTAAAGAAAGACATTTTTTGATAGATCAAAGAGGTGACAGAAAAATAATGATTGGTTCTTTAGATAGAAAAACTACTAAGCAAAATGAGAGCAATGTGGTAAGAAAATTAGAGCGCAAACTATACCAAGAAACACAACAAACATCTTTAGATCAACCGTCTACATCTCGCAGTACAGTTTCATGTTTTACTAACGTTGATCTTCCAACTGACCAACAATACTTTGCTTCATCTACTTCTTCTTCTTATGTAATTAATCCAACAGACAGTGGACTATCTGTTGTATCCAGAACATTGGATCGATACAGTATTTCTGATCGGAAAGATGCCGCCATCGTCTGCGCTGCATTGCAAGATATTGGATTAGTGACAACAGATAATCTAACAAACGTGATCGATCGTAATAAGCTCGTGCCAAAACTAGGACCACACTGACTGCCATCAATCAGCCCCATTTTGATTTGTGCATTTGCATATCATTTGACGGTCGAAATGATAAAACATTAATCATGGAGGATGGACGCAGAAAAGTAGTGATATAAGAACATATCAGTCTTTTGAAAGAACCTGGCTCACAATACATTAGCCATACAGGTGTTAAGTTCGGTGATGCTAAAACAATAGCTCATATTTTGTTTGGATATTTTGTGGTAAAATCCATTGATTTAGCATGCATCGTGGCTATCGGATGTGACGGAACCGCAGTTAATACTGGAACCAAGTCTGGAATTATTTGACTTCTTGAAGGAAAGCTCCATCGGCCACTTCAGTGGTTGGTCTGTCAGTTACACGCTAACGAGTTAAGTTTGAGACACCTTTTTGAATACCTTGATGAAACGACAACAGGTCCTAAAAGCTTTAGGGGCCAACTAGGAAAGTTTTTTTTTTGGTTTTAGGCAATTCACCCTGAAAAGAGTGCTTTGTGCCGGTAATAGTTAAAGTGGATAAAAAAAATCAGTTAATCTATTGGGAAAATAATAAAACAAATTAAATATTGAACTCATTTAGATCACTAAAACAAATTAAATATTGAATTCATTCAGGTTAATAAACTTACATAAAGCTGTATGAACACGAGAATTGTTAAGAGATAAAAGGTATGAAATGTTAAGGGGGGACTGGTGTGTGATTTTAATAAGCCGGCGGTATACGTTATTGAAAGATGAATGGTTTTTACAGTTAAAGAAAACGTGGTCGAGGGTTTCCTCTTCCACACCGCACTGGCAGTCCGGATCATCTAAAACTCTAATTCTAGACAAGTGAGATGCAATTGAACAGTGACCAATTCTCATTCTCGAAATACATGAAATGAATCGTTTTGAAAGTTTTTTACCGTGAAACCATGGCTTAGCAGGGATATGGTTTTGAATTCCAGCATAGAAAGATCCAGTTCTTATTTTGGAGACTGCCCAATTTTCTTCCCAGGCACAAGTCACGTTGGATTTAAGAATCGGGAAGACATCGGAGATAGGAATTCTAAAATTTTGTGGGATAGTTCCGGAATCTGAACCAGATTTGGCGAGAAAATCGGCCATCTCATTACCCTCGATACCCAAATGGGCAGGGACCCATGCCAATATCGTCTCAAACTCAGATTCACTTAGAGAATTGAGAAGATATTTATTGTCTTCCGGATAACATAGAATATTTGACCTAATTTTAGTTAGAGCACTTAGCAAATCAGTACATAGTAAGGCTCGATGAATGTTTCGAACCGATTGATGTTGAATTCTGGACTATATATCGATGCTCCACATCTTTTATTTTCAAATTTGGAACCATCAGTGTTAAGGATGGAAAATTCAGGGAATTTTGAAGCCACAGTGCTTTTAAAACAATCATCCACATTTTGAAATCTATTTGGGGAGGATAAAATATTCTTCCGAAAGACTGACGTTATTGTGTTCAGCATAAAAGTGATTGCCTTAAATGGAATATTGTATATAGGGAGATTGGGAACTTCTTGAAGATATTGGAGGGAAGATGATAGAGAATTATAGAGATGAAAACTTTTAATTAGGAGATGAAAACATTGTTTTTCTCTCAATCTTTTGTTAGAATTCAAATTAACACTTAACCGATTAAGACTTTGTTTAATAGGATGATGTGATAACGATAAAGCCTTGAAAATATATTTATTAGCAAGGAATTGCCTTCTGAAATATAATGGAGGCCCCCCACATTCCACCTGAAGCGCATTAATTGGAGAAGACTTCATAGCTCCAATAATCATTCTGAGGGCTTTTGATTGAATTCTTTCCATTTTCTTATCTAAATATTTAGGAAGTGGGTCAAAAAGGAATGAGCCATAATCCAAATGGCTCCGAACTAGGGAATTATACATTAATTTAAGAGTGGTAGGATGAGATCCCCACCATACTCTGGAAACTGCTCGCATCATATTAAGTCCCTTTTCACACTTTGTAGAAATTATCTGAATGTGTGGAAGCCAGGAAAGTTTATGGTTCAAAAGAAGACCAAGGAATTTGATTTGAGTAGCGGTTTGTAGAGGCACATTATCAAAAGAGATTGAGAATTGGGGAATTTTTCTTTTGCGCGTGAAAGCCACGACCCTTGTTTTAGATGCCGCCAGATTCATCCCATTTATTGACAACCAGCTTTTAATATATTGTAAAGCCAAATTCATTTCCTTAGCTGCAAGAATAATATCTTTATGTAACAAATACATAAGGATATCATCCGCAAAGTAAAGTCGCTTGTTAGAAAAAGGAATTACTGAGTCTAGGTCGCTTATATAAATATTAAACAACAGAGGACTAATAACAGAACCCTGGGGCAAACCTCTCCATAGTTTGCGCCTTAAGCATTTAGAGGAAGACTCAATAATAATGGACCTATCTGAGAGCAAATTAATAATAAATTGGACCAATTTCGGGGGGATTTGTTTTTTAATTAGCTTTTCTTTCAAAACATTCAGTAAAACATCATCGTAAGCTGATGAAAGGTCAAGGAATGTGGCCAATGTATAAGAATTTAGGGATTGAGAAACTCGGATATCAGTTGTGAACAAACTTAAATTATCCATTGTATATTTCTTTTTCCGAAAACCATACTGATTTGGTGAGATAATATCTTGACTTTCAACAAACCACTCTAATCTGTTTTTGATCAAACGCTCCGCTACTTTCATCAAACATGATGAAAGAGCAATAGGCCGATAAGACGAAATTTCAGATGGATTTTTTCCAGGTTTTAAAATGGGAATGATTTTTTGAGTTTTCCAATCATCCGGAATTAGTCCTGTTTCAAACATATTATTAATAAGAGATAAGAAATATTCAACCGCCATATCAGAAAATGATTTAATGAAACTATTAAATATTCCATCGGGACCTGGAGCAGAGTCAGAAAGGGCTCTTATTACTCGTTTCATCTCATCAATGGAGAAAGGAGCATCTAGCCAGTTATAATGAGATGGATATGGCTTAATAGAAGGCATTTCTTCACATCCGGCCACTGATAGGGGGGCTATTTTATCCACAAATCCTATAAGAATTTCTTCTGATATATGTTTGATTCTCGGCGGAGGATACGATGATCCGAATTTTTTTAAGCTAGACCAAACTGAAGACTGGGAAGTTTCCGGAGACAGGTTCTCACAGAACCTCCGCCATCCAGCGCGTTTTTTATTTTTCAAAATTCGTTTGGTTTCTGCCTGGGCTTTTTTAACTGATAAAAAATTTTCTAGTGATATACACTTACGAAAAGAGGAAATTGCTTTTTTACGAGAGTTGACGGAGCGAGTGCATTCCTCGTCCCACCACGGAGTAGAGTGTTTTATTTTAATGTTCGCATTGTGTTTCGGGATGGATTTTTCTGCTGCATTTATAACCATAGAGGGAAACGTCTCACATTGCATTCTGATGTCTCCCGGGGACGATTTTGTTAAATTAATAAGGTTATCTAGTTTAGAAGAAAAAGTGCTCCAATTCGCATCTTTTGTTCTAAATTTAAGATTATTTTTAACTGGGGGGGGATAAGTGTTAGATTGATGGTGGAATCGGATTATAATTGGGAAATGATCACTAGAGAGGGGATCGTTTAGGATGTCCCAAGAGCATTTAGATGCTAACGAATACGAACAAAGAGATAAATCAACAGCACTTTTCCGTTGATGAGGGGGGGGGGGGGGGGGTGAATCTGGTTGGAGATCCGTCATTTAAAAAACATAGGTTATGGGTATCAATAAAATCTAAAAGATTGCGGCCAGAACGATTTGTTATTTTGCTCTTTTGCTATTTTGACCCCTATCTCGGGAATGGAAAAGAATTTTCAATTTCTTTTTTGAGGTTCTGTGGAAAAAATTCCCTCAGGGCTTATGTCATCTGCTGGGATGCTATGTGGAGGGTCTTTTTAGAGAAAAAAGGATTGAAGTTCTGGGAAGGAACAAGGTATAGTGGGGGATAGGAATCCGGGGGTCAATGTGTCTAGGAGTGATGGACCCATGAATCCATTCCTTCCACGATGATGTTTCGAGAGAGTCCGTGGATATTTAGATTGTCATAATTTTTTTTATGGAAATCGTAGTGACCTGAAAATTCGTGACATCTCTACATTTTTCAGTTGAATTAAGCTAATTTTTGCAATTTGGGAGGCGGTATGGGTACCGCCGCGCCGCCCCGAGAATCATTTATTGGATAACCAACACCTCTGCCGTAGGTCACCCCAAGTGGTTCTCTACGTTTGGTGACTTAGCAAGAAGCCCCGGATCATAGGGTGAGTTTTGTCCGGATCCGGCGGATGAGTCTGCCCGCCAATTGCGTTACAAGCCGGATCGGAAAGGACTCGTTGAGGAAGACCTATTGACCTCTTTAGCAAGACTTTGACCCCCAGATTCCTACCCACCCCTCTTACCTTTTACCTTACTCTCCTTCCTTTCCTTCAAATACCCTCCATACAACCCCGAAGTTGATATAGGCACTGAGGGGAATTATTTTCCTTGGGGCCTCTCCTGTGTAAAGCTATCGTTAAAAAAACAACAAAAAAATTGCCCACATTATTTTTTTCTTTCATGTTAAAATGTGTGTACGTATGCTCCAAAGCGTATTCGAAAAATATACGTATACATACTTAAAGTAAAATTAATTCCGTGTCAAATTGACAAGTAGATTGACAGTACGTTGGAAATCCATTTCTCTCTATGCGTAGCAAATGTCAAATGACATTAATTATCTTTTATTGTTTGAACTTTATTCAAGAAAAGTAGAATGCTCAAAAGTAATTACGTAATGAAAGGTGGTTAAATCAAAACGTGGAAAGTCTTTACATAATTTAATCTAATGTGCTAATACAATTTGGTCTGCCCTTGGTTCAGTAAACTCGGATTTGCTTTGAATTTAATTGTCATTTTTGAAATTGGATCTTATTATGTAAAGAATTTAGACAAGCAGTAAAGTGCGTATATATAACAGAAATTTATATAAATTATCATTTGCAAAATTTGAATTCCTTTTGTGTCAAGAATTCAGATAAAGGATACAGTACCTACTTACCTAAAAATTGATTCCTTGCCCGGAATAATGTTTTAGCCAACAAAACTACCAATGTTGAGTCATTGATGGAATAATGTTGGGCATATTGATACTCATCTCTTAAGGTATGGATTATGATGGTGACCAGACAACTAAGAATGAAACCAGCTCAGGAGCATCTCAGAAAGATCATTAAGAGTGATGATAAAAAAAAAATTAAAAAATGGTTAAATAGGCTAAGTTAGGTTAGGGTTACCGGTTGTTTTAAAATTATTTTTTCATATCTTTTAATGACCTTTCTGAGGTGTTTCCGAGTTGGTTTAATTCTGAGTTGGCGTGGAACCGATTATGATGATGAAAATTTTTTTGGGCCTGTGGCATCTTTTTGAAGTTTGGATTGTGGAATAATGTTATGTAATGCCATTTATCAAAATCACGGCACGTGGTTTAATTTATGGGAATAAATGGATAAAACGAACGTCTTTTGGCTTCAAAACCAAGAAGCTAAAGAATGCAGGAAAGTAAAATTTGTCCAGAAAAAACATTATTAAGCCTGCTTTTTAGCCGTTGAAACAGTTTTGTGGAATAATGTTGTTTGTTGTCATTTAGTTTTTTTTTGCTTTTTAAGCTCTAATACATCAATGACATGTGTACATTTATGTTATAAGAGCATGTTGATTTATGTAAGGTACGAAGAGTAAAAAAAACGTTTTGTGGAATAACGATGGGGGTGAAATCGTTCAAATACAACATTTTTCCAAATACAACATTTGTTATTTTGCTACCCCAAGAAGGGGAATGTGCATTAAAATCTCCAAGGATCATATAAGGGGAACAAATCTGGGTTAAGATTGGTGCCCATTCATTTTCAATAAAAGTCGTGGAGGGTGGAATATATATTGATAATAATGTGATATCAGATAAGACAGCTGCTATTATCTGGATATCGTCGGAGGGAGTATGAATATTAATTTGTTTAAACGGGATAGAATTATGGATTATCAGAGCCGTGCTGCCTTTACCATCCGGTCTGTCGTGTCTGAGACAATAAAAACCTGGAATATTTAAGTGAAAGGAGGGTTTTAACCACGTTTCAGAAATGGCGGCAAACGTCGTGTTCGTCGAGTAATTAAATTAGGTCAGATTTGTTAGCGAAGAGGCTTCTACTGTTCCACTGAAGAATTTTGTGCAGTTTCGAAGTCATTGGGGAGGCAAGATAATAAAGATTTAATGTAATCGGCAGCGTTGGACGGTACAGTATTGTTGTTTGTAAGGATAGAAATTAAGAGGGTAATTAAGGTTTCTATAAAAGAATTATTATTCATTATTTCGCGGAGAGCAGGAGGGGAAGTATTACCATTAATGGCACACCCATTGGGGGTCTGGCCAAAATATTATTCAATTGTTTTTTATCAAGGTAAGGAGTATATTTTGGGTTGGGTTTAACTGGCTAGAGAATGGTTTCTCTGTGAGAAGATGACGTTGAATTTTAAAAGGTGGTTGTTTGGAAAGGAGCTGAGGACGATGTCATCTCTGCGAATGATTTTTTCGCAGGAGAGAATAACTTTGAGGCCTGGAAGTACGAAATGTTGTCGGTAGCCATTTTATGTTCTTCTGTCTTGATAATTCCGGACAGGCTAGACTGACCGCGGTATGTGCACCCAAACAGATAATGCAAATGGGGTCATTGGAAGATTTCGGACATTGATCAAATGGGTGACCTTCTCCGCAAAAGTAACAACGTGGAGGGGAGCGGCATACGGGTTTTGAATGTCCAAACCGGCAGCAATTGAAGCATTGAATAGTTGGGAATTTATAAACTTCGACGAGAAGCGAGGTATAATAAATAAACACACGAGACGGTAGGGATTGTCCTTCAAATGTAATAACAACAGATTGGGAAGGTTTCCAGATCGTGTTTCCATCAGTAGAATCCTTGTAGTTCAGTCGGCGAGCTTTTAATACTTTCGGGGTTCCGTGGGAATTATTCAAAGCATCAACAATTTCAGCCTCTGGGATCTCCGCTGGAATTCCTCGCACATGACCCATTCTCGTAAGGTTAAATGTCGGGATGAACGATTTATATTTATGGTTTGAGAGCAAGTCAATTTTTTTTACAAATCCATTTGCGGAAGCGGCAGTATTAAACTCGATAGATAATTTATATCGTCCTTCCGGTTTAATTGAACCGTTAACAATACCAAGGTTTTTATTTTTTGAGTCAAATAAGAATTTTCCAAAATCTAAAGGATGAATAAGTTTTCCTTGTTCAGTTCTCTGAACCATAACGATAAAAGGACCGGAAGTGGAAGCAGGATAAAGTAAGTCAGTATTTTTTGTATTATCGCTAGTTAAAGTATTTGTCTGGATGTTACTATTGGTGTTAAGGTCGTTAGAGGTCGAGGTTTGTTGAATCGGCGGTATAGGTTTAACTTTCGATGGAATGTGAAGGCTATGCGATGGTCGTCGCTTACGAGATGGGAGTACAATAGAAACATGGCTAGTATTAAAATCCGAATCAGAAAAATCTAATATCGACCCTGGGTCGGGAGGCCTATCTTCGTCTTCCTCCATTATATAAAAAACTTAACCTTTAAAAATTAAACTGAAAAAATAATACGCAGTCTATTTCATTGACTGAACAAACAAAAACGGATTAGCCGTAAGCAGGAATGCAAACAAATAGGTATACGATAAACAAAATTAAATAAAATGTAACAATAATCTCTTATCTGTATGAGGCACAGGAACGGGCGAACGGCACTAAGCAATAGGTAAGGTACACACAACCACTGTTGATCGCAGCTCGAATCGGACCAAATAGGAAAGTTACTCAAGAACTGTGAACATCTTCCTGTGATAGAATTTCAAGCAATAGAATGCAACTTAACGGAACTTATAAAATCCCGTGACGACCTTAGCACAGACCAGCTTTATTTATTGGAAATGTGCCGAGTAGTCACCGAGAAAGGGACAATGTAACGAAAACTTAGCGAAATCTGTCATTCGCGTTGGTAAACAACAGCCAATAACTATTCTCCGACTTTAAATTTCAACCAAGAATTCGACAGAAAATCAGGTGATATTGACTGAATTTTTGCCAAGAGCGTATGTTCCGATGTGGTTTAAAATAAAAACACAACCTTCGTGTATTTACGGAGCGAGACACCTCTACGAAACCATAAAATTGTCTCGTTACCTTCCAGAGCATTTGAAAAAGGCGGTAGATCCCGTAATTTAACGCAACGAGTATTTTGGTCACAGCGAAAATATACTTATTAGTATGCTAAACGACAAACAAAGAAAAATTAGAGAGTTGGCTCATAGATGGATTCTAAATATCCGAGAACGTACGTCAGGGTTCTCTCCAATAAGAGTATTTAAACTACCTACTTTAAATTTCAACGCAGCAGACTATATTGATAAAAACCATCAGAACCACTTCTTACAAAACTGATATCTAGATAGACAATAATTGATGCCATTGCAGACCACGAAATTATCGAATCCAACATTTTGTGTAATTTCCGATTGATGCCCTGTCACACGCAAGCCACGGAAAGATGCATTAAAGTGGTAAAAACATCATGCTCTGCTGTTTGCGGCCCTAAAAGACGTGAAGGGTGGATAAAAAACCAGCTAGAATCTTCTCGTATAATGCCAGAATTCAATTCGAAGAAGGACTATAAAACATAATAACTTTTATGATTTTTAATTTTATTTTTTTACATTGTTTATGATTTTTTTGTGTATCAATGGTACTTTTAATGTTTTTTGTTTAGTAGATTATATTATTAGTAAAAGAAAAGTTTAATTTTTTCTATTTAAAGTACTTTTATTGAGCAAAGATTAAACCCTTCTTTTTCTAGTTTCTCGCTGTTTTTTTTTATTTGAATTGACTTGGGGCAGTACTTGCACTCAAAATATCTTAATGTTGTCGTAATGACTTTTAAAAGTATCCTTATAAAGCATCCATTCCACACCCCGCTTCTTAGAATAACAAATAAACCAAAAAATCGATCCACACTACGAAACATTCAGACAGCATTTTAGTTGCGGACCTGTGATATTATTACTAAAAAAAAAATAGCGTGTCCATCTTGTCACGATTCCAACCCTTATGTTCATTTGAAAAATAAAAAAAGGTTGATTCTTTATCAGTACAAATGTCATTATGGTAGGAACCAACAAAAATGAAGAAAAAAAATCTCGCAAAATGGCGGCTATTCCAATTTTTTTGTTTTTGATTTTTTCAGTTATTTTTTAACTTTCCAGTTTTTAAAATATTAAAAATGTAGCAACCACGCATTGTTGCTACGTCACGCTTTGGATTGCACCCGAAACGTATCGATATTTCCAGAGGCAGCGCTTGTGTTCAAATATATGCAAGCGAAATTACTAGAGCACCCGCCAGCCGTCGAGCATGGATGGTACATGACTGAGCAGTAAGTACCTAGCGCATTGAAACAGAGTCGTGGACCTACCTACCTCTCACACATTCCAGAAAAGGTACTATGGCAAGGTACTGTTTAATGTACAATTTATTTTATGTACTGGCAATTTTTAATGCTGGTCACACCGGAAAGACTAGATGTAGTTCCAAATGCTACCGCAAAATCATTCCGTCCCGAATTGTCCTGGTGTGTACAGCTATCAGATTTAGCCCCGCAACTTTCTGATATTAATATTGTGTCGCGATTATGTTTGACTATTACAATAAAAAGACAATCTATTAAAATCTTCCAATCATTTATTTAACTCCCGAGACACATATGAAAGTGTTGATTTGGTAAGATTAACACTATTCCATATTGGTGACCCTCGACGCTGAACTCCATATTGGTGATCCGATTTTTTAAAAATCAAGCACGTACAGAACCAGCCAGACATTTTGGACGGAATCCTTGGAAAAAAGTAAGTCCCTTTTCATTTTTAGTAATGAAAAATCATCCATCCATCCAAGTAAAATATTTTTAAAAAACAAAAGACATTTGAATTTATCACGACATACGTATTGACCTTTACGTTCGCATCTTTGTAAATCAATGATATACTTGTATTATATCCACTAATGCATTTTAAAATGTTCATGTCATCAAAAAAGAATTAAGTGCGTTTCAAAACATTTTCAGACAGACGTGCGTCGCCATTGATCCAGAAAAACTGCCGACTTCAACTGCTGACCGCGCAGTACACATACAAAATACGCATATCAGACTCCCAGAATCCTGCAAAAAAATCACCAGCTCCACATCGCATTCTCCAGGATCACACCATTGCAGTCAAGACCACATCAAATCAATATCAGATCATCCGAGTCGTAAATTCAAAAAAAAATCTACCTATCTTTTCTGAACATTTTTTTCACTAACTAAATGAAACAAAATTTTACTGTCAAACTGTTTCAAATTTAAAAACATTCCATTTAACATTTTGAACATGATATGCATTTTTAACATAAACAATTGACAAATTAATTAAGAACTATCGCAGCATATTTTATTCAATTTAAAATTTTTAAATGTTTAACATTCTTTTACTACTTGCTTGTCATCGTTATTTTTGTTTGCCTTGAAATCTATAACAATATACTGAAATGAATCCCGACGGCCAACCTAGCGTCTCTGCAGACGAGGTAATAATCCTCTCAATCCTACGCCAATTGCAGGAGAATATAGCTTCATTAAAGGATGAAATACAACAATTTAAAATGGAGCGAAATAATTCATATACACACTCATCTGCCTTCCATGAGAATCGATCATGCAATCCTCGGCGTAGCTGGCAACAAAACCCATCATCACAAGAGCCGCCCGGTGGCAGACATAAATCCAACTCCCGCCGTAGATTCCCTAGAACAGCACCGACGGAAACATGCTATTACCACGCTAGATTTGGCGATAACGCTCGCAAATGCATAAAACCATGCATTTTTTTCTGTAATTCATCGGGACAGGGGAATCTCGCAAAACGGACGTGCGAAATTCCCACAAACTACTGCCGTCTCTTTATATTCGACGTTGAGACTCGCCAGAAGTTTCTTGTTGACAAAGGCGCAGACATCTCAGTTATTCCAAGAACTTTTAAGATAGCGAAGACCTGCATAACATTCGACACATATCCCACCAATCTTTATGGAGCCAATGGTACACCCATTAAAACATTCGGCACGCGTACTGTAGAGCTAAATTTCGGCCTGCGACGAACGATGAAATGGCGATTCATCATAGCCGATGTCTCCAGACCCATTCTCGGTGTGGATTTCCTTTATCATTATAATCTTACGGTCAATCTTAAACAAGCTATTCTCACGGACTCATCAGCTGCACTAAGGATTCGAGGAACTACATACAGAGGACCCTCGTCCGGAATATCTACTGTATCCTCCTCATAAAAATATAGAAATATTATCAGCAAATACCCATGCTTGACGCGACCAGACATGAAGAACCTGGACATAGTGAAACATTCTGTGACACACTGTATAGAGACGAAAGGTCCACCTGTCACAGAACGTGAACGTGTCACAGCCCTTCTTGAAGCAGCTAAGAAAGAGTTTAAATTTCTCATGGAACAAGGGATTTGCCGGCCGTCCAAAAGCAATTGGGCGAGCCCCCTACATATGGTCAAGAAACCAAACAGTGAATGGCGTCCGTGCGGAGACTACAGACGACTTGATGCAAAGACCATTCCAGATAAATACCCAATTCCCCAAATTCAAGACTTCGCACACAAACTTTCAAAAGCGAAAATCTTCACCACAATAGACATAACCAGAGCCTACCACCAGATACCCGTAGAACCCGAAGACATACCGAAAACCACCATCATTACTCCCTTCGGTTTATACAAATTCACTTCCATGCAGTTTGGTTTATGCAATGCAGCTCAAACCTTTCTGCGGTTCATGCACGCTGTGACACGGGACTTGGAATTCTGTTTTGTGTATCTGGACGACATCCTAATAGCATCTGAAAACGAGGATGAACACAGAAGACATTTGGACGCACTTTTCCAACGCCTCGCCGACAACGGTTTGGTAATCAATCTTAGTAAATGTCAATTTGGTCTACCAACCGTCAACTTTCTTGGTCATACAATCACACCTGAAGGTATGTGCCCCATCAAAGAGAAAGTTACAGCTATTACGGAATTTCCTTTGCCAAAAACCGCAAAGGACCTCAGACGCTTTCTGGGAATGCTGAATTATTATCGTAAAGTTCTACCAAACTCAATAAGCACCCAAGCAAAACTTTTTGACCTAATAACAGGTTACTGGACTCCGGAACTAACAGCAGCGTTCGACAAATGCAAACACCATCTTGCAACTGCTACTCTACTAGTGCACTCGGACCCAGAGGCCAAGATCTCCATTATGGTTGATGCCTCGGACATCGCTATAGGAGCATCATTTCAACAAAATAAAGGAAACACATGGAAACCTTTAGGATTTTTCTCCCGGAAGTTCACAGCGGCACAGCGGAAGTATAGTACCTTCGACCGTGAACTCACTGGTGTCTACGAGGCGATTAAATTTTTTCGAAACAACATCGAAGGTCGCGTATTCACAATCTATACAGACCACAAACCAATCACCTTCGCATTCAGCAAAAAGCGAGCTTCCAGCTCTCCACGCCAAGAGAGAAAATTGGATTACATTGCGCAATTTACTACAGACATCAGACACATTTCCGGCATGAGAACACCGTAGCAGACACCCTTTCTCGCATAGAAGAAATATCAAGTCCTTCTGCTATTGACTATGGACAAATGGGACTAGAACAGAGTCACGACGACGAACTTACTAAGTCAATTGAGGACTCTTCCCTTGTTCTACGTCAAATGATAATCCCTGGCACTGACTCATCCGTATGGTGTGACATATCCACCGGACATGTCAGACCCTTCGTACCGAAGACGATGAGGACTCAAGTGATGGAATTCATCCATTCCGTATGCCACCCAGGTATTTTAGAAACCACCAACACAGTGAAAAGAAGATTTGTCTGGCCCAACATGGCAAGAGACATTAAAATTTTTGTAAAGCAATGCATCGCTTGTCAAAAATCCAAAGTCTCCCGACATACAGTTGCATCCACAACAACGTATTTGCTACTAGAGGACCGTTTCCGCAACATCCATATTGATTTGGTCGGACCGCTACCAGTGTGCAGTGAACATCAATACCTACTCACTATAATTGATAGATTTACCCGCTGGCCAGAAGCAGTTCCACTGAAGGATATGACAGCCGAGACTGTCGCTACTGCCCTGATCTCCCACTGGATCGCCCATCATGGTGTTCCAGAAACCATCACGACAGATCAAGGACGTCAGTTTGAATCTCATCTTTTTAAGAAACTGACAGAAAAATTCGGCATTAAACATTCAAGAACCACCGCATATCATCCTCAGGCAAACGGCGTGATAGAAAGGTGGCACCGCACGCTGAAATCATCCTTAATGGCTCACGAAGATCAGAACTGGTTACAAAATCTACCTCTAATCATGCTAGGTTTGAGAACTACAGTTCGGGAAGACCTCAAAAGCTCACCTGCCGAATTGACTTATGGTAGGACGTTAAGGTTACCCAGTGACTTCTTCGCAACAACGCTAAGCGAGGATCCTGACACATATGTCGGCCGCCTGCAACGAAGATTTGAAGACATTCGACCCACTGCTGCCAACTCACATGGTACTGGAAAATTCTTCGTGCACAAGGACCTTCCAACTTCCACCCACGTCTTCCTCCGAAACGACGCTGGACGGAAACCACTTCAAGAACCTTATGATGGTCCATACAAGGTAGAAGAAAGGGACGCAAAAACGTACATTATTAACGTAAAAGGAAAGCCCAAAAGAGTTGACAGGCTGAAACCCGCTTTCCTTCCCGCTGAAATTGAGGTACCTATCTCCACATCTGTCGCAAAACCTCCACCTGTACCTGTAAGAATGACTACAACTAGGTCTGGTCGGACAGTTCATTTCACAGACAGATACCAGTCTGCATAGACATAGAAAATCAATGGCATATATTTTTTAAAAGTATAATTTATTATATTTCATGCAAATATTTACAAACATGTTGTGATGTACATACAAATCTATTCTCGCCGAGAAAATCCATAACCATGTTTTTATATTAGTTATTAAGAAAATATTTTTATACTCCTTGTTTATAGAGACGTGACGCCGCCGCGGCAAAATAATACGGCGTGCCGTATTATTTTTCCACATTTTGCATGTGACGCCTATATACCACCTCTCTACAAACATAGGACGTACGTTATACATATGTACTAGTTATTATTTTTCCGTGTACTTAAAAAAGCGATGACATCTGTAAGAAAACGTCGAAGATATATTTTTTTAATTTTTCCAAAGCGCTGCGTGAATTGAAATCACCCGCTAAATTATGTTTTATTCATTTCTTCTAAACATTTTTGTAAAAATCAAAACGACGTTGAACAAACTTTACATTGTATAACAAACTTTCCACGTCTAAATGTTTCACAAGAAGTTACACTTATTTATAAACGATCCAGTTCATCAGTACGACATTTTCAAATATTCTACGCATATTATAGGAAACACAGTATGGTTTTAGGGAGAACTTAAGTACTAGTGACGCCATAGAAAAAATTACAGATATGATCACTAAAAGTTTAGACAGTGGAGAAAAAACTTTGACAATCTTCATAGACTTACAAGAGGCTTTTGATACAATAGACCACAAAATACTTTTTGCTAAACTTACAAAAATTGGTATGACAAATACAACACTAAACTTGCTAAAAATCTATATGATGGAGCGTACACAGAGCGTTCAAATTAATAAGAGAAAAAGCGAACCTCTCCTAATCAACCATGGCATACCGCAAGGAAGCGTACTAGGACCAATATTGTTTTTGATATACATCAATGATATCTGTAACCTAGAAACAAGAGGAAAAATTATTAGTTTTGCTGATGACACAGTAATTTTATTTAACGAAAAAGATTGGATAAATACTTACAAAGAAGCGGAACACGGGCTTAGTCTCCTGCAAACCTGGCTTAAAAGAAATTCCCTCACGCTTAATGTTAATAAAACAAAATATCTTACATTTTCTATAACAGCCAGAGGGCAGCCGTCGGAGGACTTAAATCTCAAATTACATACATGCCAAGGAATTTATCAACAAAATCTAGGCTTATCATGCCTCTGTCCCACTATAGCACACTCCAAAAGCATTAAATATCTTGGAATTGAAATTAATGATAATCTCCGATGGAACTCACAAATTGACGTAATTACAAAAAAACTAACCAGGTACATATACTTCTTTAGAAACATTCGTAATATCCTCAACATAAACGATATTAAAAAAGTATACTATGCTTTGTGTCAATCACAAAAAGAGTAAGGTATAACTGGATGGGGGTCTGCCTTGAGCACTCACACAGAGCGACACACGAAAAAAAAACATATATGTATACTCCACTGCCCAACATAAATACTTAACCAGGGCAGTAAGCAATAACATCCTGGTTACTCCCAGTTTGAACACATCTTTTGGACAGAGAAATAATAAATTCCATGCTATGAAATTATACAATGCTCTACCAGATCAAATCAAAAATATGAAGGAAATGAATATATTTAAAACAAAAGTAAAAACATGGCTGAGAGATCAAAGTGATAATAAAATTACAAACATCATGAAGACGATATAAAGACAATCCATAACCAAATACAAATATTTTAAAAAACTACAGGCCACCTCAGAACAGGAAATCCTAGTGAGGAGGTCTGTGAAAAAAAAAAGAATCTATACTTATACTTTACATTATACATACATGTACAAACCTTGCTCTTGAAACTAATAATAAATAATAAATAAATAAATAAATAAAACAATAACATTTTGTTTAATTCACAAGATTTTCTGTATTATTTTTGATTTTATTGTGTTTACGAGTAATCTAATTATTGCACCAGAGGATACGTATTTACATATGAATATGTAACTGTATACTATAAATTATATAAATTTCAATACAAAGTGTAATATAAATTTCAATTTTACAAAACTCCATTATGTCAGTACAAAAGTTTTAAATAGTTTTACCAAATGTTTTAATTTTACATAACTCTTAATAATATTTGTTCAAATATGCAACGACCTTATAGTGTTCACATGCTATGCCATACCAGATTGCTAGTTTATATATTTATTTTTTCAGCAATCGACTTAAATTTTCTTTTGTTTTCCCGCACTCTAATTGGCAAGGTACTGTTTAATGTACAATTTATTTTATCTACTGGCAATTTTGAATGCTGGTCACACCGGAAAGACTAGATGTAGTTCCAAATGCTACCGCAAAATCATTCCGTCCCGAACTGTCCTGGTGTGTACAGCTATCAGATTTAGCCCCGCAACTTTCTGATATTAATATTGTGTCGCGATTGTGTTTGACTATTACAATAAAAAGAGAATCTATTAAAACCTTCCAATCATTTATTTAACTCCCGTGACACATATGAAAGTGTTGATTTGGTAAGATTAACACTATTCCATGGTACGAACCATTGTACGCTTGAAATGCACAGTTCCAGCGCTTTCGAGCAACTCGCCGAGTGACGATTTACCACTAATAGTCCACTCGTCTGGCCATATAAAAGGCGCCCAGCAACAACGAAAGTATCAGTATTCGTTCAACTTACCGAGCAGTCGCCTCGTCTATCCGCAATCAACCTTGACCCAGTGTGTTAACTTTAACTTTGGGGATGCTCTACGTGATACTTTAATGGGTTTTCATGACGAAGCAGCAAGAGATCCGGACAATTTGGGGAATTTTTTCAACGCAACCGTAGTATCAGCTGCTGAATCGGCTCTGGGAAGAACAAACCCGAAGACGATTATTAGGTCTCCGTGGTGGTCGAATGAGCTGACTTTGCTAAAAGGCACCTTTAAGAGAGCTTACAGAGCTTTAGGTGTCTCTAGACGGGTTGGATGTACGGAGAAGGAGACTTCCACCCTCAAGAGACAACTTAGTAGCTCTCGTAAAGCTTTCAAATCGGCTGTACTTTTGGCTAAACGAGCTGCTTGGCATAATTGGGTTAAAGATATTGGTAACTCTAACCCATGGGATATTTGTAGCGCCATTGAAAAAACGGGTAAAGGTTCTGATCGGTTTTTATCTAGTGTTATCGACAATGATAACGGGAACGTTGAGAGTATTAACGTGATGACTACTCTCAATACATTTCTGGGAAAGTTAGTTCCCTTAGATTCAGTCATTGGGGAAAGCGACCACCACCAACAGATTAGAAATCAATCACGGATTCCTCCAATCCTCTCCCAGGAGGAAAAAATTTCTAAAATTACTAGAGCTGAAATAGAAATTATAATTAAGGGTTTGAGTCTTAGGAAGGCACCAGGGCATGATAAATTGAATTGTATAATTGTGAGGTATGTATGGATCCATGCCAAGGAAAAACTCTTTCAGGCTATGGAAACGTGAATGAGAAGAGGAGTTTTCCCTTCTGTATGGAAGAAAGGCGTGCTCAGGATCATACCTAAAGGGAACGACAAAGAAAGAACTGATGTTAAAGCTTATCGACCAATAACACATCTTCCTGTATTGGGGAAAATATTGGAAAAAAATATTCAAAATCGTCTACGAGAAACATTAACACCATCATATGTACATCAATATGGATTCGTCCCAGGTAAGTCTACGGAGCACGCCCTTATGACTGCGCTTGACTGGGTGAAGGTCTGCACAAAGAGGTACGTAATCGGTATCTTCTTAGATATAACTGGTGCCTTCGATAATGCATGGTGGGAGATGATTTTAACTAAATTAAAGAATCGTAATTGTCCAAGAAAACTTTTTCAAATATCTTGCAAATATTTTAAAGATAGAAAAATTATAATTTTTTTTTGGTGATTGCATCATTGAAAGAGATGTAGACATGGGTTGTCCCCAAGGTTCTCCCCTTGCACCGGATTTCTGGAATATTTTATTCGATGACTCCTCCAGGTTACCCTTACCTGAAGGCACAATTGCGATTGATTACGCAGACGACAAATTGTATTTGGTCTCTGGGGACAGTAGAAAAGAAGTTGAAAATAAAGCTGAAGAAGGTTTGTATATGATTCTTAACTGGGGAAAGGAAAACAGACTGACTTTTGCTCCCCATAAGACCGTGGGTCTCCTTATGAAAGGCTCCCTCAGTAGAGGTAGAAACCCTTTCATAAAAATGGGAGATACTGCAATCCATTTTGTAGAGAGTACTAAATATTTAGGCGTTACATTAGACAGATCATCCTCGTTCTTGACTCACGTTAAAAGCGTTTCTAGTAAGGCCCAGGCTCTCTTCTTAAAACTGAGAAGAATCTCAACTGCTGAATGGGGTTTACGTTTCCCTGCGCTCCGTCTATTATACAGATGCGTATATGTGGCACAAGTTTCATATGGTGCCTGTGTATGGGAACATCGACTGGGTAATTTACTTATTCATTCAGTGCTTAAGAGGGGCCAGCGAATCCCCTTACTGGCGCTTTCAGGAGCCTACAGAACAGTATCATCGGATGCTTTGCCAATTTTGGCCGGCATTTTGCCAATTGATTTAGAAATTAGGGAAGTTTTGACAAAGAAGTGTCTGAAAAGAGGAAGACCTGAAAACCACCTTGGTATTGAATTAATACCTGGTGGAGCAGTGCCTCTCCCTGAACTTCTAAAGATGATGAGAAAAAAAACGCTGAGTGAATGGCAGATGAGATGGGATTGATCGAATATGGGAAGATGGACCTTCTCCTTCTTTTCATCAGTTAAAATCAGAATGGAAGGGGCATATCTTTTAATGGACCACCATATCACCCAATTGCTTTCTGGGCATGGGGAGTTTAGAGGTAGACTTCACAGACTGGCTCTATCATCCCATCCCAATTGCGCTTGTGGTGATACCGACCAAACAGCTGAACACATTTTGTGGCACTGTGAGATTTTGACGGATGCGAATGCAGATCTCGTCTCGAATAAGGTGAATTTTGAGTGCCTGAGGAAATTCACGAAAATCTGGGTTGAGAGATGGCCTGTTCTTAGAGTCGCTGAGTAGCTGTAAAATAACTTAGGTACCAGGTGTATTTTGCTTCTGAATTCACGGACAGTCTTCATTATTCCTTTACATTTAGCGCTTGGATTTATTTTTTATGATTTTTTGTGTTTTGTGTTTCTGTAATATGTTATTTCTTTTATTTTATTATATATATAAGACAATTTGTTTATTGATTGTACTTCTTTATTGGTATTATTTATGACAAAACAAATCATGTGTTGCTCTGTTAACAAAGAAACTACATTTGAAGTTTATTTGTCGATCTTAAAAAACATTATAACACTTTAACACTTATTTTTCTGATATCTTGATTAATTGAATCTCTGCTACATAGCTCGTCAAAAACAATAATCATGTGTTTGTATGTCACCATGACAACACACCAATGAATCACATTTGAAAAGTAATTCATTATTTGAATACGAAGGAATCCCTATGCATACCTAGGTAGGTATTCCTTTACATATATTATAAGTTATATGTTATATTTTACATTTGCGTTATGTTATTTTGTTCATTATATTTTCAAAAATGTATATAATTGCTTTGCGATTTGCTTTGTTTATATTTACTCTACTACCTGTTAATTTATGCCATATTCCTTATTTTGATTTGTTTGTCTTTAACTATTTCAATGTTTTTTGGATGAACTGAACTCCAAATTTTTATTTTTTTTCCCTATCCCCGTATGGGGGTGTGCTGGACCTCGTCCCTGCTTCATTTTATGTTACATTATTAATTTTGGAGATCCTTCTTAAATCTATCTGCGCCTCCACCAATGACATGTGCAGGCTTGAGGTTTGATCACACGACCTTGACTGTCCTTTGTCCTGCCTCTGACTACCCAACGCTGAATTTTCTTTTAATCTTCGGGTAATAATAATAATAATAATAAGCCTTTTTATTCTGGACTTCTGTTAGGTATGTATTAGACATGATCTTATTTGTTATAGTATATCCCGAAGCTCAGTTTGCCTCTTGGCATAGGCCTCCTCTAACATTTTCCATTGGGACCTGTCACGCGCTACTCTTGTCCATTGATGTCCAGCAGTGAGTTTTAAGTGATCTTCCCATCTCATGTGTTGACGTCCTCTACTTCTCTTGCCATCTCTGGGATACCAGTCAGTGACATTTTTGCACCATTTCTCTTGTGGATCGCGTATCAGGTGTCCTGTCCATCTCCAATTTTGTTGGTCTATTCGGGAAACTACATCGGCAACTTTAGTTTTCTCCCTTATTGTGCTACCTCTCACTCTGTCCTGTTTACTTGTTCCTGTCAAACTTCTCTCTATGGCTCTCTGGCAGCGTTCCAAATTTTCTCTGTGGCGTTTGGTGAGTGAGTCTTCGGGTATTTTACCCCAAATATTCAGTTAACATTCTCTGAAGCTAAGTGTAGTTTATGGTCAGACCGAAAGCCATTCAAATTTTTTGTTGGTACTTGCCAATTGATTTGAGATTTATTGTATTTCTTATGTTCTCTTTTTTATGCAGGTGCTTGCAGATTTTTTACAGATGCAATTCCGCGTCATGGAGTCTCATGAATGAGTTTTTCTTTTGCCCTGTTTAATTTATCTTTGTCTTACTAACCTATTTTTTTGCATTTTGTTTTTCCTGTTAAGCACTTGCATACTGCTTACTAACAACGTATGCATGGACACTTATAATGGTCCGCCACTCCTGGCTTTGACACCAATTGTGATGAACCCTACCTAATTGATTTACTTTTCTAAGCTTCTACCTCGTAGTTCAAATCTCGTAGCTACGTTCATAATTCTATCCTTATGTCCTACTGATCACACCCCTAGGTATGATGGCCTGACTTAACCCCCCCCCCTTTTTCGATTTGTTTCTACCTCAGGCTCGTGATTTTCTAACCCCTATACTTTATAATCTAGCTGAAACCTACCCTATTTTCTCAAATCCCTGCGATTTTCTTGCAGTAAACAAGATTTAAGATTTTTTGTTCACATTATTTCTATATTCTTCGTTGTGTATCTTTTTGTTTTAGAATTTACATCTGTTTGCATACTTAATATGCACACATATGTAGAGAAGATAATGTATTACGTGTGGTAACCCCTAGATTCTTTTAGAGAAGGTGTGAGAATTTTCCGAACTATTTAGTTATTATTATTTTAGTATATTAAACCGAGTTTGATAAACTAGCCTCACCCTTAAACCTCGTGTCTACTTGATTTCCGTAGGAATTTTGTTTGTTTATTTAATTCTTCCTATCACCGCTGATGCGTCGATAACATAAACCAACAGTTAATAAATTAAACATTTCAAGAAAGAAAACCTTACCTTTGTAGGATGGTCGTATTTGAAGGTCCAGTTTTATCACTCGAAGTCCTTGTCTGCAACTTCCCCTAACATAGTGTTTTGTATTCATGGTTAGTATTCATGGTTAGTACTCGCAAAATTGTAGAAAATGTAGGAATGGATGGACATGGATGGATATGGGGATTATATGTTTGCTGAAAAGTCGGCTCCTCCGCTATCCAAGTGAAAACCGATGAACAACAATTACAAACCGGATTCTCCCCAGTACGTTTGCTAGGCTTATCCTTAGATCCGAGTTTTACCCTCTTCAGCGGGCGTCTCATGCTATGAAAGGGACCCTTCACGCCAGCAGGGGGAATACCTAGTCTTCATGCCGTTTTTCTGTCTTACTCCGACTTCCGTCTCCTCCGGATTGAATTTAACTCTACTGAGTCTAGAAGGGGTATTTCATGTCTTCCCTTATCATGCCTCTATCCGTTGAATGTGGCACGCAGCTGTTTTAGGCGAATCCATACTCCCACGTGACTAGCCATTAGCAATACGCTCCCCCACCTCTGACTAGCTGACATAAAACGCACCTCGTGAGCCTTATGTTTGCTTTCAGGTTCGACAAGGACTTACGGTATGCAAATAACCTGCAGCTTTAATGCCGCGTCAGCGTACTGTCCGCACACATCCTTCCTCTTCCCCGTATGCCCACCTCGACAATACCGCCACAAGATCAAAGCTCTCCGACCAGAAAGGTTGACACTTACATTTCCGGATAGCTCATACTCACATACAGAAGCCTTGAAGTCTAGATACGTGTGCAAATTCAGGATTTAGGACTGTATGAGTATTTGAACACCAGTGTTTTTTAAATGAGGTCACTAGTTCCTCGTGTGTTAGGTATTTAGGATTGCGAGTGATTATGGATTCTTGGATACCTACTTCCTATAAGAGAAATTTAAAAAAAGAGATAAATCATGTTGTCATTGAATCGATGACCCCCTGAATAATTATGATGAGCTCTCTTTGAGTTTGAAGCTAGTCGCGGTACTTTACTTTGCGAAATTTTGTACGCTGAATCAATGCTACCTATTGGCGATCTCTCTAGTATAATCAAGTTGTTTAGAATTGGGTGAATTAACGCCGATATTGTTTTCACGTATTGGGCGAAGTTTCCGTCGTAAGCTATAATTGATAAACCTGCCCCTTGACATTCATGCTTTATTTTGTTTATTCGTCGATGGAATCTAGGTGACTGTGTCAATGGATCGAATTTTTAGATACACAATCGAAGGTCATCTAAACATACCCTAATCATGCTGGTGAAAGGAAGCTAATAGGTATTTGTTTTACAAGTACGCTAGGATGCCAAAATTGATTTAGTGATGCGTTTCTATCTAATTATGTGTTAAGTATTTGTTTTATTTAATGTATGTGTTGTTGTTAATTATTTCTCCCTCATCTTATTATTGTCTTTATTTTGTAATTTTAAAATATGGAATGTATTGCATTGCACTTTCCCTGCATACATACTGGAATAAATCATTATTATTATTGTTATTATTATTATTCAAATATGCCAATGTAATTACCTAAAATTGATTGAGAGGTACATTTCTATTAAGTCGTGTAGTACCTAATTACATTGCGCCAATAGTTAATTAACTCCGATGAACGAATGAACGATAAGGGATAGATACATCATTTTTTATGGTTTATTTGTTTACACTTCACATAGACGACCTTCGGTATACTGACCTACTTTGGAGATTGTTTATTTCTACGGTCATTGTCCTTTTGAAACACGATTCATTGTTTAAATAATTCTATTATATTTTATTTGTCCTAGTTTTTACCCAAACATTGGTCGTTTAAGTAGGTACATTGCTAACCTAAGAGGTATCTGGATGACCTGGTTTCAACTAAGGTATAATTTGCTTGACCTAGTTTTGAGAAATATAGGAATTTCGGTTACGAATCAAACTGATATCTCATGTCGCCGTATCCTTATCCGTATCCTTAAATAAACAATAGACCTACCTAACTAAAACAAGTACTTGTATGACCTAATTTTTAAATAGGTATTTCCTGTTTGACCTGATTTTAAGACGCACGGTTACTTCCGCATACGAAATATAGAATAAAGAGCTTCCTAAACAGTCATTCATTACGCTCTACGCGCCTCGATTCGTTTTATATGAGTTATAATAAATTAGCGTATTTACCTAACTGAAGAAAATACCTTCATATGTGTCCTGATTCTAAAGCAGGTATTTCCTATTTGAGCTACTTTTGAGCAAGTGAGAATTGTTATCAGTGTGTTAGTGACAAAACTTTAAAGCTCCGATTGATTTATTGGTGATGCCGCCCGTCCCTTCCTTATCTGTCTCTGAAAATAATTAATAATTGGTTAAATCTTACCAGCCTCGATCGATTACAATTTTTCAAGTCGGGAATTTTATGACAACGACATTGTGATCAAGGCTTCCTTTTTTTGTTTCCTAGCTAACGGATTCCTATCGGTCTTCTTGAGAAATGACTCTGATGATGAAAAAAACTCTTCAAATATCTGTCTATTTAAGATTCACTTCGGTATTTCACTTGGTTTCTCAACCTCGTATTAACTATTGTTTTTATTTCATTCGATTCGAAAAATGATTTATCAAATTGCAATTCAGATGTTTTAATTTTAAAATCCGGAATTTGGTAAATTATTATTTATTCTGAATATTTTAATATCACTTTAAATTAATAACCGTAGATACGCACGTTTTCAAGTGTTCGAATTATTATCACTGTTGTTTATTGTAATTGGTTATTTAAATCACAATGAAATTTTAAGGCATCTTATTGTCGTAAAACCATGACTCGAGCAATTTGTTTTGTTATTAATTTCACCGATGTTAAGTAATTTAAAGTAAAATTATAGTTTAATTATTATATCACCTTTAGTTAGTTTTAAAAATAATCGCGTGATGTGTTTTCTTTTATCCCGTAAACTGTATTTTTTTTATTAAATATTAGAAAGTCAATAACTATATGTTGTAAAAGAAACCCGAATATTATTAAATTCTTATTTACTGACTTTAAACACTTTCATTATAAAACAAAACACCCGAACTTTCACGAAGTATTATTTTTAAGCACTCTTTTTAAGCGGATTTTTTTTACTCCTCAATTTAAAAGGGAGATTATATACCGATTTTACTCCTTTGCAAACACTTGTAGAAATTTCAACTTTTAATAAAGAGTTTTACGTTTGTTCCTGGACTCCGGTCTGTATCCCAACTGCCCACGGTCTCTCAACGAACTCCCCCAACGAACTCCCCGTTCTTTATCAAACCATGGTGTTTTAAAGACTTCTTAGAGCTCTCCTTTCGTAGGAAAATGACTTCTGATCACCCAGACCTTCATAGAAAAAAAACCAAATTCGGTTCCTCCGTATACGACCTTTTGTCAAATCTCTGATAATCTCCTATCTCATGTTTTAGACCGAAACCAGCCTAACATCTCTCTCACGTAGGAAATCACATAAATTTTCTCATTAACATGTATTTATTTAAAATTTTTATGTACTTTGGTAATAAGTCATTGTTAATGTGTTTGTAATAAAGTTTTATGGGAATTCTATAACCTAAACATTACGTTAGAGCAATGTTAATTTTTATTGCCCTTTTTAATCGCTAATGGGCCTTGTATAAATAAAAGGCATGTTCGGATCTTCATTGTTTTTGAAAACAAAATACATGTGTGGTCGACAACCATTTTCTGCGTCCACTTTGTCAGTAACCAAGCTCAATTATGTGATCCTTTCAACGGCACAAATGACATAAAACGACCATTTCTGTTGAATAAAATCATCCGTAATTTGTCCGGTATTGTTACTTGACCCCAGACACTTAACAATACTAATTGTATTTCCTTTGAGATTGCAACTAGCACACCGAGCCACATTCTCGCATGCTCTATGCCCCCAACGAAACCACCATCTTTTTATTAAACTTTCTTCTAAAAATCGTCTTTCTAATATCTCCGCTTCATTTAGAATTGATAACAATAATTTTCCACTGTTTTATGTATATTTTTCATTTTTCCTTTCGTCAGACTACGTTAAGCATCCTTTCCTGCGATTTGCTTCAATTGTAGAGTGACCAAAATGTACTGCGGTCTTAGATATAATTTTCTCAATCTCCTGTTTTTTGTGAATGGTGTTGTCAGAACAGAGTAATCCTTATATCGGTACCTATTCAAGTAGTTCCAATTAGTTTTCTCTTGAGATATTTGGTTCTAATTACTTCGTTTCACCGTTCCATCACCATATTAATAGGGTTTTCCCCCTTTCCCAGGCTATTATCTTCAGTTTTGAAATTTTCCGAGATTCCACCCGTTTTTTGCGATCATTCCAGGTCGGTTTTAATTAAATCGTTCCCCTGGGACCATTCATGTTACGTTTTCCGTGCCCTTATCGGTGATATTTATTTTCAACATTCCCGTCTAAGATTTTTTTGTTTCCATTTGAAACTTTTGGCGCCCAAAACCTCCAGTTCTCGATCTCGCCTTATGTAAACACGATCCGGGGCCAATAATCCTCCAACCCTTTGTCTAAAGGTTTGTTTATTATACAGTTCGTTCACCCTACGTTCCTGTGAGAATTTATTCAAGGCCACTCAATCTGATCAAAGTCCACTAACCCTATACACGCCTCTATTTTTTCTGATAGGTTCAGATTATTATTAATTGCTTTACACAATCCCTTATTGGTAAAATTTAAACTTTCTTTGTTCTCGAGACAATTATGATATGGGGCTTCCCTCGCTTCAGTCTTTATACAGATCTCTGTAATAATTCCCAACTGCTCGGACAGATGTCGCCGAATGTACCGAATTTTCTACATAGTATTAAGGAGAAAAAAAATTCCTTGTGGGCTTCTCGTAGGTTGAAGGTTAGCATTCATCACACACTGGAGGTCTAGATTCGTTCAAAATAAATAAATGTAGCTTCGTTTAATCAAAAAAATTAGAATCTTGCGAGAGCCTTGAAGGAGTAACCATCAGTTACTTATACCAGGGCGGGTAAGAGGTGGATTACCTCCACTGACCCAGTGTGTACTATTTAATATCGTAAAACTGTTACGCTGACGTGTTTGTGTGCTTACGAATTATAATTATTGTGGGAATTCATTAAAGGTTTATTTTATCACGCAATCTCGTTTTTCTAGATTCAACCACCAGCCTACACTCGAGTACCTACATTGGTGAACCCGACAGTGAGCACGACGTATATTGGTGACCTTCAAAGTGCACGGACAAGTCTACAGTTAGCACAATGCGTGTAAATACGTCTACCGCGAGCACGTCGCGCACGAAATAAACTCTTCGGTGATAAATTTCGCACAGCAACCATCGTGTCTCTTACGAGCGGAACACCTGACGACAACCAGCAACCAATAACCAGCAACCAGCAACCAATGACCAGCAACCAGTAACCCAACATCAAGTTTCCACCACCTGAGGTCAACCGAGTGGCAGTACGCATTCCGCCTTTTTGCCCTACTGACCCAGAATTAGAGAGTGGAGCGCAGCTTCGAGGCAGCAGGAGTGACCGTGGATACCAAAAATTTTTGTTTCATTCTCGGAGCCTTGGAACCCGCCCACGCCCAAGAAGTTCGAGACATCATTGTGAAGCCACCAGAGGTCGGTGCATATGCTCTATTAAAATATGAACTAACCAGACGCCTCAGCTCCACGCAGGAGCAGAAGACAAGGAGACTCCTGGAACATGAAGAAATCGGAGACCGCAAACCCTCCCAATTTTTGAGACACCTGCGCACCCTCGCCGGCAGCGCTGTGCCCGATGAGGTTTTGAGAACCCTATGGATGGGCCGTCTTCCTAGAAGCATGCAAGTGGTTCTGGCTATGCAGCAGGATACTCCGCTTGACAAGGTGGCCAGCTTGGCAGACGCCATAGCAGACTACGCTGGTAGACCGGCAGTTAACACAGTGGCTATTCCATCGTCCGAAGACTCATTAGTTACACAGATGGAGCGGTTGATGCAGCCTCTCCAATAAGAGCTCGCTACTTTGAGGCACAAAGTTTCGACACTACGCTCTGGCCAGCATAGGAGGAGCGCTACCCCACATCGTTGGAGCAATCGTTCCCGCAGTCGGTCCAGAGGTCGTCAGCCCGAGGGCACATGCTGGTACCACTGGAAGCATGGGACGAAGGCAAGCAAGTGCACCAAACCCTACAACTTCCAACAGGAAAACGCTCGGGGCTCAAACTGATGGCGACCAGCGCCAGCCCCAACCAAGTCAGTCGCCTTTTTGTTACCGACAGGGTAACCGGTACCCAATTCCTTATAGACACCGGCGCAAATCTCTGCGTTTACCCACGACGCCTTGTCCAGGGACGTCCCACTAAAGCGACATACGAACTGGCAGCAGCAAATGGCAGCACAATTGCTACCTATGGCAGCCTAACGCTCAACCTGGATCTGGGATTGCGACGCGACTTTACTTGGAGCTTCGTCATTGCAGACGTCTCCAAGCCCATCATCGGGGCAGACTTTCCCGCCGAATACGAGCTACTGGTGGATGTCCAAAATAAACGGCTGCTGGACCAGGTGACGAGTTTAACCATCACGGGAAAACGAAGCGACAACAAGATCGCTTCCATTAAGATGGTCACAGGAACGTCCCTGTATCACAAGCTACTTCAACAGTTTCCTGATATCACTCGCCCTAACGGCGCCAGGAAGGAAGTTCGTCACGCAACACTGCACCATATTAACACTACGCTAGGACCTCCAACAGTCGAACGCTCATGACGCCTTGCTCCTGAAAAATTAAAACGCGCCAAGAAGGAGTTTGAAGCCATGGTCGGTCTCAGAATCGCTCGACCTTCCGAGAGCTCTTGGGCATCTCCCTTGCACATGGTACCCAAGAAGGACGACCAGTGGATACCATGTAGCGATTATAGAAGACTAAACGCCAGAACTTTGCTGATGACATGAAAATTTATAAAATCATTAAAAATATATACGACTGCTTGTCCCTTCAATCCAATTTTGTAAAATTCGCAGAATGGTGTACCATTAACAAACTTACATTAACAAACTTACACTTAACATTAAAAACTGTCAAATCATGAGTTTCTTTAGAATAAAAAACCCCATCAAATACAGTTATTCACTTAACAATCACAGTTTAATGTCAGTACCTGTAATAAGGGACCTCGGAATAACCTTCGACACTAAACTACTATTTATCAACCACATTGATATCATTACTAATAAAGCTATGAAAATGCTGGGTTTCATTCTAAGACTATGTAAAGATTTCAAAAACATTCATACATTTAAATTACTATATACAACTCTGGTTAGGAGTCATTTGGAATATAATTCCACCATATGGAACCCTCTCTACAAAAGCCACGCAAACTCCATTGAAAAAATCCAACGCAAATTTCTCCGATCAATTAATTTCAAATTAGGAATTCCCGCGGATGACATAAACTATGATTCTCTATTACAAAAAATGCGACTCTTATCGTTAAAAGATAGAAGAATACTCAATGATCTTATTTTTTTTATTTAAAATAAACAATAACTGGTTTGACTCCCCTGAATTGGTATCGTTAATAAATTATCATGTACCTAGTAGAACAACTCGACTCAAAACACCTTATTATTGCAACAACACTCTCAGTAATGCAGAACAAAATTCAATAATACATCGTTTACACACTTTAGGTAATGAATTTGCTCATATCGATCATGCCGAAAGTCTGTCATCATACAAAAGATGCATTAGACAAAATTTATCTGCTAGTACTACATAATAAATAATAAGTATAATCATGTAACCATAATATTATGTCCTACCAGTATGCACTCAAATACCTATGGCTTAGAAACATATCATATGGTACCTATTTTTCATATCGCTTTGTATACTCCGTAATACCTTCCTTTTATTTATTATATATATTTTTTTTAAATTTTGGATATCTTCAATATTTGGCTCCTAAGAGCATTTCTTACTGTTTACTTGTCATACTTTTTTATATATTTATAACTTTTGTACTTTATATTATTTACAAAGGTAACTTATAGTTTATATTATTTCCTGCCTTTCAACTTTTTATCTTAACTTTTTACTTTTACATTATACTTTATATTTTATAGTTTACACTTTTACTTTATACTTTCATTTTATACATCATAATTCTATTTACTACTCATTACCTTAACTCCTTTCTTTTACCCTTTGTTTTTATATTTAACTTTACATTTATATGTCACTTTCTTATGTTATTGTATTATAATATATATAAATATAATTATGTCAATGGCACATGTTGTGCCGTATGTTTTGAAATAAATAAACTATTCCGAACAGATACCGCGTACGCCACATCCAAGATTTCGCACAGGCACTGAGCGGCACCAAGATTTTCTCAATGATTGATCTGGTGCGGGCATATAATCAAATCCCTGTGGCTCCTGAGGACATTCCGAAGACAGCAATCACTACGCCATTCGGACTCTTCGAATTTCCGGTGATGTCTTTCGGCCTCCGCAACGCAGCCCAGACCTTCCAACGCTTCATAGACGAGGTTACCAGAGGCTTAGATTTCTGTTACGCCTACATAGACGACATCCTTATTGCCTCAACGTCAGAGGAAGAGCACCTAGCCCACCTCAAGATATTATTCCAGCGCCTGCAGGAATATGGTGTTGTCATCAACGCCGCCAAATGCCATTTCGGCCTGACTAAGGTCAAATTCCTAGGATACCTGGTGTCTGACGCTGGCACTTCACCTCTCCCAGATAAAGTGGAAGCCATCAACAACTACAGCCAACCAGCTTCCATCAAGGATCTCCGCCGTTTCCTGGGAGCTATAAATTTTTACAGGAGATTCATCCCCAACGCCGCGAGGACACAAGCTCCACTCAATGATCTCCTAAAAGGGAACCAAAAAGGCAAACAACTCGTGTCTTGGACTGCCGAAACAGTAAAAGCCTTCAGCAAGTGCAAGAAAGCTCTGGCCCAGGCAACCCTGCTCGTTTACCCGAAGTGCGACGCCCCACTCTCTATCGTCAGCGACGCGTCCGATACTACAGCTGGTGCCGCACTCCATCAATTCGTCGCAGGTCACTGGGAGCCTCTAGCATTCTTCTCGAAGAAGTTTTCTGAAAAGAAATATGGCGCATACGACAGAGAACTACTAGCCATCTATCTCGCTATGAAATACTTCCGCCACATGGTGGAAGGCAGGTCGTTCACCATATTTACCTACCATAAGCCTATCACGTTCGCCTTTCAACAAAAAGCAGACAAATGCTCACCAAGGCAATTCCGCCATCTGGACTATATTAGCCAGTTCACAACTGACATCCGACACGTCTCCGGAAAAGACAACATCGTCGCGGATGCTCTCTCCAGGGTCGTGACGATAGATACTCCTCTGGACTACGCAGCGCTAAGAAGATCAATATTCCGGGTACTGACGCGCATCTCTACTGTGACGTCTCAACTACCATAGCCAGACCCTTCGTCACGAAGAAGTTCAGACCTGCGGCATTCAATTCAGCTGGCTCACCCTGGAATCAAGGCCACGGTTAAGCTTATAACTCAACGTTATGTCTGGCTGCCATCAAAGCCGATACTATTAAGCTCGCACGCAATTGCCTTCAATGCCAACGAAGCAAGGTTACACGGCATGTGTCAGCACCCCTGGGAGCCTTTCCCAGACCCTCCGCTAGATTCGAGCATGTCCACATCGACATAATCATCATGCCTTCTTCAGAAGGATGCCGATACTGCCTCACGTGCGTAGACAGATTCACGAGATGGCCAGAGGCATTCCCGATCCCAGACCAAGAGGCTGAAACAGTGGCACGTGCTTTCTACAAGGGTTGGATTACAAGATTCGGCACTCCACTCCACATTACTACGGACCAAGGGAGACAATTTGAGTCGAGGCTGTTCAGGTAGTTGAATTTCCTGGCAGGAACAACACAAATCCATACAACTGCATACCACCCCGCAGCAAATGGCATGGTGGAACGATTTCATCGTCAACTGAAGGCAGCGATCAAGTGCCATCAGAATAACTATTGGACGGAAACACTTCCCACCGTACTCATGGGAATTAGAGCAGCTTGGAGAGATGATCTCGCTACAACCTCAGGCGAGCTAGTATACGGCGAGCCGCTCCGCTTACCCGGCGAATTCCTACTCCTTTCCTATTCCTTTCAACGAGCTGAGACCAGTTGAAGGTACTCGCCATGGTGATGGACATCATTTTGTCTTCCAAAATCTTCCCATAGCTTCTCACGTCTTTCTGAGGGACGACACAGTCAAGAACCCGCTTCAACAACCCTACAGCGGCCCTCATAAAGTCGTTCGTTGGCACGAACGCGCATATACCATACTGGTAAAAGGGAAGGAAATCACCGTGAGCATCGACCGCCTCAAACCAGCATACATTGCTCAAGATCTTGAGAGATTCGCATCACACTCGCAAACCGCATCAGAGCCACTAGCCGCCACATCACAACCAACCCTTCCGTTGTTCGATGGCAGTCATGATTGGACACACACAACCACTCGTTCTGGAAGGCGGGTTCGATTTCCCGATCACCTCGGTATCTGACCATTCCTCCTTGCACCGCAGCCATGTCTGCGTTGTCTGGGGAGGGAGTCCTATAGCAATCACGCATTGCACCCGAAATGTATCGATATTTCCAGAGGCATTGCCTCTGTTCAAATATATGCAAGCGAAATTACTAGAGCGCCCGCCAGCCGTCGAGCATGGACGGTACACGACTAAGCAGTAAGTACCTAGCGCATTGAAACAGAGTCGTGGACCTACCTACCTCTCACACATTCCAGAAAAGGTACGAACCATTGTACGCTTGAAATGCACAGGTCCAGCGCTTTCGAGCAACTCGCCGAGTGACGATTTACCACTAATACTCCACTCATCTGGCCATATAAAAGGCGCCCAGCAACAACGAAAGTATCAGTATTCGTTCAACTTACCGAGCAGTCGCCTCGTCTATCCGCAATCAACCTCGACCCAGTGTGTACTATTTAATATCGTAAAACTGTTACGCTGACGTGTTTGTGAGCTTACGAATTATAATTATTGTGGGAACTCATTAAAGGTTTATTTTATCACGCAATCTCGTTTTTCTACATTCAACCACCAGCCTTCACTCGAGTACCTACAAAAATTTCGATCTTTTGTTGGTTACTTCCATAACGGAATACATAAAAAAAATTCATGTCAAATTTCTGGAAAATACGTTTATTAGAACTTGAGATTTTGTGACATACGTTAAGAAAAAAGTAGTTTTGAGAAAAAGGCGTTAAAAGTTGTGTTCAATTTACGAACGACACTAAAATGACTACAACTTTTAAAATAATTCTAATTTCAAAAAATCATTTTAAGGAGATATTTTTGAATATCTTTGTAAACTTTTGAAATATGAAGAATTTTTTTTTCTAGATTATAATACCCCAAGTATCTATTTATTGAATTCTCTGCAGATGCTCCCGGTGTGGTTATACTTATTCTTTTTAAATTTGTGGTTATATTATTCTTTTTTAATTTAATAAGGCGTTTCTGTTTTATAATTTTACGAACGATAGTTTGATAAATTCTGAAAGTATCTCAAGAGTAGGGAAGTCGTGTGCTTTTCTAAGGATGATTTTCATCATAATTATTGTTTGTTTTTTAATTATCCATTACCTCCCTTTTTCTCACTTCATTCTTCTTCCCATTACCTGTAGCCTCACAACGTATACATCACGATGTTATAGTCTCACTCGCTTCAGATGGGAGCAATTGGGACACTTTTGCTGTATCCACATAAAAAACTCAAATTAAAAAAAATATTAAAATTTTTTTCTTAATATTTTTTTAATTTAAAAATTTTTGTGTTAGCTAAATTATTTCTGCATAATATTCTGTTTATGATTATTGTGTACTTATCAGCATTAACTAGGTATATAAAGTGTGAAAAAACAATTTATCACCACAATCTACTGAAACTCGCCAGCATAATAAGAAGTCTACAGAACAGAAGGCTGAAGCAGCAAAATGTATATTTGCTCCCTTGGATTTGGTAAGTTGTTCTGCTTTTTAAACCCAATCCCAACGATAGGTAAAATTTCGTGTAATTACAGATTGCTTCCGAGGTATTTTAAATGTGCAAGATGTTTGTATTGGAAATAAATATTGACCTTTCTAAATAACAGAATTTTAATATCACATTTATAAAAAATACTAATCAAAACATTTTCACGCGAAACTTCATGATTTTGATAACAACATCAATATTTATAAAACACGTTCCTTTTTTTACAGGGAATTATTAAAAAAACTATCACTTTACTTTTTATGCCGTTTTTAAAATTCAAATGGTAACCAAAGAAAGTTCATACAATATAACTGATAACAAAACAAACAAATTTTAGACAATTTCACTGTCAACAAAAAAATTCCGCCAATTTTTAATCGTACACTTTAATTTTTTTTTTTGGTTTTATCCATGAAATTTTGAATAAATATTTGAGACAACTGAGAAAAATATTTTTTTTTCTTTCCAACGACGAAAAAATCACATATTTTCGCCTTAGATAAAATACTTTTATAATGTCGGTCAGACCTGTCCTTTGGAGGCTCTATTGGTATATGGTATCAATGGCTAGTAGTGACCTTCCGAGGATTGAGGGGTAAGCCCCTTTCTAAACTCAGAGACTAACTTCATACACTGCAACTACTACTTCACATAGAATCTTATGTATACCTTATACTATAAGGCTTATAGTATAGGTTAATAATATTAGTTTAATTATTATAATAGATTATATGTTATGTACACATGTAACAGTTTTTACTAGTTACCCCATTTAATTTGAATGATGACTCTTAGCACATATTTTTTACTTGCGCTGTTCACACTGGATACAGTGGCGACACCTGGCGGGGAACGGAAGAGCGGCCACTCAACGAATTTTACGACAAGAAGAGGGTGATTTTCTGTTTCTCCGGCCGACATCGTGGAGGCGATAGTTTTTCTTTACCTGATACTGGTTTCTTTTAGATGTAAATATGAAATGTGGACAGGAAAAAAGCCAAATGTTTCCCATTTACGAATCTTTGGCAGTCGAGTGATGGTCCATATTCCGAAAGAAAAGCGCAAAAAATGGGATAAAAAGGCAACTAAAATGTTCCTAGTTGGCTATTCGGAAAACACCAAAGGATATCGATTGTTTGATCCAGAGTGTGTTTATTTTATCATTGGTGTATACGACTATGCCATCATTTTGATTTTTGTGTTTTTTTGTGTGGTGTGTGTTGTAGTGTTCAATTGTTTATGGAATATATTTTTCATTCAACCAGCATTCTGTCAGCACAATTATATTGAAGTTATTATCTAGTGGTTCTTGGTATATAGTGAATTCATCAAAATTTTTATTAATCGATCTGATATTTTGGTGCAATATTTTGATTTTATTTTTTTCTTTTATGATATTGGTCCATAGATTAATGTCGTTTGTACTTATACAGTAGTGTTGGTTGTTCGAGTCTATATGTTCCATGTTTTCAGCCATGTTGGTGAGTATTTGTGTAAGTGTGTAATATAAGCATTAAATTAATTAAAATTAAATTGAGTCAATGAACAAAGATAAATTTAGGGAATGTAAATGATAGATCAGTTGGATTGACTATTTGGATAAATGTTATCAGTACAAAATTATCTAAGATAACTACAATAATTAAGACAATTAAGAATAATGCAAAGACAAAACGTATCAAGCTAATTGGAGGAATAAAAAAATAGAAATAATTTGCAATAGATAAGTTAGTGATAAGCACAGGAATATCCAATATGAACAGACAGATTATATGTTTTATAACAGGAAAATTAATTTCATTAGATATAGGAATAAATAGAAATGTAAAAATTGAAAATTTTAAAAGGATTGCATACTTAGTGATTGGAAGGCTTATAATAAGACATTAAGAATTTTTGGATGAAGTTGGTTGAAATAAGTGAAGGTACTAAAACGATTAGGAGAATAAATACTAAGATGACAAAGAAAATTGAAATATTACGATTTTTAAAATATAAGAAACGATTATAGTAGTTTGGAGTAAAAAAACAATTTGAATAATAAAATTTGTTGTTAAAATAAATAAAATAATTTAGGTAATAAAAACAATAAGATTTGTTGGTGAAGTAGTTAAAATAATGTGGGTAGTAAAAACATTTAGAACAATAAAATTTGATGTTAAAATAATTTGGGTAATAAATACCTGTAGTATAATAACAGTTGAATGTAAAATACTTGGTATAAAAAGGTAATTTAGATAAATAGGTGTAAATAAGATCATGAAAGATAATTTGAGAAATGAGAATTTTAGGAGAATCACATAATTGCAAAATTTTAAGAATTAAAATAAGTAAAATTAAGTGTAGTAAGTTAATCAGGATAAGTATAGAAAATATAATTAATTGATCAATATGATTTACAATTTTAGTTAAATATTGTATGTTGATTGAATAAGCTTTCTTATATATAAGCTATTTCTTTTTATCGAGTGAAATTGTATAATATAACTTTGTAATAAAAGTGTAATTCAGGTGTATAATATAATATATGATAAAAGTGTATAATATAAGTATTAAAAGAATTAAAATTAAATTGAGTAAATGAAAATAGATAGATTTAGTATATAAATAATATTATAATAATATTAATATACGTTTGACACTCGTAACCATTGGTTGAAACTATTTTTAGATAGAAAAATGAAATACAACTTTGTATAAACCACTTATATGATGTGCAAATCCGACCGGTTTCGGAACAAACGTTCCTTCGTCAGGGAAAGCTTATACTAATTTGACAGTTTAGAACAATGTTTTATTGTGGTAGGGGTGGAGTCGTTGTTAGTTAATAATGTAGATTGGGTGGGTAGGTATTAGTGTAGAGTGGGTGGGTAGGGGAACAAATCCATGATTGGGCTATATGACAATATTTTTTGTTTGTTGATAATAGATTCATTATTTTTAAGGGATTTTTTAATTTCCAAAGCTTCTAAGTTATCTAAACGTTTTCCTTTATGATTAATATGAAGAATATTTATCCCTGTGTTTTTTTCAAAACTGTGGTTATTTTCAATGATATGGTTAGCGAACTCAGAAAAATTATTATTATTAAGACACCTTAAATGTTCTTTGATTCTGATTTCAAAATAACGAGTTGTTTTTCCAATATAAAATGAGGGACAATCATTGCATTTGAGTTTATATATTCCGGAATTAGTCAATTTATGGACTTTATCTTTAGTATTTCTCAAAAAATTACCGATATTATTTCTTGTATAAAACGCTGGTATAATATTAGAAGGGAAATTTTTGCAACATTGAACTGAAAAATTATTAATATACAAAATGTTACGCCATTCTTTATCAATAATATTATTAGAATTGTATAGATATTTATTTTTTGAAATTTTGCTAAGTTTTTTATTTAGGATGTTATCAATTAATTTTGGTTCATATCCGTTATTTGTAGCAATTTTTTTTATTATAGAAAGTTCAGAAAGGAAATTATTATTACCAGCCCTCTTATTGCTGATATATTTATGAATGATTTGGAAACAACTGTTTTTAATTCAAAATCACCCCTTTTAAACAATGTTTTACTATGGAAGAGATATGTGGATGATATCTTCGTCATTTGGACAGGATCCGAACGTCAACTCAACAACTTTCTTAACCTTTTAAATTCTTTTCATAATCAAATAAAATTTACGATAGAAATAGGCAATGAAAAATTAAACTTTTTGGATTTAACTTTATCTATTATAAATAATAAAATCGATTTTATTATATATCGCAAGCCAACATACACTGACATAGTAATTCATAAGACCTACAACCACCCTGTCTTACAAAAACACTCCACCTTCCATTCCATGATACACCGCTTAGTAAATGTCCCAATGTCTAATAATAATTTCCTTTCTGAACTTTCTATAATAAAACAAATTGCTATAAATAACGGATATGAACCAAAATTAATTGATAACATCCTAAATAAAAAACTTAGCAAAATTTCAAAAAATAAATATCTATACAATTCTAATAATATTATTGATAAAGAATGGCGTAAAATTTTGTATATTAATAATTTTTCAGTTCAATGTTGCAAAAATTTCCCTTCTAATATTAAACCAGCGTTTTATACAAGAAATAATATCGGTAATTTTTTGAGAAATACTAAAGATAAAGTCCATAAATTGACTAATTCCGGAATATATAAACTCAAATGCAATGATTGTCCCTCATTTTATATTGGAAAAACAACTCGTAATTTTGAAATCAGAATCAAAGAACATTTAAGGTGTCTTAATAATAATAATTTTTCTGAGTTCGCTAACCATATCATTGAAAATAACCACAGTTTTGAAAAAAACACAGGGATAAATATTCTTCATATTAATCATAAAGGAAAACGTTTAGATAACTTAGAAGCTTTGGAAATTAAAAAATCCCTTAAAAATAATGAATCTATTATCAACAAACAAAAATATTGTCATATAGCCCAATCATGGATTTGTTCCCCTACCCACCCACTCTACACTAATACCTACCCACCCAATCTACATTATTAACTAATAACGGCTCCACCCCTACCACAATAAAACATTGTTCTAAACTGTCAAATTAGTATAAGCTTTCCCTGACGAAGGAACGTTTGTTCCGAAACCGGTCGGATTTGCACATCATATAAGTGGTTTATACAAAGTTGTATTTCATTTTTCTATAATGGATAACCACAAAGTAATAGCTACATTCAAAAATATATTTTTAGATAATTGGTAGAATTATAGTACTTATTGACTTTTTAGATAACTGACAACCGGTGGTGCGAGTGCCATGTACCGTCTAGATAAGTTTATTTAGATCGTCTGAATGCTTAACATAGATTATTTTTTCATTTGGTGATTTACGGACCAGTATTTTGTTTTCACTAAACCAGACATACATATACTTAGTTTCTTTTGCTTTCTGTTTAGTTCTCCAGAGTAGTTCTTTAAAGTATGGACAAATGATTTCTCCTATGTAGATTTTTTCCCTGCCCAGGGTTGTCACGGTTTTAGCGTCGATATTCTTCCGCATTTTTAATATTTGGTCTCGTTTGTTGTTATCGTGGAATTTAACTTGGATTCTCGGGTAGGCTCCTGGTCGTCTGTTCTGGATACGTTTCACCTCCTTCAGGTCGTGTAGCTGAATCGCCATCCCAGCTGCCGCAGCCACCTGTTGTACTAGTGAGACTGGCTGCTCCTCATTTGATTGTGGGATTCCACTTATTTCTATGCAATCTTCTTTCGAGGCTTGTTCTAGTTCCGCGATTCTAACTTCAAAGCTTTTTATAATCTTGTTTTTATCATTTACTTCTCTCCGAAGCATCTCAACTTCAGACAGCAGCTTGGTAATATTTTCTATTTTAATATTTATATCATCATATTGGTTACTAATGAAGTTCCGTGAGTTTCGAGATTCAGCATTTCCTCGTCCATTTTCTTGGAGAATTCTTTTTCATTTCTTCAAATTTATTGTTGACAGCTGTTAAGACAATGTCAAGAATCTCTTTATGTTCTGGGAGTATAGATTTCAATTTCAGATCACTCTGGTTTGTATTTTTGCTTCTTGTTTGTTTATCCATTATTAGAAAAAAATTATTACATTGAGTGGATAAATAACAGTTATTTAATTTGAATTTAAATTGTACTTATAAATAATATTACTTTTTCTTTGGCTTGGTTAGTTTTAATTTTGTTTTGTATAATGGAAGTAACTGTACATAAGACACTTAAAACACAGAACTAAAATACTAGCAGCAATTAGTGCACTTTTTCAAAGATTTCTGTCACTTTTGATATATTTTTTTATTAATTTTGCGGGAGTAAACAAAACAGGCAGTTGTCACTTTGAAGTATTATTGCCAGATATGATTTCTATCAATAAAAATACACCCGTATGTTTGTATAGTGATAGTCAAAGTTCTATTAAATTGGCTGTTAATCCATAGTTTCATAAACGTACCAAACATATTGACGTAAGACATCATTTTGTTAGAGAATGTGAATTTGATAATAAAGTGAAACTTGATTATGTTTCAACCTCCAATATGCCAGCTGATTTATTGACGAAAAGTCTGTGTATAAATAAACATTATAAATTTTTAAGTTCAATGGGTATATCGGAAGTTTAAATCTTGTTGTTTTTTGTTAAAATGAAATTAGGATTATTTTGTTACGAGAGGGTATTAGATTATAACAAAATAATGTTAAAACTAACGCCATCTAGGATCTGTTATGTATAGCTCATTGTACCTACAGGTTTTACTTTGCGAGAATAAATTTTTCTGTTTAAGTCTAATTACCGTGTTTCATATAAAGTTACATTACCGTGTTACATATAAAGTTACATCAGTTACATAGTTACATAAGGTTAACAAAAAAATAAAAAATTGCCCTTCGTCACCATAAAGAAACAATGCTCCTGTGTTTGGTGAGGGAGTTTTAGCTTAATTAGTAAATTAAAAGATCGTGTAAGTTAGTAATAACGGCTATTGTAAATAATAAGTAGGTTAAAAAATCTTGTATAAATTAAAAATTAAAAACCCTGTAGAGAAAAATGAAATGTAGAGAATGAAAGAAAAAGAAGGAATGAATGATTTATAAAATAGCAGACTTTAAGATACAAAGTAAACATATTTGGGACTTTTATAGCAGTTTAAGGTAATTTTTTAATTTGGGCTTAAATTCCTGCATATTTTCGATGGTTTTTAATTTTAATGGGAGGTTGTTATAATAGATTATGCCCAGATAAAGATAGGAATTTTGAATGTGCTTAGTATTAAATTTAGGGATTTTAATAGTTTTCTGGTATCTTGCTGACGTATTGAATTGGAAGTTACGAGTATTTAACTGTATTTCTTTGTAAATTTGAAGTATTGAATATTTTTTATAGATTTTGTCTATTGTAGGCACATTGAATATTGAAAAAAGAATTTCAGTAGGAAATTTAGACGGTTTTTTTCAAGATTACCTTAATTTTCAACCTTTGAACAATTTTGAGGGGATTTAAAATATTGTCATATGTTCCTCCCCAGCCGATAATACCATATTGCAATATAGATTGAACAGTTGCATAGTACACTCTTTTTAGGTTTTCTAAGCTAAGAATATTTCTAAGTCTAATAAATATATAAATACATTTCCTTATCCTTTTGACGAGTTCACAAATATGTGTTTTCCATTTAAAATGTTGATCTATATTTGATTTTGGGAGTCGGACTAAGTATAGCACAATCTTGATTGCAGTTAGTTTTATTACATTTACTATGGTGTATTATGATGTTTAAATTTGGTTCTAATTTGAATTTATTGATAGAGAATGGGATAAATTTTGTTTTTTCAGTGTTTAGAGAGAGGAGATTTTTATCGAACCAATTTTTCAATATGTTAATATCAATATTCGCTAGGTTATTAACAGTATTCCAATCGGTACCTTCAATTATTATGACAGTATCGTCTGCATAAGATATTATTTTTCCGTTTAGTTTTTGTATAAATATGTCATTAACATAGATAATAAACAGTAACGGTCCCAGGACTGTACCTTGAAGTATGCCGAAATGACTCATTTTTGGTAAACTAAGCACACCATTAATTTTTACAACTTGGGGACGTTTGAAAAGGTAGCTTTTTATCATTCTAGAGCTGAACCATTTAATCCAATGTTTCTTAATTTACTTATAAGTTTGTCATGTTATATACTGTCAAATGCTTTTTTGAGATCTATAAAAATTCACAGGCATTTAAATGATTTATCTAATGAACTATGTACAAGGCTACTTAATTTTGCAATTGCATCTTGTGTGCTTCTACCTTCCATAAAACCAAACTGGTTTTCATTAATTATACCATTGCATTTTATAAATTGGCTCATTCTTTTTTTTAACTAGTTTTTCAAAATTTTTTGCTATATTTGAGATTACTGATATGGGACGGTAATTGTTTACTTCTTCTGGATTGCCTGGCTTAAATATTGGGGTAAAAGTAGTTTGTTTGTAAATTGATGGAAATACTCCGCTTTGGAAACTTGTATTTATTATATGCATTAGTGGCTTAGAAATTTGATTGTTTATGTTTTTTAAAATATCAACCGTAACTGCATCAAAGCCCGGAGCAGATCCTCCTTTCATATCGGTTATGATAGAAACTATTTCCTCCTCTGTGGTGACTTCAAATGTTGTCATTTTATTTTTAGCATTTATATTACAGTCTGGAGATGTTATAATATTTGGATCAATGTGAAAAAATATTATGTTATGTTATAATCTGTGTTATGTACCATATTTTTGTTTTTCATAATAGTATTTCAGAACATTCATAATATAATGTAATCCTGTAGTGAAATTATATTGCTAACACAGATGTGCCGCTATATGCGCGTGTTTAGTTTCATTAATATAATAATGAATGATTATTGAATTTTACATGCCAATTAGCGCCACTTCCGTTATCGTTGCCAAATAAATAATTTGATTGCTTACTTTGTTCTTTGTACGGAAACAAAACATCATATGGAAAGTATAGTTTTGCCCTAGCGAATTTTAGGTTAAATAATAATATAATATGATTAAATAGGTTGCATTTACGCCGATAAATTGATAGAAGAAAGCGGCTGTTAATCCATAGTTTCATAAACGTACCAAACATATTGACGTAAGACATCATTTTGTTAGAGAATGTGAATCTGATAATAAAGTGAAACTTGATTATGTTTCAACCTCCAATATGCCAGCTGATTTATTGACGAAAAGTCTGTGTATAAATAAACATTATAAATTTTTAAGTTCAATGGGTATATCGGAAGTTTAAATCTTGTTGTTTTTTGTTAAAATGAAATTAGGATTATTTTGTTACGAGAGGGTATTAGATTATAACAAAATAATGTTAAACCTAACGCCATCTAGGATCTGTTATGTGTAGCTCAGTGTACCTAAAGGTTTTACTTTGCGAGAATAAATTTTTCTGTTTAAGTCTAATTACCGTGTTTCATATAAAGTTACATTACCGTGTTACATATAAAGTTACATCAGTTACATAGTTACATAGTTACATAAGGTTAACAAAAAAATAAAAAATTGCCCTTCGTCACCATAAAGAAACAATGCTCCTGTGTTTGGTGAGGGAGTTCTAGCTTAATTAGTAAATTAAAAGATCGTGTAAGTTAGTAATAACGGCTATTGTAAATAATAAGTAGGTTAAAAAATCTTGTATAAATTTAAAATTAAAAATCCTGTAGAGTTTAAAAAAATCATAACATAAATTAAAAAATCATTATAAATGAAAGAATCATGTAAGTTAGTAACAAAAATTATTGTAATAAGTAAGTAAAGGATACTTAAGAAAGAACGCAAGATTTATACAATAGTAGACTCAGAGATATAGAAACTAAGAAATGAAAGAAAAAGAAGGAATGAATGATTTATAAAATAGCAGACTTTAAGATACAAAGTAAACATATTTGGGACTTTTATAGCAGTTTAAGGTAATTTTTTAATTTGGGCTTAAATTCCTGCATATTTTCGATGGTTTTTAATTTTAATGGGAGGTTGTTATAATAGATTATGCCCGGATAAAGATAGGAATTTTGAATGTGCTTAGTATTAAATTTAGGGATTTTAATAGTTTTCTGGTATCTTGCTGACGTATTGAATTGGAAGTTACGAGTATTTAACTGTATTTCTTTGTAAATTTGAAGTATTGAATATTTTTTATAGATTTTGTCTATTGTAGGCACATTGAATATTGAAAAAAGAATTTCAGTAGGAAATTTAGACGGTTTTTTTCAAGATTACCTTAATTTTCAACCTTTGAACAATTTTGAGGGGATTTAAAATATTGTCATATGTTCCTCCCCAGCCAATAATACCATATTGCAATATAGATTGAACAGTTGCATAGTACACTCTTTTTAGGTTTTCTAAGCTAAGAATATTTCTAAGTCTAATAAATATATAAATACATTTCCTAATCCTTTTGACGAGTTCACAAATATGTGTTTTCCATTTAAAATGTTGATCTATATTTGATTTTGGGAGTCGGACTAAGTATAGCACAATCTTGATTGCAGTTAGTTTTATTACATTTACTATGGTGTATTATGATGTTTAAATTTGGTTCTAATTTGAATTTATTGATAGAGAATGGGATAAATTTTGTTTTTTCAGTGTTTAGAGAGAGGAGATTTTTATCGAACCAATTTTTCAATATGTTAATATCAATATTCGCTAGGTTATTAACAGTATTCCAATCGGTACCTTCAATTATTATGACAGTATCGTCTGCATAAGATATTATTTTTCCGTTTAGTTTTTGTATAAATATGTCATTAACATAGATAATAAACAGTAACGGTCCCAGGACTGTACCTTGAAGTATGCCGAAATGACTCATTTTTGGTAAACTAAGCACACCATTAATTTTTACAACTTGGGGACGTTTGAAAAGGTAGCTTTTTATCATTCTAGAGCTGAACCATTTAATCCAATGTTTCTTAATTTACTTATAAGTTTGTCATGTTATATACTGTCAAATGCTTTTTTGAGATCTATAAAAATTCACAGGCATTTAAATGATTTATCTAATGAACTATGTACAAGGCTACTTAATTTTGCAATTGCATCTTGTGTGCTTCTACCTTCCATAAAACCAAACTGGTTTTCATTAATTATACCATTGCATTTTATAAATTGGCTCATTCTTTTTTTTAACTAGTTTTTCAAATTTTTTTGCTATATTTGAGATTACTGATATGGGACGGTAATTGTTTACTTCTTCTGGATTACCTGGCTTAAATATTGGGGTAAAAGTAGTTTGTTTGTAAATTGATGGAAATACTCCGCTTTGGAAACTTGTATTTATTATATGCATTAGTGGCTTAGAAATTTGATTGTTTATGTTTTTTAAAATATCAACCGTAACTGCATTAAAGCCCGGAGCAGATCCTCCTTTCATATCGGTTATGATAGAAACTATTTCCTCCTCTGTGGTGACTTCAAATGTTGTCATTTTATTTTTAGCATTTATATTACAGTCTGGAGATGTTATAATATTTGGATCAATGTGAAAAAATATTATGTTATGTTATAATCTGCGTTATGTACCATATTTTTGTTTTTCATAATAGTATTTCAGAACATTCATAATATAATGTAATCCTGTAGTGAAATTATATTGCTAACACAGATGTGCCGCTATATGCGCGTGTTTAGTTTCATTAATATAATAATGAATGATTATTGAATTTTACATGCCAATTAGCGCCACTTCCGTTATCGTTGCCAAATAAATAATTTGATTGCTTACTTTGTTCTTTGTACGGAAACAAAACATCATATGGAAAGTATAGTTTTGCCCTAGCGAATTTTAGGTTAAATAATAATATAATATGATTAAATAGGTTGCATTTACGCCGATAAATTGATAGAAGAAAGCGGCTGTTAATCCATAGTTTCATAAACGTACCAAACATATTGACGTAAGACATCATTTTGTTAGAGAATGTGAATCTGATAATAAAGTGAAACTTGATTATGTTTCAACCTCCAATATGCCAGCTGATTTATTGACGAAAAGTCTGTGTATAAATAAACATTATAAATTTTTAAGTTCAATGGGTATATCGGAAGTTTAAATCTTGTTGTTTTTTGTTAAAATGAAATTAGGATTATTTTGTTACGAGAGGGTATTAGATTATAACAAAATAATGTTAAACCTAACGCCATCTAGGATCTGTTATGTGTAGCTCAGTGTACCTACAGGTTTTACTTTGCGAGAATAAATTTTTCTGTTTAAGTCTAATTACCGTGTTTCATATAAAGTTACATTACCGTGTTACATATAAAGTTACATCAGTTACATAGTTACATAGTTACATAAGGTTAACAAAAAAATAAAAAATTGCCCTTCGTCACCATAAAGAAACAATGCTCCTGTGTTTGGTGAGGGAGTTCTAGCTTAATTAGTAAATTAAAAGATCGTGTAAGTTAGTAATAACGGCTATTGTAAATAATAAGTAGGTTAAAAAATCTTGTATAAATTTAAAATTAAAAATCCTGTAGAGTTTAAAAAAATCATAACATAAATTAAAAAATCATTATAAATGAAAGAATCATGTAAGTTAGTAACAAAAATTATTGTAATAAGTAAGTAAAGGATACTTAAGAAAGAACGCAAGATTTATACAATAGTAGACTCAGAGATATAGAAACTAAGAAATGAAAGAAAAAGAAGGAATGAATGATTTATAAAATAGCAGACTTTAAGATACAAAGTAAACATATTTGGGACTTTTATAGCAGTTTAAGGTAATTTTTTAATTTGGGCTTAAATTCCTGCATATTTTCGATGGTTTTTAATTTTAATGGGAGGTTGTTATAATAGATTATGCCCGGATAAAGATAGGAATTTTGAATGTGCTTAGTATTAAATTTAGGGATTTTAATAGTTTTCTGGTATCTTGCTGACGTATTGAATTGGAAGTTACGAGTATTTAACTGTATTTCTTTGTAAATTTGAAGTATTGAATATTTTTTATAGATTTTGTCTATTGTAGGCACATTGAATATTGAAAAAAGAATTTCAGTAGGAAATTTAGACGGTTTTTTTCAAGATTACCTTAATTTTCAACCTTTGAACAATTTTGAGGGGATTTAAAATATTGTCATATGTTCCTCCCCAGCCAATAATACCATATTGCAATATAGATTGAACAGTTGCATAGTACACTCTTTTTAGGTTTTCTAAGCTAAGAATATTTCTAAGTCTAATAAATATATAAATACATTTCCTAATCCTTTTGACGAGTTCACAAATATGTGTTTTCCATTTAAAATGTTGATCTATATTTGATTTTGGGAGTCGGACTAAGTATAGCACAATCTTGATTGCAGTTAGTTTTATTACATTTACTATGGTGTATTATGATGTTTAAATTTGGTTCTAATTTGAATTTATTGATAGAGAATGGGATAAATTTTGTTTTTTCAGTGTTTAGAGAGAGGAGATTTTTATCGAACCAATTTTTCAATATGTTAATATCAATATTCGCTAGGTTATTAACAGTATTCCAATCGGTACCTTCAATTATTATGACAGTATCGTCTGCATAAGATATTATTTTTCCGTTTAGTTTTTGTATAAATATGTCATTAACATAGATAATAAACAGTAACGGTCCCAGGACTGTACCTTGAAGTATGCCGAAATGACTCATTTTTGGTAAACTAAGCACACCATTAATTTTTACAACTTGGGGACGTTTGAAAAGGTAGCTTTTTATCATTCTAGAGCTGAACCATTTAATCAAATGTTTCTTAATTTACTTATAAGTTTGTCATGTTATATACTGTCAAATGCTTTTTTGAGATCTATAAAAATTCACAGGCATTTAAATGATTTATCTAATGAACTATGTACAAGGCTACTTAATTTTGCAATTGCATCTTGTGTGCTTCTACCTTCCATAAAACCAAACTGGTTTTCATTAATTATACCATTGCATTTTATAAATTGGCTCATTCTTTTTTTTAACTAGTTTTTCAAATTTTTTTGCTATATTTGAGATTACTGATATGGGACGGTAATTGTTTACTTCTTCTGGATTACCTGGCTTAAATATTGGGGTAAAAGTAGTTTGTTTGTAAATTGATGGAAATACTCCGCTTTGGAAACTTGTATTTATTATATGCATTAGTGGCTTAGAAATTTGATTGTTTATGTTTTTTAAAATATCAACCGTAACTGCATCAAAGCCCGGAGCAGATCCTCCTTTCATATCGGTTATGATAGAAACTATTTCCTCCTCTGTGGTGACTTCAAATGTTGTCATTTTATTTTTAGCATTTATATTACAGTCTGGAGATGTTATAATATTTGGATCAATGTGAAAAAATATTATGTTATGTTATAATCTGTGTTATGTACCATATTTTTGTTTTTCATAATAGTATTTCAGAACATTCATAATATAATGTAATCCTGTAGTGAAATTATATTGCTAACACAGATGTGCCGCTATATGCGCGTGTTTAGTTTCATTAATATAATAATGAATGATTATTGAATTTTACATGCCAATTAGCGCCACTTCCGTTATCGTTGCCAAATAAATAATTTGATTGCTTACTTTGTTCTTTGTACGGAAACAAAACATCATATGGAAAGTATAGTTTTGCCCTAGCGAATTTTAGGTTAAATAATAATATAATATGATTAAATAGGTTGCATTTACGCCGATAAATTGATAGAAGAAAGCGGCTGTTAATCCATAGTTTCATAAACGTACCAAACATATTGACGTAAGACATCATTTTGTTAGAGAATGTGAATCTGATAATAAAGTGAAACTTGATTATGTTTCAACCTCCAATATGCCAGCTGATTTATTGACGAAAAGTCTGTGTATAAATAAACATTATAAATTTTTAAGTTCAATGGGTATATCGGAAGTTTAAATCTTGTTGTTTTTTGTTAAAATGAAATTAGGATTATTTTGTTACGAGAGGGTATTAGATTATAACAAAATAATGTTAAACCTAACGCCATCTAGGATCTGTTATGTGTAGCTCAGTGTACCTACAGGTTTTACTTTGCGAGAATAAATTTTTCTGTTTAAGTCTAATTACCGTGTTTCATATAAAGTTACATTACCGTGTTACATATAAAGTTACATCAGTTACATAGTTACATAGTTACATAAGGTTAACAAAAAAATAAAAAATTGCCCTTCGTCACCATAAAGAAACAATGCTCCTGTGTTTGGTGAGGGAGTTCTAGCTTAATTAGTAAATTAAAAGATCGTGTAAGTTAGTAATAACGGCTATTGTAAATAATAAGTAGGTTAAAAAATCTTGTATAAATTTAAAATTAAAAATCCTGTAGAGTTTAAAAAAATCATAACATAAATTAAAAAATCATTATAAATGAAAGAATCATGTAAGTTAGTAACAAAAATTATTGTAATAAGTAAGTAAAGGATACTTAAGAAAGAACGCAAGATTTATACAATAGTAGACTCAGAGATATAGAAACTAAGAAATGAAAGAAAAAGAAGGAATGAATGATTTATAAAATAGCAGACTTTAAGATACAAAGTAAACATATTTGGGACTTTTATAGCAGTTTAAGGTAATTTTTTAATTTGGGCTTAAATTCCTGCATATTTTCGATGGTTTTTAATTTTAATGGGAGGTTGTTATAATAGATTATGCCCGGATAAAGATAGGAATTTTGAATGTGCTTAGTATTAAATTTAGGGATTTTAATAGTTTTCTGGTATCTTGCTGACGTATTGAATTGGAAGTTACGAGTATTTAACTGTATTTCTTTGTAAATTTGAAGTATTGAATATTTTTTATAGATTTTGTCTATTGTAGGCACATTGAATATTGAAAAAAGAATTTCAGTAGGAAATTTAGACGGTTTTTTTCAAGATTACCTTAATTTTCAACCTTTGAACAATTTTGAGGGGATTTAAAATATTGTCATATGTTCCTCCCCAGCCAATAATACCACATTGCAATATAGATTGAACAGTTGCATAGTACACTCTTTTTAGGTTTTCTAAGCTAAGAATATTTCTAAGTCTAATAAATATATAAATACATTTCCTTATCCTTTTGACGAGTTCACAAATATGTGTTTTCCATTTAAAATGTTGATCTATATTTGATTTTGGGAGTCGGACTAAGTATAGCACAATCTTGATTGCAGTTAGTTTTATTACATTTACTATGGTGTATTATGATGTTTAAATTTGGTTCTAATTTGAATTTATTGATAGAGAATGGGATAAATTTTGTTTTTTCAGTGTTTAGAGAGAGGAGATTTTTATCGAACCAATTTTTCAATATGTTAATATCAATATTCGCTAGGTTATTAACAGTATTCCAATCGGTACCTTCAATTATTATGACAGTATCGTCCGCATAAGATATTATTTTTCCGTTTAGTTTTTGTATAAATATGTCATTAACATAGATAATAAACAGTAACGGTCCCAGGACTGTACCTTGAAGTATGCCGAAATGACTCATTTTTGGTAAACTAAGCACACCATTAATTTTTACAACTTGGGGACGTTTGAAAAGGTAGCTTTTTATCATTCTAGAGCTGAACCATTTAATCCAATGTTTCTTAATTTACTTATAAGTTTGTCATGTTATATACTGTCAAATGCTTTTTTGAGATCTATAAAAATTCACAGGCATTTAAATGATTTATCTAATGAACTATGTACAAGGCTACTTAATTTTGCAATTGCATCTTGTGTGCTTCTACCTTCCATAAAACCAAACTGGTTTTCATTAATTATACCATTGCATTTTATAAATTGGCTCATTCTTTTTTTTAACTAGTTTTTCAAAATTTTTTGCTATATTTGAGATTACTGATATGGGACGGTAATTGTTTACTTCTTCTGGATTACCTGGCTTAAATATTGGGGTAAAAGTAGTTTGTTTGTAAATTGATGGAAATACTCCGCTTTGGAAACTTGTATTTATTATATGCATTAGTGGCTTAGAAATTTGATTGTTTATGTTTTTTAAAATATCAACCGTAACTGCAGTACCAAACATTGACGTAAGACATCATTTTGTTAGAGAATGTGAATCTGATAATAAAGTGAAACTTGATTATGTTTCAACCTCCAATATGCCAGCTGATTTATTGACGAAAAGTCTGTGTATAAATAAACATTATAAATTTTTAAGTTCAATGGGTATATCGGAAGTTTAAATCTTGTTGTTTTTTGTTAAAATGAAATTAGGATTATTTTTTTACGAGAGGGTATTAGATTATAACAAAATAATGTTAAACCTAACGCCATCTAGGATCTGTTATGTGTAGCTCAGTGTACCTACAGGTTTTACTTTGCGAGAATAAATTTTTCTGTTTAAGTCTAATTACCGTGTTTCATATAAAGTTACATTACCGTGTTACATATAAAGTTACATCAGTTACATAGTTACATAGTTACATAAGGTTAACAAAAAAATAAAAAATTGCCCTTCGTCACCATAAAGAAACAATGCTCCTGTGTTTGGTGAGGGAGTTCTAGCTTAATTAGTAAATTAAAAGATCGTGTAAGTTAGTAATAACGGCTATTGTAAATAATAAGTAGGTTAAAAAATCTTGTATAAATTTAAAATTAAAAATCCTGTAGAGTTTAAAAAAATCATAACATAAATTAAAAAATCATTATAAATGAAAGAATCATGTAAGTTAGTAACAAAAATTATTGTAATAAGTAAGTAAAGGATACTTAAGAAAGAACGCAAGATTTATACAATAGTAGACTCAGAGATATAGAAACTAAGAAATGAAAGAAAAAGAAGGAATGAATGATTTATAAAATAGCAGACTTTAAGATACAAAGTAAACATATTTGGGACTTTTATAGCAGTTTAAGGTTATTTTTTTAATTTGGGCTTAAATTCCTGCATATTTTCGATGGTTTTTAATTTTAATGGGAGGTTGTTATAATAGATTATGCCCAGATAAAGATAGGAATTTTGAATGTGCTTAGTATTAAATTTAGGGATTTTAATAGTTTTCTGGTATCTTGCTGACGTATTGAATTGGAAATTACGAGTATTTAACTGTATTTCTTTGTAAATTTGAAGTATTGAATATTTTTTATAGATTTTGTCTATTACAGGCACATTGAATATTGAAAAAAGAATTTCAGTGGGAAATTTAGACGGTTTTTTCAAGATTACATTAATTATCAACCTTTGAACAATTTTGAGGGGATTTAAAATATTGTCATATGTTCCTCCCCAGCCAATAATACCATATTGCAATATAGATTGAACAGTTGCATAGTACACTCTTTTTAGGTTTTCTAAGCTAGGAATATTTCTAAGTCTAATAAATATATAAATACATTTCCTAATCCTTTTAACGAGTTCACAAATATGTGTTTTCCATTTAAAATGTTGATCTATATTTGATTTTGGGAGTCGGACTAAGTATAGCACAATCTTGATTGCAGTTAGTTATATTACATTTACTATGGTGTATTATGATGTTTAAATTTGGTTCTAATTTGAATTTATTGATAGAGAATGGGATAAATTTTGTTTTTTCAGTGTTTAGAGAGAGGAGATTTTTATCGAACCAATTTTTCAATATGTTAATATCAATATTCGCTAGGTTATTAACAGTATTCCAATCGGTACCTTCAATTATTATGACAGTATCGTCAGCATAAGATATTATTTTTCCGTTTAGTTTTTGTATAAATATGTCATTAACATAGATAATAAACAGTAACGGTCCCAGGACTGTACCTTGAAGTATGCCGAAATGACTCATTTTTGGTAAACTAAGCACACCATTAATTTTTACAACTTGGGGACGTTTGAAAAGGTAGCTTTTTATCATTCTAGAGCTGAACCATTTAATCCAATGTTTCTTAATTTACTTATAAGTTTGTCATGTTATATACTGTCAAATGCTTTTTTGAGATCTATAAAAATTCACAGGCATTTAAATGATTTATCTAATGAACTATGTACAAGGCTACTTAATTTTGCAATTGCATCTTGTGTGCTTCTACCTTCCATAAAACCAAACTGGTTTTCATTAATTATACCATTGCATTTTATAAATTGGCTCATTCTTTTTTTTAACTAGTTTTTCAAAATTTTTTGCTATATTTGAGATTACTGATATGGGACGGTAATTGTTTACTTCTTCTGGATTACCTGGCTTAAATATTGGGGTAATAGTAGTTTGTTTGTAAATTGATGGAAATACTCGGCTTTTAAATTGTATTTATTATGTGCATTAGTGGCTTAGAAATTTGATTGTTTATGTTTTTTAAAATATCAACCGTAACTGCATCAAAGCCCGGAGCAGATCCTCCTTTCATATCGGTTATGATAGAAACTATTTCCTCCTCTGTGGTGACTTCAAATGTTGTCATTTTATTTTTAGCATTTATATTACAGTCTGGAGATGTTATAATATTTGGATCAATGTGAAAAAATATTATGTTATGTTATAATCTGTGTTATGTACCATATTTTTGTTTTTCATAATAGTATTTCAGAACATTCATAATATAATGTAATCCTGTAGTGAAATTATATTGCTAACACAGATGTGCCGCTATATGCGCGTGTTTAGTTTCATTAATATAATAATGAATGATTATTGAATTTTACATGCCAATTAGCGCCACTTCCGTTATCGTTGCCAAATAAATAATTTGATTGCTTACTTTGTTCTTTGTACGGAAACAAAACATCATATGGAAAGTATAGTTTCGCCCTAGCGAATTTTAGGTTAAATAATAATATAATATGATTAAATAGGTTGCATTTACGCCGATAAATTGATAGAAGAAAGCGGACTTAAATTATTTTTAATAAAATGCATCTTGGATTACGGTACACGGATATACCTACCTACGGACGAACATCTGCTTTGTTTTCGTTTGATTTATTGAGTGTAACTAGAAATGTGGAAATCCGCAAAGAATGCAAAGCTGATGTAAGCGTGATGAGTAAGATCAAGAAAGGAACGCTCCGATGGTTTGGGCATGTAGAGCGAATGAACGAGGGAAGGAGTGTAAGGAGAATATATGACGCAGATGTGAATGGTAGAATAAGTCGAGGACGCCCAAGAAAGACATGGCACAACCAAGTGAATCAGATTCTCGAGTCGGGCCATGTCAAGAGTCAGAATAATAGAAGAGAATGTATGAGACGTTGTATGAATGTAAACGAGGCAAGGAATGTGTGCCAAGACCGGGATGTTTGGCGGTCCGTCCTCTCTGCCTACCCCTGCGAGGAAACGGCGTGATGGTTAGTTAGTTAGTTTAGTTAAACTGCTTATGAATTGTTATTCAAATTATTATTTTAACATTGGATATTATTAATTATTTTTGTAAACATAATTAATACATTTTGTTTGAATCACAGGGTGCGTACGTACTTTTATTACAAGAAATAAAATATTTCAGTATTATATATATAATTATATATATATATATAACATTATATATATATATATACATAACACCGTCTATTTGGCGACCAGCATGGGCAAATATGCATCTAAAGTGGCGACCACCGACATTTGGCGACCGATATACGGTCGCCACTTTATTTTTCGAAATTTTTACACAGTTCATAGTACATGTCGTCACAAGCATTTTGGCAAAAATTGTCCTGGTAGCCAAATTGGGCGTGAAGTGGATGATTTCGAATATTAAAGTTCCGCCGTCTGTCACTACGCAGCTAGGCGCTAGGTGATATACAAGGCCATGTATTCTGCCTTTCAATCTTACCCTTTAGACTACCGGGTGTGATATATGCCGCCTTTCATACCTAGCATTTAGTGGCGTCCGGGTACGACGTATATCACCTTTCATTCCTAGCCTTTAGTGGTGACCAATGGCGTTAGCAAACTTGTTGGGAAAAAACGTTGCCGGTTTATTTCAACACCCATACAAGAATTGAGGTGCACGCGGCGGTGGCGTGATTTTGACAAATTTTGTCGTGATCAATCGTAGTATCGTATACCAAGCATTGACGTCCATGCAATTTAGAATATATTTGGCGACCGACCATTTTAGTGTCTTAATTACAATACAGTATTGATTTTACGGATAATGCAATGACACGTAATAAAAGAATTGAAAGAATAGCAGAAATGCAATATCATGATTACCTATGACGTAGAATTCAGATAATCTGAGGTACTTGCCTTCAATTAATAATTCTTCTTTTTGGTCGTTTATACGGTCAAATTTACTTCTTTAAAATTCCGTATTTTTATTTTACAGGAGTTCACTTACTCTGACGGTGATAGTGGGATACGACCCAAATCCTAAATTCATGTAGATTTCAAAGGTTCAGATAGCGGATGTGTGAAACAAAAGGAGAGCTCACCGATTAATTTTAATCGAAAAAATAAAAATAAAATTGCATGGATGATTCATCTAATCAAAAAGACCCTCGTACATTCTTTTCACTTCAGCGTATTGACCAAATACAAGAAGAAAATTGATATAGAAATAACGAAAAATAAATACAGTGCGCTGTTCACATGCCGTAGAAATGAAACCTTCAGAAAACTAAAATAGGCAAGAGTGGGTAGGCTACGAAGCACCGCACAAAGAGGAGACCGATTATTCTATCTTAGGGGGCATACATTAATTGTGCTAAAAATGGGGGTGGGGGGTCCAGTAAAATCTCACCAAATCTTGAACAGTTTTTCAGCATATTGTCGCAATAATATTTTCCACAACGGGGGACGGGGGGCGAAACGGGATAGCATTGGGCGGGATGGGATAGGGTGAGACCCCAGATACACAACTGATGTCTCGTGAGGGGAGAGGGGGGGGGACACCGAATCTCACCGGGGGGGGGGGGGGTTTAAATTGGAAAATTAACTGCTCACGTAATTAATGTATGCCCCCTTATTATCTCGCAGTCTAAATCCTATAGATGTATGTGTTTGCCTCTTTTGAGTGTCGCTAATTTTCGTTTCATCGAGTGTCAAATCACAACGGTATTGATGTTTTTACTTCAAAGGAGTTCGACTGCCAGATTTTTGTTTTTATTTTGAAAGGACTTACGACAGGTTGTTTAAAAAATTTGACAGAATCATCAAAAATTAAAAATTTGAAGTTAATTTTCACGTTTTGTGTAAGTGCTATTCAAGTTCTGTTATAAAATTAGAGAGCAGTTGGGTTATAAATCTGAAATAATCACAGAACTTGAATAGAACTTACACAAATTGTGAAAATTAATTTAAAATAATTGATGAATCTGTAATTTTTTTAACAACCCATTAATTATAATTGTTTGAGGCATATTTTCAGAAACAATGTATTCGAGGAAACAACTGTGAAAATATCGAAAACAATGCGACTAAATTTAATATAAATGTGTTTTTGTTTTTTACTTTAGCCTCACACAGGAGGCCCTGAAGAAAATAATTTCCTCAGGGCCTACGTCATCTTTGAGGACGCTGCGTGTAGAAAAGGAAGGAGAGGAAGCCATGGGAAGGAAAAGGGTTTTAGGGGTGACAAACCTCACCCCACGAATCAGTAGATGACTAAGTCGTAGGTGAAAATATTGAAATGAAGTTAGTGAACCAGAACCCACCACATCAAATGCATCACAACCATATAAAAGTTTGTAAAATCCTTATCAGACAGTCGCGAGTAAAAATACTACAATAAAAAAATCAATTTCAGAGTGTGCAATTCACATGCGGTAGAAGTGAAACCTCCAGAAAAACTAAAGTAGACAAGAACGGGAAGGCTACAAAGAAGCGCACAAAGAGGAGACCGATTATACTATCTCATTCTCTTGGAGGCTAAATTCTATAGGTGTATGTGTTTGTCTCCTTTTATTGTTCATTTTATTTAATTTATTCTCTTTTAAACTAAACTTCGACAGATTGAGACGAATGCAGATTGAAACAAATCAGTTGAAGGATAATTATTGTAGGGTTAATTTATTATAATATTTATTTATTTATTTATAAACGCCCTTTTTCGGGGCTTTTACATATGAATAGTAAGAAATATACAGTATTTATTGTACATAACTGAACTGCCTTCGTAACAATATTTAATATTTGTTTAAAGATAAATTGAAGATGTCCACTGACTTGGTATAATTGTTTCCCTCCATTAGTATTCTGGGTAAAGAGGAATACATATGGTAGTTAGTTCCAGAATTACTGCACTGAAATAAATCCTGACTTCTAGTATTACGTAATGGAATCCGGAAGCTTATCAATTCGAGCAATACCGGACTGTCAACTAAATCATTTAGAATTTTATACAGAAATACCAAGTCAGTGAAAGTTCTTCTGTCTGACAATTTGAGCATATTCATATCATTCAAAATAGTATTGTAGTTCAACATAATTGCTGGAATACCCATTTTAAAATTAAGAAAACGTAAGAATTTGTTTTGCATTCTTTCAACAGCTTGTACATGTATATTGTAATATGGGTTCCAGACGGGAGAATTGTATTCAAGTTGACTTCTAACATATGCAAAATATAACAGTTTTATACACATAATATTGTTAAAATTTCTAGTTAGCCTAGTTATAAATCCCAACATTTTTAAGGCCTTATTAGAGATTTCTGTTATGTGGTTAACAAATGAAAGATTAGATTGAAAAGTGGTGCCCAAGTCTTTAATTTGTGTTAATGTCTCCAGAGTATTGTTATCAATGTTGTAATTGAAGATCACTGGATTTTTTATTCGAGAAAATCTAACTATATGACATTTTGAGATATTTAAGTAAAGTCTATTTTCATTACACCAAATTAACAATTTGTTGATATTATCTTGAAGAATGTTGCAATGGTAAATATTTTGAATTATTCTAAAAATTTTGAGGTCATCAGCAAAAAGTAATTTGTTTCCAAGTCTAATTTATTTTATTCCACGAGGCGCCGCACTCAGAGGAGTCTAATAAATTACGAAGCACTACACAAAGAGGAAACCGTTTAGTCTATCTAATTCTTTTGGAGATGTTATTTCACTTCATTCCTAGCATTTAGTGGCGACCGGGTACGACGTATATTGCCTTTCATTCCTAGCCTTTAGTGGCGACCGATGGCGTTTGCAAACTTTAGTGGCATATTCTGCATTTCACGACTAGCTTAAAGTGACAATCGGAAACAATGTTGTCGGTTCGCTTCAACTTCCGTACGAGATTTTAGTAGCACGCGGCAGCAGAGTGATTTGCAACGTTGCCGCACATACTTGGCCGGTTGCCTCGAATTTTTTTTTTTTTTTTTTTTTTTTTATTAGCAAATTTTTTTTGATACATTTACATATGGGTAAATACATAATAACAAAAAATGTAAGTAACAAAAAAAAAATCCCACAAAGGCGAAGCCTGTGCGTGGGTATTATATTATGTGGATAACAGTGGTAGTTAAAATAAAATTATAAAAAAATAAAAAAATAAAAAAAATATATATAAGCATAGAGTCTACAGTGATCAACATGAATGACTTCGTAGGAGTTTAAAAATTTAAAAATATATGTAAGATAAACACACAAATTAAAATATATATGCATAGTGTCTACAGTGATCAACATGATTGACTTCATACGAGTATAAAAATTTAAAAATATATCTAAGATAAACACACATTTACACCCATACTTAAATACACATGTACATACGAGTATATATATATATATATATTTCCTGTTTTTATTCTAAATATTCAGAAAGACTCCACATTTTAGAAGCTGATTGAATTACAGAAAAAACTTATTCAGTTCCAAATTATTTTTTACCCAGATTTTAACATTTTTTTTAAGTACGTTCAGATTTTGATCCTTGCTGATGGAGTGGGGTATGGAATTGAATAGTTTTGGGGCAATGTAGGTAATGTGTCTTTGGGCCAGTCTGGTTTTGCAGTGAGGCACTGTGTACACGCACGTGTTATATCTCTGGCTAGAACGATATGTGTTTTTATTGAAATTGTTTGGACGTGTAAAAATATATTTGAGACATTGGATACAGTAGATCCGCCTTAGTTCTAGTATTTTAGTTTCTTGAAATAGCTGATTGGTAGGATACATCTTGGACTTCTGGTACATTACCTTAATGATGGACTTCTGAGCAATTTCCAATGGTTTTATATGGTTATTGTATGTTCCTCCCCAGGCGATTATTCCATAGGAAATGGACGAAAGCACCAATGCATCATAAACAAGTTTCATGGTTCTTGTATTGACGATATTGCTCATACGTTTGAATATATAATTTAAGTATCTCAGTTTATTTACAGTTTTTTCTACATGGTAAGTCCATTTGAGTTGGCTGTCTATAGTTACACCTAAGTACTTGATATATTTTCCTAATTTTACATCTTCGCAGTTTGTGCATGTCGCAAAGTTACAATTAACATTATGGAACTTCAAGTTAAGATTATTTTTAGGGGATGACTTTTGGGAATTATAAAAGGGAATAAAAGTAGTTTTATCATAATTTAGGCTAAGAAGATTTCTATCTAGCCAATCTTTGACTATTGCAATGCATTTGTTGGCTTTACTGATTGTATCTTCCCAAGTTTTACCTTGTACTGTGATTGCAGTGTCATCGGCAAAAGAGAGAATTTTACCTGGTATTACAATATTGCAAAGGTCATTGATGTAGATTAGAAAGAGAAGTGGTCCTAAGACAGTTCCTTGAGGAATACCATGTTTTGCTAGACCATAAGTGCTTAAGCTTGATCCTATTTTTGTGCGTTGTTGGCGATTTAATATATAGCTTTTTAATAACATGAGACTTTTGTTTTTAATTCCAATGTTAAAGATTTTCTTTAATAGAATTCTATGGTTGACTGTGTCGAACGCTTTCTTTAGGTCCAAGAAGATGGTTAGAGATTTAGTGTTAGAGTCTAGATTGGAATATATGTTTTTGGTTAAACTAAATACAGCGTCGTCGGTGCACAGGTTAGTTCTAAAACCATATTGATTAGCTGAGAGGATTGCCTTGGATTCTAAAAAGTTCATAATTTGTCGTTTTAAACACTTTTCGAAGATCTTGGATAGTTGTGAAGTTAAAGTTATTGGTCTGTAGTTGTCTGTTTTACATTGGGATCCGGATTTATGTATTGGAATAATGTGAGCGAGTTTAAAATTATTGGGGTAAATGCTGTGTTTGATGCAGTTATTGAAAATGTGATGTAATGGAATGATAATATGTTTTTTAATTGATTTGATGGTGGTATTGCTTATGTTATCTGGGCCATTTGCAGACTTCTCTTTAAGGTTGTCAATTTGTCTTGAGATTTCAAGTTCTGTTATTTCTTTGAAAATAGAAAGCTCAGAGGTAGTATCATTAGACTCTGAAAGGTCGGGAGGAATTTGATTCGAGTAAATACTAAGACTCGGGTTATTATCTATTAGGGTTGAGGCAATGTTTGTAAAGAAGTGATTGAAATTATTTGCGATGCTCTCAGCGTCTTCAATGGTGGTGTTATTATCAGTAATGATTTTTTGGGGAATTTTATCAACCTTTTGATTCCTATTTGAAATTTCATTTATTACGTGCCATGTTTTTTTTGAGTCGTTGTGAGCATTATGTAGTTGTGTAGAGTAGTATTGTTGTTTTCGTTTTTTTATGATTGTGTTTAGGTAGTTTCTAAATAAAATGTATTCCTTACGTTTGGTGTGGATCTGTGCTTCGTTTTTGGTTGTGCAATGATTTTCAAGATTTTTGTAGATTTTGAAAAGTTTGTTTCTGTGTTGTATTGAAATTATCAGTCCACGTGTAATCCACGGCTTTATGTGCTTGTGTTTACTTTTTGGTGGTGTTATTTGTTCTTGACTTTTTAGAATATGTTTTTGAAGTACTTCGTAAAAGGTATTCAAAGTTAAATTTGGGTCATCATTAGATAGTACCGCGATCCACGATTCTTCGTTCAGTGAGTTATTTAGAGTTGAGTAGTTGATTTTAGTAATTGTTTTGTTAAAATTATTTGGATCAGCGGAGATCCATGAGATCGATGAGGGCAAGGTTTGAGTATGGTGGCCGTAGAAGGTAGGATAGTGGTCAGTTTTGTCAATTTTTAGTGTAGCGGATTTATATTGGTAATTTTGTATATATCATTAGGATGATTAGGTCTGGTGGTGTTATTTATGTACGATAGATATCCTGTGGAATGCATAACATTTAGATATTCGTTCGCGGCCGGATTTAGTAAGGCGTTTTGAATATTTATATTAATATCACCCAAAAAAAATGCAAAATCGAAATGGTTAGAGTTATTGTTTTTAATAAAAGTTTTAATTTCTTGAGTAAACAGGTTTGTAGATAAAGAGGGTGAGCGGTATGCCGTCAAAATAGAGTATTTTTTCCCTTTGGAGGTAAAAGTTGCGTGGGCAGCATTGGAATATTTGAAGTTTGGGTTTTCTATATTGATGTTGGATATGGAGTGTACATTGTAAAATATGGTTATGCCATCATGAGAGGTATGTCTAGTCGGAATTGAAAAGGTAGTATAGTTCGGTAAGTTGAACGGAACGCATTCGCGCATTTGTGTTTCAGTGAGTGCTATAAAATCTATTTGGAAGGATAAAGAATTTAAAAGGATACAGAAGTCATCAAAATGTTTCCTAATACTTCTAATGTTCATGTTTAGTATGTTGAACGATGTATTGTTGAATAATGTGTTGACATCTTCGAAATTGTCACATTCATGAGTTTCAGGGATGGTGTTTTCTTCAGAAGGGGCCATTTTTATTAAGTCCGGATGGTCATCTTTGAAGATACAAAAGGGAGTCCAGGTTATTGAAGTGGTATGTCGCTTGCGTCTCTGACATGTATAATTGGAGTATCCTTGTTTTTGCGTAGAAGGACATTGCCGTTCTATCTTTGTGTTTATCTTTTCAATGTTTTATCTTTTCAAAATTTGTCATGATCAATCGTATTATCGTATACCGAGCATTGACGGCCGTGCTGCTTAGAGTGTATTTGGCGACCGACCATTTTAGTGTATTAATTACAATACAGGATTGATTACTGTTGATGCACTGAAACGGAACAAAATAATTGAAAGAATAACAGAAATACCCATACCAAGATTACTCTTAGGAGTCATACCAGCCCTCTAACGTAGAATTCAGATACTCTGATATGTGTGCCTTTAATTAATAAGTCTTCTCTTCGATCGTTTTTACGGTCAAATTTACTTCTTTAAAATTCTATTTTAAATCCCTATTCTTATTTTACAGGAGTTCACTTACTCTGACGGTGATGGTGGGATACTACCTAAATCCCTAATTGACACAGATTTAAGGTTTCAGACAGCGGATGTGTGAAACAAAAGCGAGCTCACCAATTAATTTTAATCGAAAAATTAATATAAAATTCTGAAAACGACCTTCGTACATTTCCAAAAATTGTATTGACTAAATCCAAGAAGAAAATTGGTATAGAAATAACAAAAACATACAGTGCGCAGTTCACACGCCGTAGAAATGAAACCTTCAGAATACTGAAGTAAACAAAAGTGGGTAGGCTACGAAGCACCGCACATAGAGGAGACCGATTGTTCTATCTTATTCTATCGCAGGCTAAATTCTATAGATGTATGTTTTTGCCCCATTTTAGTGTCGCTATTTTTCGTTTCATCGAGTTTCAAATCACAACGGTACTAGACGATTTGCAGGTGCTAGAAGTTTACACTTCAAAGTACAAATGTGCAGTTCACACGCGGTAGAAGTGAAACCTCATAAAACTAAAGTAGACAAGAGCGAAGAAGCTACGAAGCACCGCATGAAGGGGAGATCGAATAGCTACGAAGCACCGCACAAAGAGAAGACCGATTAGTCTATCTAATCTCTTATACTTATCACTCAGAAGTGATAAGTAGATAGGTTCTTTTTTTTTCTTTTTTCATTTATAGTGTAATAATAAGTTTTCTTAATTATTTTAAGTTTTAGATACTTACTTACCTGCTAATTTAGTTTTTTTTTAATAAAGGATTTTATTAAAAGTGTCACTTTTTCAATTTGTATACATTCATACTTCAACTAATTGAGCACGCGTTATAATTTTACAATAATTATATTTTGTTCAGGTTTTATGAGAAGTGTTTTCGTCGCGCGTCGTCTTAATCATTATGAGTGATAAACCTGCTGATTAAGTGAAACATCTATAGCCCCGTTATGATTTGGATTTCGGAAATGACGATTACTGCACCTGCGACGCATCGACTGCGCTTATTGATCGTTTTGATTATGATGTCACTTTTAAAGGCCCCTATTGGTTACGATATGAAACAGAAATTACGCTGGTCTGCGCTCATTCGTCGCTTTGATTATGACCTCACTTTTCAAGTATTGGTTGAGATTTTTTTGGTAATGTTTCGCTTCTACCGCGTATAAACTACACTCGATTTTTTTTTTTATAAAAGATTTTATGTGTCCCTTTTTCTATTTTTTTTATCTATTCATAGATCAACTAATTCACCATCGATATCTGGCTTCACTTCTTTGAACAGTTTTTTTGTTGGCGCCAATGGCATTCTATCCTCCGTTAATGGAGTTACCTACATTTAACCTTGTTTCACATATCTCTATCAGCCTTCCCATCTACCGTGAACACACTTCCCAAATATACTTCACAATACATACTTCAAAAACTTATCCACCTGCTCCAAGTATTCATCATTCACAACTAAGTTTCACATTGTTTTCGTATCAAACACCACGATTTTAGACTTACTTACATTCATCATTAACTCATTCTTCATACATACTTCGTTCATCCTAGACACTAGTTGGAGATACTGTCGGAAATCAGTACCGCACCATCAGCATACAACAGGCAACATACTTTCAGGTTACTCAATTTCTCGCCCAATCCCATCTATTTCCATTCTTGAATATAATCCTCCACATTGATAAAAAAAGTGCTTCATAGTCTCCCCACTCTTGTCTACATTAGTTTTCTGAAAATTTCACTTCTACCGCGTGTGAATTGCACACTCTGATATTTTTTTCAAAGAAAGACCGAAAATGTTGTTTGTGTTGTGATAGAGCCGAGGAATCAAACACGCGACGCCCGGGTGGGACCTAAACGCGGTGCCCACTCAATCACTGACCGGTCAATAATTCTATATTTAAAATAAATATATAAAACTTGTGTGCAGTTCACACGCGGGAGAAGTGAAGCCTTCATTAAACCAAACTTCGAGAGAATGAGACAAATGCAAAATGAGACAAATCATTAGTAGGATAATTGTAGGCTTTATTTATTATAATTTTGTTTCATAGTGTAAAAATTATTTTATTCTACGAGGCACCGCACTAAGAGGAGGCTGATAAACTAAAAAAAACACCGCACAAAGAGGACACCGTTTAGTCTTTGTAATTCTTTCGCAGAGTAAATCTTTAAGGCGCCGTAAGCTCTCTGCTATCTGCTCTCAAAAAGAAGGAGATGGAGAGATATGTAATTACGGATGTTAGAGGAGCGCGCTAATATTTAAAGCGATAAAATCGATGCGAAAATTGTGAAAATGTTTAATAAAACACGACTCGTTTAGAATAGAGCAAAAATCTAGCGGGGGTTGTCCTAAACTGCATTTAAAGAAACACTGTGATTTTTTTGTGCATATAACTTGTAAAATAACTGAAACAAACGTGTTTATAAAAATTTTTAGAGCATACTTTGCGATTTTTTTCTATCGAGGGAATTTTATAAAATTTGCATTTCGGCGCTGGGAATGTGTAGATATTATCTTCAAGAAGAATAACATATATATTTTTAAGAGCTTTAAAACATAGTCTTCATAGGGCTTAAACGTATAATCCAATCCTATATTGTTTGTCCCTCTTTAGTATCGCTCGTTTCTGTTTCATCGAGTTTCAAATCAGAACGACGCCAAAAAAATTTTCTCTCCAAAAAATTGCTTTATTGCAGTTGTCGATTCAAATTTTTACCCATCGCAAAAAGGTAGCCAATTTTATGCATTACGATGAAGTTTTACCTAAAATCCTATTTAAATTAATTTGTTTACTAGGAATCGGTTCACATTATTTTTTTAAATTTTTTTTATTGAAATTTTTTTTTTTTGGTACAGTACATACAATAGATACAAAAATATAATGAAAGTATATAAAAAAAACTGAATACAATTATTAAATACAAATTTACATCTTTTTTTTAAATGTTCTCCCATAATAAGCAAATGCTTGTGTGTACGGGAGGAAGTATTATTTGTTAGGTTATTTTGATTTTTTTTTTAAATTTAGTTTATATTAAGAATAAGAGAAACATAAAATATGTGTGTATATGTAAATATTTTTTTAATTATTATTTATTTTTTTTAGTTAAGGTTTTCAGTATATTTTTTTTATTGTGTTTTGAAATTTTTGAAACTGTCCTTAAGGTATCTTATATTTTCTGGTAATTTATTAAAGAAATTTGTTCCTAAGTATTTATAGTTTTGTTGACCCAAAGTTTTATTACAAATGGGAATTGGTAACGTGTATTTTTGCCTAAAATTTACTGTGTTTTTGAAGGGTATGGATTTGTTTAGGATATCCTCTTTGTAAACTTGTAAGGTTGAATGATACAGGAAGAGAGTATTTAATTTTCTGACTTTAAATTCTTTGAATATGAGTTCAGATGGATATAGAAAAGATTTTTTTAATATTATTTTAATTATTAGTTTTTGCGCAATGTAAAGAGATTGTGTGTGAGTTTTATAGGCGCCACCCCATCCTATTATACCATATTGGATTATGGATTGACAGAGTGCGAAGTACGTCATTCTCAGTAGTTCTTTACTTAGAATGTGTCTCAAACAGCTAAAAATATATGTCAATTTTCGTACTCTGTTTTTAAGAATGGTTATATGCGGTATCCATTTTAGACATTGGTCAATAGTGATTCCTAGATATTTGGTTGAAGTTTTCATTTCAACATTAGTACACAATAAGTTACAGTGGTGTTGTTGAGTGTATGGTGCAGAATGGATCCTTATGTTTATTTCATACGGCGTGCTTGGTTTTTTTATGAAAAATGGTATGTAATGTGTTTTTTTAGAGTTTAATGTTAGTAGGTTATTGTCAAACCATGTTTTTAATTCATTTATGTCTATGTTAGCCCTTTTATTCAGTTCTAACCATGTGTTTGCTTTTAGAAGAAGCACTGTGTCATCTGCATATGAGATAATTTCCCCGTATTTAGCAACTTCAAATATATCATTTACATATAATATGAACAAAAGTGGTCCTAGAACTGTGCCTTGTGGTATTGAGAAGTTACTACTTTCGGAATCACTTAGTTCATTTAATAATTTTACTTGTTGTGGTCTATTTTCCAAAAAGCTTATAATCCAGGATAGCACCAGTCCATTTATTCCAATTGATTTGATTTTTTTATTAAGTTAGTATGAGATATACTATCAAATGCTTTTTTAAGGTCAATAAATATTCCAATGCATTTTTCATTTGAGTCTAGGGCGGTATATATACAGTTTGTTATTTTCGCAATGGCATCATGGGTGCTGGTGTTTTTTTTTAAAACCATACTGTTTAGAATTTATAATGTGATGTTGTATGAACATCAAACAATATGCTACGGATAAATTGAAGCTTTTACTACCTTTTGTATGTATTGGAATTACAATAAAATTATTATTTACTAAAAAAATGTTTTTTCATGACCTACGAAGTAATATAAGATTTTTTTTTAAATACACTTTTATGGTTAAGACTATTTTGACGTTTTAAATTATCTAACTTTTTTCATTCTTATAAAATTATGCACAAAATAAATAAAAACCTCTTTGGCGCTTACTTGCCTTGTGCAAATAAGACGCTAGATTTTAAATTTTGATGACGTGGAAACCAAATATTTCCAGCGTTTATATTCTTATTAATAATTATTGGAATAATTATTGGAATGATTATTGGTAACTAACATAACTACCTAATATTTTGATACACGAGAAGAAAGATATTTAAAGATTTATTTTTCTGTTCAATCTGCACAACATAAAATGATATCATGAAATTGTCTGCCGTTTTGAATTTTACACGAGTAGAAAGATATTTAAAGATTCAAACTATTTAGGGGAGTACCTACTTTTAATAAATTTATCAATTAAAGATTTTTGAAAATAGAATCCTGATTTAAAATGTCAATCTCAAACACGCGAACTGTCAAACGTGCGATAGTCGTTAGGTTTTCTGAAATTATCCAATCTGCACAATTTTCTTAATTTTTCTCTCCGTAAGAACCATCCTCGTACTTCAAGCAATATTCTAAAAAAAGAATTAGCGAAATCGGTTCAGCTGCTCTCGAGATTTGCGCTTAGCAACACATTTAGCGATTCATTTTTATATATAAGATTGAGTTATTTTTTATTACACTTCGCATAATATAAACCATTAGTAAAATTTAATATAATTCTATGGTTATTATAAAAAACTTTTACAGTAATCAAAGCAATTTTTGTTTAAAACATTCACTAAAAACATCAAGTCGGCTTCCCACCCCTCCCCGCTCCCGGGCATATCCCACGCTCAGTTGTTCGCTCGCTGCTCGCTGCTCGCTGCTCGCTGCTTGCGGCTCGCCCCCCGTCCGACTATCCCCACCCCTTCCCTTACCCCTCGGGCGCCTATTCATAACTAAATCACGTGAAATGTGCGTGCAATCGAACTTAATTTAAAAAAAATAGGTTGCCGTTCAAAATTTTGTTGGATCTTTGCAGCAATCGTTTTAAAATAGCTATCCTAACAACTTGACGAAAAAAAATTGGACAGGAGGCCCTGAGGAAAATAACTTCCCTCAGGCCCTATGTCATCTTAGGGGATGCAGTGAGGAGGGTCTTTTTAAGCAAGAGAAGGTTAGGAAGTTCTGGGAAGGAAAAAGGTATTAGAGATGGGTTGGCATCAGAGGTTTAGTGTATCCAGGAGTGACGGACATATGAATCCATCCCTCCAACAGCTGTGTAAAGCGATGGGTGGAGAGAGTCCTGTTGAAAAGGTCGAAAGGCCTCCCTCAACCAGTCTCTCTCCGCCACGCAGTAGGTGGGCAGGCGCATCCGCTGCCAAGACCTCACCCAATGAGTTCGGGCACCCCTGCTAAGTCACCAAACGTACTGAACCACTTGGGGGTGACCTATGGCAGAGGTGTTGGTTATCCAATAAATGGTTCCCGGGGCGGCGGTACCCATACCCGCCTCCCAAATTGAAATATCACACGTCTTCCTCGGGCGCCCCCGACTGATTCTTCTCCTTTTCTCGTTCATTCGCTTTACAATCCATCCGAGCGTTCCTTTCGTAATTTTACTCATTACGTTTACATTGGCCTTGCATTCTTCGCGGATCTCCACGTTTCTCCCAAGATCGTACATGGTTTTACCACACTCACGCCTCAGGAATCGCAATTCCACAGCATTTAGTCTACTTTCCTTCCTTTGCTTCCTTCCTCTTCCTTCCTCTACCAGTTCCATGCCTCACAGCCATACATGAGGGTCGGTTCCAGCTCTCCATTATGGATATCTGGCTTCGCTTCTTTGAAAAGTTTTTTTGTTGGCGCCAATGGCGTTCTATCCTCCGTTAATGAAGTTACCTACATTTAACCTTGTTTCACATATCTCTATCAGCCTTCCCATCTACCGTAAACACAATTCCCAAATATACTTCACAGTACATACTTCAAAAACTTAACCACCCGCTCCGAGTATTCATCATTCACAACTAAGTTTCACATTGTTTTCGTATCAAACATCACGATTTAGACTTGCTTACATTCATCATTAACTCATTCTTCATACATATTAAATTATCTGTCTACATTTAAATTAAATATCTACTTATAGTTTTCTGTTTTCTTATTGTTTAATCGAAAAAAATCCCAAGCATTTTGGGCATGGCAAATAATCATTAAATGAGGAATGGTTTTTTCTTTTAATGGGTTTTTGTATTCCTGATAATTTTGTACATAATCTCCCGTTTTATGCAATTTAGCAGAAGACCTTTTCTATCCTTGCCATTCATTATTGTCAGGATATTTTGAATTTCACATTCTATCTCGTGATTTCTGAAAATATGTCTCGAGTCCTTTTCGAAATAAAAACAAAAATCCGGCATTCGACCTCTTTTGAAGTGAAAACTTCTTTAGCACCGTTGTGATTTGAAACTCGATTAAACTAAAAATAGCGACACTAAAAAGAGGCAAAAACATACATTTATAGGACTACGAGAGAATAAGATAATAATCGGGCTTCTCTTTGTGCGGTGCTTCGTAGCCTATCCACTCTTGTTTACTTTCGTTTTCTGAAGGTTTCATTTCTACGGCGCGGCGTGTGAACTGCGCCCTGTATTTTTTTTGTTATTTCTTTATCAATTTTCTTCTTGGAATTGGTCAATACGTTAAAGTTTTGTGGAAACGACGAACGAAGGTCGTTTTCAGAATTTTTCGAGTAAATTTAACCGGTGAGCTCGCCTTTGTTTCACACATCTGCTGTCTAAAACCTGAAATCTGTGTCAATTTGGGATTTGGGTCATATCCCACCATCGCCGTCAGAGTAAGTGAACTCTTGTAAATAAGAATAGGGAATTTTAAAGAAGCAAATTTTACCGTTAAAACGGTCGAAAATAAGAATTATCAAATTAAGGCACACATCTCAGAGTATATGAAATCTACGTTAGAAGGTTGGTATGACTCCGAAGAGTAATCTTGGAATAATTATTCTATTAGTCTTTCAATTATTTTGTTCCGTTTCAATGCATCGACAGTAATCAATACTGTATTGCAATTAATACACTAAAATGGTCAGTCGCCAAATACACTCTAAGCCACAGAGACGTCAATGCTCGGAATAATACAAATAATGCTCGGACAAAATTTGAAAAGGCAAAGCATTCGAGGCAACCGACCAAATATGTGCGGCAACGTCGAAAATCACTCTGTCGCCGCGTGCTACTAAAATCTCGTACGGGAGTTGGAGTGAACCGGCAACGTTGTTTCCTAACAAGTTCGCCAACGCCATCGGTCGTCACTAAAGGCTAGGAATGAAATGCGGTAGGTGTACGTCGTTCTCGGTCGCCACTAAATGCGTGGAATGAAATGCGGGATACGTCGTACGTGGTCGCCACTTAAAGCTTACAATTGAGAGGTTAGTACAATTCAATTTGGGAGGCGGGGATTGGTACCGCCGCCCCGGAAGTTTTATTGGTTAATCTCTGCTATAGGTCACCCCGAGTGTTTCGCTACGTTTGGTGATTTAGCAGGTGTGTCCGGGTTCATGGGGGTGAGGTTTGTCTAGATCTTGGAGGCGGATGACCGGGACACACTGAACCCCAGATTCCTACCCACCCTTTAAACCCCTTTCCTTAAAATAATTTTCCTCTCCTTCCTTTCCTTCAAAAGCTCTCCACACAGCATACCCAAAGATGAATTATTTCCCTCAGGGTCTTCTGTGTGGAGCGCATGTAAAAAAAAAACAAAAAAAAGTACGAGATTTTAAATTAGTGACAGGTTATTCGTAACCCAATAAAGATTGTCTTTCTTCAAAAAAAATTGTGCCTTTATTGCACTTGTCAATTGCTACCTATCGCAAAAAGGAGCCAATTTGATGCATCCCGAATAATTATTGGTAACTAAAATAACCTAGTTCCTGTTCACTCTATATATTTTTATTACATTAGCTCCACACTGCAGGCCCTGAGGAAAACAATTTCCCCCAAGGCCTATGTCATCTTTGGGGATGCTGTGTGGAGGGTATTTTTTGGTAAAGGAAGTAGAGGAAGTTTTGGGAAAGAAAAAGTATGAAGGGTGGTTTGGAATCTGAGGGTCAATGTGTCCAGGAGTGACATACATATGAATCCATCCCTCCCACTGTGATATAAGGCGTGGATCGAGAGTCCGGTTGGAGAGATGAAAAGGCCTCCCTCAACCAGTCTCTCCCGATCCGGCCCGCCATGTAGTAGGTGGGAAAATGCATAGGCTGCCAAGACCTAGACACAGCTCACCCCGTGAACCCGGGCACCCCCGCTAAGACACCAAACATATCTAACCACTTGGTGTGACCTATGGCAGGGCTGTTAGTTATCCTGTAAATGGTTCCCGGGGTGGCGGTACCCACACCTGCCTCCCAAATTTTTAATTTAATTGATGTTGCCTCCCAAATATAAAATGATATAATAACAGTCTACCGTTTTGACTTCTTGGGATTCTGTTTTGGTTTCCTTCAAAATAATATTTATGTAACCAATCATTATGTACCTACGATAGATACACCGTTGGCAAATCGAGAACGAATTCAAAGGATTCTGAAAACATCGTAATATAAGCGTACTGCATACAGGAATATGCGGAGGTCGTCAAATGTTCGTAATGAACGGACGTCCTAAATATGGAATGAAGTGTGATATACGTACGGTATACGCGGTTACCAAAACGGCGGCAATATGAAAGGACGCCCATAAGACTCTAAAGTATACGTACCTATCAAAAGTTTGAATTCCCTCAAAACACAATTTCTGGATAATTCTTTTACTATCACTCTTTTTTCAACCTCAAAACATGTGAACATTCACAGCAATTTTATTTAAAAACCTACCGTAAGCAGTGGTAGCCAAAAGGATGCGAAGTGAAAGGACGCCAAATCTGTAGCAATATATATATATATATATATATATATATATATATATATGTAGAACAGTTTTCTCGGTTTACCCGCGTAACGTAGTCCTTAAAAGGACTTTTTAACTCCTGACGTTTCGGACAGATCACACTGTTCATCTTCAAAGGCCTTATGTCTTGAGTTTTTGTCTCAAACTGATAGCTTTCGCATGTCTGTTCGGTCCAAAAGCTAAAACTTAAGTGAGTGCAAGTCACTTCTTATGTCTAGAACGAAGTACCCGGGTTGCAGGTGATTGATGGTGGAGGGGGTGGGGGGCGGGGCTGACAGTAGATACCTGATTGGTAAAGCTAATTGGAGACACTACTGGTAATTTTGGAAATGCCGTTTTTGGGGTATTTTCATCGATTAAGACTTTCCAGGTGTTGGGAATTCTGATTGCGTCATTTCTAGTATTCATATTATTTTTATGTTTATAAATTTCTATTGCTTCGCGGTAAATTCTTTTTGGTTCATTGTATATGCTAGCTATTGTTTTTGTATTATTAAAGTCTATTTTATGACCTTCATTAAGGACGTGTTGCACTATGGATGAAGTTAAGCGTTTATTAGTGACATCTACTTTATGTTCTGCAATTCTACATGATATTTTTCTATTGCAACGTCCAATATACACCTTTTCACATGCCCCACAAGGTATTTTATAAATACCATGTGACTCAAGTGGAATGTGGTCCTTTGGACTTCTTAATAGAGACGAGATTTTATTTTCTGATTTATAAATAGTTTTGATTTTATTTCTTTTGAGGATTCGACTGATTTTATCTGTCGAGCCTTTGATGAATGGGAGAATTGCTATAGAAAGGGGTTCTTCTTTCGTTTCAGAAATAGTTTTTTTGCGTTTATTTATGGATTTGTCTATTAAATATTTGGAGAAACCGTTTGCTTGAAGAGCACTACTAAGAAGACCCAGTTCTTCATGAATACGATCTTTGTCCGCTAGTCGTTTTGACCGGGTAACTAGGGTATTTATAACTGATGACAACTGAGATGGGTTATGATTTGAGTTGGCGTTTAAGTATCTATTTGTATGTGTCGGTTTACGATATACGGTATGGCCAAGGCTGCCGTTCTTTTTCTTTTTAACTAAAATATCGAGAAATGGGAGACAATCGTTTTCTTCGATTTCCATGGTAAATTTAATATCTTCATGGATACTATTCAAATGAATAAGAAAGTTATTTAATTCTTCAATTCCGTGTTGCCAAATAATGAAGGTATCATCCACATAGCGACGCCATAGTGAAGGTTTCAGAGGGGCGCTCTCTAATGCCTTTATTTCAAAGTACATCATGTAAATATTAGCGATTACCGGGCTGAGGGGTGAGCCCATCGGGGCCCCTTGAATTTGTTTATATATTTGTCCCTCAAATTGAAAATAGGTATTTTTAAGGCAATGTTCCGTCAGAGTGATAAAATCAGTCGGAACGTCTAGTTTCGATTTAATTAACTCTAATGCTTCATTTATTGGTATTTTTGTGAACAAAGAGACTACATCGAAGCTCACTAAAATGTCACCCTTGTTTAAAGTTATATTAGAAATTGTTGAAATAAAATGCTCAGCATTACGCACGTAAGAATCTGCTTTCTCAACAAAAGGCTGAAAGCGTTGGGCAAGAAATTTTGCTAATATCTGGGTGGGCGAACCACACGAGCTAACAATAGGCCTGAGAGGCGCGTTGGGTTTGTGAATCTTTGGAAGACCATACATTTTTGGACAACGTGATGACTTTTCTCTAGGGATAAGCATCTTCTTGAGATCATCACCGAGTTTAGAGGACACGATTTTACTTTTTGTTGTTTTTTCTAGATATGTAGTGGGGTCGTTTTTATTAACTTTGTAAACGGGATCAAGTAAAATTTCCCGCATTTTTGAGGTATAATCGCTTGTATTCATTATTACAGTCGCGTTGCCTTTATCTGCCGGTAAGACTATTATTTCTTCGTTCGAACGAAGTGCCTTAAGGGCTTTAAATTCTTCCAGTGATATATTATTCTTAGGTTGCACGGCTTTTCTAAGAATATGACACGTTTCTTGACGGATTATTTCGGCTTTGTCTAAGGGAAGTTTTGAGATGGCTGATTCTACTGCGGTGATAATATCTTCTTTTGGAATTTTTGAAGGCGTTACACTAAAATTGAAACCTTTTGCGAGTACTGATTTAGTGGCGTTATCAAGGGGAAAGTTTGACAAGTTGTGGACTACTTTATTTATGTCTAAAGTGTGTATTTTTGAGGATGGGGGTTTTTGAGGATGGGGAAGCTATCAGTTTGAGACAAAAACTCAAGACATAAGGCCTCTGAAGATGGACAGTGTGATCTGTCCGAAACGTCAGGAGTTAAAAAGTCCTTTTAAGGACTACGTTACGCGGGTAAACCGAGAAAACTGTTCTACATCTTACACCCGTGAAAACCTTAATCATATATATATATATATTTCTTTTAAATGGCGATTTCTAATATTAACGGTGCTAAAAGGAGGAGATGATACAGATGTTAACTGAGTTAAATATCATACCGGAGCTTACGTTATCAGCTATGCGGGAACCAGCTTGTGTGTATAATAAGGGTTTAAAAACAATCAACAGTGAAGTCAACAATCCAGTAGTGATTCTTCAGAACAAAATGAAGGCAATAATGATAACGCTAATCAGACTACAAACATAATTATGTAATAATGACTATCAATCTTCTAATACAAATACGTCGAGCTAATCTTCTAATACAAATACGTATATGACGAGAATTCCAACATTCTTATGAATACTAACCAGGAATTATTAGATTCCCGGTCAAATAAAATTATTCACGCAAAACACTTCAATTATCTTAACCAAACGAATGTTGACAAACTTTCGTCAAACAAATGGTTGAGTATTGGAGAGTTGAGCGCAGAAATATGTAGAAGTATTACAAATAAAACATAAGTGACTTACATACAATCATAGAAGAAAATAAACTTACCAAAGAAACCAAATCAAAAATGATGAAAGAAATAAATAACATCATGGAAATGATATCCCACATGGCAATAGAATTAGCTAAGTTACAAGAAAAATGTGAAATTCAAGAAAAAAAACCAAACACAAAAAAACTCATTTTCATACTCTTCGGCAGTAAAAAACTTAATACCACAAACGCAAGAAAAACGATTTCCTATAATTATAAAAAGCTTAAAAGAAGAAGGCACTGAAAAAATAATAGAGAAAATACAAAAAATCAAAATATCGCAGTTGGGAATTCGAGTAAGTGAAATTAAAAAAACAAAAAAAAAAACATTAAAATATCATGCCCAGAAAAAGAAGAGGCAAAAAAATTAAAAGATAAGATAAATGAAGTCGACAAAACCATAATAGCGGAGGTACTTGTGAAAACGGATCCATGCGTAATATTCAAAGGACTTGACAAAGACTATACCGAAAAAGAATTCTTAGAAGACATAATTGAACAAAACAACGACATCAAAATGATATGTGAAAAATACCAAGATAAAAAAATATTACAAGTTAAAGCCATCATTACGAACAAAAAAACTAACAGCAAAAACTTAATTCTCCAAACAAATCCAGAATAGAGACTACATCTTATAAATAGAAAAAAAATTCATCTAGGATTCATGAGAATCTATGTAACCGATTGTAATGTTCTTACCCAATGTTTTCATTGTCAAAGATTCGGACACACAACACAAAAATGCTACAATAAAATGAATAAACCAACATGCAAGCACTGTTCAGAAGATCATCCCATCTCCGAGTGTAAATCCCTGGAACAGCCGCCCAAATGCGCTAACTGTCACTCAGCTAACAAGAAGAAAGAAATAAACTCCTTCAACAGTAAAATGAATGAAATAGACCAACGAACAAACAGCGAAACATGTAAGTTTCGTTCTTACATGCTTAATTTAGCCAAAGAAAGAATAAACTACGACATTGAATAAAAAAACTTATATATAGTATTGCAAAATACAACCAAAAAATGCATTAATTAAATGGATGATTTCTTAAACAGCGAATTAGAATTAAATATTGTAGCGCGCCGTTTTTACGCTTGCCACTACACCATCTCTTTCCCCCGTACAGCGCCATCCTGCTCACCCAAAACTAGGCGAACCACTGCGCAGACGCCTTCTGCGCATTTTCTACTCTCGACTCGCTACATAAACCACGCCCCGCAACAAGGAATGGCCTATATGAAGAGCTGCGAGCCCTAAATTAAACCAGTTCGTCTGTAGCTCGCTCTTGACTAGTACGCTCTCTTAGTTGCGCTTCGTCCTTTGGCACGACCCTCTAAGGAGTATTTTACTACCATAAGTAAAGCACCAACCAGACCCCGACTGCTGCCTTAGTTGCGCTTCGTCCTATGGTATGACCCTCTAAGCAGAACAGCAAGGTTCCCTCCGATCCCTTGCTCAGTTAATTATTATTTTTGTGAATTGATACATTGTGACTATTTTTACTATATGTGATCTGTGAACTTACTTTAAATAAATAACATTTTACCAACAATTGTGTTATAAAACTGGTGCCCAACTTAGTGGCCAGATACATAAAGTAGAAATTAAAACCAGTGCATCTACAAAATTTCGTCGCTACCACGTCGAAGCCCTCGTTTCATAATGCAGGCCAAGGAAAGTGCTGGCATCTGCTTCACGCAGGAGCAGTTCGCGGAACTAATGAACTCCATGAAGCGGATGCAGTTGGAACCAACACGTACGGGTACATTCACCACCTGTACGGCACGCTTCGATGGTACCAGAGACAGGAGTGCGGTCGAGAGTTTTATTGCCGCCGCATCCATCTTCAAGTGCGCCGAGAACATCGAAGACGCAAGCGCTCTGGAAGGATTACCACTGCTGCTTACGAAAGACGCCGCCGCATGGTGGCTCGGCATAAAAAGAGAAGTACGAGACTGGGAGAGCGCAACGAACCTCCTCAGGCATGCTTTCGCCCCTAAGAAGCCAGCGTACAAAGTGTACACAGAAATATTTTTATGCAAGCAAGACGCATTAACATCAACCGATGTGTTCATTGCTAAGCAGCGGGTGTTACTCGCGGAGCTACCACCGCCCAGCCATCCAGAGAAGGTCCAGATAGACATAGTATTCGGACAACTGAATATCCGGATACGAGACAGAACTACTGCAAAAAGCCCGTGCAGCGGAAGAAAGCCTGTACGAGAGCACGAAGACCGTCCCACTACGCGCGATGGAAAACAGAACAGACGGCCGCCTACGCTGCACTAACTGCCGCAGATTTGGGCACCGTTCCGAGGAGTGCCGTTCCCGCTACGATACAGGAGCGTACGTAAAGCACACTCCTCCAGTCAAGAAGCTGGAGACACCCAGTGATGCGAAGTTCGCATGCTATGGTTGCGGTAAACCAGTGCCCGCAGTGCAACCAAGGGAGAATAGACACCCCTCACCCACGAGCCGATTTTTGCTCGATACATGAAGTAGGCCTTCCCCGAGCGAGACCTATACTACACATCGGAATTGGAAACTTCCTGGGCACTGCTCACGTAGACACCGGAGCAAAATTGAGCGTAGCGTCAGCTGAGCTACACCGGCGGCTAATCGCTCAAAATTTCAAAACCCAGCAAACCATCATGGATATCGTATTGGCGGATGGAGTCCCTAAACGTCAGGAGGTCGAGACAATAGCCGCCACCTTGACACTAAGAGGCCGGAAGATACCCACCAGTTTTATCGTGCTCCCAGGAGGACACGAAAATCGGACACTCCTAGGCGTCGATTTTATCGAAGACGCGGGGATCGATATAAACATTCCCCAGCGCGCATGGGCATTCATTGACAGCCCCGAAGTACGGTATATGCTGCACATGGAAGATGACGTCATACCACCAAACCGAGGTATCCGACAACGGCAAAAGACTGGTGAGATAGGAGAAGTGAGAGCACATAAACTCCCTAAGGTTCGCCTGCCCGCCCCACCAGTACAGGACAATGAATGTGAGATCTACGTGCGGCCGTTCATGAGTCCTCTCCCACAGACACCGCCTAAGGTTCGCCTGCCCGCCCCACCAGTACAGGACTATGAATGTGAGATCTACGTGCCACCGTTCATGAGTCCTATCTCACAGACACAGCCTCGCACTGACATTTGGGTTAAGATGATAGCCCTGAATGAGCTGTTTCCTGAGGACGCGATGGAGGAAGACGCCCTAAGGGAGGTAATGATACGCTCTTATCGGCTCTTCGATGACTCCCCAATAAAACCCAGAAATGAAGTGGAGTTCTGTATCTTGGACGCCGAAATACTAAGCCTCCGACCAGATGAAGCCACCCACCTTATACCTACCCAGAGGGACCAGCTGGACCACCTGCTGTGTGATAACGCCGCTGTCTTCTCGGCCACCCTGTCATCTACGACAAAAATTGAGCACCGAATCGAGACCGGACAACACCCGGCGATTTCAGTAGCCCCTTACAGGCTCTCGCCAGCCCGCCAAGCAGAACTCCGTGCCGAGATAACAGTATGTTAATCCAAGGTATTATAGAAGAAGCAGATTCACCGTGGGCCGCACCTGTGGTTATGGTGCCCAAAAAAGACGGAAACAAGCGCATCTGCATTGATTTTCGCCTCCTCAATGCAATAACGGTACCAGACGTGTACCTCCTGCCCAGAATGAATGACCTGCTACACTCAGCAAAGCAGTCAAACTTTATGTCTACAGTAGACCTACGATCTGGCTACTGGCAGATCAAGATACTGGAGAAAGACCGTGACAAGACGACCTTTATAACCCCATTCGGACTCTACCGCTTCTTGAAGATGCCATTTGGACTTCACAATGCGCCCGGGACGTTCCAGCGCATGATTGACCGACTTAAGATCGAGCTAGATGAAGTCAATATCCTAGCATATCTGGACGATATAATCATACTTTTGCCCACCTTCGATAAACACCTCGCTGACCTACAACAAGTGTTCACCAAACTACGAGAATTTAATCTCACTGCAAATCGAGTTAAATGTCACTTCTGCTGTCCAAGCATAAAATATCTAGGACACGTAATAACCCCCGGAGGAATCAGCACCAATCCGGAGAAGATAGAGGCGATCTCTAAAATGAAAGAGCCAAACAATGTCAAACAGCTACAGACATTTCTTCAGACATGCTCTTGGTACAGGCGATTTGTACCCGAGTTCGCTAAAACCGCCAAGCCACTCAGCGACTTGATAAAGAAAGACGCCACCTGGGAATGGAAATCCCCACAGCAGAATGCTTTCGACACCCTGAAAGCACTACTCACTAGCGCCCCCATACTACGACAAACCGATGGAAGCAAGGAATTCATCATAAAATCGGATGCAAGCAACTACGCAATAGGAGCAGTTTTGGTCCAGGGGGAGGGACTAGAAGAACACCAGGTAGAATACGCGAGCCGCCTGCTACTACCAGCGGAGAGGAACTATTCTACCATAGAACGAGAAGCCCTAGCAGTCGTATGGGTAATTGCAAAGTTCCGAGGATACATTGAAGGGACAGCAATCACCGTGGTTACCGACCACCAAGCTTTAAAGTGGTTAATGACGTTAAAGTCTCCCACAGGTCGCCTTGCAAGATGGGCCCTGCAGCTTCAACCCTACAACCTGAAAATCCAGTACACCTGGACGCTCAAACCTGGTGGCGGACACACTATCACGGCCACCATTACTGGAAGACCCACCCTCTATTTGCGCACTATGCACGATAACCCTCGACGTTCCAGTACGCAACGCGGCTGACATCCGCAGAGAACAATTGAAAGATACTGTATTGAAGAAAATTATCGAGTGTTTTGAAGCCAACAATCCAAACGAAGACCTTAGTTACAACTAAGGGCTACCTGATGCAAAACGGTGTATTGTACCGATATGCACCCGATATCGAAGAAGAGGAAGCTCAACTAGTCGTCCCCGAGCATGAGCAACACCAAATACTCATGGCCTATCACGATGCCCCTACCGCTGGGCATTACGGAGTAGAACGCACGATTCGACGAATTGCCAGACGATACTTTTGGAAGAATATGCGGACCTACACACAGAAATACGTCAAGAACTGTCTGGAGTGCCAGAGGTACAAGCCATCAAACCTAAAACCCGCCGGCCTCCTACAGACTTCAGTAATGAACCAGAGGTTTGAAACAGTAGCCTTCGACCTCTTCGGACCACTCCCAACTTCCGAAGATGGGAAGAATTGGATCTTCATCATTGAAGACGTGGCCACATACTGGATAGAGCTATTTCCCCTCAAAGACGCGACTGCCAAGACCTGCGCCCGCGTCCTGATTGATAATGTATGCCAACGCTATGGGACCCCACGCCGACTGATAAGCGACAACGGTACCCAGTTTGTGAGTGCCGTGATGCAGCAGATGGCTTACTGCCTGGACATCAAGCACACCTTCACACCAGCCTACCACCCCTCAAACCACAACTAGCCATCCTGGTTGGCACAGAACACCGAAAATGGGCCGAAAGCCTACCATCAATACGCTTCGCCATGAATACCGCGTTCTGCCAAAGCACCGGATACTCCGCTGCCTATCTCACATTTGGACGTGAGCTACGGTCAGCCGATGACGACGGAAGAGACTTGAGAAGCATTATCTTATCGGAAAACTTCATCCCCGAGATAACGCCGCATCTGCTACAACTAGCCGATACCCTACGTCTTGTCAGGACCCACAATGATGAGAAACAAGACAAACAAAAGAATTACGTGGATAACAAGAGGCGAGAAGACCCCCATTACCAGCCCGGGCATCACGTCTTTGTCCATTCCCACGCTCTTAGCAAAGCCGCAAGAGGCTTCAGCGCAAAATTAGGACCACGACGCGATGGCCCTACCTGATCCTGAAGCAACATGGACCAACGAGCTACGAGGTAGCTTCAATGGAAGCACCAGATGTCTCGCTAGGCACCTACCACACCTCAGCACTGACTCCATACCACGGGCACTTGACACCGCTGCCCGCTCCGGTTATTCCTCTGCGCAAACGAGGTCGACCAAAGAAGAATAAGTAGCCGCCACGCTACTACAGATCTGGATCTTCGACGGGACGTTCCTCGATCCAGAGGGGGAGGATGTAGCGCGCCGTTTTTACGCTTGCCACTACACCATCTCTTTCCCTCGTACAGCGCCATCCTGCTCACCCAAAACTAGGCGAACCAGGCTGCGCAGACGCCTTCTGCGCATTTCCTACTCTCGAGTCGCTACATAAACCACGCCCCGCAACAAGGAATGGCCTATATAAAGAGCTGCGAGCCCTAAATTAAACCAGTTCGTCTGTAGCTCACTCTTGACTAGTACGCTCTCTTAGTTGCGCTTCGTCCTTTGGCACGACCGTCTAAGGAGTATTCTACTACCATAAGTAAAGCACCAACCAGACCTCGACTGCTGCCTTAGTTGCGCTTCGTCCTATGGTACGACCCTCTAAGCAGAACCACAGTCAGTTTTGTTGTTCCCAAAGACTAAACAGCAAGGTTCCCTCCGATCCCTTGCTCAGTTAATTATTATTTTTGTGAATTGATACATTGTGACTATTTTTACTATATGTGATCTGTGAACTTACTTTAAATAAATAACATTTTACCAACAATTGTGTTATAATATTAAAATTCAAGAATATGAATGTATTTGTGCTGATTCATGTAACAAAATTATTTCTAAAAACATCAATGATATACTTATTATGCCCATAAACATCCGTAGCATTCAGAAAAATTTAGATGAACTAATTCTAAAAATAAATAATTTAATTAAAAAGCCGGAATCATAGTGTTAACCGAAATATTTACGAACGCTGAGTCACCGTCTTATCACTTACCTGAGTACAATTATATTTCTACCAAAGTAGATATCAACAAAAATTCGGGAATAATAATATTTGCAAATAATAAATTTAGTATTGTTAACATTATAGAACACCCAATACATTTGGTAAACTGCATCGAAGTACATTTCAAACTCGGCAAATCAATATATCATTTAATAGCTATCTATAGAACGCATGGCTCGAGTATTATTACGTTTATTAATGACCTCAAATACATATTATTAAAATTAAAAAATAAACTCTGCTTCGTGGTGGGTGATTTTAATGTGAACATTAATGAAAAAATAGAAAATAATAACAAAACTGAATTCATCGACTTAACAAAATTTCATATCTTGCATAAATAAAAATACTAGAGAAATAAAAAAACATACTCCATCTTGTTTAGATCACATTTGGACAAACGTAAACATTAGAGATCTTCACAAACTAAAATCAATTGTTTGGAAAACTAACATAACTGACCATCATTCATGCTTACTTCTGTATAATAATAATATTAAACATAAAAAACATAATTTAATACCCAAAAAATCAACAATCTATTCTCTCTGAAAAACTAAAAAAGGAAGATTGGAACTATGTTTTAAAGAGTGATGATACTGAAATATGTTCGACTAACTTTGAAAAAATCCTGTCACAACACATTAAAAATTCGACAACTGAAATAATAATACACATAAAATCCAAATTAAGATGTTTAAAACCTTGGATTACCAAAGGACTTATAATATCTATCAGAAACAAAGAAAAACTTTATAAAACAACTTTAAAAAATCCCCATGATGAAAAAGCATATATTTTTTATAAAAAATATAAAAATAAATTAACATCTTATATTAAAAAAAGTAAGGAAGAGTTTTTTAAAAATAAAATATTATCTTCAGAAAATAACCATATACAAATGTGGAAAACTGTGAATTTGGCCATAGACAATACAAAAAAAAAAATTAAATCGTATTGGCATAAAAGGCAACGCGATTAAATGGATCACCAACTACTTATAAAACCGCCCTCAAGTGGTAAAAATCAATCGTATTAATAGTGATCAAGAGATTTCAAGCTTTGGAATCCCCCAAGGTACAGTGCTTGGACCAATCCTTTTTACCATATATGTAAACGATATATTTTTTCAACATCTACATGGTCAAATTACATCATACGCCGACGATACAGTTTTAATAATAAGTGAAAATACTTGGGAAAATGGAGAATTACAGGCCACAGAAGACATCAATACGCTTAAGATTTTTTTCGACACTAATTTACTATCACTAAATAGTGAAAAGACATTTGTAATTCCATTTGCAATCCATCCAAACGATGCTTCTAAAAATTTTAACATTGTCATACACGATAACACTAAAATTCACAGCCAACATTATTGCAAATCAAACTGTACAATATTAAAAACAACAAATAAAATTAAATATCTCGGCGTAATTATCGATAAAAATCTGAAATGGAAGGAATAAATATGTCAAGTAGTAAACAAAATCAGAAAATTAATATATATATTTTTAAGAATTAGAAATTTTCTGTCGAAAAAAAATCTATATTTAATCTACTATGCCTTAGTTCAATCCACTCTACAATACGCTATTATTAGTTGGGGATCCGCGTATAAATGTAACCTTCTTCCAATAGAAATTGTACAAAGAACAATTATTAAAATTATATTAAAATAATCCTCAGACTACCCAACAGAACGCCTGTTTGAAGAATTTCAAGTACCCACATTTAAAGATTTATATATTAAAAATTCAGTAATTCAAATAATAAAAGAAAAAGATAAATATCCATTTTTAAATGAAAACAGAACTCGACTTAAACATGTTTTTCTATGCCCAAAACTAAATACGTCTTTTGCACAGCATCATTATATATTAATTGTTTTTGTGTTTAATTCGTAGAACTCCATTTTAATTTTTAGAAATTTAATTAAAATTAAATTTGATAACGTTATTATCGAGTTCTGCAAGTTTTTGGTTAGTGTTTTAGTTATAGCTGTTTCGACTTGTAAGATCATTTTCAAACTGTGGTGAAGCCACGTACGGACGACTTATTTATAAGATTTTAAATGTCAATTTTTGAAGGTGTCTAAGTTTATTTATTACCGGTTAAACCAATTTGTAGATATACTACTTGAGAGAGTGCTAATGTGGAATTCGGAGTTTTTCCCTTTGGTTTGCCTTGCACTAATTGTAAGGGTTTTCTTAATTGATTTAGAATGACGTTATTGCTATGACTCATTTAAGTGCATTATATTTTTTAGGTTTGGTAAACATACTAAGTAGTGGGGAATAAATAATTTTCCTTACTTTATTAATTAGCGTTATGTTGGGGTCATTCGTTCGTTTATTGACTTACAATTGTTCAAGAAAATTTAATATAAGACCCCTTCGTTCTATATGTAATGGTTTTGACTGGTTATTTTTAAGTGGAACGTGATTCTTCACTAAGAGATGTTCGGCAAATTTTGAAGAGGTGTTTTTATTTTTATAACATCTTATATGTTCTTTGAATCTAGTTGAGAATGCCCTACCAGTTTGTCCGATGTATGTAGCGTTACAGTCAGCGTGGTCACATTTTAATTCATATATGCCACCGTTATTTAGTTTAGGATTTCTACTTTTTGAGTTTTTAAGGCTTGTTCCCATATCGACGCTGGAATGGATAAATGGCTAAAGCGCCATTATGCTAAATGTTCAGGAGAGCTGTTTGAAAGTTTAAAAAAATCATAACTCTGAAAACGATTATCTGATTTTGTTGCTGCTTGAAAATTATAAATGCATTTATAAAACCTAATCAATTGTAATACATATATTTATAATAATATTAATAATTCCGAAGATAATGGCGATTTAGTCAAAAGTGCCTAATAATTTAGGCAGGAAAAATTACTAATGTGCATGTTTATGTTATTTTCACACGAGGATGAATAACTAAACTCTTTGTACTACACATTAATACGAGAGGAAAAATACCTTACGGACAAATGTACCAATAATATAGTGAGGAATAAAAGCTTATCATTAGAAAAGTAATAGATATTCCAAGAAATAATGGCTAATGATCCACCGTAAGTGATATCTTGACCGACATAAAGACTTACGGACATGACGAATACATATTTAAACTATGGTCATTGGGGTATTTTATTGGTTAAAAAAAAGAAAAAAATAGTAAAAAACACGGATTTTATTATATTTCGATCGCCAAAACCTTTCGTACTAAAGTTGCTTTCAACAATTTTAACTTTTCAATAATATTAATTTGAAATAAAGAATATAGTATCATGTTATAATACGCTACGATGAGCAAATAACGATACCTATATTAAATAATATTTAACCCTTGAAGGGTAAAGCCAAAAAAAATGGAAAAAGGGGATTAAAGGCCTACAAATTATACTTTTTCATTAATATAAATTTGAAATTAAGAAGCCTTATTTAAATTAAAAAAAAACAATACGCTACGATGAGCAAATAACGATATGGTATAATATTCAACCCTTGAAGGGTGAAAGCCATTAAATATGAAAAAATAAAAATGAATGGCCTACACTCTGCAGGCCTACAATTTTAATATAAATTAAAACAAGCTAGAAAGGTTCAGCTATTAATTTCAAAGAACACCAAAATAAATAAAGACACTTTGATCGACTGTTAATTATCATGATCTGGGTCTTCAATGTCTGATTCCAAAAGCATATCTTTAAAGTTATTAATTTTGAATTGTTTATAATATTCATTGTGATAACGAGATGGAATGGTGTCATTTGTGCACCATTTAATTAAATCTGAATATTTGTTTGAGGATATCGGTAATATATCTGCGTAAATTAGCTCCAGTTTAAATGTTTTGTTTTTTAGTAAAATTTCAAATTCTTCCACTGGAGCGTTGCCGGCCATGGAATATTTTACGAAAATTTTGTTTTCATGCTTTTTAAATGTGGTAATTCTTATTTTGTTAATTTTTCCAGCAATACTTTTGAAATACCTATCACTTACCTTGTCCCAGCCAATAAAATCTGAGTAGGATACCGCTTCCACCGAATAGGGCTTCGGGTTCTTCCGTGCGAGTTCAAAAACTGTCACCAAAAAAGTGAAAAAAAACAACAACGCTGTCCAAAACGTTGGCTAAAGAAGGAGGTAGCGCAACACGGCATAATACCCCAAAAACTAATAACAAAATGTTTTATTTTTGTTTTGTACCGGGCAAAAATCGCTGTACAAAACAAGTTTATTTGTATTGTTGCGTTTATCCACGTGTACAATGTATTTTGTAAGTATTGTTGTTACTTCGTTTGCCCCGCGTTTGCCCTCATCTTCTCCCCATGTAAAACAAAAGCCATCTCGTGTTCCACTCTCATAAAAAGTAAGGTTAAATACGGTATATTTCTGCGAATAATACAGAAGCATAGACTCCTCGTGAGGAGTATTCAAAACTGTAAATCAAAAGACGTACAAAGTATATTTTTATTCTTTTCGTAGATTTTTTGGTGATATTTAAATCTGTTGAGACAGTCTTCTTTTTCCTTCAAGTGGTGTCTTTTTAATTCCTCATCTGTGTTGGTGTTATTCTCAAATATGATTCATTTTAAGCACTTGTCCTTTTTAGGGATGTGAAAACCAATATTAAATTCTTTAGAAAATAATGTTTTGAATATTTTTTCCCCAACAATATCTTTTCCTTTGGATGTCTTGTCTTCTTTGTACAACCTGTAGAGATTACTTACATTTTTTAATTCTTACCCTAAGTATACTTTTGTAGAATCTCTTCTATAATAATGAGATGGCACTGCCGTTAAGTTTATATGTAATCTCTTGCGGACTGTAATAGGTCGGCTTTTGTTTTATTAGCTGCAATTGTCTTGCCTCTCATATCCTACTTTGAAACTCCAAAGTCAGCATAGGATAGGGTATAGTGTAAGAATTGTTGGCTAATATCTAAAGTATTCAGTAAGAATTTCAGGCAAACTTGTCGTCGCCCTTCCCCTTCGTTTATAAAATAAAAGTACGTATGGTTACGTCGGCTTAGCTCTTTGACTCTTTTTGTTTTGACTTCTTGTTTTTGCGCCTTCGCAATGAGCCAATCACGCCTCTTGGTTGAGTCCAAGCACCAAAAAAAATTGAATGTGCTTTGTCTTTTCTCGCCTGTAATTTCACTACAACCTTTACCACAGGGTTTGTCTTTGCAGGTATTATTTTTCTTTTTTTTCTGGTACTTCAGAACCATCTTTTCCCTCATATTTTTTACCACTTTGAATTAAAATGGACTTTTCCGTTTTTTTATTGATGCGTTTTCTTTTTTTCGCATTTTCGCCAACCTTTCCATCTATATCCTTTTTCTTTTTTTCTGAAAGTCTCTTTTTAGTCGATCCTTCTTCAATATTCCCAACTACGGAGTCGGAGCTTGATGAACTCCATGACGTGGAATCCCACTGAAAATTTAAGGCATCTTCATCATCTGACAAAAAGTCTAAATGATTGAGGCTTTTGAGTGCCATTTTTTGTTCAGTTTTTTTAGAAGAGCTCGTGTTTGCTTAAGAGCATTTCTTTGGGTTTTTAAGAGACATGATTCTTCTCCATAAAAGTGGATATCTTCAAAACCTTCGTTGTGTCGTTCATTAATAATTGATGTTTCAACGGCAGTAGATTCTGCAATCGGTTCAAATTCGTCTGTGTTTTTTCGTGGGGGATCGTTAATATTAGAGATTTCCGGAAATCTGGTAACTTCCACATTTTGTTGAATTTCTGGAACAAAACTGTTTTGTATTTCAGCACGGAAAAGCATTGATTCAGAAAGATTTGGTAGTTCCAAATATGTCACACTTTCGTTCAGCTCTACTTGGAATCCCATTACGGTGTATAGTATTTCAGGCTGGATATTCTGTAATCATATAAATAAGTGAACCTAATTAGAATTAAAGTTATGTGATAATTAGTGTAGGTATATAACTTTACTTATTATAACAAAAAACAATGCAGTATAATATTTTATGTATGTTTATTATTACTAAATATTTTAGTATGATTTTATAAATTACACTAACACATAATATTATAAATTGTACATCAGCACATGTGACGTAGGCAGAACTTAATTATACATTATTAAGCTTAATTTTGCTACTTACCACACTCGTGACAAAGCTTACACAACAGAATAAATATATTTGTTCATATGAAGCGATACTTTGTGATGTGACATTATTAATTTAAAATAAAACAATAACTTTGTAAACACCACTTTTATTTTTATACTTAATATAAAAATACTTAGTATAAAAATAAAAGTGGTGTTTACAAAGTTATTGTTTTATTTTAAAAGAATAAATATATCCGATGCACGAACTCGTAACCTGCTTGTAACACGCACTGTTCTTGGACGACTAACGCGCCCGTGGAATCCGGAACTATATTTATAGGTGGGTGCTTCCGACTAAATCGATGGTAAAATGGTAGATCTAAGCGACATTCGCAAAATGACGATCAATATATTTAAAATGATTTATTCGCCAAATCAACTGTAAAATGTGGCAAGCATAATTAACTACAGCGACAAATCTTTTTTTTTTTTGGAAAAGAAAAACAGCTAAAGCAACATTGTTAGTGATTTTCTATATGACCTATTTGACTTAACAACAAATGTATTATTAAAACGGGTAGGGAAGAAATACTAATGTGAATTATGTACTTTATTACGGTAGGGAACGTGTGCTTAAGTAACTTCCATAGCCATTTCATGGTAAGGAAAAAAAGCTAATTCTATAAGTTATCCTAAAACATGGAAGGTAAAAAAAGCTTACAAACAATTTGGATAAAATTCTGGAAAGGAAGAGTGATGTAACCTTCCACCACACGTAATTTATGATGACTTAAGTCGCACTCATATTAAAAGACCATATTTGTTGTCGTTTAAGTCGATGAAATTTTAAATAAGTAGCTATTTTGTGGTGACTAAAGCGCCATAAAAGTGCTCGGATCGCAATGAAACTAGGACCAATCGACGCAGAAAAAAAACTAAGTTGGACTGCATATATAACTCATATTCACCCGATGTGGCGTTTTAGTCAGTCTTCCTTTCCAGCATCGATATTATTATTGGTTCTAAAAGCTATATTTAAACCACATTTTTTAATTTCTTTTGCAATTTTTAAAGATATTGGGCCGAGGAATTCGAGACATGCAAATTTTTCTATTTTTTTGTTATGTACCGGATATATTAAATTAGTTTTATTTTTGTATTTCTTGTTTTTTATTATTTTTTCAATGTTTTTTGCCTCATAGCCGTTATTAATCGCGAATATTTTAATAGTTTCCTTTTCTTTTACGTATGCTTTATTATCTAAGGGAATAGATATAAATCAAATTGATGATTTATGTAGAAAATGTTTGGTTTTTCCGGAAACTGTGAACATATTGTATCGGGATGTGCTGTATTAGCGCAGTCCGAGTATACATTTAAGCACAATCAGGTTTTAAAAATAATCCACCAAAGTTTGGTAACTAAGCATAAGTTGATTGACTGCCGTAATATAGTACCATATTATGAATATGAACCAAATTCATTTTTAGAAAATGAATTTTATAAAATATATTATGATAAAACTATACTCACAGACAGAACAATTAGTCATAATAGACCTGATATAGTTTTACATGACAAAATAAATAAAAAATAACTTATTTCTTTGATGTAGCTATTCCAAATTCCAGTAATATTGAAAAAATTGTTTTTAAAAAAATTATAAAATATACAAATTTAGGAAATGAGATGAAAAGAATTTGGCGTTCTCCGACTATAAAAATATTACCATTTGTTATTTCGGCTACTGGCATTATACCTAGGTTTCTCATTTAAAATTTAGGCATATTAGATTTGTCAAAGAATTTATTTACAAAAATGCAAAAATCAGTTATTTTAAATACATGTAAGATTACAAAAGAATTTTTAAATATTTATATTGAGGGATCAGTAGGATTTTTAGGTCCAATTAGGAGTTCCACAGAGCCGAACACTCTGATATGAAAATATCTGGAGTCGGTGAATTATTTTCCCATTTGCTCTCTGGTAGGTTTGTTATGAAAATATTTAGATTGCCCAAATAATGAATTATTTTCTAATAGAAATTAATGTTTTAAATTACCCCAGGATTATTAATGTTTGTTATTTTTAATAATTCCTAATATTTTAACAGGCCACTAATGGATTCACTTTTTCTCCGGGATATTTTAATTTTCAAACCACAGGGGGTTCTTTGACGCTTTTCGTCACTTCTTGAATTCGCGTCAAAGGCGGCGGTTTTTGTAATAATAATTCAAAATGTGATCGTTACGCTTTATTGTTCACAGCCGATAGTATGTGATCGCGTCTATAGGGACTTATTTACCGGGTAATCTTAGTGAAAATTCACGATGTGTTAATGGCGGCATGTCCGACCTAGTTTCGTTATAATCGAAGATTATAATCATCATCCGTCATCTAACGAGATGGAATATAATTATTTTAACGTCACACAACTTAACCGTATCCTCAACGCCGAGTAGTTCTACAACCTGATGTACTTTATTACTGCTACCTACTACATGTCGGAGGACTTCATGGGCAAGGCATTCCCATACCAAATACTCCTCCAAGAAGGAGGGAGGAGCTCGCAGACCATACGCTGATGCTACGAGAGGGAGTTGGAGACTCCTCATTATGGATCCCGATTTGTCGCATCAAGTGTGTATAGGCTCTAGCTAGTTTGCTCTCAGTAGGTTGGTCCACAGATATGCAATTAACATGTTGTTTCAATATAACTTTTGTTATGAATCAATCCACTCTTTTATTTATATTTCAATAATTCAAAACAATGTAAAAAAGAACAATGCCCACCCCCTAATAGAAGCGACTCCTGCCTGCCTACTGCACAGTTCAGCATATCTTGTTTTCAGAAAAGGTTTGGCGTCCAAGTTTCCAATTTGGAAATAAAACTGATCACTGTGATAATTAATCATACCCTGTAACTTTAACATTTAATGCACCTACTTAACAAGCGGTGTTTATGTCATGAATAACAAGACCACATATCAAAATCAAAATCATTTATTGTACAAAATTTACATTTAGTACAAAAGGTATAACTTATAGGTACTGTTATGTAGCGGCCTCAGGCACCACTCTACGCCAGTGAGTTGAACACCGCCCGCCCCCGGGCACTTGTACCCCTTCTCACCTCTCCCAAACGGCCCACGCTCGGCACCGGCAACGCGCGGCATTCTCCACCAGGCTCTCCTAGCTGTAACCCGTGTCTGTCGCTGCGATAGTGTCCCCGCGCGGTTCGAGAACATTCCATAGAATTCACGGGGCCGAACGAGAGACACGCCCGTCCGCCGTGTTCGGTGGGGCACGAGTTGACCGGCCCCGCTGCTGCGCTACCTGTTTGCGATGGGCTTCCTGTCGTGCATAGCCTGCCCTGCTCCCAGGCAAGCGCCCCCTGGAACGCCTGTCCAGCCGCCACCTGGTACCAGTGAGTAAGGACTCTTTCCCTCATTTTTGTTGTGTCCTTTCATGTCCCGCGAACAATATCCGACCCCCAGGGGAGACACGAATTGAGAGAGATTTGGTAGGCTTCCTCATGTGTAGATAGTCAATTAGTGTACCTGTGCATAATTATTGATTGTAAATGTACTGCTTTGCTGTATTTGTGTGTGTTCCCGGCAATACAAGTAATCTTCACCTTAGACGATCTTTTATTTGACGAGTATTGGCATATTCTATGTACCCCCCCCCCATTGTTCTGAGGACCTATCTGAGCTAGTTTTGGAAACAGTTTTTCAGAACGGGGGTACTTCCACCGAGGTACGCAACACTGTCGCCCGAACGTGGGGCCATTTTTTTTCTTTTTAATGTTCTGAAGCCAACACTGAGTCAATTACTTTTCTTTTCTCTTCTCCACTTACACATTTATGCTGCGAAGTCAATTATATGCCGTATGTACCGCCAAAAACAATTACCGTTTCCCACGTATGTTTGCACGGTCTAAAGACCGCGCGAAACGTGGCGTCGCCCGTGAGAATGTTCGATGGGTTACGTAAGCTTATACCTACCACAATGGGGCAACAAAATATTAACCTTTTTTCCCTCTAAAACAGGCACCCGTTATTATGCAGTATTTTTATGAATGATGCAAAATTGTTTCTTCTCTTTCCCTTCCTCGCAAATAACTACAGTAACTAATTCAAGTGCTGGTATGCGTACTCGCCTGTGAAGTGAAAATCAAATACGCCCGGACCCCGGTTGTTTTCTTTCTCAAGAAGTGTGAGCCCTTGTTGAAAAAGTGAAGTTCTTCAAATGTTGGACAGTGAAATCAAAAACAGTGTTTTTCTAAAGGCTTCCCTCGGCCAAGTGTTTATTACCTTACAAAAGTGTCATTTTTACAAAAGTGCTTTATGAAAATTAAACTAGCTGCCCTTACAGGGAAATCTATGGCCATTTTTTTTCTGCCTAGTATTTTTTTCGTCCCAAAAGTGTTTGTGCTCGTATAAAAGTGGCATTTTTCCAAAAGTGCTTTGTGAAAACTAGAATATCCACACCGAGAAGGAGACCTCTGGCCGTTTTTTTTTTCAAAATTAAAACCCTTTGAAAAATTTTCGACAATTTTCAAAAGTGCTTATTTGAAACACACACAAAAAGGCAATTCTGTAAGGACCCCTCCTGGCCGATTTTTTTTTCCAGCCCCCAAAAACACTTCAAAACAAAATACGGCAAATTTTTTTTTTAAATTTTGAACTTAGAAAAATTCTAGATTTTTTTTTGTTTTTAAATTGTTTTTTTTCTTTCCTGCTCTTCGCCCAGCAAAAAATTCAAGTTGTCACGCCGTCCATCATCTGCACCAAAATGGAGTCACAAAGAGTGATTATCAAAGTCTTCGGACATAATCACGGACACCTTCAACCTACAAAGGCACCGGTAACATCATACCCGATGCACTGTCAACAACATGGAAACGATCAACAAGTACATTGGTCGCAAGCTGTAGGCGCTGTCAAGCCCGGAAATATGTACACCAAGAATGCTAATACCGCACAGGGCGTGCCACCCAGGAAAACAAAGGCCGACGGTGATGCCTCTCCCGGCAGAATCAACCACTGCCGGACATTACAAAGCTTGCCTAGCAACAAGAATTTGCTTTCACCATCCCCAATTGTACACGCCGTCCGCAAGTTAGTGTCATGGCGTCATTTGCGATTGTTAATCCCTTGGAGACGCATACGAAAATTATTATGCGAAGAATACATCGTAAACGAAACAGTGGCGTCGTTTACACAAAAAAACTACAATTCACAGAATCATTTCTGCAATACCTACTCCCTCGCAGCGTGTACACTACACAAAAGTCACACCCCGAGATAAGAAGATGTGGCATAAGTCCTCAAGCGTGAGGCAGGTCTCGGGTGAGCTTTCGGGCGAACTCTTGACCATGTTTTGTAAATAAATAAACATGCATTTAACTGGCGTGTAAAGTGTCAATTACACGTCCAGACCCCCATAAATAAAGCAAGCTCTTTATTTATTCTTGTTTGTAAATAAATGTACATTCATAATAGGTACATCCAAATGTCACGGTTGAACCGATTTCTCTTTTCCCCATCACGGCAAATTGCCAGCATTTTTCTTTTTACCTGTTGTTTTTTATCTCACCTGTTCTGAGGCTGATCACTTCGGAGCAGAGACACCCTTCGAGTCACGATGTTTGGGAAGTCATGAACCCAAACTGTCGTTTCTCACCCCTACACTACGCAATGCTCATGCCTGTCTTGCTTGGTCTTGACATGTCATGTCACTTGTTTTTTGTTTTGTTTTGTTTTTGCCTCGTTTTGTCTATGGCCTCAGCTTCGGCCGCCCTTGTACTTTTTCTCTCATCCTCACAATCACCACATTTTACCTACCATGGTAAAACCCTTTTTTCTTACCCCTCAATTTTCAGCTCACCTTGAGTACGTAAAACCCAATAGTGGTCTCAAGCACAAAAGTCAGAAATGGTTACTTTACCTTTTCTTGCACACATAGGTCTTTTTCAATTTTTTCCTAAAAAAAATCAAAAATTGATGGCGTCCTTTTCACCCGTGCTCATGTTTTCCCTAAAATTGGATATTGACACGTCCATTTTGGAAATTGTATATTATAAAAAACCCTTAAGTTGGCCCTTATAAGTCATACACAAATCCTTTGGCTCGTTCGACTAAAGTATGTAAAACCGAATCATCCGGTCTTTGGTTGCTACAACGAAACCATTGAGTTGTTTCTCCTCTAATGTCACGTCACGTATGTTTTGTATAACACGTTTCAACACGAGACAGGTTAATAAAACCTAACGGTCATCCTGATTCTCGAACCCAAATAGTTGTAACTTTTAACGTAAATCAGCATTGATTTGCCCTCAAAAGGACTAGCTTGTCAGCTTCACTGTCAGCTATGGGACATAGTGCCGTGGAAGTTAATCGAATGGGCACAAAACCACCAAACTCGTCGTCTGGGAAGCGAATAAAAGAAATCCCGGGATTGTGAAATTGGAGCAAGGGTCTATCTTTTCTCACAATCAAGGAGAAGTTTTTAAGTGACCCCTAACCTTTCGTGAAATACACGCGAAAGATTAGCCTTTTGGTATAATGTGTATTCTTTCTCATCTCATTGTTTTTTCTAATGTAAAGAGTCAGGAAACGTGCTGGTGGATTACGTTTCATCCTCACATAAAGTTTGAATTGGAAATTAGTCCAGTCCCTAGCAAGTTTCGTCACTCAACTCCCCTCCATCCCTTTTCCCCTTCCCTCCCTCATGTTCCGTTCCGAAAATCCGTTGTTGTCCACATTTCGCCCTCACTTGGAGTTCGAATCGGTACCTAACCAGGCACAACGGGCCTTCTATTTCACCCCCGTCATATGTTCCATCTTTTCTTCATCCTGGTTTCAATGAAGCAGATTCATGAATATTGGACACGTATGTTATGCACTCGGCGTACCATCTGTCTCTTCTCGACAACCTTTGTCCATGAATCAGTTTCGCTGCCTTGCCGTGACTCGTTCACGACCTTTTGTCTTGTTCTTTGAAATTCTTCGAAAATGTTACCATTTTATGTTAACATAGGCCATGGAAGGCCGGTTGCTTTTCAACCAAGGCATTTTGTCACCCGGCAAAAGCCAGGTTATCCTAACAAAGGATAATTTTTTTCAAAAATGTAATTGCATGCTAGCCAGGAATCTCGATGCTGAGAGCCCCTCCTGTTCTGCCGACCTATCTGAGCTAGTTTTGGGGAAGAACGTGGGTACTTCCACCGAGGTACGCAACAGTACATATATCCTATTTCTTCCAGTTAACCTAACATGTTATGCAGATATGAACACAAATGAAATATAAATATAAAAGTGGTGTAATACAAAGTGAATTTGTTTTTATTTATTATATAAATATAAATATAAAAACAGTTGTACCTATGTGAGGTATTCACTTAATGTGTAATGAGACCTGTTCAGAAGGAATGTTTTTAGTGATGACTTAAATCTGAGTGTATCTTGTATTTGTTTAATATCATGTGGAAGGTTGTTGTATACTTAAATGGCCATGTAAAAGGGTCCTTTTTGGAAAATTGTTTTGTTTGCTTTTGGTATTAACAAATTTTCTGTAAACCTTGTAGCGTGTTTATGTGTAGAGTTTTTTTGTGGAAACTTTTCTGGAGATGATCGCACTAACATGCATTACTCCATTATATATATGTCGGTGACTGTGAGAATTTTCAAATTTTTAAATATAGGTCTACATGAATCCCGATTAGCAGAGTTTGTCATTTTTCTTATACATCTTTTTTGGATGATTAAAACATCTTTGGCCTTTACTGAGTTTCCCCAAAAGATAATTCCGTATTTTATTATTGAATATACATAACCATTGTATGCGGCCATTACCGATTCGATGTTTAATATATTTCTCAGTGTACCTAGAACAAAAGAAAAGCTACTGATTTTGGCTACTATTTTGGATACATGTTCTTTCCAGTTTATATTTGCATCTAGTTGCATTCCCAGCAGTGAACAAGTTTGGGAAGGTTCGATAATATTATTATTGAAGTTTACATTTATGTTTATAGGTGAAGCTTGCACTGGACAAAATTGTAAAACTTGAGTTTTGTTAGTGTTCAGTGACAGATTTTGTGATAACAGCCAATTTGCTATTGATTGACAAGTCTCGTAAATATGTTTATTAAATTCGTCAACGTCTTCATTACATTCAAACAACAAAGCAGTGTCATCAGCAAACATTGAACATTCTGTGCCAGCAACAATTGGAAGTTCGTTTATGTACATAATGAACAGGAGGGGCCCAAGAATGCTTCCTTGAGGCACACCCTTGTTGATTGTTCTCCATTTGGATTCTACCATGTACTGCATCATTTTTTCGTCAATGATTGAAATTTGAACTTTTTGTTTACGATTTATTAGGTACGATTCAAACCATTTTAATGCTAAACCTCTTATACCGACGTGTTCAAGTTTAATTAGAAGAAGCTTATGATCAACATTGTCGAATGCTTTTGAGAGGTCGAGAAAAATACCTACGGTTTTTTTGCTAACATTAATACTTTCCAGAATTTTGTTCAAGAAATTGAAGACTGCTTGTGTTGTCGAACGGCCTTTACGGAATCCAAATTGTTGTGGACATATTATCTTAAAGTTTTTGAGAAAGTTGTAAATGCGATTGTACATTGCTCTTTCAAATATTTTTGAAAAATTTTGTAATAAGGATATTGGTCTATAATTTGAGATTTCCTGTTTGGAACCCTTTTTATATAAAGGCGCAATAATAGATTGTTTAAGTGTTCTGGGAAGGTTACTGATTCATAAGATTTGTTAATTAATATTTCCAACGGGTAACTCAACGCTTCTGCACTTTCTATTATAATTTTTATAGAGACTTTGTCAGTGCCGACACTGCTTTTATCTTTCAGTTTTACGATAATTCTGATAATTTCCTCCTTGCTTACAGGCGTTATAAAGAATGATCGAGACTGTTTGTTTGTGACTGTGTTAGCAGATTGTGTACGTTGAGATGTATTTTGTGGTGGTAGCGAAGGTGTAAAGAAAGTATTAAATTCATTTGCAATGTTTTTGGTTCTGATACCATGGTATCATTTATTTTAAGACAGATTTTTGGCTTAATTTTAGATTTTAAATTATTTGAGTTCTCTTTTATTATGTTCCGTGATGTTTTAGTTTTATTCTGCGCATTTTGAATACGTTTACTATTGTAATTTCGTTTAGCTACTTGTTTTACTTTACTGAGAACTTTTTTGTATTGTTTGTAATGGTTTATGATTGACAGGTCATTTGTGTTTTTTTGTTTTATGTGTAGATGTCTTTTTTGTGTAATAGATATTTTAATACCAGGTGTTATCCAATTTATTTGGCGTTTTTGGGGATATCTATGTTGTTTAAAGGGGAAAAAAAGTTTCATACCCTCATTTACTTTATTAATGAAGTACTCATAACTGTCATCAATGGATTCAAACGATTTTAATAGATCCCAACGTATTCCTGATAAGTAATTGTTAAATTTTTTGTATTTTCTTTATTAAGTAATTGTTTTTTTGCATACCAAGTTTGTTTTATATTATTTTCTGTTTCTATGTACATTAACTGTGCCATGTGATCTGATACAGCTAATTCTGTGACTTCCCATGTGTAAGAGCTTTTTGGTAAATTTGTACATACATGATCAATTATACTTTTTTTATTTCCTTGCATACGAGTGGGTTTATCAATAATCAATCGTAAGTCAGCGTTTTTGTTTTTGTAGTGTGTGTCAATGTTAAGGTCCCCGCAGAGTATTTTTTTGTTTTTTATTGTTTTTGCAAATTTTGTTTAAAAGAAGTTCAAGTTGTTCAAAAAATATATTAATATCGGAGTCATTATAGTAAACTGTACAAATGATCATTTTAAGCCTTGGAATTTCAATGCCAAGACATTCAAATACAAATTCTTTTGTTATTTGTTTAACATATTCTAGTTCAGTAAATGTTATGTTTTCATTTAAGTAAATAAAAAATTGAACCTAATTTATAACTATTAAAATTAATAGATGTCGCTTCATCTTTCTGTAGCCAGTGTTCGCTAACACAAAATACATCAATGTTTTTTTCATACAGAATATTTTCAAGTTCTAGGATTTTATTTCGGACGCATTGTACATTTTGATGCATTATATTGAAGGTGTTTTTCATATTTTGATTGTTACTTATGATACTGGTTTCAACAGAAATGTCAGTGGGTAAGTGAATCATTATCTTATTTTGAATATAATGTAAGGTAGGGATAAATGTTTAAGTATATCAGATTTAAAATCCATTTCCAAAGTACCAAGATGAAAGTGTCGCATAAACAATAGTGTGCATAAACAATAGTAATGATCGTAATCCTCCATGTGTAAGTGTGAAGTGCAGTTAATAAGTATGCATATCCATTTATTCGTTAGTCATAAGGAAATTAAGGTATTCTCTGAAGTAACCTGAATTGCTCGCGAATCTGAGTTTTGGCGTACGTAAACTCGGCCCAATTTTACCCATACAAAAGCCAGTTTTTTTTCAATTGCCATTTTTTTTGCTAGGTATAGTAGACGTTTATTACACGAGGTTAAGTGTTCCGAGATGAAAACTGGCATACAGGGACCAGAGAGACCTATAGAGCTTGTGTTGAGCTTATCTTCCTTACTTATGGCATTAAGGTTATACCGTTTAGCATTGTTTAAAAATTCATCCCTTAAATGTATGTGTCTAAACCGTATAATTATTGGTCTAGATCTATGTGGAACTGTCCTTCCAGGAACCCTATAGCTGGTTTCTATGTCCTTGTTCGTTGTGGTGGTTTTTATTTCCTTGTTTTAGTTGAAGGTAATATTTTGCAGGTTTTCATCTTCAAACTCCGGTACTCCTCTAATTTGCGCATCAAAATTTTTTTGTTGACGATCTTGGTCGTCAATTTTTTGCTCAAGCCTTGTTAGCTTGGCTTTGAGCTCTGTATTTTTTTGCTGTACGGAATCTATGGTTTTCAATTTTTCCATAGATTTTTTTTAATTCTGCCTCGAATCCCTCCATTTTAGAGTTGAAGAACGTTAGCGAAGCTTTAAATTCTGTGAACTCGGTGTAAATTGCAGTCACTTGAGTCTGGACGTTCTTGAATCCTAGCAATTCTGTTTTGATGTGTCAAAGTTCAGCCATAATTAAGTCGTACTGCGTTTCTCCTTGTGTGAGTCCAGGCTTGTTGGAGCTGGCCGCAGCGCTATCCTTTCCCGTGGATCTCGTCGTACTCCGCGTATCGGTCTTGCAACTGCTGCACTTAATGGTTGCTCGTTTCTCCTGTGTTAGCTTGCGGTACTGCGCCTCTCCTATTCCACCGCAGGCGAAATATAGATTTTCTTTGCAGCAAGAGCAGTAAAACATTGACTCCTTCGTCAATATTGGTTCAGGACACTTGACGCATGCTATGTTCTCCATTTCGATTTATTGTATTAATATGTGTTTATATTGTTTTATATTTATATTGTTTTATATTTATATTTGGTTATATTATATTTGTTTATGTTGTTTTGGTAGTAGAACCTGTGGGCAGGCAATCAGGGTAATCTGTGATTTGGTAGTAGCGCCTGTGGGCAGGCAATCAGGGTAACCTGCGATTTGGTACCTGATTGAAATTATTTGTAGCGCACAGTTTCGTTGCGCCTGTGGGCAGGCAATCTGGTTAACCTGTATAATGTACTAATAATTGTACCTGATTGAAATTAATTCTACCGCACAGTTTCGAGATTGTTATTGATTTTAATTATATCACTATTAAGTTATCGAATTGGGCAATTGTTTTTTAAAACACTAGTAATTAGCACTGTGGTGTACTGTAACATAACTTTATGCTTAATGACAACCCATTACTCATTATTATAGTAGGTAAAATACCAAAACACATCAAAGTGTTGTGGATTACGTCGAAGACATTCAAATAGCAAATCTCAGATTAGATATCCAACCTACGGAGGAACAGTTGGTGAACCTAGTTTATTGTAGCCTGTTACCTAAATACGCCTTGGCTATCACATATTTTGCAGAAAAGGACTTTTCTTCTTTTGTCACTGTTGGAGATTTGAGAAGATCTCAGTAGATAAACCCTTACCGCATTTTACTTTTTCTTCTCAAGCTTCTTCCTCTTCATCAACACCTACGTCTTCTTCTTCAAAACCTTCTTCGTATTATAGAAAAACTTTAAATTGTTTTTATTGTAAGGCGCAAGGGCATACAAAGCAATTTCGTCGAAAGTGGAAAGCTGATTCTAACAGGCATTTGACCTACTCCAATAAACCAAATTCAAGAAACTAGTCGATTATCTTTTGCATTCTGCATGGAAGGATGACGGGAGATCATCGACAGTTTCGGGTTCCAGAAGCCAGCTCTTCAAGCATAACATGGACGCGTGCTTGCTGATGTCTTACTATGGACAAGATGTTAGACCTCATATTAATATTAAAATTAACAATTTAGTTTTTCCAGGTCTTTTGGATACTGGAGCATCTGTCAGCTGTTTTGGGGGTTCTCTTTTAATTTTTTTTTAATAATTTAGGATTTAAGTTAGAAAAATTAGATTCCTACGTTATTACCGCGGATGGTAAACGTCTGGATGTTATTGGTACTGTGCGAGTACTTGTTTCATATAATAATATTAAGAAGTATATTAAGTTTTTATATAATTTCATCTCTTTCCTGTGCTATTGTTTTGGGAGTTGACTTTTGGAAACAATTCGAAGTATCTCCTCAGCTGTTTCCTAGAATTGACGGTTATGATGTTTTTGTGAAAGTTGTCAGCTAGGTTCGTAAGATAACATCAGCTTCGTTGCTGTCCCTCCAGGACAATCGTAGACTAAATTCTGTCATAGATAAATTTAAGTCCATTTTGTTTGGAATGTGGTTTGGACTAACACAAAAAAAAATCATATAGAAAAAGATCGTATAGAAACTACAGGACCTCCGATAAAGCAACGCTATTATCCCTTGTCTTCAGCGCGTCAACGCTTATTAGAAGCTGAATTAAAAGAAATGCTAGCTACGGATGTGGTTCGTCCTTCACGTTTAGCTTGGTCCAGTCCAGAGCTTCTAAAATAATCGAAAAATCAATGAAGTCACAAAACGAGATTCGTATCTGTTACCTTACGTGTTGAGCATTGTAGACAAGCTTCGTGACGCGCGTTTCATTTCATCTGTTGACCTAAGTAAAGCTTTCTGGCAGATTGCTTTAGATTAGTCCTCAGCTCCTGTCACTGCATTTGTTATAAAGACCATTAAGGTCATAAAAGGTCGTAAAGATCATAACCCTACCTGGTTATGGTCTTTACGAGTTAATGCATATGCCGTTTGGACTAAAAAATGCAAACAGTGAATTACAGCGTCTTATTGATAAGCTTTTTGGGCCTGAATTTGATGAAAATGTGTTTGGATTTGTGGACGACCTAATCTTAATATCATATGATTTTGATTCTCACTTAAAACTACTGAAAAAGGTTTTTGAACGGTTAGAAGAAGCTTTTTTTTAAGTTTTCTTTATTAATTTTTTTTTAACATAAATTGGGGATTTTTCGACCACCATGCTAGGCACGTGCCCGTGTTGTGGTGGTCGATTTTTTATACAGTACATTAACATATGCAATTTAATGAATGTGTATGAATGTTAAGAAAATATATACATAAAATAATATAATATTTAAGAATATTATAGAATACAAAATAATATAAAAGAATTTTAATTTAAAATAGTTAGGAAGAATGTAGTAGAATATAAAATATATATATTTTATTATTTATTTATAAGAATATTGTACATTGCTTAGTTTTTTTGTGGTGTTTCATCCGCCATGCTAGGGATATCCCTGTGTTATGGCGGGTGAAATTTACAGATTTGAAATTATACATTTGTAAAGGTTGATAAATAAAATTAGAAGTTGTACAGATTAAATTAAATTGCAAAATTTTATAATAATAATAATAATAAATTAATTAATAATAATGATAATTCAAAAATCGGTAATTTTAAATACATGTAGGATTACAAAAGATTTTTTAAATATTTATATTGAGGGATCAGTAGGATTTATAGGTTCAATTAGGAATTCCACAGAGCCGAACCCTCTGATATGAAAATATCTGGAGTCGGTGAATTATTTTCCCATCTGGTCTCTGGTAAGTTGACATGTTGTTCTTGTATTGTTTTGTAATTATAATACATATAGTGCAATTGCATAACGTGGATTGACCAGATGATCATTTGGGAAATGTGTGAAAGGGTTTAGTTTTTCCTGTGGGAAAAATTAAGCCCGGACATTTAAATCTGGTGCGTAATTAAAATATCCTATGTCTTAAATGTTAATTAAAAGCAAGTTTGGAATAAAAATTAAGGGTAATACAAGAGAGAGTAGTATAGTTTCACATCTATTATATATGGATGATATAAAATTATTTTCAAATTCTGAATCAAATTTAGAGAAAATGATTAAGGTAGTTAAAATTTTTTCAGATGATATTAAAATGACTTTTGGTTTAGATAAATGTAAAACGATCCATATAGAGAAAGGCAAAATTGTAGATGGAGACGAGGGTATATTTAGAAATTTCAAAATTAAAAGTATGAAAGGGGATGAGGTTTATAAATATTTAGGATACCCGCAATCGAATAGATTAGATCACACTAGTATTAAAAATGATATTAGGAATAAATTTCAAACTAGGATCAGAAAAATTTTAAAATGCAATCTATCTGCTAAAAATTTAGTAAAAGCAATAAATACTTGGGCAATACCTTTATTAACGTACTCATTTGGCATAATTAAATGGTCCAATGCAGATTTAGATAGTTTAGAACGATTAATTAGAACTACGTTAACAAAGTTTAATTGCCATCATCCAAATTCAGCTATAGAACGAATTAATTTACCTAGAAAATTGGGAGGTAGAGGTGTAGTCAAAATAACATCTTTGAAACACAATCAGGTAGAAATGCTTAGAAATTTTTTCCATAGGAAAGCTAATAGCTCAGAAATGCATAAAATAATTTGCAAGGCATATATAAACATTACACCTTTAAATTTATATGACGAGAATGCCAACATTCTTATAAATACTAACCAGGAATTATTAGATTCCTGGTCAAATAAAATTATTCATGCAAAAAACTTCAATTATCTCAACCAAACGTATGTTGACAAACTTTCGTCAAACAAATGGTTGAGTATTAGAGAGTTGAGCGCAGAAGTAGAAGGATTTATGCTTGCCATTCAAGATAGAGTTATTAATACTAAAAATTATAGGAAGCATATAATCAAAGATATAAATCAAATTAATGATTTATGTAGAAAATATTTGGCTTTTCCGGAAACTATAGAACATATTATATCGGGATGTTCTATATTAGCGCCGTCCGAGTATACATTTAGGCACAATCAGGTTTTAAAAATAATCCACCAAAGTTTGGTAATTAAACATAACTTGATTGACTGCCGTAATATAGTACCATATTATGAATATGAACCAAATTCATTTTTAGAAAATGAATTTTATAAAATATATTATGATAAAACTATACTAACAGACAGAACAATTAGTCATAATGGACCTGATATAGTTTTACATGACAAAATTAAAAAAAATAACTTATATCATTGATGTAGCTATTCCAAATTCCTGTAATATTCAAAAAACTGTTTCTGAAAAAATTAGAAAATACACAGATTTAGGAAATGAGATTAAAAGAATTTGGCATTCTCGGACTATAAAAATATTACCATTTGTTATTTCGCCTACTGGCATTATACCTAGGTCTCTGATTCAAAATTTAGGCGTATTAGATTTGTCAAAGAATTTATATATAAAAATGCAAAAATCGGTAATTTTAAATACATGTAGGATTACAAAAGATTTTTTAAATATTTATATTGAGGGATCAGTAGGATTTATAGGTTCAATTAGGAATTCCACAGAGCCGAACCCTCTGATATGAAAATATCTGGAGTCGGTGAATTATTTTCCCATCTGGTCTCTGGTAGGTTGACATGTTGTTCTTGTTTTGTTTTGTAATTATAATACTTATATAGTGCAATTGCATAACGTGGATTGACCAGATGATCATTTGGGAAATGTGTGAAAGGGTTTAGTTTTTCCTGTGGGGAAAATTAAACCCGGACATTTTAAATCTGGTGCGTAATAATAATTATGATAATAACAAAAATAAGTAATAATAAGTTGATAATATAAGTTATTAAAATATAACATATAAGAAATAGAAATAAATAAAGTTGATAGTATAAGTTATTAAAATATAACATATAAGAAATAGTAATTTAATTATTTGTTGAATTAAGGAATTAAGGAACATCGTTTCTAATCATCATTTCTAGTTGTAAGGATCCATTGTGATAAATGTTTTTTTAAAGGTGAGCGGTTGGGTTTCGGTTTTTAAGTTCTCAGGGAGAAGGTTAAATATTTTAGGAGCTAGGCTTATGAAATGTCTTCGTGCTGACCTGGTATGTAGTGTCGGTACATTGTAGTGTCGGTTGGTTATTGTTCTGGTCGTGTAGTTATGATGTAAGAGAGTTTTTTTCTTTTATTTGAACATGAAATGCGTAAAAGTAAATTTTAGATGGAGTTGCCGTATATTTAGAACATTATATTCAGTGAAGAGTCGAGTGGAGGGGTATCTTGTCGGTCGCTTGTTGATAATACGTATTATCGTTTTTTGAGCTTTTTGTAGGGGATCAATAAATTTATGAGCACAGCCGCCCCAAATTATGATGCCATATACTAATAGGGATTGGCAGAGAGCATAGTTAACTCTTTTTAGTATTGTAGGAGTAAGGATATTTCTTAGAGTTCGAAAAACATAGAAGAACTTGCGAATTCGGGGGGTTAGACTGGCTAAATGCTGATTCCAACGTAGATGATGATCAATTAGGACCCCCAGGTATTTTATATGGGAAACTTTTTCCAAATTTGGGCAAGTACAGGAAGAGTAAGGTGTTATTAGGTTGGGTAGCAGCAGACAGACTAAAGGTTAAAAATTTTGTTTTACCAGAATTGAGGGTGAGGAGATTTTCATCTAACCAATTCTTTACAAGGCCTATGTCATATTGAGCTATGTCGAAAGCTCCTTTCCAGTTTTTATGTCGAGCTATAAGCACAGTATCATCTGCAAAGGATATTAGTTTTCCAGTTATGAGTAGGTTACAGAGTTTATTGATGTATATTACGAATAAAATTGGGCCTAGAACACTTCCTTGTGGGACTCCGAATTGTATTGGCAAAGGGTTACTTACGGCTACGTTATTAATTTTCACGGTTTGTGATCTACCAGTAAGGTATGAGGAGAACCAGTTAAAAATCAAATCTCGGATGCCTATTTGAGATAGACTTTCCAGAAGTATAGGGTGGGAAACTGTGTCGAATGCTTTGGCTAAGTCAAAGAATATGGCTAGGCAAGAATCGCCTTCGTTCAGGCTATTTGTGATGTTCTCAGTCAGATCTAAGATTGCAGATTTGTGCAAATTTTTTTTTGGATGCCAAACTGATTGGGCGAGAGAATCTTCTGGGTTTCCGCATGGGAGATAAGTCTACTTTTAACAATTTTTTCAATGATTTTTGATAAGACACTTAGCAAAGAAATGGGTCTGTAGTTTTCGATATTTGTTTTGTCGCCACTCTTATATATTGGGATAACCGTTGCAAGTTTTAGTTGGATAGGGAAGGAGCCGCTATTGAAGCTTAGATTTACAATGTGTTTTAACGGTGTGGTAATAAAGTGAGCTGTGTATTTTAGTATGTAAGGTGAAATGTTGTCAATACCTGCAGCACTATTTGTTTTTATGGAAAGTATTGTGTCAAAAATTTCTTTAGTGGATGTGGGGGCTAAGATAAGTGTGGGATGGAGAGTTCTGTTGTCTTACCCGTGAAGTTCGAAGGTTTTGGGTTTTATTTGTGGCTTTAAGAATTTTGTTGGCTAAGTTCGTTCCGATGTTACTAAAATAATGGTTGGCGTGATCGGCTAAGGTTTTTGGGTCTTCGTGGACTTGGATATTTTTCCCATTAATTACTAGTGATCGAATATTGAGTGAAGTTTTTATTTTATTTTCTGAGATGTCATTGACTACGTTCCAGATTACTTTACTGTCATATCCTGAATCTTCATTTTTTTATAGTATTTTTGTTTGGTTATTGTTAACAGGTTATTGCAAATATTACGATACTTTTTGTAGAAACGGAAGAATTGGGGGTCTGGGTTATTTAGTGCTTGTTTGTGGAGTCTGTCTCTTTTACGTATGCAGAATATAAGGCCATTCGTAATCCAAGGTTTTAGCTTCTTTTTTTTTGTTGGAGGCTGTTTCGGGGGGGGGGGAAAGAGGCGTAGTTAATGTGGGCAGTTAGTGATGCAGAAAAGATTTCAAGAGCTGTGTCAACAATTTCAGAGAGTAGGGTAGACTCTCATTTTTCTTGTTCTACAGACTTTATCAGATGATCCATATTTACAATGTTATGAGAAGGATTACTAGACTTAAAGGGAGGAGATTTTGAGTTGTGTATTTCTAGGATGATGTGATCTATGCATGTCTTGGTAGTGAGTGTGACTCGGGTAGGTATGTTGATGTATGGTATAAGGCCATGAAGACCCATTAGGTTTAGGTATTTTGTAGTATGAGGGCTAGCTTCGTTTAGGATGTCTATGTTGATATCACCGATTATGATGTGATCCTTAGTTGTGTCATCAATATTTTTTTCAAGCGAGTAGAGAAAAGAGGAGACATTATTGGACTTAGGGGAGCGTTATATGGCGAAGACATTTAAGTTGTCAATTGTGATTTTGAGGCAATGTGCATGGTCAACTGTAGTTTCAGGCACTGTAGGGTTTAAGTAGGATTTGACATAAACTATGACCCCATCGGATTGGGACCTGTGTCGAGTTGTATTATACACAGAGCAGTTGTTGATTATCTTCGGGATATAATTTGCATTAATCCAGCACTCTGACAGAACAATTATATCGAATTCATTTCCTAAGTCAGTTAGGAGTACAAGTAAATTGTCGAAGTTTTTATTGAGGCTACGGATGTTCATGGCAAATATTCTTAGTGCTTTAGGTGTTGAGATAATTTTTTTATATGCATTTGTGTCGTTTGTTGTTTGAACCGTGATGTTAAGAAAATTATCGATAGAGTTTGTTGGGTCCATTTTTAACGACTGTGTATGGTGGGGGTTTGAATACAACAGAGACATTGTAAGTTAAGTGGATGTGTAAGGATAGTGGAAAACCGTAGCAATTAATTTTTTGAGATTGGGCTTTGTCAAGACGGTATGAACTAAGATAGTTAAGCGAAGTAAAACAATCAAAAAGATTAAAGGAATAATTATAATCATGACTATCGGAGGAATCATAAGGACGTAGGGAGTTAAAATAAAGTTAGTTGTGAGAAGGATTCGAATTTGTGGAATGTAGAGGCGTATATTAGGATTGTTTAAGTCATTGTAAAAGTCATAGCAGATTATCAATAAGAACAGACAAATTGGGTGGATTATATGAATTGACAGGATTAGAACAATAGTAAGAATGTGAGTAAACATGAAAGTAGAATAATTTAAATTCATTGAGAAATAAAAGGCATTGACATAATAAAAATAATTAAAACAGAAAGCACGGTTTAAGTTGTAAATACATTGGAAATGGTTGAAAAATTGTTATGATAATAGTTCAGGCGATTAGGATAGTTAAGAGAACTAAGAAGAATTTATTTATTTGGAGAAGTAAAGGAAATAAAAAAAAGTGTAGGGTAAAGGGGGGCAAAGTGGAAGGGGCGGGCAAAGTGGAAAATTCACATAAAACAAAAAATTGCGACTTCCCCCCCCCCCCCGTTGCGCTCACTTACCGCAAGTCGCATGTCGCCCTTGTGCCCCTGATGAAATTTAGCACGGCTGCGGCGACCCAGCGCGGTGCACGTGTATGTTGAGTGATTTGTGCAGATTCCTTACGAAAACATTCAAACTTCCTCGGTTGATTTTTCATTGAAAGGTGAGGATTTAGTTGTATTCTATTTATTATTGCATTGTATATAAGTATTGTCCAACGTTATTTTAATACGTCTATGATATTTTGATAAGATTTTTCGATATATGTATTTTTTTGTTCCTTTCACACCATTTGGGCAAAGTGGAAAATTGTATGTGAGGGCAAAATGGAAACCTTTCCACTTTGCCCGCGCACGTGAGATGTCCAGTTTTACTCTAACATAACAAAAATCAATTGGAAGAAAAAGTAGCCAAAAAGATGAAAATTATCAGGGAAAGAGAGCAGAAAGTAAAAAGTACAAAAGAAAATAAAAATTGAGAAAATGGAACAGAAAAAGAAAATTTAAAAAAAAAAAACAAAAAATCTGCAAGAAAGATGAGAAACCATTTTCTCGAAAAGAAACAAAGTTAAAGAGAAAATTAATTTTCAACCTCAGCCTGGCACATCAAAACAACAACATTTTACACTTTGCATGTTTTGCAAAAAAATTTACATTGCTCCTCCAACTGAAGAATGGATTCAATGTAAGGTCTGTCAAGAATCGGCACATGAACTGTGTGTCGGTATTGGAATGATGGAAAATTTACCTGCTTTAATTGCCAATCCCATTAGAGGAATCATGCTATCATATCCTGTATTTTATTGTTCTATATTATATGTTTCCACTTTACCCTTTCCACGTTTCCACTTTGCCCTGCTATGCGGGCAAAGTGGAAAAAAGTTAAGTTTTCAAAACTGGGTCTCCATTACCAAAACTGTTCTCTTTTAGTATTATTTTTTTTCAATTAGCAAAAATATGTAAGTTTCTTGTTTTAAAAAACTATAAAAAACTTTAAAAAAATTACACTTTCTTAGCTAATCTGTACTCTGAAGTTAAGTTTTCCACTTTGCCCCCCCCCCTTCCCCCATAATAATTACTAAGGAATGAGAAGAAATTAATAAATATACCACATTTAAGAGATTTAGCAAAATTAAAATGTTTAAGATAAGTAAAAGAAGTGCAGGAATAAAAACACTGGGGATAGAAGGAATCAAGTGGTTAGATATTATGAATTGAATTAAAATAGTAGGATTCAGTTTTTCAATAACATTATTTGGGCAAGTTAAGTGAGGTAATTGAATTAAGTTAGATAATATTATTTGATGATTAAAGAATTTTGTTAAAATAATTGCACAATTACAATTAATCGAATGTATCACGTATATCAATTTAGTTAAAACATTAAAATAATTAAGTAAATTGAGTTAAGTAAAATATTTGGATAGATTAATATAGTGGAGATAGATGAATAAATGAGAATAATTAAGAAGAATGGAATTTTTGAATAATTTAGAATAATTAGATAATTTGAAACAATTGAAAATATCACACATATATAAATATTAATAGTAATGAAATAATTAAACGTTATTGGGTAAATTGTGAGCAATAAAATAGTTGGATAGATTAAAATTGTGGAAATAAATAAGTAAATGAGAACAGTTAAGTAGAGTGGAATATTTTGATAATTTAGAATAATTAGATAATTTAAAACAATCGATTGTATCACATGTATCAAATTAGGTAAAATAATTAAATAATTAAAAATAATTAAATAAATTGAGTTGAATATAATAATTGAATAGATTAAAATAGTGGAAATAAATATAGAAATGAAAACAGTTAAGTAGAGTGAAATATTTTTATAATTGAGAATGATTGGATACTTTAAAACAATCGAATGTATCACACGTATATAGTTTGACAAAATAATTAATAATAATTAAGTTCATTGAGTTTAATATAATAATTGGATATATTACAATAGTGGAAATGAATGAATAAATACGAAGAGTTAAGTATAATGGAATATTTGGATAGATTAGAATAATTAGATAATTTAAAACAATTGAATGTATCATTTATATGAAATTAGTTAAAATAATTAAATAATTCAAAATAATTGAATAAATTGAGTTAACTATAATAATTGAATAGATTAAAATAGTGGAAATAAATGTATAAATGAGAACAGTTAAATATAGTGGAATATTTTGATAATTTTGAATGATTAGATAATTTAAAACAATCGAATGTATCACACGTGTATAGTTTGTTAAGATAATTAAATAATTAAGTACATTGAGTTTAATATATTAATTGGACATGTTAAAATAGTGTAAATGAATGAATAAATGAGTTAAGTAGAAAGGAATATTTGGATAGATTAGAACAATTAGATAATTTATAACAATCAAATGCATCACATATATCAAGTTAGTTAAAATAATTAAAGAATTAAAAATAATTAAATAAGTTGATTTAAATGTAATAATTGCATAGATTAAATCACTGGAAATAAATGTATAAATGAGAAAAGTTAAGTAGAAATGAATATTTTGATAATTTAGAATAATTAGAAGATTTAAAACAATTGAGTGTATCACGTATATTAAATAAGATAAAATAATTAAATAATTTAAAATAATTAAGTAAGTTGAGTTTGATTTAATTATTGCATAGATTAAAATAATGGTGATAAGTGAGCAAGTGAGAATAGTTAAGTACAATGGAATCTTGTGGTAGATTGTAATGGTAGATTGTTGATAAATGGTAATTATGGAGTTAGGTAGGATACATATTTGAAGTACGTTGATATAGTTCATGTGATTAGTAATAATAATAAATTGAATTATAATGAAAGCAAAAGTGACTATGAAAAAAATATAAATGAAAATTTAATAAATTAGTAATATAAGTTAGCTGATTTAATAATGGAATTTTTTTGTTAGCCTCGAGTCACATTTTTTTAATGTCCGATTCATAGGAGATTGTAAGGATTTTGGAGTCTTCAGACTTACGAACAAGCACCTGACCATTTTTCGTCCAAATAAACTTGTAATTTTTTAGTTTCGCCTGTTTCTTAGTTTGGGCTAAGAGGAATTTTTTTCTAGAAGTCAGATGGTCAGAAATATAGATGGGCATACCCATTTGAGCATTCGGTAGTCCTAATGAAGAAGTAGTAATTCGTCCTTTGGATTTAATATGATCTTTAAGTTCCGCCAAAAATAAATCACGCATCAGTTTAGAACTGATAAGTACGTCTCTTGGTTTTTTATGGGTTTCATTGAAGCGGTTTTTACCTCCCACCCGTACTATGGAGGTTACATCTTCGGGTTGAAGGTTGTGGAATACGTTTGCTTGATTTTCTTGGTGATTTTCCGGTAAGTTGCGTATTTCTAAGTTGCTAGAATTAGATTCGTACTACTGATGATCAATTTTATTCTCAAGGTACTCCACTGTTTTTTTGAGGTCTTGGTGTTTCTTTTTGAATGTTTCGATTTCAGTTTCAATTTTTTGATTTTGGATTATGGTTTGGTCGATTTTTTTTATTAAGTCATCGTATTGTTTGCTGACGAATTCCATGCTTTTTTGCGTTTCTTCCTTAAATAATTCCATTTTTGTTATAATTTCTTTTTTTTAATTTACATTTTCTTGTCTATATGTTGGAGAATTTTTTCCATATTTTGGTCTTCAAGCTCCATTGCACTTTTGCCTCTAGTTGACATGATTAGTGTAAGTTATTTTAGATTAATTTTTAATTTATGTTTTTTAATTTTTTTAATTTTTTAAATTATTTTTATTGGATTATGTTGTTTTATCTAAATTCAGTTTTTATTAATTATTTATTTAATTTATATATTTATTTAATTTATATATTGTTCTGTTACTGCCATCTATTGCTTAGTAATGCTGAATTTGTGGTTTAATTTATATGATTATTTACCGCCATCTATAGACAGTTATTTTATAAATATATTAATAAAATAAAAAAGATTATGGTATGTCTGAGGATTGAACACTGTCCGAAGATACTGGCCGAAAGTGAGCCAAACACTTAACACCTACGCCAAATCACTGATTGACGTCATTGACATTAAATTCCATATTAAGCAACTGTCAACGAGATGAACTGAAGAGTATTTTAACTATTTTTTAACTCAAACACTATTTTATTGTACAAATTCACAATTCAAATTTTGTTTAAAATTCACTTGTTGCAAGATTTTTCACGGATTGTTTATTTGTTTATTTAACTCACTTTAATATGTGATAAAATCATAGATAGTCTATATGTCAATTTTTTAGAGAAAAATAAAATCACTTTACGAGCGTTTACCGGTAGAATATCGGGAGACAAATACACCGGATGATAGCCCTTGAAAAATACTGGACCTCAGTAACTAATTTGTTTCGAATTGTACACTATTTAATGTTATGTTTCTTCAGAAACTGGAGTTAACGAAATTTGCGACTTAGCAAAATTATTGTAGATTAAACATTTGTTGATTAAAATCAATGTGAGTACTATATGGTCAGCAAATGAGAAAGGATTTTTATTATGTTGAAAATCTAAATGTGCTTGGTTATTTTGGTAGGTACATTATTTAAATCATCATCGATCGATCAAAATTGCTTTGTATGCTCTTGCGCCTTACAATAAAAATAATTTTAAGTTTTTCTAATATACGAAGAAGGTTTTGAAGAAGAAGTAGTAGGTGTTGATGAAGAGGAAGAAGCTTGAGAAGAAAAAGTAAAATGCTGTAAGGGTTTATCTACTGAGAGCTTCTCAAACCTTCAACACAGAGTTACTAAAGAAGATAAGTCAATTTCTGCAAAATATGCGATGGTCAAGGCGTATTTAGGTAACAGGCTACAACAAACTAGGTCCACCAACTGTTCCTCCGTAAGTTGGACATCTAATCTGAGATTAGCTAATTGAATGTCTTCGACGTAATCCACAACACTTTGATTTAATTTTTTTTCATTGAGAATAAAGTTTTAAAGGCCTAAGATGTACTGTTATGTACTGTTTAAGGTCATTCATTAGCTTAAGTCAGACATTTAGTTAAATATAAATAAAAGGGGAGAGAGAGATATTTGGTATTTTTCTATTAATAATATCCAAGTGGTTCTTTCTTCATCTTCTTCAAAGATCACAAAAGTGGGAGCTTGAGTCCTCTATACTCGCAAGTGTTTCTGAGAGATTGACCCTCATTAAGTTTGGAATCAAAATTAAGGGTAATACAAGAGAGAGTAGTATGATTTCACATCTATTATATGTGGATGATATAAAATTATTTTCGAATTCTGAACCAAATTTAGAGAAAATGATTAAGGTGGTTAAAAGCAACTAAACCTAACATCTCCTCCTTTTTTAAACGACCTAAACTGCTATTTTTCATTTCTGTCTGCTACCGGGCAGGCAACAGTCGTGTGTAACTATACTTCAACTGTACTAACACTTTGAGACCCGAAAAAAAAAAATTAAAAACTGGAACGATGGAAGAAAAAGTCGATCCACATGAATTTATATATAGAGCTATGAACGAAATTGGTGAAATGACTGCATTATTAGAAGACAGTCCAACAAGAATCACCAAAGAAACGAAAATTGAAATCTTCAAAAAAATTAGCACTATCATGGAAAATATTTCACATATGGCGATAGACATGGCAAAATTAAAAGAAAAAAATACGATGCTTAAGGATATGCTGAAAATGAAAAATGAAAGAGTAACGTACGCATCAGCATTAAAAAGCAACTATCAACAAGAAAATATTACAAGAAAAGAAGAGAATGAAGCTATAAAATACGGAATAATAATATCTACTAAGGATGTACACATGGAACACGAAGAACTAAAAAAAAAGTTACAGAAGAATGTTAATGTAACTTCTCTAGGTATCGGTGTAAGCGAAATCAAGAAAATATCTAATAATCGTTTGATTGTGACATGTGACAAGAAAGATGACTCAGAAAAACTAAAAAAAGAAATAAATAAACAAACAAATACGATCAACATAATGGCAGAAGAGGTGAAGAAGAAGAAACCACATATAATATTTAAAGGAGTTGAAAATGATATAGTTAATGGGAATAATTTAATAGAGAGCATTTTACAACAAAACGAATATATCAAAAATATTCACAAAATGGATGCTACTTTACACAAAATGGAGATAAAAAAGGTAATAAAGGAAAAAACACTGAATTCTCGAATATCATTGTGGAAACTAGCGGAGCTATGAGAATAACTATTTTGAACAAGAATACTGTTAATATCGGATACCACAAAGTAAAGATAGAGGACTGCAGCCCAATTATGCAATGTCACCACTGCCTTAAATTTAACCACTCGAGCCTAAGATGCCTAAATAAAACAAAAGACCCAGCCTGCTCACATTGCGCAGGCAACCATAAATATCAAGAATGCAATAACAAACAAGAACCACCAAAATGCAAAAATTGCATCTTAAACAACGAAGATCTACAAATAATCGAATTAATCACAGTGCGAACAGTGATAAATGTGAATACAAACAGATTATGATGATAATTGCTCGTCAAAAAATAGATTACTAAAAATGGAAGATTTTATGACGGAAAATATTGACCAGCTGTACAAAATAAATTAAAATGTTTGTGATACTAGCGACGAGTGCAACGAGGTTCTGAACGAGTGTAATCCGCTGTTTAGTATAATGCATATAAATATTAGAAGTGTCAACAAAAATTTTTGTGAATTTTTAGTGCAATTAGACTTAATTTAAAAAAAGCCGGGAGTCATAGTGTTAACCGAATGTCACTCCAATAACAATATTCACTACGATGTACCGAGTTATAACTGCATTGCGACAACACTCGAAATCAACAAAAACTCCGGAATATTATTATTCATTAGAAATACATTGATAATACGGAATATTGAGGAAGTTGCTATTGACAAGGTAAACTGTTTACGTGTAGTATTTGTGTAAATAAACTGACAATTAATTTAATTGCAATATACAGGACACACCGGTCAGATCTTTCGCAGTTTATATGTCAACTAAATGAAATTCTGTGCAAAACTCGGGATTTATTTACGTTTTTGGTTGGTGATGTTAATGTGGATATATCTGAAAATCATCGATCTCACCTAAAGGATGAATATATTAATATGCTAACTGAGATGAATTTTAAATCATGCATTAACAATTTTACTCGTGACGTCGCCGGGCAGAAACCTTCCTGTATTGACCATATGTGGGTAAATAGTAATAAAGAGATTTCAGTCTATTGTATATAAAACCGGTATAACAGACCACTATATGTGCTTATTGTATTATAATGCAATAACGCGTACTAATCAATTAAAAAATAGAGAATATGCTAAATTAGTGTTAAATAAAGAGCTTCTTCGGGAAAAATCTCTAAGGAATCCTGGACATGTGTATTAGATAGCAGGGATATTTTAGAGAGTTCTCGCCTTTTTGAGGAAATTTTAACAAAACATATAGAGGCATGCACCGTTTCCAAGTTACAGAAGTTAGTTTCTAAATACCGCCCAATAAAACCATGGATTAGCCCTGGATTGGTGAAATCTGTGCGAGAAAAACAACGTTTATTCATTCGTTATAAAAAAAATCCTTGCAATTATATATTAAAAAATACCTTTGTCAAATATCGAAATATGCTTACAAATTTAATAAGGAATACTAAAGAACAATATTATAAAACAAAAATGTCACAAGTAGAATATGATAAAAAAAAAATGTGGTCGACAATCAATGAAATTATTGATAAGAAACGGAAAGGGTCGGAAATTCATAAACTGGCGTACAATGGTAATTCTATAGATGTAAAAGATGAGCCGACTCAATGTGCGAACTTATTTAATATTTTTTTTGCAAATGTTGGAAAAAATTTAGCACAACAAATTAACCCTTTAGGTGCTAAGAAAACCACTGAGGTTTTTGAGAGAAATTTAACAGATATAAATAAAATGCAATTTCTTGAACCCACCTCGGAACCGGAAGTTTTAAATGTAATTAGTTCACTGAGAGGTGGCTCAGCGACGGGATATGATGGAATAACAGTAGAAACCATAAAAAATCTTAAAGATTTTCTAAAAATACCTATCGTGCATATCATTAATTTAAGTTTTTCTGCTGGAAGATTTACAAATAACTACAAAAAAAACTGTAATTAGTCCGATCTTTAAATCTGGCAACACAGAGGAAATGACTAACTACCGGCCAATATCTCTGACATCTAACATTTCTAAAATAATTGAAAAAATAGTTAAAAAGAGACTATTCCTATTTCTAGAAGAAGAAAAAAATCTGCATTCTAACCAATATGGCTTTAGACCTAAACTAGGAACTCATGATGCCATTGCAAAATTGACTTCTCTAATTATGGGGAATTTAGATAGACGTCGGAAGTGTCTGGGAATATTTATTGATCTAAAAAAGGCTTTTGATAGTGTGTCGCATTCTAGGCTGATCGCTAAGCTAGAGAAAATTGGACTGGAAGACAAAGCTCTATCTTGGTTCCAGAGTTACTTAAAAAATAGAGAACAATACGTTAAACTAAATAATTCATTAAGTGAACCCTTGACTTCTGAATATGGAATTCCACAAGGCACGGTAATCGGGCCTATACTTTTCCTTATATATGTCAATGACATGTTCAGTCTCCCTCTTAATGGAAATGTCATCTCATATGCGGATGACACAGTCATCATAATCGAAGGAATAACATGGACAGGAGTGAAAATAGCTGCGAATGCTGACATTAACATATTGAAGGAATGGTTTGATGATAACTTACTTAGTCTTAATGTAGAAAAAACATCATATATACCTTTTCACCTTGCTGATCCTGTAACTGACTTCAATATTAGAGTAATAGTGCACAGTCGTTCGTGTAAAAGAGGAGAATGTAACCATAATTGTAAAATCCTAAAGAAAACCAGAGATGTCAAATATCTAGGGATCACTATAGAAAGTAACATGTCGAAAACTGTGTCAAAAGAATTAGAAAACTTACTTACATATTTATACATTTAAGAAATATCCTAAGTCATTCAAATATTAAAATGGTTTACTTTGCTTTTGTGCAGTCAGTACTGGAGTACGGCATTATCGCATGGGGAAGCATCTATAAGAATAATCTTTATCCGATAGTAACGACACAAAAAATGATCATCAAAGTTATTATTAAAAAACCAAGAATTTTCCCAACCAACGAACTTTTTGAAAAATTTAAGGTCCTATCGGTTTCAAAACTATTTCAAAAAAGCGCTATTTTAACAGTTTTTCAAGAATCTGAAGTGTCCTCAACACGAAGTATAAGACCTAGAACATCTGGAAACTTATATGTACCTAGATTCAACACGACAGCTGCACAACACCATTATGAATACGTAGGCCCAAAGCTATATAACGAATTACCCAATGCAATAAAAAGTGAGAAAAACTATCTTAAATTAAAAAAAAAACTCGCGTTGTATTTATACAGATAAGCAACAGATTATCTTATTTGTATCGATGATTTTCAGAAACAATCTGTTTCCAATATTCTGCTGATATTATATTTCTATAATAATATGTATTTTTCTAATTTTACAATTTTTTGTAATATCTTACAGTATTTTATTTTCATTTTTGTTACAAATTATCTATAAGCAGTTCTAAATATAAGTATGTACATAGACTAGCTCCCCAATTAGACCCGAGAATATTTCTCTACTGATTGGGTAACCATAAAAACTGATAATGTACCATAAAACTGATAATGTAACATTATTATTGTAAAAAAAAATAATAATAAATAAAAAATAAAAAATAAAAAAAAATCTTATAAAACTAAACAAAATAAAGAATTTAATTTTAATGGGAGACCTCAATATTAACATTTTAAAAAACAACGAACATCCTCAGTGCGAAGACTATTTGAACACAATAATGTTCCACGGTACGGAAAGCAAAATCAATTCAGCAACACGATGTACCCCAAACTCCTCCTCCTGCATCGACCATATTATGGTCAAATCAACCAACCAATACACTTCCGAAATTCACATGTCATTAATTACAGATCACTACGCCACCTCTTTCACAATGAGTTCCAAACACAACATACAAAACAAACCTCCAACTAAATTAACAAAGAAAACAATTAACTATGACAACCTAAACAAAACGATTATTTCTAAATCCTGGGACATACTCTATAATATAACTAACATAGAAGAGGCCTGGAAATATTTCTCTACATACCTACAAGATACCCTTGTCCAAAACACCAAAAGTTCACACAAAGCACACGATAAATACGATAAGGTTTACACTTTATGTAACGATAGGCTAAATAACACTTCGGCGTACGGACAAACTGACTGATGATAAAGTGGTACTTGACAACTGTTTACCATGTAGTTAGGCACCCTTATTTTATTTTTTATTTTTTTACATTAACTCCACACAGGAGGCCCTGAGAAAAATAATTTCCCTCAGGGCCTATGTCATCTGGGATGCTGTATGGAGGGTCTTTTTGAGGAGAGGAAGGAATGAACATTGGTCTTGAAGAGACCCATGTTGTAGGAAGAAGGAAACACAAAGGCCGGCAAATCATTCCACAGCCGAGCTGTTGAACACAAGAACGAGTCGAAGAAACGACCCGTTCTCATGTGACAAATGTCAACATCAATAGCATTCCCACCCGACGCCTGTGCTCTAAAGATTGCAATCCGTCTGTAAAGATGGGAGAATCTATCAAACGGACCGCCCGTTTCTGCACAGAGTCGAGGGTATTTTTCAGGTATTTTAGAGCTCCAGACCAGAGGTGGCTGCCAAATTCAACCGTGGGGCGCACTTGCGATTTGTACAGGGTTAGCAGTTGTGTACTATTAAAGTATCTGCGGGCCCTGTACAGAGAAAACACTCTCGAGGTAACCGTTCATTCTTTGCTCCAAAGCCCTACGAGCTGTTCAAACAAAAAGGCTTGAGGCTTGTCAAACAAAAAGCTATCATGAACTGTACTGTCATCCGCATAACAGTAAATTGGTGCACATGACAAAAGGTCGTTGATGTGCAACAAAAACAAAGTCGGAGACAGAACCGATCCCTGGGGGATGCCAGCATTTCTTCTTATTGCGCGGTATTCCAAAAATCTGGATTCCTCCGATCCCACATGACAATCAGAGCACAAAACGAATGAAATCCATCAGCGTTATGAAACATTCCGCCCACCAAAATACAACAAATTGTATTTTAAAGAAAAGTTGACCGTTAAACGAAACGCAGAATGCAATGAAACGTGACGTAGATGAAAAGAAGACGAAGCAAAATAACTAGTTTTAAACGATAACTAGATATAGATAAACTAGACGATAAGAAACTAAATGATACGATTAACACAGACGTAAAAAAGAATAAAACGAACGGCGAAACGATGATGATTAGTCACATTGCCTAGGCAATGGACACGATTTGGTGAATGGTCTTGTCAGAGAAGATCCATTCAAAGTACGAAACGTAACGAAAGCACAAGATTTTTAATTATGATTCTAATCACCTCATCCGTAGAGAGTGATGTTCAATGTTTGGTTAAAGATAGAATACGAATTTCGAAATGATTAAGTAGAAAATCCGAACGACGAGAGGCTTTGTTATGAAAGTTGTGTACGAATAGATAACAAGAACCAATAAGGCGTTTAGTTTTTAGGCGTAAGTTTCCGAAAACGATATAATCTTCTTATATATAAAAATAAATCGCTAAATGTGTTGGTAAGCGCAAATCTCGAGAGCAGCTGAACCGATTTCGCTTATTCTTTTTTCAAAATATTCCTTGAAGTACGAGGATGGTTCTTAAAGAGAGAAAAATTAAGAAAATTGCGCAGAAAATTAAATAATTTCAGAAAACTTAACGACTATCGTGCGTCTGACCGTTCGCGTGTTTGAGAATGACATTTTAAATCAGGATTCTATTTTTGAAGGTGATAAATTTATTTAAAGTAGGTACTCCCCTAAAAGTTTGAATCGAATCAAGAATTTTAGATATTTTAAGTACGTACCTATGTTAGGTACCATATTTAATATACATGAAAAATGGAAATTTGAAGAAAAATTGTAAAAGGTGGCACGCGGGCTGTTTAAAAACTGAATGTACTGGGATTGAATACATGGAAAGCGGGAGGGAGGGAGAGATGGGTGAGGGGGGTGGGAGGGAAGGGGTGAGGGAAGGGGATAGAGGAGGGGGGTGAGAGGGGGGGGGGTGGGGGGGAGGTGGAGAAGGCGGAGTGGGAACCCCCCTTACAGTAGTTTTAGTGTAGATAGTTTTTAATAGTAGTGTAGCTAGTTTTTAATAAAAGTACAGCAGAACATCATCATGTTGGACTAATGACAATTGAACTCGTTCTTCAGAGTTGAGTTCAGATTTGTAAACATGACCACCTAAGATGGGCCAAGTGTCATTTGGCTGGACAAACCCGGAGGGCTCCGCCCACCATAACGCGTTACGGATAAGAACGGCCTGGCAATGGCCACGTGAAGTGATATCCGATGGATTATCAACCGATGATGCTTGACGCTGATAACTGTCAAAAGCGATAATTGGTCAAATGTCATCGGATGGAGTGTCGGGTGTCCTCCACTTCCATCCCAATACCCTGAGAGTAAAATAATGATCAACATTCTTGAAGATTACATTAGTGAGATAGTAGTCCGGCGGTAGAAAGGCGCGAAGTTTCGGTTTACTACAATCCAACTTCTGCAGTTCAAGTTGACCTCGTTTGATATGTTCGATGACTTCGGATTCCGTTTGTTGGGCTTGTACTCTTGAACAGCCGATGACGATTGAATCGATATTTGAATCCGAAGTGATTGCGTGGCGTGTAAGTGATAATTCGTAACCTTTTTTTTCTGTCAACGATCTGACAATACGATAGGACAGAATAAAGACAGAGATATCAGAAGTCACAGGGTGTAATGGGTATTCTGGGGTAGATTCCGATAATTGATTAGGCCAAAATATGCTTTGGAACGCGCGATTTGGCTTTTGAAGGCATATTTGGCGATACATTTGCCGTACCTCAACAATGAACACCACAGATGGTGAACGAAAGATTTTCAGAAGTCCTGCAATGTTCGTTTGAAGCTTGGAAACGATAAGGAAGGCATCATTTGACGATGATTCATTCATCTGCGTCACCGAGGCATCGAAGACAATTCGCAAATTAGTGGTAACGGTGCCCGGACAAAGAATGCAATGACGAAGTATGTGATGCATTTCCTTGAGTAAATCTTTTTCAGGAACATGTGTCATGTGACCACTGTGCAAGTAGTCAGTCATGAAAGCGAAGTACGGTTCAGGTAAACTGAGTTTTAATGTCTGTTTTCGTTCGAGTGAAAGGATGATGCGCGAAAAGGCTTCGCGCGAACCTGGGGTAGCCATATCCTTATCCCTTTCTCTAAAAGGTAAGGCTACGATGAATTGTCCCGAAGGGTCACGTGAGTGATTCGGGTGATGGACCTGCTCATCACGTTGTTCTTCAGGGGCGAGATGTGAAAACTGAAGGAATGTGTCCAACTCCCTCAGTTTCTTGACCTTTTCAGGAAGACGGTACTGGTTGGTTTCAAGAAATTGACTGGAAAAGTCACGTGAGCGATAAATGAGATACACGTTGTTTGGTGGGCTGTGAAGACTGAGGAAATATGTCCAAATCCCTCAGTCTCTTGACTTTTTCTGGAAGACGATACTGGTTGATTTCGAAGAAGGAGTTTATTTGACGATCGGTAGTAAAACTAACCGAATCCAGAGAAAGCCAACCGAATGGTGAATTGACAGCTGAAGGCTGGTGAAGATTACCCGCTAATTGGGGTCTCAAAAGCGATGGCAAGATCTCAACATCTCGAAGTATGTAAGTCGGTTCAGTGTCAGTTGTCAGTTTGTGATAGTCAGGGTCAGCACGAGGTATGTCTCTGAAGTGATGACAGGATAACTTGTCGGATTGAATCGTTGGCGATGGAAGTAACTTCGTGTTGAAGGTAGTTTGTCCCTTAACATCGACATCAAAATTAGTGACGCCTGACGCGGTTGTAGACGATTGGCCTAAGCCACGGATTTTCTGAGAGCTGACTGGACGCTCGGCAGTGCGATTGGCTATGATGTGTGCTTGACTGTCTGAATCGGTCAACGCACAAAACGTTTGAAAACTGCCGGAGGGATCACGATTGCTAATATGAGCAGTAGGCAAACGTACGATGGATCTGTCACCGAAGTTAGCGAGGAAAAGATCTGGAGGATCAGAAATAGAAGCTCCTTGAATGGCAAACGTGGTGGATCGTTGGTAGTCCTCTTCAGCAGAAATTTTGTCTTCCCTATGAAGAAGAGTGTGGTGCTTACGATGACCTTTCTGACAATCAAACAGACAATCAAAGATTTGCAATTTGTGAGAGCATGAGAAGTGTGATGAACTCGCCGTGATAATAATAATAATAATAATACGTGGATAATTTGTATGGCGCCATTTTGTAGGGGCGCTGTACAACTTAAAAATTATTTCTGAAATCCAAGATCTACGAGGCTGATTAATGGGTCCACACAGGCGACCCCAGCAAAAGTCACAAAAAATAGACGAAAGGAATGTAACGTTTCTTGCAAAACAAAAATGACACGTGTGGCATTAAATATTGAGGTCGTACCAGGGACGGCGATGAATGCCTATTTGTAAGGGATGTGATTTTGTCGCGAAAATTAGGGGTTGGCACATTTAATATAATTGTCAAAATAAGATTGGATGAAACAATGTTGCGTTATTTGAACCACGTATATATTTGAGTAAAGCCGACCGGTTTCAGAGCGACCGTGCCATCTTCAGGGCAAACGTTTACTGATTTGACAGCCACAAAGTTTTGATAACCACGAAGTTATAGTCACATTTAAAAGTTAAGATTAATTAAGTCGATAAATGATGACACTCGTAGATAGAACGGACGCGTATACACACAATTAGATCTACTAATATTATGTAGCTGGTGAAGTCGACACGGGTGTTGGAACGCATAGACAAGTTACGCATAGACAAGTTACAAGTTAGTTACGCCACTGGACCCTGTTCTGGGAAGATTAAAATACGTTCTAGCTTTTCAAGTACATGTTAATTAATTTCTATTTTGAAGTTCCGAAACTGCGACAAAAACTAAAAAAACACGGAATAACGTCAGAATTCTCCGAAAATGGTGATTAAATTTGAAAGGCTGGTCGATTAAGTTAAATATATCGGTAATGATATTGATTTAACCTAATATTTGAAAGATTTTAGAAAACGGTAATAAATTTAAGCTTTGAAGGCATGAACCACACACTTTGGATCAAATGAAGATACAGGGGGACGAAAAGAAGAGGGGTTTTTGAAGGACAGTCAGGAAAAGTTCGCGGAGGGTAACGGACATTCGCATTTATACAGGGAATAATAACAGTAGTTCGGGCGTGTAAATGGAAAATTATTCATTTTTTGACAAGATTTAAAGGGATAATTAAGTTTTCAATAAAGAAAGGGAGGGTGGCTTTGATCTAGGAGACGGGCTGGTTTTGAGAGTCAGGAAAAGATCGCGGAGGGAAACTGGCCGTCGCAGTTATAGAGGAAATAATAAAAGTGTCACGAGAGTGGACGGTGGCAATTGGTTGGACAGTTTCGGAGTGCGTGGAAATCTCGGGTGTACACGGGTGATAACAGCAGTTGGGGCGCATAAACAAGGAAAATAATTTTGAAACTGACGAAAATAGTTTGATTAACTTCGGGAGGTTCGCAATTTTGTTAGAATTCAGACGTAAATTCATAATTCATTTGTTTTCAATTCAGTTAAAATTGCATGAGGAGTTTGTGTCTTGCGAAAGTACATGTGGAAATTGAATCGGATTGTGCAGCATGGAAAATTTGGTGAGCTTGTTTAAAATTACTCGACTCCTTTTCTTTTGACACTTCGAACAATAGCTTATAATTAATTTTGTGTAACTAGACATTTTAGGTGGGTTCCTGGTCTAGCCGATAGGGTGTGCGGAATCAGAGTGCAATTCACATGCGGTAGGGGTGAAACCTTCAGAAAACTAAACTTCGGGAGAATCACGAATTTAAGACCAATGCATATTATCAGGAATACGTTAATTGTGGGGTTTATTTTTGTGGGGTTTATACAACAATAATACTTCAAAGTGACAACTGTCTGTTTTGTTTACTCCCGCAAAATTAATAAAAAAATACATAAAAAGTGACAGAAATCATTGAATAAGTGCACTAACTGCTGTGTTTTAAGTGTCTTATGTACAGTCAAAACCATAAGGTTTTACTCCCATTATACAAAACAAAATCAAAACTAACCAAGCCAAAGAAAAAGTGATATTGTTTATAAGTACAATTCAAATTCAAATTAAATAACTGTTATTTATCCACTCAATTAAATAATTTTTCTCTAATAATGGATAAACAAACAAGAAGCAAAAATACAAACCAGAGTGATCTGAAGCTGAAATCTTTACTCCCAGAACATAAAGAGATTCTTGACATTGTCTTAACAGCTGTCAACAATAAATTTGAAGAAATGAAAAAAGAATTCTTCAAGAAAATGGACGAAGAAAATGCTGAATCTCGAAACTCACGTAATTTCATTAGTAACCAATATGATGATATAAATATTAAAATAGAAAATATTACCAAGCTGGTATCTGAAGTTGAGATGCTTCGGAGAGAAGTAAATGATAAAAACAAGATTATAAAAAGCTTTGAAGTTAGAATCGCGGAACTAGAACAAGCCTCGAAAGAAGATTGCATAGAAATATGTGGAATCCCACAATCAAATGAGGAGCAGCCAGTCTCACTAGTACAACAGGTGGCTGCGGCAGCTGGGATGGTGATTCAGCTACACGACCTGAAGGAGGTGAAACGTATCCAGGACAGACGACCAGGAGCCTACCCGAGAATCCAAGTTAAATTCCACGATAACAACAAACGAGACCAAATATTAAAAATGCGGAAGAATATCGACGCTAAAACCGTGACAACCCTGGGCAGCGAAAAAATCTACATAGGAGAAATCATTTGTCCATACTTTAAAGAACTACTCTGGAAAACTAAACAGAAAGCAAAAGAAACTAAGTATATGTATGTCTGGTTTAGGGAAAACAAAATACTGGTCCGTAAATCACCAAATGAAAAAATAATCTATGTTAAGCATTCAGACGATCTAAATAAACTTATCTAGACGGTACATGGCACTCGCACCACCGGTTGTCAGTTATCTAAAAAGTCAATAAGTACTATAATACTACCAATTATCTAAAAATAGTTTCAACCGATGGTTACGGGTGTCAAACTGTTCTTAAACTTGATATGTAAAAATGGATGCTAAAACTAACTTTAGAACCTCAAATTCTAAATTCTATAAAAAAATTGTACAAAATAACCTATTCTCTCTTCAAATTGAACTATTCTTAATTCTCTTAATTATTGTAGTTATTTTAAATAATTTAGTACCGATAACATTTATCCAAATCATTAATCGAACTGATCTATTATCTATATTTCCTAAATCTATCTATTTTCATTTACTCAATTTAATTTTAATTCTTTTAATACTTATATTATACACTTTTATCATATATTATATTATACACCTCTATTACACTTTTATTATAAACTTATATTATACAATTTTACTCGATAAAAATAATTTACTTTGTTCAATTAGAAAAGCTTATTCAATCTACATACAATATTTAACTAAAATTGTAAATCATATTGATCATTTAATTATATTTTCTATACTTATCTATATTAACTTACTACACTTAATTTTACTTATTTTAATTCTTAAAATTTTGCAATTATGTGATTCCCCTAAAATTCTCATTTCTCAAATTAACTTTCATGATCTTATTTACACCTATTTATCTAAATTACCTTTTTATACCAAGTATTTTACATTCAAATGTTATTATACTACATGTATTTATTACCCAAATTATTTTAATTATTTTAACATCAAATTTTATTGTTCTAAATGTTTTTACTACCCAAATTATTTTAACTACTTTACCAACAAATCTTATTGTTCAAATTGTTTTTATTACCTAAATTATTTTATTTATTTTAACAACAAATTTTATTGCTCAATTTGTTTTTTTACTCCAAACTATTATAATCGTTTCTTATATTTTAAAAATCGTAATATTTCAATTTTATTTGTCATCTTAGTATTTATTCTCCTAATCATTTCAGTACCTTCACTTATTTCAACCAACTTCAACCATAAATTTTTAATGTCTTATTATAAGCCTTCCAATCACTCTAAGTATGCAATCCTTTTAAAATTTTCAATTTCTACATTTCTATTTATTCCTATATCTAATGAAATTATTTTTCCTTTTATAAAACATATAATCTATCATTTACATTCCCTAAATTTATCTTTGTTCATTGACTCAATTTAATTTTAATTAATTTAATGCTTATATTACACACTTACACAAATACTCACCAACATGGCTGAAAACATGGAACATATAGACTCGGACAACCAACACTACTGTATAAGTACAAACGACATTAATCTATGGACCAATATCACAAAAGAAAAAAATAAAATCAAAATATTGCACCAAAACATCAGATCGATTAATAAAAATTTTGATGAATTCACTATGTACCTAGAACAACTAGATAATAACTTCGATATAATTGTGCTGACAGAATGCTGGTTGAATGAAAAATATATTCCAAAAACAATTGAACACTACAACACACACCACACAAAAAAACACAAAAATCAAAATGATGGCATAGTCGTATACACTAATGATAAAATAAACACATTCATCCAAGAAATACACGTGTATTCTTGCAATGTACAGATCTCCATCCAAAAACAATATTACAAATTTCCTAACTGCATTTAATAATACATTAAATGATCTCAACAAATACAAAAATATCATCGTCATTGGAGACCTAAACATAAACACTCTACAAAACGGACACCCACAAAACTTAGAATACCTAACAATATTAGCACAGCATGGACTGGAGCCAACGATAAATGTTCCAACACGAGTCACACACAACACAAAAAGTTGTATAGATCATATAATGATCAAAACAAAACTAAAAACCAAAACCATAGTACTTGAAAGCACTATTACAGATCACTACATGAATATGATAGCAATAGATACCGAAAACACAAAACCTAACCAACATAAAATATTCACAAAAAAAATAATTGACTACACAAACTTAAAAGAAAAACTCAAAAAAATAGACTGGAGTACAATATACCAAATAGAGAAGGTCGAAGAGGCCTGGGACAAATTTACAACAATTTTAGCGCAAGAAATAAATAATAACACTACTCTAAAACAAGTAAAACTTACGCACAAAGCAAAAAAAATTAAACTATGGATAACGCAGGGAATATTAAACTGTATTCGTAAACGAGACAGAATTCACAAACAAATTAAACATACGCCATATGACATACAACAACTTAATTACTACAAAAGATATAGAAACATCTGCACGAAAATTATTAGAGTAGCTAAGGAGTTGTATTTTAGAGAAAAACTTAAAAAAGAAGAAAACAATAACCCAAAGGAAATATGGAAAATATTAAAAGAAGTTACATACACACAAAAATTCAAACAAGAAAATACAATCGAACATCTAAACATTAACTCAAAAAAAGTAGACGCCAATACAAATAAAGAAACTATAGCAAATTATGTAAATAACTTCTTTGCAAGTATAGGAAAAGTCTTAGCGAACCGTAAAATTCTCAACACAAACACGACAACACAAACAAACAGTTCAAACATCAATACACAACCGACACAACACAGATTTGCAATAAAAACAACTTCGGAAGAGGAAATTGACAAAATAATAAACACATTAAAAAACCGTATTGCTCCTGGATTAGATGAGATAACGACGGATTGCATTAAGATAATAAAAACAGAAATTTTAAAACCCATAACACACTTAATCAATCTAAGTATAACACACTCCTGCTTCCCTAGTACTCTTAAAAAAGGACTGGTGATCCCTATTTACAAATCCGGAGACAAAATGCAAATAACTAACTATAGACCTATCACTTTGTTAAACTCGCTTTCAAAAATTTTCGAAAGAGTAATAAAAAACCAAATTATAATATACCTGGAAGAAAATAAATTAATCTCGGAAAAACAATATGGATTTAGAGAAAAGATAGGCACAAAAGAAGCTTTGGCGTGTACAATAGACTATATACATAGCAATTTAGATCAAGGGTATAAATGCATAGCGATATACCTAGATTTAGCTAAAGCTTTCGATTCAATCTGCCACCAAACGCTTTTTAAAAAATTAGAAAACATAGGCATCAAAGGCAAGGAACTCCAACTATTAAAAAGTTATATGAGTAACAGAACACAGCAAGTAAAAATTAACAACCATATTAGCAAGCCACTGCCAATTACATATGGAGTTCCACAAGGAAGCATACTAGGGCCCGTTCTTTTCACTATTTACATTAATGAACTTTGCAGCATGAAAATAGACGGTGAAATAGTTAGTTATGCAGACGACACAGTTTTACTCTTTAAATCTAAGGATTGGAAAAATGCATACAACATAGCGAATTTAGGAATCACGCGAGTGAAATCATGGCTAGACTCAAACATACTTACACTGAACATATCGAAAACAAAATTCACAACGTACAGTATAAATAGCACAGGACAGCCAAAAAATAACACAAACACCATAAAAATACACGAATGTTTAAACACCAACATTTGCGTTTGCCCTCCTCTAGAAAAAAAAGAACAAATAAAGTATCTAGGAATCATAATTGACCATAACCTTAGATGGACACATCACATCCAACAAGTCACAAATAAACTCCTCCAAACGATACACATTTTCCTAAACATAAGAAACATATACAAAATACAACAAATGAAAACAATATATTTTGCTCTATGTCAGTCTATAATAGAATATGGAATAATTGCTTGGGGAGGAGCAACAAACTCAGCTATCGAACACCTGGAAATTGCACAGAAAACGATCTTAAAGGTAATACTTAAAAAACATAGAATTACTGATACAGACCAAATATTCAACCGTTGTGACGTACTAGACATACGACAATTATATGTTAAATCGCTACTAAATTACATTTTTGACCAAAAAAACAACCTTCAACAAACACAAAATATCACAAACAGACCAGTTAGACAAGCATACAAAGAAAACTTAAAAACTCCGACGGTAAATACAAGCTTTGGACAAAGACATTACCAATATCACGCTATAAAAGCATTCAACAGTCTAACACTTGAAAATAAAATTGAGGAAAACAAAAATAAATTCCGACACAAAATTACAAAATGGATTAAAGATCAAAATAGACAATACTACCAAAATATCATAGCATAAAATAACAAAACATATAAGTAACACACAAAACCAATATAAAACACAATCACCCACAAACACACAACACGTATTAAAAATATCGTTTTTAACCTTATATAATATTATTTATTCTTAATTTTACGTTAATTCTAAATCTCTAATTTTTAAGTTTAATTTATCTTAATCGTATGTTTTTTATTTACTTTTTTCCTTTTTTTCACCAATATTATGTATATATATATTTATATGTATTGTGTATAATTTTGTATATGAAATGGAGGCCTCAGCACGGGTAAACCACCCAGTGAGGCCAACATCATTGAATTATGTAAAAAATGTAAATAATATTGCATCAAATAAATAAATAAATAAATTTATTATAATATCGTTACCAAGTGCTAAAATTAGTTCAATTTTATCCTACGAAGCACCTCACAAAGAGGAGACCGATTAAAGTACCTCATTCTCTCGCAGGATAAATCCTATAGATGTGTTTCATCTAGTTTCAAATCACGAAGGTGTTAAAGAAGTTTTCATTTAAAAAAAAACAGCTGTCAGCATTTTAGAAACAAAAAAATTACAGTTGTGCAGTTTACACGCGGTAGAAGTGAAACCTTCAGACAACCAAAGGAGACAAGAGTGGGGAGGCCACGAAGCACCTCACAAAGAAAAGAGCGATTAAAGTACCTCATTCTCTCGCAGGATAAATCCTATAGATGTGTTTAGTGTCGCTCGTTTCCGTTTCATCTAGTTTCAAATCACAACGGTGTCAAAGAAGTTTTCATTTAAAAAAAACAGCTGTCAGCATTTTAGAAACAAAAAATTACAGTTGTGCAGTTTACACGCGGTAGAAGTGAAACCTTCAGAAAACCAAAGGAGACAAGAGTGGGGAGGCTACGAAGCACCTCACAAAGAGGAGACCGATTAAAGTACCTCATTCTCTCGCAGAATAAATCCTATAGATGTACGTGTTTTCTCTCCTTTTTGCATCGCTATTTTACGTTTTATCGAGTTTCAAACAACAACGGTGCTAAAGAAGTATTCAAATCAATAACCATAATGGTGCCGCCGAGGTGCAATGATTGTAAAGGGAGAGGGTCTTTTGGGGATGTTTTGTTAATTTTAACGGACAAGAGGTATTTATGTATCTTACGATTGTGTTGCGAGACATTACATCAGAAAGACTAGGTTAGGGGTTTATTTGGATATAATAAATTACATTACATTAGGAATACCTATTCTCAAAAACATTTTAGAATTTACTCAGTAATTGAAGATATTTGTTAGGCAAGGTCTGTGCGTACTATGTCAGTTTGAAAAAAAGGGATGCACTGCATGTTTACTAATAAATTTTATACAATAGAATTCCCAATCCAAAAATAAAAACCCCACACCTTCTACCTCGAACTTAAGGAATCTCAAGAAAACTGCTATATAGAGGCCTACATAAGCTAGCTTTTGACTTCGTTTAAACTCACATTTGGTGTCCATAGTACCTTTCGTTAGGTATATTTTATACGAAAAGTATAAAATATACCTAACGAAAGGTACTATAGCTTCAATCTTTAGTATTTGCGGTTGAACGAGATCGTCGCGGTCGGTAGTTATTCACACCTCACGCGCGACGCGCTCTGCTGTTATTATTTAGCAAATTTCCTTCTTTCAAATTTAACCGAACGAGTTACGGCGCTGGAGCTGGTGATTGCTGGAGTAATTTTTGAGTTAAGCTTCCCTATTCCATGAATGTAGGTTACACTTTATGCAGTTATGATCGGGGGCGAAGTGAACGATTTGCTGGTGGGCTACACTATTTCCCAAATGTGGGGGCGAAGCAAGCTATGAGCTCGGTTCAATTAAATTGGAATCCTTTGTGATGGAGACTTGGAAACCTGTGTCTCTGGACGGCCCTGAAGCAGTTGAGAGCGAGGCAGGAGCCCTTTCATGATGTCGACGTATATGCTATCACATGTATCGTTATAAAGGCATTGGGAGACGTCTGGTAGGCAAAAGACGTACTCCCACAACTCCCCCCTTCAGCTCCCTACAGAGGTATCAGCTGATAAGAGTCGCTGTCGCGGGAGGTCAATTAAATACAGGACGGAGATAACGATCTGGCCGGGCTACCTCCGTAATAAAGGAAAAGAAGTGACGAAATTCGCGTTGTCTTCACTACCCTTTGGTTACGCTCGTGAGGAGTTACTTTGTCAGCGGAACGAAGAGAACATGCCATACAGAGTTGTTTTAGCAATCGATCGGCGGCTCTTTGTTGGAAACCGGATAAATTTTTCCCAAAATTAGAATTTATTCATTCACAAATTAGAATAATCCAGCATCAGGACGGGAATGTACTTTGGACGAAAGCGTAGCAGGGGAAATGGAAGGGATGGAAGCCAGATTCACGACCTGGTGCCATCTGCACCAATTGAATTTTGATTGTAAATCCGTAACTAGAGTACAAATGTCAAATTATTTTATATGTTAGCATTCCAAGAATAGCAGAGGATTTGCAGCATTACACTAAATGTAGGATCTTCCCAATTCACTGTATAAAGGTATATTTATGTACTAGGTACTAGGGAAGATGACGCGGGTTAATTAAAACGAAATAATCATCAACAAACATGTATAGAACGGACGTTAGTAGGGGAGGAAGTTGCACGAACGGTAGCATTAGTTATTTTCAAGTTAGCTAGAGTCAGTCATTGTAAATCGGGCCCTAGTGAATTGTAACACGCCATACCTAAAAGAACAAAGGGTTTATCACAAAGAAATTATTAATTAAATTGGATTAACCATATCAAACCTTTTAAACAAAAAATGACACAACGTTAAGGGGTTAATTACAAGTTGATTAATTGAGAGCATCTCGCCACGTATACCTAAAACGTATCACGTAGAGGGGTGTCGAGGCGCTGCCAAAAGAACGAAGGGGAGAGAAGCGTGAGTACGAACTTTAAGTACAGAGTTTACATTGCAAGAGCCTACGAACGGTGTAGAAAGAAAGAAACAATAAAATCACGTTTAAAAAAAAAAAAGAGAATTAATTAATTACAGGAGCAAGAGTCGGACTCATTATAGTGGTGCCGCGACCAAGGAGAGAGCGTCCACATCGAGCTTGTTCTAAATTTTCTAATTCAAATGTGCTTTGAAGGGACAGCATAAAGTTTTTTAATTGGGGGGGGGGGGGGGTAAGAGTCGAACTATTACAGAAGGCGTGAGATAATTCAGGCACCAATGATGTACCTTGGCGAATTAAGTACGTTCCTGAACCGATTTGAGTGCAAATGATTTGCACTTAGCGATATGGTGAATTCCCTTGCAAAACGCGCAATTTGAAATGAACGCAGTTGAGGACCCTTTGATTTCAGGTTTTGCCTTCATCGTATCACAAGTAAGCGATGACGTTTGTTTTATGACAGCTTGATCATGAAATTTTGAAATGTTTTGGTTTGGTACGATAATGTCCGCGGGCTCCGATTCGAAAGATTTATTCGTTAATTCCTTGTAAATCACGACGATGTTGAAATAAACATTATCAAAAGCTTCACGAACTTGATTTTCAATGTCCTTGTTTGCCTCATCTAAACCTAAGATGTCAGCGTGAACGGTTTCAAAATCATAAACAATGTTTTGCAACCGCGTATAATACGCTACACATAGTGGGTAATTGATTGCATCTTGCAAAACGCTTTGACCGACCTCATGCATTTTGTTTATTCTGCTAACAGCTACGTTCCGTATTCTAAGCAAGCCTTGTAAAGTTCTAGCCATTTTTTAACAATAAACAAACGTACCAACGAAATAATCAGGAAAACGTTATGAATTAAATAAATAGAATTCGATATAATTTAAATACCCGGTAGGTCGTTAAAAAATAAGAACTAGGTACTTAATCTAATTCTACGATTCACTGTTTGAATTTGTTCTTCGAAATGACATTTAAATTTTCGTAATATTTCATAGCATTCTTTCGTTTTGCCAAACAAAGCATTTATTATAAGAATTTATTATCTAAAGGTTTGCTGGTTTTCGGCACCAATAAATCATGCATATGCACGGGGGTGAGGGTAACTTTACGGCTATTCTTTGCTAAAACGCTTTTGGACTTTGATATGAGTTATGCTCAACTACCAAAGAAGAGAAGTAAATCACAATTAAGTGGTACTTACGGTTGTTCTGTCTTCTTGCTTGGTTTCCGTTTGGTGACAGTCACAGATGTTTCCATAAGCGCTCGATAATTGGAGTTATTTAATAATCCACGATAGAGATCTGAGTCACGAGTCAATAGAGTTCACACAAAGCATACGATAAATACGATAAGGTTTACACTTTATGTAACGATAGGATAAATAACATTTCGGCGTAGAGCGAAATGTCACGATACGACGATAGTTAGCAACGGACAAACGGACTGACGATAAAGCGGTACTTGACACCTGTTTACCGTGTAGTTAGGCACCCTTATTGTGCGGAATTCCAAAAATCTGGATTCCTCCGATCCCGTATGACAATCGGAACACAAAACAAATTAAATCCATCAGCGTTATGAAACAGCTACCGACACCTTAAACTCTCTCAATATTAAAGATATCACTGTAGACTTTAAATCGAACCCCAATACAATTGTCAATTACATAAAAAATTTCTTTGTAAATATAGATCCGGAACTAGCGAAAAAAATCCAAATAAATAACGATATGCTTGGTCCTAGCCACCACGCAACCAATGATGATTTCACAACCCGGTGTTTTCTTAAAACGATTACAGAGAAAGGAGTTTCTATAGTAAAAAACTCGCTCAAAAACTCTTTATCCACCGGCATTTATGAAATACCCAACAATGTTCTCAAAAAAATTGCCCCTGGTATAATTCAACCAATAACGCATCTGCTTAATATTAGCATCCGCAAAGGGATATTTCCCACCTTTCTAAAACAAGGTCTCACTATCCCCATTTTCAAAACAGGCTCCAAACTTGATATTAGTAATTATTGACCTATTACTTTGCTTAATTCCCTGTCCAAAGTATTTGAAAAGATCGTCAATAATAGTCTCATAGAATACCTGGAAACCAACAACTTACATACTATAAAGAGTCAGAATTTGACCATTAGTTATGGGGTCCCACAAGGCAGTGTTATAGGTCTTAGGCTCTTCCTAATAGACATTAACTAGTTATGTAACCTAGATATCGATGCCACTATTCTCAGTTTCACCGATGACACTGTCCTACTCTTCCAAGTGAAAGACTGGCTTACCGCATATCGCAAAGCGGAGGAAGAAATTCAAAAGGTAAAAATATTGGCTTGCCTCGAACACATTAACTCTAAATGTACGGAAACACAAATACCTACTGTATAGTCTCACCAATATCTTAATGTCACACCTAACCCCACCATTAAAAATACACGAGTGTAAAAATTAACCTCTTAACCGGAACTGTGACTGCCCGTGTGCCCATGCCTACAGCCAAATAAACACAATCAAATATTTAGGAATAACCTTTGATACACACCTAAATTGGAAGCAACATATACTACATAACACTACAAACAAAATCCGCACATCTATATACTTTTTCAAACAAACACGCAATTTCCTCAACCTAAACCTTTTAAAAACAGTATATTACCCACTGTGCCAATCTCACATTGAATACGGAATTTTAGCTTGGGGTAATGCATATTCCAGTACCCTTGACCCCATCGTTAAAGCACAAAAACTAATCATAAAAATAATTCTCAAACTTTTTGGATTACTACCAGCACTGATACGATCTTCAATACCTTCAATGTTATGGACAAAAAACAGTGGAGGTAATCCACCTCTTACCCGCCCTGGTATAAGTAACTGATGGTTACTCCTTCAAGGCTCTCGCAAGATTCTAATTTTTTTTGTTAAACGAAGCTACATTTATTTATTTTGAACGAATCTAGACCTCCAGTGTCCATGCATACGTTGTTAGTAAGCAGTATGCAAGTGCTTAACAGGAAAAACAAAATGCAAAAAATAGGTTAGTAAGACAAAGATAAATTAAACAGGGCAAAAGAAAAACTCATTCATGAGACTCCATGAGGCGGCATTGCATCTATAAAAACCCGCAAGCACCTGCATAAAATAGAGAACATAAGTATAACAATAAATTGACAAGTACCAACAAAAAATGTCAATGGCTTTCGGTCTGACCATAAACTACACTTAGCTTCCGTGTCCCTTAGCCAACCACTCAGTGAAGCCTCAAAGAATGTTAACTGAATATTTGGGGTAAAATACCCGAAGACTAAAAGAAAATTCAGCGTTGGGTAGTCAGAGGCAGGACAAAGGATAGTCAAGGTCGTCTGATCAAGCCTCAAGCCTGCACATGTCATTGGGGGAGGCGCAGATAGATTTGAGAAGGATCTGCAAGATTAGTAATGTAACTAAAGATGAAGCACGGATGAGGTCCAGCACACCCCCATATGGGGATAGGGAAAAAAAAATTTACATCCAGTAAAACATTGAAACAGTTAAAGACAAACAAAACAAAACAAGGAACATGGCATAAATTAACAGGTAGTATAGTAAATATTAACAAAACAAATCGCATGGCAATTATATACATTTTTTAAAACATAGTGAACAAAATAATTTTTTTTTTTTTTTTTTTTAATTTTCTTTATTCATTTTGTTTATTACAGGATTGTTTTACATGGTATTTCGACTACCAAGCTAGGCAAATGCCCGTATTATGGTAGTCCAGATTCATAAGATATTAAGTATATAATATTAATAATCATCCATATATATGTAGATGAAAGTACAAACATATAGCATATCTATTATACTAGTATTAGGTACATGATCACATACAGGAAAGGAGTTAAACTAGGTGAATCTTGTATAAATAAAAATAAAATAGAATAACAAATAAAAATAAAAGTAACAAAATAATAATATTTTAAGGATAATAGAAATACAAAATAAGAATAAATATGTAAATCATCTATACAGATGAACAATGATAGTCTTTGACCCCAAAAAACAAAAGCAAGTATTCCTAAGCAGCATATGAAATGGACGAACAATGTCAAAAAATATGAAAAAAAGCATCAGCATAATATAAAGTTTTGGTTGAAAATTAATTTAGAGATAAGATTTTTTACTCTAGAAATATGAAAAAATAAGAACAGTTTTTAAGATGTAAGGCATTCTTTATAATATTTCCTTCCCTGAGTAAATAACCAGTTCTGTATATTAATGGCATAAAGATCAGCAGTTTTCGATATCTTAATATCAATACTCAGTAAGTTGAACATTTTAGGCGCGATGTAAGAGAACTGTCGTTGGGCGAAAGCTGTTTTTGTTGGAGGAATTTTGCATTTTTGGTGTGATGAATAGCGGGTGTAAATATTTTGTTGAGTTTTGAGTGTTAAATCATTTTTCCTTAAGTGTATGAGAATTGTCTTAACGTATAATTGTCTAATGTCTAGGATTGCGAATTTTTTAAAAAGTGGCTCTGATGGGTGAGATGGGTGACATTTTAATATAATCCTTAGTAGCAGCTTTTGAATTAAGATCATGGGATATATAATTGAAGCTGCACAGCCTCCCCATCCCACGATACCGTATGTGGCTATTGATTGGAATAGTGCAAAATATATGCATCTAATTGTTTGAAGTTTCAGGATTGATCTGAGAGAGAGAAATATATAGCACAATTTGCGGAGTCTTTTTGTTGTAAAATTGACATGGTCCTCCCAACGCAGTTGGTCATCTATAACAATCCCCAGATATTTAATTTGGTCAGATTTTTTTAGGTTGGTACATGAGCAATTATTGTGGGGAGGCGTAGGGGTAATATGGTTCTGTGAGCATGAGTGAATGATAAGATTAGGACAGTTTTGAGGAGGAGTGACTTTACGTATGGAGAAAAGTAAATATTTTGTTTTGTCAACATTAAGAGTCAGAAGGTTGTCATCTAACCAATGTTTTACTTTATTTAGGCCCTTATTTGCTTTTTCCATAGTTGAGTTCCAATTTTCAGCTTCAAAGATGATTACCGTATCATCGGCAAAAGATATTATAGTTCCATCAATTTCCAAGTTACATAAAGTGTTAATATATATTAGAAAGAGAAGTGGGCCTAATACACTGCCTTGAGGCACACCGTACGTGATTGGTAAACTTGTACTTCTGTATTCTTTAGCAGAATTTACAAGAGACGATTGTGACCTATTTGTTAGATAGTTCTCAAACCATTTGAGGGGAGTACCTTTTATTCCTACCTGAAGGAGTTTCTTCAAAAGTATGCGGTGAGAGACAGTATCAAAGGCTTTGGCTAGATCCAAGAAAACAGCGAGGGGCTTGCGGCCTTTATCAAGGTTATCAGAGATTGCTTTTGTAAAAGTTGCAATTGCATCTGCGGCACTACGATCTTTGCGGAAGCCATATTGATTTCCTGACAAAATGTCATTGTCTTCAAGAAATTTGTATAGCCTTCGCTTTACCGTTTTTTCAATTATTTTTGATATCGGACTCAGCAAGGATATTGGTCTATAATTATTCACTGATGATCTGTCCCCTGATTTATAGATAGGAATAATTGTTGAGTGTTTTAAAGAATTTGGGAAGAGGCCAGTTTGAAAGCTTAGATTTATGATATGTTTAAGGGGCTTAGTGATGATTGGTTTGAGGTGTTTGATCAATTTAGTGGATATATTGTCGATTCCAGTTGAATGTGTGTTTTTGAGTGATGAAATAATTTCAGTGATTTCTTGTTCTGTGGTAGGAGTGAGATTAAATGGATCATAGCTAAGATTATCGATCGATATATTATTTGCAAGGTTAAATTCTGACATTCCGTTTTTATTTAAAATATTATTTGCTAAGTCTGATCCGACTGTGGAGAAGAATTTATTGAAATGATTTGCGATTTTTTCTGGATGATTTGTTGTATCTAGTGTTTGGTCTGCAATGGTTATTTTATTTATAGGTGCGGTAGTTTTGTTGGTATAGCAAATCTCTTTGACAATATTCCAGATTTGTTTATTGTCATTGGCAGCTTCCTTGATCTGTTTTCTATAGTATTCGTCTCTAACTCTACAGATTATTTTTTTACAAGCATTTCTGTATCTTTTGTAAAATAGGAGAGATTCGTGATTATTGGGATTGTTTTTACAAAATTTGTGAAGTTTATTACGCTTGTGAATACAGTGTAGAATGCCATTTGTTATCCAAGGCTTAAGTTTAATTTTGCGACTACTTTGGTTGTTGTTAGAGTTGGATGTGGAACTTTTTAAATGGTTATGTATGGTGTCGATAAGAAATTCGCACGCTATGTTTGGATCGTTGAATTTATAGAAATTTGACCAGTTTTCCTTGGAAACCAGTTTGAATAGCGTGTCATAGCAGATTTTCTTCGTGGGTATTTTAGATGTAGGTAATTTTTTAATAACATGTGAAAGGGAGGTGATAGTAGCATAATGGTCTGTAACCGTGCATTGGTATACAAGAGATTTGGTATTCAATTTACATTTAGCAAAGACATGGTCAATGCAACTGGCGCATAATTCTGTTACCCGAGTGGGGGCCGTAATAGCTGGAATAAAACCTTGTAGAGTTAGTAAGTTCATGTACTCATTTGCTTGTGGATGCATCGTATTTATGATATTAATATTAAGGTCACCAATAACAAGTACATTTTCACAATCCCTCATACACGATAAGGATTGATTAAGTGAGTTTAAGAATGGTGTTATATTAGACTCACTCGGTGATCGGTATATAGATAATATCGTTACGCTATTTTCTATTTCGAGTTTAAGACAATTTGAATTTGTGATTGAGATTTCTTTAACAGAGTGTTGTATGTGATTTTTGATGTATATGATTACGCCATCATTTTGAGATTTATTATTCTGTGTGTTGTATTGGTTATAGTCTTTTATAGTTTTTGGAATAAAGTTATCTTTGATCCAGCATTCGGTCAGAATAAGTAAGTCAAAATCTGAATCAAGGTCTGTGAGTAGTATAAGGAGTTCATTGAAATTTTTATTAATTGATCTGATATTCATGGAGAATATTTTAAGGTTAGATTGATTTAAGATTTGTCGGACTTCTGTAGCATTATTTGTTTCGGTACATGGAATCTGTGAGATATTGTCTAATACATTTGTTATGTCTTCCATTTTTTTAAATTACTAAAGTATGAACTAATAATGTGCCAAAAATGTAGTTCGGTATTGGTAACAGCAAATTAATAACATAGTAAGTAAAAAAGTATATATATGTAGTGTTGGTTGTAAAATGACTCAGATAGATAAAGTATATGATGGGAGTATCATTTAGGAAAAAAGATATATTACGAGTATTATCATTTGATTTTGAAATAAGAGGCATAAAAGTTGAACTTTTTTTTTCTGACACTTTAGAGCAAGGACGATAATATAAAAATATGTATTTTGTTGTGTTTAGACTATAGCAAATGTAAAATATAAAGCAATGTAAAATATAAAAATAAATGTATAATATAAAGCAAATGTAAAATATAACACATAAATCATAATATATAATAAAATAAATGTTAAGAAAATAAAAGAAATAACATATTACAGAAACACAAAACACATAAATCATAACAATTAAATCCAAGCGGTAAATGTAAAGGAATCATGAAGAGTGTCCGTGAATTCAGAAGCAAAATACACCTGGTACCTAAGTTGTTTTACAGCGACTCTAAGAACAGGTCTTCTCTCAACCCAAACTTTCGTGAATTTCCTCAGGCACTCAAAGTTCACCTTATTTGAGACGAGATCTGTATTCCAAGCAGGTCTCGTAATAACTTGTTAACCATCAATCATTTCATCTCGAGCATCTGTCAAAATCTCACAGTGCCACAAAATGTGCTCGGCTGTTTGGTCGGTATCACCACAAGCGCAATAGGGATGGGATGATAGAGCCAGTCTGTGAAGTCTACCTCTAAACTCCCCATGCCCAGAAAGCAATTGGTGGTCCATTAAAAGATATGCCCCTTCCATTCTGATTTTAACTGATGGAAAGAAGGAGAAGGTCCATCTTCCCATATTCGATCTATCCCATCTCATCTGCCATTCACTCAGCGTTTTTATTCTCATCATCTTTAGAAGTTCAGGGAGAGGCCACCACCAGGTATTAATTCAATACCAAGGTGGTTTACAGGTCTTCCTCTTTTCAGACACTTCTTTGTCAAAACTTCCCTAATTTCTAAATCTATTGGCAAAATGCCAGCCAAAATTGGCAAAGCATCCGATGATACTGAAACATAAACGATGGACATAAAACAGCTCTACTCAAGATCCATCTTAGTTAATTTACACAAAAACAACAAAACGCTATACAAACCTACACAAACAACACACAATACCCGAGCCATAAACAAAGAACTTCTCCAAACTCCCTTTTCCAAAACCTCCGTTGGACAAAGACAATCTAAATACATAGCTTGTAAACTATACAATACACTACCAGCTACGATCAGACAAACGAACTCGTTGACAAAATTCAAACAAGATATAAAAAACTAGATTATAAGTATTGGACGCCACACTATTACAAATATCTGTAAAATAAATCACACATAGACAGAAACAACTATTCACATACGAACTAACCCATATATAACAAATGAAAATAATAGAATCCTGTCAAATTTAACTCCATGTATAGATAATACAGAATTTATTTCATCTCCTCCAACAATTATAAGATAAATCTCTTTAAATGATTTACCCACGTTTCCAATCACCTTTATGTTTTAATTTCGATTCAAATTCATATGTATGTTATCATAAATACTCTTGTAACTACGCTATTCATTTATATACTTGTACGCCTGTCTTGACACAGGTATATCCTGGTGAGACAGGCATAAAACAAACGCAATGTACATATACTATTTTATAGTTAAATATAAAAAAAATTAAAAAGTTAAAAAATTTTCAGATGATATTAAAATGACTTTTGGTTTAGATAAATGTAAAACGATTCATATTCCATACAGAAAAAAAGGCATAATTGTAGATGGAGACAAGGGTATATTTAGAAATTTCAAAATTAAAAGTATGAAAGGGGATGAGGTTTATAAATATTTAGGATACCCGCAATAGAATAGATTAGATCACACTAGTATTAAAAATGATATAAGGATTAAATTTCAAACTAGGATCAGAATTTTTTTTAAATGCAATCTATCTGCTAAAAATTTAGTAAAAGCAATAAATACTTCGGCAATACCTCTATTAACGTACTCATTTGGCATTATTAAATGGTCCAGTGCAGATGTAGATAGCTTAAAATGATTAAATAGAACTACGTTAACAAAGTTTAATTGGCATCATCCAAATTCAGCTATAGACCGAATTAATTTACTTAGAAATTTAGGAGGTAGAGGTGTAGTCAAAATAACATCTTTGAAACACAATCAGGTAGAAATGCTAAGTAATTTTTTATATAGGAAAGCTAATAGCAAATAATTTGCAAGGCAGATAGAAACATTACACCTTTAAATTTAAATGACGAGAATGCCAACATTCTTATAAATACTAACCAGGAATTATTAGATTCCTGCTCAAATAAAATTCCCTCTCCCCCCCTCCGCCCTGCCCCGAAATCCTATCCCCCCTCTCGTCCCACTCCATACCCGTTACATTCATTTTCCAAACAGCTCGCGTGCCACCTATTACAATTTTTGTATATAAATTTCATAATGCCAGAGATCTAAGCTATAGCTTGTAGCCTATTCTAATGTATGAGCTATATTTATTTATTTATTTATTTAAACGCACATAGTGCTTTTACATAGAATGCAGTACATTTTTTAAATTACAGTGAAAAGAATGGGTTTACAAAATACAATACACAATACAAGTAACATAATATTTGTTAAAAACAAAATATAGGTTACATAAAATATAAGGGTTAAAAAAAAAATAAAAATAAAAATTTAGGTTACATAAAATATAAGCGTTAACAAAATACAGGTAACATAAAATATAAGAAACAAAATATAGTCCATAAAATATAGTAGTTGACATAAAGTAGGTAATTTTTAAAATTGTTGTTCTCATTAGTTTACGGGATAGGTAGAAATAAATAGTTGGCACATATGGCGTTTGAAGTTTGCTAAGTTCAAATTATTGTCAAATACATCCAGATTGTTTAAGTATTTGTTACCAAGACTATGCAAACGTTGTATTGGAGAATGTAAATCATAGTTCGAATGAGATGTACGTATATAAAATGTCAATGTTTGTCTAGTTGTTCGTGTAGGTACATGTAGATTTATTAATTGCAGGAGTTCACAACTGTCGAATTTAGAGTTTAATAATTTTAATAAAAAAGTTAGGTCGTTTATTTTTCGTCGGTTTTCTAATGTTGGAATATTTAAAGTATTCATTAACGACGGATAATTTATGTGCTCTAAAGGGATGTTAAGTTTAAAATTTACAAAACGTAGAAATTTTTTTTGAATTCTTTCAATAGTATGAATATGAATTTTATAGAAGGGCGACCAGACTATGGAGTTATATTCTATTAGGCTTCTAACAAGGGATGTATACAGTAGTTTAATGGTTTGTAGAGATTCAAAGTTTTTAATTGTTCTTAACACAAATCCTAAAGTTTTCATACCCTTATTTGCAGTTTGTTGAATGTGAACCGTGAAGTCTAGTTTCTCATCCATTATTATGCCAAGATCCCGCATTTCCGATACTCTTTCTAAATTTATTTTATTTATTGAATAGTCGAAAAACAGTGATGTTTTTTTTCTGGAAAAGGTCAAAGTTTTGCATTTTTCTACATTTAAATATAGATTGTTTTGTGAGCACCAAATTTTTAGCATGTCTATATTTGATTGAAGAATTTCACAGTGATTAAGGATAGTTATCTCTTTATATAATTTAATGTCATCAGCGAAAAGCAACACTTTGACGTCTTTAAAGCAGTTGACTATGTCGTTTATAAAAATAAGAAATAAAATTGGGCCAAGATGACTACCTTGCGGTACTCCACTAGTGGCAGAAAATGGTTTGGATATAAAAGATTTCATTTTTACAAATAAAGTTCTACCTGATACGTAACTACTTAGCCAGTTCAACATATTTGCTCTGATTCCCAGAGCATGAAGTTTTCGGATCAGTATTTTGTGGGACACTTTATCAAAAGCCTTCGAGAAATCAGTATATATACAATCAACTTGTTTGTTTTTAGAAAATGACTCCAATATATAGTTTTGAAAGAGTAATAAGTTTGTTGAAGTTGATCTACCTCTAATGAAGCCATGTTGTTTGTCATTTATTATCTCTGTTAACGTGGGATATATTTCATCAAGAACTAGAGATTCATAGATTTTGGGTAATACAGATTGTATGCATATAGGTCGATAGTTTGAAATGTCAGTCTCATCGCCTTTTTTAAGTATTGGGATAATATAGCTGGAATATATTATTGTAAAATTTCATTAAAATCCATTTAGTAGTTTTCGCTTGAAAGAGTAACAAACATACATCCATACAACTTTCGCCCTTATAATATTAGTAGGATATTATATCGGGATGTTCTGTATTAGCGCCGTCCGAGTATACATTTAGGCACAATCAGGTTTTAAAAATAATCCACTAAAGTTTTGTAATGAAACATATCTTAATTATCTGCCGTAATATAGTACCATATTATGAATACGAACCAAATTCATTTTTAGTAAATGAATTTTATAAAATATATTATGATAAAACTATACTAACAGACAGAACAATTATATAGTAATAACGTAGTATTTATATAGCGCAGTTTTGTGATATTTTACTTCAAGTGCGCTTAATTATAATAAACTTAAAATTAATCCTATAGTGTTCCTTATGAGTCCTTACAAAATACAAAATTGATTAAATTATGTGAAACAAAGAATATACAGTATATACAAAGCAATTCCTAAAGAACAATATTAACAAAAATAATTCATTAAAACTAAATTATAATAAAGAATAAGAGGCAGTTTACGTTTAAATATAATAATAACAGAGTGCACATAAAACTATTGTAAGGAGGTAATCGAAACCAAACAATTACCAGAAACTTGAGGAACATGGCTTATTATAGTAGATTGAAAACGAGTTAAAATTCATGAAAGGTACGATTTTTTAAATAAGTTTGTTTTTAAAGCTCTTTTGATTTCAGCCAAGTTCTGTATATTAGTAAGAGCTGAGGGAAGTTTGTTCCAAATGAGCGGGCCAGATAAACGAAAAGATCGTCCATAATAAACGGCTCGATTTGACCTAGAAAGTTCGATTAAACGATTAGTAACATCTAGATCTGCTGCCCTTAGAGTAAGCTGCCTATCGCTTAAGTTTTGTCGGACACATAGTTCCGATATATAGGCTGGCGCCATTCCTTGCAATGCTTTAAAGGTCATTAAGCAGATCTTGAACTCTATTCTTTCACGGCATCGAAGCCAATGAAGGCGATCCCTTAGAAGCGGGGTAATACGGCAATACTTAGATTCACCAAAAATCATTCTCGCCGCAGCATTGAAAACGGACTGGATTCTATTGAATTGTTTTTTGGTTAAGCCAGCATACGCACTATTACAATAGTCCATACGTGAGACAACGAACGAATTTGTTATAATAGACCTGATATAGTTTTACATGACAAAATTTAAAAAAAATACCTTATATCAATGATGTTGTCACGATAATATTTATTTTGATTAAATAAATATTGTCTTGACCTAGTTAATCTTAAACTCACCTGGCCGCTCACGTTTTATCATGATCGCCGTAACTATGAGTTCTTTACCGCTAGCAAATAGCGCCATCTATTTCCGGAGGCACTTTGTGAATTCTCGTCGTGTAAGGGAGCCGACGCCGATTCGACAAGTCGCCGAATTATTTAAGTTGCTTGTTAAATATGTGATAGTATCACGTTTACGGGTTTTACCCATTTAAAGAAGAATCATGGATTATTTTATAACCGCGAGCCGTGTTGTTTCCGTAAGTGAAACGGGATTGTTAAAAGATTAAATGGTGGAGTCGCCATATTGTCGATGTGCCCACCTTCACGCTTGAACTTGATTGTGGTTAATCGGTGTAATCCTGTGTTTGGCGTACATGATATTAACGTGGCCAAGGCTTTGAGAAGGGTTATCCTCGCGGAACTCGATATTTGGAGGCGGATGGAGGCCTGGCGCTGATCTATGTAGGGCGCGGTAAACGGAGTCTACCGAGATTTCACCGGTACGCACAACCGGGACTTAGAGCCTGATGCTGGTTCCTGTTCCCTGAGGAGGAGTCTTCATGGCCCGGGGCCTTCCTCGGTTCCTGTCCATGGAGACCCCGCGTGCTCCTGGCCGCCTATTAACAGTGGTTCGCGTCAATGTTAGAGTCAGGATAATTTAGATAAATTACGGTCCACAGGTATGCTCTCTTGCTTATGTGTTATTTTATTATTTCTTTAGGAAATGTGGAATTCTTGACCCCTTGGAGGGCACCCATGTATACACCGTACCTTTAAAATATAGGTGATATTGTACTGCTAAATTATTTCTTTTATTTATCAAAAAAAATGCCCGAAGATAAAGACTGTATTTTCCTTCCCACAAACTTGAGGGAGATTCTGATGCTCTACCAAGAAATACACGTTACATTTGGCGCTCCAACCTGTAGCGGAAAATGATTTCTAACTGTATAAAGGAAATGTTTAACCTGTGCGGTATGTCTAGAGTTTCATGCATAGATAATATAATTTGGCTAGCTACAGTCTGGAAGTAGAACATGTAATAAAAAGTCAAATGAAATAAATGGAAGGAAATTAAATTATATAAAATGTGATTTATTGAATATTGATTATAATGACATTGAAAGAATAATTAATGACTCTTATAAATTTATATGATCCCAGGGGTGTTTGTAATTCTCGAAGAGAATTACAACAATCAAACTAATGCGAATAAGAATTTAGGTTATGTGGAAGTTAAAAGAATAGTTGGACGCCAGAGCATTTTAACTACAATGCACAAGTAACAAAGATTGAAACAAAAGGTAACCTTGACAATCTAAATAATATGTTAGGATGAAAATTAACTTTACAATTATTCGAGACGCCATGGTGTGTCCAATTCCTCCGCCGTAGGTACGTGCTCCCTCACTGTAGGCTCGCTCAATCCAAACTCAAGCTTGCGGTTCTCTTCGTATTGGCGAACCCCCGATGCTTACCGCGTACCAACATCAGGAACAAAAGACGTTGTTGCCATTATTTAGAAACTAGCTGGTAGCTACCCGCTATATTATCCCCCCACCAATCCGAAATTTCCCAGGGGAAATTTCCATGAAGCCCCCTGGCGCTCGAGGAAGAAAAACGAGCTCGCAGACCAAAGTGATAAGCTGTCCAATGACTGCAGGCGGCAAGGAAGAAAACCAGGACCAGGATGTATACAGGTAATAACTGTTCCTCCAAGGTGACATTGCTGGAGAACAGATTCAGGAAAGTCTTCAGCGAACGGCCTCACAATATGACTTCTGCACACTTCGTTGCACATAATTGTGGATATAGCCCGAAAGCGTTGCAAAAGACGGAGCTGTAGACTATTCTTGAGGCTTGCAAGTGAATGGGATCCTGGTAGACAGACGTAATTCCCGTCCATATATTGTAAATAGTAGGAGAAGCGGTGACCACTGTACTGCTATAATGTTGACATGACGTCATAATAAAACGATGACCCAGAAGAAGTTCCATAATTCAATGCAACATCTCTCCGATAATGATGACTTCAAGTAGCTGATGACCCAAAGTAGCCCAAGGTAGAGATGGAGCTCTGGTATAAATCTTGAAGTAAAGCGATGGCAATTCAAAAGAATCTTCCCATGATAATGTCTTCAAGCGGGATAATGATACAACGGCTTGATGATGATGATACGGCTTGAAGTAAGATGAATGCCTTTGTCCCACATTGAACCAGCGTCGATGAACATGAATAATAATAATAATATTTGGCTAATTTATATAGCGCCGTTTTCGCGAAAAATCACCTCAAGGGCGCTGTACAAATAAATACATAAAATAATAAAATTACTGGCTTACAACTAAGATTTACAATTATTACTAGTGACTTACATCTAAGACTTATAGCTAGTGGCTTATGACTAAGACATATAAACGCTAACCTAAACTGAACACAATGACATACATGTTTACAATCATGACTTAAAGTTAGAGATTTACAACTAACATATAAGTATTTACAATTAAAAATACTTCTACACATCTTATACATGTTATACTTTCGCCAGAATCATCCACAGCGCCAGAAGAAGAAGGAAGTTTTTACATAATATTACTTTTTAAGGACATGGACGCAAAAATTATCGGATTTACGAAAACGTATGGATATCTTAAATAAATTTTTGAAATTAATCGCCAATCTTTACCGTATTAAGATGATTCACCGCACAACATTAAACAGATTGAGGTGTTAGATTATCACTGACAGTCTATTGGTAGGTAGATCAATAGCATTTTGACTTTTTCATGAGTAGTTTTAGGGAATAGCAAATAAAATAGTATATATTCGTGGAAATAAACAATTATTAGAGTATAAATAAACAGAAATAAAAATAAAAAAATAAAAATTACGAAGTTTAAATCAAGTTAAATCAAATGAGGAATTTATGGAAATGAGTATTTGAAAAAGTGAGTTTTTAGTTTGGATCTAAATTCCGCTGTGTTGGTTATGCATCTCAATTCCATGGGAAGTTTATTCCAAGCCTCAGGGCCGGATACTCCAAATGCACGATCACCAAAATTAGTGTTCGGATTTCACTTGGGTTCTTTCAACCTTCCAATTGCAGACGATGTCGCTGATCTAAGAGATGACTGCCTTGGACCTATATTTTCCGGAATGCATAGTTCAGAGATATAGGGTGGAGCCATTTCATTGATAGCTTTAAACACCATCCAGCATAACTTATACTGGATCCTTTCAGGGCACTTCAACCAGTGAAGATTTCGGAGGTGTTCCGAAATGTGCGAAAACTTGGGTACCCCAGTGATTAGTCGTGCTGCGGCATTGAACACTGATTGTAATTTATCAGTTTGACATTTAGGAAGACTTGCATAGATACCATTGCAGTAATCAAGACGTGATACAATATATGAATTCACAAGAAGCTTAGTTGCTTCTGTTGAAAGGTTGTTTTCGCAATTACGTCATTTTCAGTTTCAGTTTGTTTGAGGACATCCAGAGACTAATTGCTTCTAGACACTCAACTGTGCGAATTTTAAGGCCGGTGATCTCATTTGGTGTGCAGTAAAAGTAGACTTGCTGATCGTCGGCATAACAGTGAGAAAGGAGACCAAATGACTCGATAATTCTTGCGACATCATTTGTGAAGAGGATGAAGAGAAGTGGACCCAAAACGGATCCCTGAGGTACCCCTGAAGAGAGTTTTGTGAATTTAGATTGTTTATTTCCCACCTTCACTGCTTGTGAGCGATTCGTTAGATAGGATTGTAGCCAATTTTTTACGTTAGAATGCAAACCAAATGTTACCTCTAGTCTCTTAATGAGAAAGTCGTGGTCAATGGTGTCAAATGCGGCGCTCATATCTAAAAGTGAAAGAAGCGCTAACTTACCTGACTCTATGGCAAGGGTAATATCTGACAGGACACGAAGTAACCCGGTTTCTGTTGAGTGGAATCTTCTGTAAGCGGATTGATGATCGGTAATTAATTTATTTAGGTTTAAGTGGGAGGTTATTTGGGAAGCAGCAATTTTTCCGAGTAGTTTTGCTACGAAAGGCAGATTTGACACAGGTCGATAATTACCCAAGTTGTCGGCATCAAGCTATGGTTTTTTTATAATAGGGGTAACTACTGCATACTTAAGTGCTTCCGGGAAGTCACCTGTGCTTAGGGACTTATTAAACACGTGAACCAGGTAGGGGGGCAACACGTTGCAACATTTCTTGAGAAGCCACGTTGGGATAGGGTCTAAAACACATTGTTTATTTGGTGAACTTAGAATTAACTTTCCTACTTCTTCTAGCGTTGTAGGTTTGAAGGATGACAGAGTTCCTTTGGAATTGGCTGTAAATATTGGCGGGGGGGCAGAAGATGTGGAGGCGCGAATGGATTCTATTTTTTCATAGAAAAACTTAGAGAAGGCCTGCGGAGTAATGTCTGTAGAGGTTTGCACGGTGTTATTAGCGATGATAGTTTTAATGGAGTTCCAGAGACATCGTGGATTTTTCTGCTCAGAGTCAATTTTATTGATCCAGTATTCGGATCTCTTTGTGCTTATTATTCTTCTGTACTCTGTCTGAGCATTATTCCACTCGTCTCGTGAAGTAACGTCGGGGCTTCTTCGGTATGACCTCTCTAGTTTCCGCATTAGCCTCTTCTGACTCCGACACTCTTCATCGAACCAGCCATCAGATTTTCGGACTTTCCGCGTTTTCGAGGTGGTTGGAGCATATTTAATTAGCAAACTTGAAAGAATTTTGTTATACTCCTCGATGAGTTTTGTCGGCGTCTTAGTTTCCCAGTTGCTTACTATGCACAAGGAAGACTTTTTAAGTTCTTCAAGGAAACTATCGAAATCAAATTTACGCCATTCCCTCGATACTTTTGTTCTATATGGCACTTTAGGTGGGTTAAATTCAATTTCCGTGCGAATAAGACGATGGTCTGACAAACCTATGTCAAAAACATTTGCTATCAATGATGGGCCATTACACCTGGAAACAAAAATGTCTAAGATTCCACCAGCATCATGAGTTGGCACATCGACCCACTGACGATGAAGGATACTTTCTTCTTAGTCTTGATGTTGTTGATATTTCTTGAGATTATCTTGAAGTTCCCTATGCTATACTGCCTAAATAAGGTTACCAGCAACAAGTAAGATATAAAAGGAAAAAAAAATTCAAGATGAAATACCAAAATAATTATGTAAATGTATGCTCAAAGCTGAAATTTAAATGTTCCACATAACATAATAAAGAAACCTAAATAAAGTTTAATAAATTGTAAAACTTCATGTCTATTCAAAAGAAACAATGAAATAATATTCATTTGCAAAATTAGAATGAAAGGGATTTACTGAAGTTTGAATTTTCTCAGCGATGTCAATATATGATAATTAAATGCATTTAAATTGAGATTTAGTATGGTGAATATATAATTCAATAGTCTTATACCCGGTAGATATCAAAATACAAAAAAAAAACAAAACATATGAAAAAAAAAAAATTTACTGAGATATATTTATTTTATTTAATTCCCAAAATAAAACAACAGCCTGTATTATGCTGAGCTGAGTATAAAAACTGCAAAATGAAATTCTTATTTGTTTGAAAGAATTTTTCCTTTTAAAACCCCATGTAGCAAATAATAATTCCGAGATCGTCAATAAACAAAGACCAGATTGATGGTAAAATAATAATTAAAAAGATAAATGTATTCAAATGTAGATGGCACTAGTATAGGCCCAATTATATTAGTAATAAAATGTTAAAATTTAATAATAATGTTACTAATCAGCAACAGATGTCATTGCTCTATTCCCATAATAAATTTAAAAAAATAATTTAAGTACAACCTGTACAGTTGTTATAATAACTGATTGAAATAACTCCAATCATTATACTGGAATATATGTATTCATCATGATAATTTCAACAACAGAAATTATCAGGAGGAATTATGAAACAACACAATATTTAACATAAAACATACAAAACACATAACCCTATTTTACTATAACGTAGCCAAAATTTTGATCTATCGTTAAAAAATGATGTTACTTATCAATATGCAATGTAAATTTTATAACAACGCATCAACGACAGTTAAGATTACTATTTATTTGTAAATATTCGTGGAACAAAATTGATAAATTGAAATACAGACTCACAAGGTTTCACTGAAATCCTCTCTAAAGAGATGATACCATGAGTTTCTACAATTCAACAAAATCAAAAAATTTATAAAGATTAAATATTGTATCACTGGAAGAAAAAATTCAACATGAACTAATTAGTCTACAAAAGAAGATCATAGAATTACAAGAAATTAATATTAACAACAATCATCACTACACACAGAAACTCGAAGAAATTAATCAAAATAACAAAAAATCATACGCAAGTGCACTAAGTAACAATAAAAACTTCGCAGAAACTTCATATAATGCAGAACAGAAATACGCCATTTTAATTACCTCAAAAAACACCTTGAAGGCCGAGGACATAAAAATAAAAATTCAAAAAAATATTAATTTAACAAAAATAAAAGTTGGAGTAAATGGAGTAAAAAAGATCGGAGAACAAAAATTAGTGATTTCTTGCCAAAAAAAAGAAGATGCAGAAAAATTAACCGAAGAGATAAATAAAGTAATTGGAAAAGAAGTATCGGCTGAAGAAATAAAAAAAAGGAAACCGTGCTTAATGTTGAAAAGGCTGCAATGCCAATTGACTGAAGAAGAAATTATAGACGGGATTGTACAACAAAATGAAGGATTAACCCTAGAAGACAAAAAAGACATTAAGCTTATCAAGGAATTAAAAAATAAGTACAATGAAGGAAAAGAAAACGACACCACTAACTACATTATTGAAACAAATGGAAAGTTAAGGAAAAAACTAATAGAGAAAAAAAAAATAAACATCAAATTCCAAAGAGTATACGTAGAAGACTGCAGCCCGCTCAGACAATGTTACCATTGCCTCAAGTTCGGCCACACAGCCCAAAGATGTCTCGCCAGGACGCAGCCTCCCATTTGCCCTCATTGCACTAAGGAACACGTATTATCCAAATGTGAAAACAAAGAACAAACTCCAATCTGCAACAACTGCTGTGTCCAAAACAAAAGGTTTGATATGAACTATTCCACCGATCATAGAGTCGATAGCATAAAATGCCTTTACCGGCAAAAAATGCTTCAAATTGCTAAAGAGCGCATTGACTACGAATAAATATTGTAAATTTTCATTTCCTCAAACTCTTATCTATAAATTAACAATGAATGATTCTTTATGTAACATAGCATTAGGTAAAAAAGTATGCATTGAAGAAAACTTACATCACTCTATAAGAGATTTCTATTTTATTTGCACTGAAAAAGGATTTACTCAATTTCATAAAAAGATTAAAAGCGTAAAAATTTTTTTTGAAAAATTAATAATATCTTTAAAAGAAATAATTTTTTTCCCGGGCTTGATTGGGTTAACAAAGACCTACTCTACTGGCGAAACTAATTACTCCATTCCAGGGTACCATGTAACAATAATAAGAATAAACAAAAACTCTGATATTGGAATACCTATTTCCAGCCAGTATAATGTTCCCAATATTAATGATTATGATGTTTATATTTTAATGTTTATAGTTTATATTTTAAATATAAAATTTAAAAAACGTAAATAAATTATATATTTATATGTTGTTATTTCAGCCATCATATCTATGTAGACATAGTGTATATTTAAAATTCTTTGCCTCTACCATTTGTCATTACAAATTACATAAATGTATCCATAAAATAACTAACCTAAAACTGCAAAATGAATGATTTTTTATGTAACGCTTTGGATAAAAAAATTTGTATAGAAGAAAATTTGTGTCACTCCATAAAAGATTTCAATTTAATTTGTCCTGATAAAGGATTTAGCCTATTTCATGTAAATATTAGAAGCATAGAAAGGAACATGGATGAATTAATAATATCATTAAAAGAATTAAATTATTTCCCGGGCTGCATAGTTTTAACAGAAACTCACTCAGCCGGTGAATTGAATTTCTCTATCCCGGGGTACTCTTACTACACAACAACAACAAAGTTAAACAAAAACTCTGGTATTGGAATATTTGTATCTAACCAATACAATGTACTTAATATTAAAGAGATTCACAGTATTAGTAATGTTAACATATTAAATATTGAATTTAAAGACATAAATAAACATTATAACATTATTGCTATTTATCGAACACATAGGTCGATAATGTCACACTTTATTGATGAATTAAAAAATATTTTATTAAATTTTAGAAATAAAAACAATGTTTTGGTTGGAGATATGAATTTAAATATCGCAAGCGACTATTCTAGTAAGGATAAAGATAGCTATCTCAACATGTTAGCAGAACTCAATTATTTATCGTGCATAAATTCGTATACTAGAGACGTTCGAGGTCAACGACCTTCATGCTTAGATCATATTTTTACAAATATACCGGATATCCAAAATATAACAGCAGCTGTTATTCACACAACTATCACTGATCATTATTCTTGTATCTTTAACCACAAAACCAGCAATCCAATATTGCCATCATTTAAACAAACAAAATCTTCCAAAAAAGTACTTAATATGGATACATTAAAAAACAAATTTCAATCAGAAAATTGGATCGAATTATTACAATGTAATGATGTCAATATCTGCTGTAAAATATTTGAAGAAAAAATATCTAAATACATAAATGACTCGTCAAAAAATGTAATTCCCAAACACAAACTGTCTAACTTCAAACCTATAAAACCATGGATTACTCATGGATTAATAGTATCTGTACGACATAAGCAAGCTCTTTATAAATTAACAACTCAACAACCTAATAATAAAAACTTACTTAATCACTTTAGAGCATATAAAAATAAACTTACATATATCATAAAACATACTAAAGAAAGTTACTATAAACGGAAGTTGGATCTAGCTGAAAATGATAGTAAAAGAGTATGGACGGTTGTAAATGAAATAATTGACAAGAAAAAGAACAATAATAACGAAATCAATGCTATTAATCATGATAACTCAAAAACATGCTGTAAAGAAAACCCCTCAAAAGCTGCAAATATATTTAACACTTTCTTTGCAAATGTTGGGAAAAATCTCGCCAATCTCATTCACATTGATCCAAATATTATAACATCTCCAGACTGTAATATAAATGCTAAAAATAAAATGACAACATTTGAAGTCACCACAGAGGACGAAATAGTTTCTATCATAACCGATATGAAAGGAGGATCTGCTCCGGGCTTTGATGCAGTCACGGTTGATATTTTAAAAAACATAAAAAATCAAATTTCTAAGCCATTAATGCATATAATAAATACAAGTTTCCAAAGCGGAGTATTTCCATCAATTTACAAACAAACTACTATTACCCCAATATTTAAGTCAGGTAATCCAGAAGAAGTAAATAATTACCGTCCCATATCAGTAATCTCAAATATAGCAAAAATTTTTGAAAAACTAGTTAAAAAAAGAATGAGCCAATTTATAAAATGCAACGATATAATTAATGAAAACCAGTTTGGTTTTATGGAAGGTAGAAGCACACAAGATGCAATTGCAAAATTAAGTAGCCTTGTACATAGTTCATTAGATAAATCATTTAAATGCCTGGGAATTTTTATAGATCTCAAAAAAGCATTTGACAGTATATCACATGACAAACTTATAAGTAAATTAAGAAACATTGGATTAAATGGTTCAGCTCTAGAATGGATAAAAAGCTACCTTTTCAAACGTCCCCAAGTTGTAAAAATTAATGGTGTGCTTAGTTCACCAAAAATGAGTCATTTCGGCATACCTCAAGGTACAGTCCTGGGACCGTTACTGTTTATTATCTATGTTAATGACATATTCATACAAAAACTAAACGGAAAAATAATATCTTATGCTGACGATACTGTCATAATAATTGAAGGTACGGATTGGAATACTGTTAATAATCTAGCTAATATTGATATTAACATATTGAAAAATTGGTTCGATAAAAATCTCCTCTCTCTAAACACTGAAAAAACAAAATTTATCCCATTCTCTATCAATAAATTCAAATTAGAACCAAATTTAAACATCATAATACACCAAAGTAAATGTAATAAAACTATCTGCAATCAAGATTGTGCTATACTTAGTCCAACTCCCAAAATCAAATATCTTGGTGTATATATAGATCAAAATTTTAAATGGAAAACACATATTTGTGAACTCGTCAAAAGGATTAGGAAATGTATTTATATATTTATTAGACTTAGAAATATTCTTAGCTTAGAAAACCTAAAAAGAGTGTACTATGCAACTGTTCAATCTATATTGCAATATGGTATTATTGGCTGGGGAGGAACATATGACAATATTTTAAATCCCCTCAAAATTGTCCAAAGGTTGATAATTAAGGTAATCTTAAAAAAACCGTCTAAATTTCCTACTGAAATTCTTTTTTCAATATTCAATGTGCCTATAATAGACAAAATCTATAAAAAATATTCAATTCTTCAAATTTACAAAGAAATACAGTTAAATACTCGTAACTTCCAATTCAATACATCAGCAAGATACCAGAAAACTATTAAAATTCCTAAATTTAATACTAAGCACATCCAAAATTCCTATCTTTATCTGGGCATAATCTATTATAACAACCTCCCATTAAAATTAAAAACCATCGAAAATATGCAGGAATTTAAGCCCAAATTAAAAAATTACCTGAAACTACTATAAAAGTCCCAAATATGTTTACTTTGTATCTTAAAGTCTGCTATTTTATAAATCATTTATTCCTTCTTTTTTCTTTCATTTCTTAGTTTCTAAATCTCTGAGTCTACTATTGTATAAATCTTGCGTTCTTTCTTACATATCCTTTACTTACTTATTACAATAATTTTTGTTACTAACTTACATGATTCTTCCATTTATAATGATTTTTTAATTTATATTATGATTTTTTTAAACTCTTCAGGATTTTTATTTTTAAATTATACAAGATTTTTTAACCTTCTTATTATTTACAATAGCCGTTATTACTAACTTACACGATCATTAATTTACTAATTGAGCTAGAACTCCCTCACCAAACACAAGAGCATTGTCTCTTTATGGTGAGGAAAGGCAATTTATTTTTATTTTTTTTGTTAACCTTATGTAACTATGTAACTATGTAACTGTTGTAACTTCATATGTATTTTTAATAAACATTTCCAATAAAAAAAAAAAAAAAAAAAAAAAAAAATTAATTAAATCCAATATCTGACATCCAAAAGAGACAGACATAACCTCGTCATAAAACTTCAACTTATACGATTCTCTTCAGCATATCCATTATAACCTCATATTGAGATGGAAAAGGAAGAAAAATACCCAAACATAACATAACGTTATATACTTCAAAATACCCATCTTATTTGCGGAGGACAAGAGACCTACCCTCATCATAGGAAATACATCTACGCCAAGGGTTCCTCTCTCTTCCTGCGGTTGAGAAAGACTAGGATAAGCTACCTAAATCTAACTCTACGATCAATCCCAACGAAGGAATTGTGCTGCGAACTCAGAGGCCCTAAAACTAAAGTATGGAACACAAAACAACTAACTGGCGTACTCAGAGGATTAGAAAACTAACATGTCACGCGCTAGTATCGTCCCGCTGCACGATAAGAATAATAAATAGTGAAATAATTTCCACCATGAATAAAAACGAGGCTAAAAGTTTAAAATCCGAAAAATAATCCGCGAATACCCCAAGGACAATTACAACTGACAAGACAAAACATTACAAAACAAACAACTACCATTCAACGATCAAACTCATTTTCAGTCTGAAAGCTGAATGTTAGTGAAATATCTGTTATGTCTGCCCTTTCCTCGGCAGATAGCAATTATTAAATACGGTTCTTTGAATATAAAAGTGTTTATTTACTGGAATAACCTAGCTGGATAGCTACGACTGTTTACTGTTCGGGGGTAGGTAAAACTCCGCCGCCTTGCCAGTCGAGCTCCTCAAGTCTGACCCTGAGACTCCTTCTTGTACGCCAATGCCATCTGGCGAGCTATGGTGCAAGCTACATGCTTACCGCCATCTATCGTATTCTTTCCATATGAAATACTTAATTACTCTACATCACACCCTCCCCCACCTAACCTCAAGCCCTGGCTACAATAAATACAAGACATGTTCTTTCCAAAGAAGTTATACAATTGACAAAAAAAAAAAAAAAGGATTTTAAATATTTCATTTATACACGATTTTATACACTAAATTCAACCAAACATAGTCATGATTTTAAATATTTCAACTTAAATATTTCTGTTTCTCTGGGAGGGACCTTTATGAACGTTTTGAACGGAGCCTTCCTTCCCAAGGTCTTAGTTGAGTAGTTTGCTCTCGATCATCCGCTGGTAATCTGAAATCAAGAGAACTCCACGTTAGCCCCTTCAACAAAGCTGAGGTTCCCAACTCGTCTGAAGCGCATTTCGTGACCTCAGACGCGGTAGGTGGGTTATTATCTTCACTCTCCTCTTCCCATTTCACAGATAAACTCTTCAACTGATCAATATGCCTCTTCCAAGTCAACGGAGTACCACAGATCCTAACGATATAAACTTTTTTACCTACTTTCCTTTCTACAATACCTCTAACCCAACCAACTTTATTCACCTGACGGAAGTCCTTGACCAGACAGTTTTGTCCAACATGTAAATTCCTAATTTTTACGCCCCCATAATTCCTTATTTGATTATCTTGACTCCTTTTTATATTATCGTTAGCTATTTTTCTCTGTTCTGACACATCTTCCTGAGTGGTTTTAGGAATTAAACTACTGAAAGTTGATTTCAGTCTCCTACCAAACATCAAGACTGCCGGTTCTAATCCCGACAAATGACTCTTAGAAGGTGCCGGCCTCATAGCCGCGCAATCATCACATTTTAGAACCATTTTTTCAATGTCATTGTTCAGTGATGGCCACCAAAAATAAGATTTTGCTAGGCCCTTCATTTTAACTATTCCTAAATGAGATCTGTGTAATAACTCTAGCACATGTTCTTGTAAGGAACTCGGAATGACAATTCTATGTTGCCAGAAAAGGCAATCCTTGAATATGGACATTTCGTTTCTCTTAACCCAGAATCTCCACAGTACATCATCTCGACCAACTCGTTTTGGCCAGCCCTTACGCAAACACGTTAAAACTTCCTGAATAACCGTGTCTGTCTCTATAGCTGTGGAAATGAGCTTGATATCTATGTGCTCGCATTTATCTACATAACACACAAAATCTGATCCATAATCATCTTCAAATTCTTCTTGAGAATTTTCTACCGGAAGCCGAGATAGAAAATCCGCATGATTATGACATGACTTAACAAATTCTACCTTATACGCAAATCCGGCTAATATAATGCCATAACGCTGCAATCTGTTAGCCGCCAAAACTGGAATATTTTTGTGTTCCCCTAAAATCCTCATCAAAGGCATATTATCTACGCATAAAGTAAACTCCCGACCGAATAGGTATTGAAAGAATTTGTTCAAACCAAACACAATAGCTAACGCTTCTAAATCTAGAATACTGTACTTCTTCTCTGCACTAGACAAACTTCTTGAAGCAAATTCGATCGGTCTCATTGAACCGTCCGCAAATGTGTGCAATAACACGGCCCCGAGGCCTGCGCTGCTCGCGTCTTTATATAACTTAAGAGGAAGGTTGGGAAAATAATGAGTGAGAATTCTATCAGAACCCATTAGATACTTTACTTTATCTACTGCGTCAATGCATGACTTCCCAAATTCAAACTTTGCATTCTTCTTTAAAAGATTATGCAAAGGTTCTAAAATTGATGACATGTTCGGTATGAAGTTCCGATAAAAATTAAAAAATCCCAAAAGACTCCTCAATTGATGCACGTCGGATGGGTACGGCGCATTCTTAATTGCTTCCAATTTATCTTTTTGCGGTTCAATGCCCCTTCCCGAAATAACGTATCCCAAAAATTCTGTAGATTTACCAAAAAACTGACACTTCCCAGTATTGACACATAGACCACATTCTTTCAACCGCTCGCAGACCGCGCAAATATTATTATACAGATCAAGTTCATCGACCCCTGAAATAATAATATCGTCTAGGTAAAAGGCTACGCCTTTTAAACCTTGTAAACAACTTGATATTGTTCTTGCGAAGATGGCCGGAGCCGATTTAAACCCAAAAACCAACCTGTTATATTGGAACAGACCTAAGTGTGTGTTAATAGTTGTAAACTTTTTACAATGATCCGCTAATTCTAACTGTGAATATGCTTCTTTAAGGTCTAATTTTGTAAAAACTTTGCCCGAACTAACCTGATGTATGACCTCCTCAATCTTTGGCATCGGATATTTCTCTAAATTGGAAATCAAATTAAGACTCCTTTTATAATCTACACAAATTCTTATATCTCCATTTTTCTTGACCACCGGAACAATCGGTGAAGCGAATTCGCTACTTGTAACCGGGGAGATTATACCTTTTTCTACCATCGATCTTAATTCGGATTCGATCTTCCCTTTAATAGAAAAAGGAACCGGCCTTGCATTGAAAAAAATTGGATCCGATTCCTGGTTTACTTTAAAATGGACTTTATATTTGTTAAATCTTCCCAACTTTTGCGAAAACACTTCCGGGTAATCTTGAATAAACTTTTCTCTATTCCTCATTTGCGGCGTCACTAAATTAATTGTCTCCTGAGAAGTTATCCCAAGATCGAAACATTCCATAAAATCTCTTCCCACAATTAACTCTGTTCCTTTTATTACTACAATAAAACTAATATTTTTGTTCCTACCCTTAAATTTCACATCAAAAATCGCCTTTCCTACGACTTTTAAACGATTATTTCCATAACCTGAAATAATCCGCTTGTCTTGTGACAAAATGATTGAACTAAAATGTCGTTCAAAAATACCCTCCGGCATCACACATAAAGATGAACCGGAATCAATCATTGCCGTAAACTTCTTGTTATTAATTTCAATTTCAGCAGTAATCGGACTAATTGACGCAACTAAAACTTTACTATCCCTGTGATTTTCAAAAATGGGATTTATCGGATTATTCTTGCAAAATTTCTGTAAATGCCCAACGCCCTTACATTTAAAACATTTCGCATTACGAAATTTACAATCAAACGAAAGATGATCATTCCTTTTGCAAATAAAACACTGTTTTTTAACACTACCCACGGGTGATCTAAAATTCGTACCTGTATTTGATCCTAACCTATAAGCTGGTTTCGTGTTAAAACTACCCTTGGGGCTCGTCGATCGTTCCCTACGCTGATCTCGCTTGAACCCATCGCTAGTAACTCGTTTTTTACTAGGTTTACTTCTGATTTAACTGTATTAGTACTATCCAAAGTTGACATACTAACTGCAAGTCCTTCTATTTCATTAAACGACAACGTTTGCCCTTCTACGAAAATTTTCTCCTTCGCGCGCCCCGGTAACAACCCGATTGCAAACATGTCTATAAGGTTTTTTTCAAGCCTCGTTTCGAATTGACAATACGTTGCTAAAGAACGAAGTCTAACCGCGAAATCTCTTATCGTCTCGCCTTGTTGTTGTCTTGCTAAAAAAAAAATCTCCCGTTCTTTAAAAACTGAACGATTTTTGTTACAATGTTTGTCGAGAAGCGCTAAAAGTTTATCAAAAGATAAGTCCGTTACTTTACTTGGAAAACACAGATTAATTAGTAAGGTCAACGTTTCTGATTCTAGGAGATTCAATAAAAAAGCCCGTTTTTTCTCCACAGACGCTTTGTCATCATGGATCACGAAAAATTGCTCTATCCGAAGTCGAAACAATCCCCAGTCTCCGGAGAGATGGCAAAACGGTGGTATTCTACCCGATTCCATAACTCCCAACAAATAAATCGGCAAAAACAATTAACAAGAAAACAATAACAAATAATCCCTCTCAAAGAAGCAAAAATACTTATCTCAGGAACTCTTCTGGTCTCCCTCTGGGTTTTATCCTTGTCTTCTGATTAATCCAATGATTCGTCCGTGAAACTATTAACCCAATGATCCGTTTTGACCTTGAAACTTCTGATTAATCCACTGATCCACAACCAGATCGCCTCCTTGCGGTATTTCACTTCTGTTCCTAAAACAAAAATCTTCTTATCCAGCCCGTAGCCACGGAATCAAATGCTCCTTAATCTCGAGCAGAATCTCTTCCGATTCCTTGCCAAAACTGCAAGTCACTCCAGCAGTGACTTAGTCCTCCGTGTCCAGCACCAATTATTATTCGCACGCGTAACTTCCACACCATTATACTTATACGGCTGCGCCAATTGTTATGTCTGCCCTTTCCTCGGCAGATAGTAATTATTAAATACGGTTCTTTGAATATAAAAGTATTTATTTACTGGAATAACCTAGCTGGATAGCTACGACTGTTTACTGTTCGGGGGTAGGTAAAACTCCGCCGCCTTGCCAGTCGAGCTCCTCAAGTCTGACCCTGAGACTCCTTCTTGTACGCCAATGCCATCTGGCGAGCTATGGTGCAAGCTACATGCTTACCGCCATCTATCGTATTCTTTCCATATGAAATACTTAATTACTCTACATCACAATATCCATCTGCCTTTGTTGGCGCACCAAACACAGATAGCTATTTCCCCAAAATTACACCGCAATTAGTATTATGCTAAATTATATAGCCACTCTAGGACCTTAAATTATGTCCTATAACAAGATTGATTTAACAGAACGTTTAAAGTTTCCCGCTCTGAAAAGTGAAGACGCAAACCCAAGTAATAATCGTTGTATGTGTTATGTGAACATCAAATGTAGATGGCGTTATTAAATGGTGACTAATTAATAAATATGTGAAACTTGTTAATTTATAATTATGAGATCTATTAAATTACCCAAAATATTGTGTGCTGTATAAGATTAATTAAAGTTATATGAAAAAACTCTATTAATTGTAGTTTAAGGATGTTATTTTAATAAAACTTATTTCTTCAACAATCCACTAATCGCTCCGAAAAAATTACCTTGCAAACCTCTGATAACCCTATGAAAGGAAGATAAGCAAGTATTTCAAGGAACAGTCAATAGATCGCAAAAAAATTATTATAAAGCGTTGCTTTATTATCCAAAAGCTATGAGCCATAATCAAAGTATGAAACCATGTAGTTCACCGAACCATAATAATTTTAAATTAATTACATAGATGGCGCTAGCGAACGAAAAATTGATTATTTAATAATATCAATTAATAGAAAACAACGTGAACTGAAACAAATTTAATAATTCAGACCAAAACTATAAAGAATCCTACTACCTGTGAATTTTTACGTTAGTAAACATGTGATAATACTCTACATTTTTATAAATTTAAACTAGTTGAAAGTTCATAACAATCTCATTAGTCGCTCCGAAAGTTACTTCGCATAATCTCTGAAAGCCCTATAAAAGGAAGATATGCAAATCAATTTAAGGATCAGCCAATCGATCGCAAGTAACAATAATATTATATACAATCTTCTGTACTAATTTAATGAAATATCCATTTAGAGGAATAGAAAACAAAAAACCCCCAAAAGATTACTTAGACCATTGCCGATGAACAAATCATATAGTGAGCAGCGACACTTTGCAATATCCACCTACAAAGTGACGATTTCAAAACATCAGTTGATCATCAAGCCCGAAGAAACTATTACGAATTTATTTATTATGAAAGAAAAACTAATCCCGCCGACTAAGGAGAAATTTAAAATTCGATAAAAATCTATTAAAATAATGATTTGAATATACTTCCTGTTAAGTACCCAAATCGGAATTTAATAAAATTTATCAAAACCCCAAAATAAAAATTTGTAGAAAATATTAATCCGTATGCATATAATGATGTATAGCAAGGAAATTTAATTTCTTTTGAAAGCCCTACATGAGGAAAGAATAAAAATCATCGATCAAATCAATATAACCCGGATAATAAATTATAAAAATTAATTTACGTGAAACTAGCTTTAGTCGCTTTGCAAAACAGGACAGCCCGAATTCTGTAGACGAAGGCTTGTGATGACGTCTCATCTCCACCCCGGATGTCCAGCAAAATTTGGTCCGCGTCTGAAATGCACGTTTGGTTACATTTATTATTAAGAAAAATAAAATTTTTATAAAGAGAACAAAATGAAATCAAAATTCCAAGGTAAGATTGTAAAAGTTCACAATGTAACAGAACATATGAATTGCAGGTAGGATAAATATTTGTATTCGGTCAATAACATGTGAAGAAATTCAAGATGTCAATAATAATTATTGCATCAGATAGGTAATTTCTGAAATTTACACATTATAGCAAAAATTTAAGCACGAAAAATATCACCAGATAAATGCAATTAGGTTAAACCGCCACTCACAACACAGTGTAAAGCAAATTACAATGTAATAAAATATACTTACTAAGTTTCAATTATTAACGGATGGCCAGTACGAGTTTGTATAATTTGATAATATCAATCTGCCGAAATATTATTAATTTCATCTGCAGAAATTAAATCCATCCGCTATAAATAAATATGTACCTACATGTATAATTAGTGGGAGAAACGATTATTAATAGCACAACACATACAAATAACACAAAACAAAATGAGTTGTGGATGAACAAGCCCACAGAAATATCAAAATATGCAATTAATAAATAAAATTGAACACATACCCACGACGGTAAAAGCAACACACCTTCGAATTGTAAATTCACCTAACCTAGATTGACATTTAAACGCCATCGCGGAGAATTTAAAATTATATCCACATAAAACAAGCAAAAAATAGTTCGACTGGATCTACCACGTTGGGTCGCCACTGTAGCGGAAAATGATTTCTAACTGTATAAAGGAAATGTTTAACCTGTGCGGTATGTCTAGAGTTTCATGTATAGATAATATAATTTGGCTAGCTACAGTCTGGAAGTAGAACATGTAATAAAAAGTCAAATGAAATAAATGGAAGGAAATTAAATTATATAAAATGTGATTTATTGAATATTGATTATAATGACATTGAAAGAATAATTAATGACTCTTATAAATTTATATGATCCCAGGGGTGTTTGTAATTCTCGAAGAGAATTACAACAATCAAACTAATGCGAATAAGAATTTAGGTTATGTGGAAGTTAAAAGAATAGTTGGACGCCAGAGCATTTTAACTACAATGCACAAGTAACAAAGATTGAAACAAAAGGTAACCTTGACAATCTAAATAATATGTTAGGATGAAAATTAACTTTACAATTATTCGAGACGCCATGGTGTGTCCAATTCCTCCGCCGTAGGTACGTGCTCCCTCACTGTAGGCTCGCTCAATCCAAACTCAAGCTTGCGGTTCTCTTCGTATTGGCGAACCCCCGATGCTTACCGCGTACCAACATCAGGAACAAAAGACGTTGTTGCCATTATTTAGAAACTAGCTGGTAGCTACCCGCTACCTTTAAAGGTGCTCCTATGAAATACAGTTTTTTTTTCTGGTATTTTCAGATTGTTTTTAATAATGTCAATGTAATAGAGTTGTGACGCATCGTGTTAATTGACTGAATTTGACTAATTTCCGGTTGCAGCCATTATTGACGGCCGAATTAATTATTTTCTTATTTGACTTTGGCACTGTAAGAATATTTTAAATAAGTATTTCCGGTTTTGGTGGCAATTAATTTATTTTTGACTTCGTCAGTGTATCTGATAGCATTTGTTTTGACTCAAGTAGTACTTACGGGCTGTTAAATGTCAAATGTTTTTGTTTGTTATCAACTAATGATGCGTTCAGCTATATTTATCAAGTAAATGCTAATTGAAGCAAATAGAATACTTTAGTATGTTCGTATCTTGCGTACAGTTAACCGTAATCCCATTGCAGTGTGTATTAAATTATTGTTTTAATAATCTCTTTTGTTGCAACAAACAACCGCGCTGGGAGTTATTATTATTCCGACTTATTGTCAAAATATAAATCTATTCTGCAGTATACAGGGACATGGGTCCGATTATTATTATTGGAAACCTGTTTCATATTTGTTTTTTTAAATTATTGAAAGGACTTGAAGAAAAAAACTTTAACTTCCCGTCATTGTTTTTTTTTGTTCTTTTGTCTGACGTTTAAATACTATAGATCACAATACAGATGGTTTGTTTACATATTACAATTCTGTCATTGTCTTCGGCAAGCAACTTAAAATTTTATTAGTTTGAAACTAAATAATTGAATCAAACTACAAAACTGTACTTGTTTTCAATACATTACAGGGTGTCCGGTACTTCATATTATAAAATATATGTATATTTTTTTTCTTTAAAAATAATTTCAATTATTTTTCAAATAATTATTTTTGGAAAATTTCATTACAGGGTATCCGGTTATTGCAATAGTAATATTAATTTACTCTAAATTAATATATTTTCTTTATTAATTTTTTTTTTTTTAATTTTTTTCCTTTTTTTTTTAAATACAAGATGGCGATTCCTAACATTAATGGATCAACTAAAGATGAGTTGACATTACTTTTGGAAAACGTACATATCGTCCCGGAGTCAACTGTAGCCGCTATGAGAGAACAAGCGCGAGAGTATAATAAAAAATTTAGAGAATGTCCTGACCTGACAGCTGAATCTGAAGTTGAGGGTACAAACAAATCTAATACAAATACAACGAATATTGTGAATAATTATTATTCCAATGTTAGCCAAAGCCCTTCCATTCTTAATTGGGGGGTTAAATTTAATGGGTCCTCGGATATTAAAGATTTTTTACTTCGTGTTGAAGAATTAACGAGAAGCCGTCATATAGAGTTTCCTGCGGTCGTTACGTCTTTTCCTGACCTTTTAGAGGGAAGGGCTCTATCGTGGTTTCGTACTATTTATAAAGAATCGTTAACGTGGCCGGAATTAAAGAATTTACTTTTGATGCGTTTCGATAAAAATATCAGTCAAACAGAGGCTCTCAAAACCCTTCTCATGATGAAGCAGAGGTACAATCAGAGCATTGTAGATTACGTTGAGGACGTACAATTAGCCAACATGAAACTCAACGTACCTCTTCCGGAAGAGCAGATAGTAGATTTGGTGTGTAATAGCTTACTTCCTAAGTATGCTATTGTAATAGCTTATTTTGACGACAAGAACATAGAATCTTTAATTAAAGTTTGTAAACGTTTTGAAAGAATTTTACCTTTGTCGGACTCATCGGATACCAAGGAGGTTTATTTTAAAAAAATGCCTACTATTAAAACTTCTCAACCAGCCACGTCTTCTTCAAAACATTGTTCTACTTCTTCTTCGTCTGCTTCTTCTACACAATCAACTACTTTTAATAAAAGTAAACTTCGGTGCACATTTTGCAATATGCAGGGGCACATTAAGCCTTATTGTAGGAAGTGGAAGTCGGAATCTAACCGGGATTCTGACAAACGTCAAACTGGCACCACTCGTCCAAATTCAAAAAACTAGAGTGTGGTCCTCTGCATTCTGCATGCAAGGATGCCAGGAGACCGCTCTCAGTTTCTGGCCCGGGTAACCACTTCATTAGGCGTGACATGGACGCAAGCGTGCCGGTGACTGGTTCCGGACAAGATGTTAGACCTCATGCTAATATTCAAATTAAAAATTTAGTTTTTTCAGGTCTTTTGGACAGTGGAGCCTCTGTCAGTTGTTTTGGGGGCTCACTCTTCAAATTTTTTATTAGTTTAGGATTTAAGTTAGAAAGATTAGACTCCTACGTTACCACCGCGGATGGCAAACGTCAGGGTGTTATAGGTACTATGCAAATACTTGTGTCATATAATAATATTAAGAAGTTTATTAAGTTTTTCATAATTCCATCTCTTTCTCCTGTCATTGTTTTAGGTGTTGACTTTTGGAAGCAATTCGACGTAGCTCCTCAATTGTTTCCAAAAGTAAACGATAGTCATGTTTTTGAAAATATTGTGGGTGAGATTTGTAAAATCACGTCAGCTTCCCTACTGTCTCCCCAAGATAATCGTAAATTAAACATTGTTATAGAGAAATTTAAATCTATTTCGTTCGAAAAATGTGGTCTGGGTCGCACGCACCTAGTACAGCACAAAATTAATACAACGGGGAGCCTATTAAGCGGCGTTATTATCCTTTGTCAAAAACTCGTCAGGATCAATTAGAAGCGCAACTTAAAGAAATGTTAGACTTAGGTGTAGTCCGCCGCTCTCGTTCGGCTTGGTCAAACCCAGTTTTGATAGTACCAAAGAAGGACGGTTCTCCCAGGTTTTGCTTGGACTCGAGGAAGCTCAACAGTGTCACCAGGACAGATTCGTACCCTTTGCCTTATATTTCACGTATATTAGATAATCTTCGGGGTGCACGATTCATATCCTCTATAGACCTCTCGAAATCTTTTTGGCAAAATCCTTTACACAAAGACTCTTGCGCTAAAACGGCTTTCGTTGTACCAGGGCGTGGCCTTTATGAGTTTGTTAGGATGCCATTTGGATTGAAGAACGCTCCGAGTGAATTACAGCGTCTTGCAGATGTTCTTTTTGGCCCCAAAATTAACGAAAACGTTTTTTGTTACTTGGACGACCTGATTATAATATCGGAGGATTTTGAGTCACACTTAGAATTATTGACTAAGGTCTTTAATCGATTAAAAGAGGCCAGTCTGACAGTTAATCTCAAAAAATGTGAGTTTTGCAAAGACGAACTAAAGTATCTTGGTTATATAGTTGATGCAAAGGGTCTCCGCACGGATCCGGTAAAACTAGAATCAATTCGAACCTATCCTACTCCTATAAATTCTAAACAATTGAAAGCTTTTATTGGTCTTTGTGGGTATTATAGACGGTTCATTAAAAATTTTTCAACTATAGCGGCACCTCTGACAAAACTAACTGGGTCACGGAATGGGGTGAGTAACTTTACCTGGTCTCCGGAGGCGGAAGACTCCTTTAAAAAATAAAAAAGGCCCTAACTTCGGCTCCAGTAATTAACTGTCCTGATTTTTCGTTACCATTTACTATCCACTGTGACGCAAGTAACGTTGCGATTGGAGGGGTTTTGACACAAAATTTCGATGGAGAAGAACACCTTGTTTCATATTTTTCTAGGTGTCTAAATAAACACGAGCGTAACTATGGCGTAACGGAGCGCGAACTCCTTGCGGTTTTAGATTCGGTCAATCACTTCAGGCCCTACATAGAAGGAGTTCACTTCACAGTGATAACAGACCATTCCAGCCTACAATGGCTAGTATCGTTATCGAATCCCTCAGGTAGACTTGCACGTTAGTCCACCCGTCTCTCCCAATATTCGTTTGATGTAGTTCACAGAAAAGGTAAGTTAAATACTGTACCTGATGCCCTTTCGCGTAAAAACGATTTAGCCGTTTCCGCCCTGGATACTGTTCCCCCTAGCTCTGATGTGTGGTACAATAAATTATTTTCAGATTGTAAAACCAATCCTCAGCGTTTTAATAATTTTCTTATTAAAGATAACTATTTATTACGTCATTCTAAGTCTCGTTTCGCTCTGCAGGAGGATACAGCTTGGAAGTTGGTTGTTCCTTTTGAGGATCGGAACGCTATCTTGTCTAAGGAACACGAGTCGAATGTTTCTTGTCATCCAGGGGTTTTTAGAACATACAAAAAAATTCAACTCCATTATTTTTGGCCTGGTATGTATAGCGATGTAAAGAAATTTGTTAGTAAATGTAAGACGTGCAAAGCACATAAAGTAAATACATCAGCGCCGGCTGGAATTTCTACCAATCCAAAATTAGTCAACAGACCGATGCAAATGTTGTCTATTGACATTGTAGGACCTCTTCCACGCAGTTACGCTGGATTTATGTACATTCTATCGGTTGTTGACGTTTTTTCCAAATATACTTGGATTTTTCCCCTTAGAAATGGAACCACTAAAAGCATCGTTAAAAACGTTGAACAATTTATTTTTCTTGTACACGGCGTTCCACAAACCTTTGTGTGTGACAATGGTAAACAATTTGTTTCTAAAGAATTCAAACAATTGTTAGTTAATTATAATGTTCCTATGCCTTATTACAACGCTTATTACACCCCGCAAAATAATGTCGTTGAACGTTATAACCAAACTATTGGAACTGCGTTGTCTATTTTGACCGAATCTGACCAACGTAATTGGTCTAGATTTCTGCCACAGATTCAATCAGCTCTAAATAATACGGTTAATTTTGCTACAGGTTTCACGCCTTTCTTCCTTATGCATGGAAGAGAACAAATCATTGACGGTAAATTTCACAACATTAATGTTTCTTCTGGTGTCGCGGACTCTACCTTAGAAAAATCTAGAGGCGAATTTGCTAAGAAATTGGAAGAATTAGCTTTTATTTACGATCAAGTTTCGAATGCGCTGTTGCAAGCTTTTAAAAAGAATGCTCATCACTATAACTTGCGCCGTAAGTCGGTGATATATGAAGTTGGTGATGTCGTCTGGAGGAAAAATTTCGCCCAATCTAGTGGTCCAGATTATTTTTCTCATAAACTGGCGCCTAGATTTGTTCGCAATATCATTATAGGTAAAATCTCACATTTAGTCTACACCTTAGCGGATATGCAAGGGAAAGTTGTGGGAAATTTTCATGTCAAGGATATTGTTCGCTTGGACTAATTGATATTATTATTTTTTTTATTTTTTTATTTTATAACAGGAAACCAATGTGGTGGTGTGCAGGATTACCGACCCTTCACGTCATTTCATTTGTTTCTTTGTGTGATTATTCTGCTCACATGTCTTGAAGTTTGGTACCTTTGAGGCATGTGCTCAGAATGAGCACAACGTTCTAGTTTTTTGACGATAAATACATTATTTACCCTTGTTTAGCTGTAATCTGATCTTCTGATCAGTGGCGCCCAAAATTTTATGTTTAATTTGTATTGTGTCTATTGACCTTAACTTTTAGAATTTTTTTTTAATTAGCTACATTTCTTTTAAAATTAAGAGAGTATTCTATACTACAGACTTTCGTCTTTGTCTTTACAACTACTATATTATATTATAACACACGATTCGTCACATTTCGATAGTATTATGAATATTGTTATTGTCATTTTCCTTAGAGTTAAGCCAGTGTCCTTCCTCAAGTACTTTGGAATTGTATCACTTTTGTTTTTTCTCTTTTGTTTTAAAGCTCCCAGGCTCCCTTACCTTTTCCAGAGAATTTGAAGAAGACTATTCTCAAATTTTTTGTATGGGAAAATTTAAAAAAACTTTCCAATGCACGAAATTTGTTCTTGTTAATATTGTTGTTTTACTTGCTAATTTTAAGTTTAGTTTTAAAATAAAATAAGATTATTTTTGATGTATAAAATCAAATAAAGTAATGCTTCGGCGTACTTTCCTATTAAGTAAATTCCAGCATGGAATATATAATAATCTACCTCTAGCACAGGAGAGCGTATTTTTGTATAGCTTATAATCATAAGTAAAATAGTTGTATTAGTCTCACTGCTGAAACACCAGTGTTTTTCTACACAATTATGTACCTAGTGTCATTCAAATGTTTTGATTGATCACCAATTTAGATAGTGTCGATTATCACATGGATGTGTTCGATCACCAATACATATTGTCTGTTCAAGAAATTTTGCCTTTTGCTTACTTTTGAAGTAATATTTTGAAGGATCTCCGTCTACGGTGTGATCTCAGTCTTTTTTCTTGTGCAAACTATGTACACTATTTTAGTTATTAAAATGGTTTGTACTCTATATATTTAATCATACTGGTTCACTACTATTAGCTAGGTTTTTTTGTTGTTAAATTGTAATCCCTATGCATTCAGCTAAACATTCTAGATTCTGTTTCGCTTGTCTTTGTGTTCCTACTGATACTCATTGTTACCACTTGTAGACAGGTATAACTTTGGTATTGTAAAACCTGATCTAATTTTTTATTTTTGAAACATAGGTATTTCTTATTATGTAAACCCTATTGTAACCACCGGTACGGATAGGTATTTCTAAAAATGTAAACCCTAATCTAACCACTTTTAGTAGACAAGTTTTGCAATCTTGGTCTAACTAATTCATTAATACACAAGTACTACTCATATACTTATGGTTCTACATTGTTATAAATCTGTTTTTTTTAAACTGTTAGTTAAATATCTCTGAAAGATATTCCTCATTCTAGGTTTAATGTCTGTTCTGTATGTTAACCTATTAGACCTGTTGGACCTAGGTAGATAGAATAGTTACCTTTTAGCTATTAATAAATAGCCTAAATTCAGTGAAGTGAGGGATGGTTGACCACCCTAAAGTGAAGCCTTTTTAATGGCAAAATTTCCTGCTGAAGGAAAAGTGATGCCTCGTGCATACCTATTTGTTTTATTCTGTTCTCTATTTATGCTAATTTTCTTCTCTTTTAAGGTATTTCTCTTGTTAAAGATGACACGAGAATGGAAGGGTTCGGGCGACAGCCAGTTCCAGCAGCACCCAGTGTCATCAATGATGTAGGTGCTTGTGGACCACCTATTCTCGTGCTATTTTTTGTTGTTATTGTATTGTTCATGTCTGTAGACTTAAGTGACTTAGTTTTAAGTTTATGTTTCTTGGTAACTAAATATTAATTTAATTTTTTTTTAAATACCTGTTGGACCTATCTTGAGTTAGTTAGTTTGTTCAGTTTTGCGGGCGTGGTTTTCTTGTTTGAGGGCAAACATTTTCGCGGGAAGGGGGGAATTGTCACGATAATATTTATTTTGATTAAATAAATATTGTCTTGACCTAGTTAATCTTAAACTCACCTGGCCACTCACGTTTTATCATGATCGCCGTAACGATGAGTTCTTTACCGCTAGCAAATAGCGCATTCTATTTCCGGAGGCACTTTTTGAATTCTCGTCGTGTAAGGGAGCCGACGCCGATTCGACAAGTCGCCGAATTATTTAAGTTGCTTGTTAAATATGCATTTAAAGAAGAATCATGGATTATTTTATAACCGCGAGCCGTGTTGTTTCCGTGAGTGAAACGGGATTGTTAAAAGATTAAATGGTGGAGTCGCCATATTGTCGATGTGCCCACCTTCACGCTTGAACTTGATTGTGGTTAATCGGTGTAATACTGTGTTTGGTGTACATGATATTAACGTGGCCAAGGCTTTGAGAAGGGTTATCCTCGCGGAACTCGATATTTGGAGGCGGATGGAGGCCTGGCGCTGATCTATGTAGGGCGCGGTAAACGGAGTCTACCGAGATTTCACCGGTACGCACAACCGGGACTTAGAGCCTGATGCTGGTTCCTGTTGGCCCGGGGCCTTCCTCGGTTCCTGTCCATGGAGACCCCGCGTGCTCCTGGCCGCCTATTAACAGTGGTTCGCGTCAATGTTAGAGTCAGGATAATTTAGATAAATTACGGTCCACAGGTATGCTCTCTTGCTTATGTGTTATTTTATTATTTCTTTAGGAAATGTGGAATTCTTGACCCCTTGGAGGGCACCCATGTATACACCGTACCTTTAAAATATAGGTGATATTGTACTGCTAAATTATTTCTTTTATTTATCAAAAAAAATGCCCGAAGATAAAGACTGTATTTTCCTTCCCACAAACTTGAGGGAGATTCTGATGCTCTACCAAGAAATACACGTTACAATGTTGCCATTCCAAATTCCTGTAATATTCAAAAATCCGTTTCTGAAAAAATAAGAAAATATACTGATTTAGGAAATGATTAAAAGAATTTGGCGTTCTCAGACTATAAAAATATTACCATTTGTTATTTCGGCTACTGTCATTATACCTAGCTCTCTCATTCAAAATTTAGGCATATTAGATTTGTCAAAGAATTTATATATAAAAATGCAAAAATTAGTCATTTTAAATGCATGTATGATTACAAAAGATTTTATAAATATTTACATTGGGGGATCAGTAGGATTTATAGGTCCAATTAGGAGTTCCACCGAGCCGAACCCTCTGATATGAAAATATCTGGAGTCGGTGAATTATTTTCCCATTTGGTCTCTTTGACATGTTGTTCTTGTATTATTTTGTATTTATTATCCTTATATAGTGCAATTGCATAACGTGGATTGACTAGGTGATCATTTGTGGAAAAGTGCGTGAAAGGGTTAAGTTTTTCCTGCGGGAACGATTTAAGCCGGACATAAAATCTGAAGCGTATAAGTATAAACAAATAGGTTGTGCAACTCCAATCTGCGTATTGGTTTTCTTTTTAGGGATATCCTTGTTATTGTGGATATACCTATATTTATAATTTGTTTGATTTTAATATTCTCGGTGTCATTGTCTTTTATGTTTTAATTTTTTTTTTGCTCCTTATGTACAGGTGTAGGAGAAGAGAGATTTTTCATGTTGTTTTGGTATTATTTTACTTCACCACGCGGCGTATTGCATTTCTGGGGGTTGCGGAGAATTGTAGCGTACTAATTTCCATAGAAGTTATTCAAAGGTTTTTTTTATTAGTCAGATTGTTTTTTTTGAACTGGAAAGGTTGGCGGCACGAGGCAGGAAAGAGGCGGTACAGAGAGAGTGCAAAATGGCGGGGGATGTTTTTAGGGAGAGGTGAAGCTTTGAGATTATTGCAAAAGTGTGTTTGATACATCCAAGTTGCCTTTACGTTTTCCAATTGTTTAAAGAAAAAAACTGTATTTGGACCATTATAAATGCTACGCTGCGACATGGCAATCAATTTTCGGAAGTTGGACTGGTGAATGATTTGCTCAAGAATTGTGAAAGTTTCTCCGTCAGCCAGAGCAGCTGCTATCCCTCGTAATGGAATAGTTGCTTCATATAGACCGTGGCTTTGTTCAACAAGTCGGAAAGGCCAAGTGCATGCATCTGCAATTTGTTCTGTGAATAATTATTGTTTGATGCTCGTAATGATGCGGCATTCAACCTATCGAGATTAGCAATCCTGATTGCTTAATAAATCGTTGTTTTGGTCAAAAGTCGGAGAGGCTAAGTGAATTCATCTGTAATTTATTCTTTGAAGAATTATTGTTTGGCGCTTGTAGTGATGCGGCAGTCAACCTATCGTGACTTGCAGTATCCAGGGTTAGTTGATGAGCTCGCCTAGTCTGAGTTCAGTGCTGGAGACTTGAGACAGTGATGGAGTTGGAGCTGTTAGAGTAGAATCTGCCAAGGGAGTGACTAAAATAATAATTGTTATATCTCTCTCTCTCCTCCACCTTTTGAGGTTACAATTATGAAGGTATTTATGTGGATCATGTTTTGTTTGACAATGTTGACAAGTACATTTTGTTATTTTGATAAGTTATTTTATTTACATCCCGATCGTAGCCTTTTTATCCCATTCAGGACCCTGAAAGGATAAGAGCTCATGTTAACGGAACCTATTTGCTTTGCCAACAGAGAAAATACCTGTGTCAATATAGATATATAATAATTATGTATTTTCTTTAAGGAATATTGCTGGTTGCCATTTTCGCTGAAGCGTGTAATACACAAAACGAAATAGGGGGTAATAAAGATATTGTACGGCAGAATCCAGACTGTGTGGCTGAAGAAGTAGATCTATTTGATAAAGGAGATGCAAGAAAATCGGACTGTAGTTGTGTGACACATATACCGTTTTATTATTGTCATAAAGATAAATGGGTTTGCGCACTAACAAAAGAAGGAGAGCGCCTAGCATTTAACAATTGGTGCAACTATAGATTTGTGTGCTGTGTGCATTTCGCAGGTGGTAAGTGAAATAATCAAACACATTTGTTTCGCAGAAATTCAAATATAACATTATTATCAGAGGGCCTTTTTTTTTAAATTTTATTTTTGACATTGAAAGGTCCCTGTTAAACACTGATTCTAGGTGCGTTTCAGCTTTGTACAAAAATTGTTATAAGCTGATAAACTTAAGAACATTATAGTTGTCTTCATCTATTGATCATAAATTGTTCAAAATCTGAAACGGACGCATGTGATTAACTGAGAAACAACTGGGTCTCATAGGACAATGCCTTACTATCTCTTTTAAGAAATATCTCAATTAGGCTCTAAAGTAATGAAAAATGTCGAAACGGTATAATTCATATTTTAAATTATTTAACTTTGCAAAGAAGCGTTTTTGTAGAAAACCGTCTTTGTATTTTTAATTTGTTTAATCAATCTAAAGAAGCATATTATGCTTAGATGTGCTATTCCTTCAAACTGTTATTTCAGCAACTCTTCCATTTTTTCAAAACATTTAATACGTATAATTTTTTTTAGTACCTTATTTTATTTATGTCGATATAAAAACTTTACATCTAATATCAGCAGGGGAGCAGGGAGCAGGAGGAGCTCTCAGCAACAAGGGTCGTAGGTAGCTAAAGGGGGCCAAATAAGGTGGGGGGTACATGAAATATGCCAATTCTGCACGTGCCTCGTCAGGAAATAAAAGGCTGTCTAAGATAAACATTACTTGTATTGCCGGTAATCTCACAAATACAGCCAAGAGTACATTTACAATTATTAATCAACACAGGTAAACTAGATTGATTAACTGCGCATGGGGGCGCCTACATATCTCTCTCAACTCGTGTTGACTTCGGGGGTCGGTTATGGTTTCGCGAGGTATAGTAGGACACTCAACCAGGGGGAAAGGTAAGAGTCGTTACTCACAGGTACCCGGCGGCAGTCGAAGAAGTGTCCCAGGAGTTGCTAGCCTGGAAGCAAGGCAGGCTATGCCTGACAGGAAACCCATCGTGGGCCGGGGTGGTCAGCGCAGGGAGTGACTCAGCGCGTGCCCTACAGAACACGGGGCAAGCGTGCCGCTTGTTCCAGAATCCCGCGGAATGTTCTCGAAAGGCGCGGGGCGCTGTCGCAGTGTTGAAAATCTGCCGCGAGCCGTTGGGGAGAGGAGGAAGGGGTACAGCTGCACGGGGGGCGGGCGGTACGTGAGTCCACGGGCGTAGTGTGGTAAACCGCTACATACTAAAATTTGGACTTCACAACATTGAGACACAACCCACGAAAAGCTGCAACACTTTTAGCTTACTTAGATAAATATTACAATTAATTATTTATGTATTCTTATTTTCCGTATCTCACAATTTAGTAGTTTGGTCATAATGATAGGTTCGAAATAATTATAAATCTCTTAATTTTTTTATAAACGACAAGTTTAAAATAATATAATATCTAAAAAAAAAATTGTTCAATTTACTCTGATCTTTTTATTCACAGATTTACCGCTTGTATATGATTTTACTGACCAAAAAAGTTGCACGGAAGACCAAAATAATTGGTATTATGATAGCAATTTTAATAAAGATATTTATCTGACGAAGATAACTAAGCAGATATCGCTTTGCAATCAGCCATGTAACGAGACCTATGGGTGGATGTGTGGCGAGTATGAAGGGATGCGGACTCTTTTCGAAAACGCTTGCCTGATGGATCGGTACAACTGTTTGCATAAAACCGGTAAGTATTATGTATCGTGATAGGACGCCATCTTCCATTCTCTTTTTCATTCAATTAATCAACACCTCCATTCATAACGACCTAAGTGGCCGAGTACTATATAAGTTCAATACATCTGAATTCGATTAATATCGAAAAATCTTACGAAAAAAAGAACTGGATATGATGAATTACATCCAATTTTTATGTTTAATTGTGCTGAACAACTTGTTACCCTGTGACATTATTTTTCACACTTTCTATCAAAAAAGGAGTATTTCCTACCATTTGGAAAAAAGATTTTGTTACACCTGTTTTTAAAAAAGGTGTCAAACACAATATATGGAAAAAATCGTTTCTGACCAACTCTTTAATTTATGTAAAAACACAATTATCAATCTCCGACAAGACGGTTTTTTTTAAAGAATATCTGTTCTGTTGAGCTCGGGGCAGTTCACCGATTTTGTTATTAATTCTATGGACAAAAAAAAACTCTATTTTTACTGATTTTTCTAAGGCTTTCGACAAAGTGAATCATTATATACTCCTAAAACACTCGAAAAAATTGGTATAGGTGAAAATCTTTTCAGATGGTTCTCATCTTACATTAAAAATAAATGCTGTTGCCATAAAAGGTTACATGTCACAGATTATAACCATTTCCTCGGGGGTACCGTAAGGTTCTCATTTAGGGCCCCTGCTCCTTACTTTGTATCTCAATGACATGAAGCATGTCATCACTTTGATTTCATTCTCTACGCTGATGGTATGGAAATATACAAATTCATAAGCTCAGCAGATGATTGCAATAAATTATGAGACATTAATAGAATAAATGAATATTGCAAAGAAAACCAATTATTTATAAACACGAATTAATGTAATGCGATAAAATTTTCACGTAAATGTCACCTAATCAGCCATACTTACCCTCTGAATCATGTTCCCCTTCAACGAGTAGAAAAAAATCAGAGACCTTGGAGAGGATTACTTGACCCAAAATTACTATTTAAAGATCATAATGAACACACCTTAGAAAAGGCCTACAAACAACTGGGCTTCATTCTTCGCCTCACAAAACCATTCAATAATCATTTTACTCTTGAACTACTATATAAGGCGTATGTAAGATCTCGTCTCGAACTTTGGTTAAAATTGATAAACATAATAAACATCAATTTTAACCAAACTTGCATCTGGTCATTTGGAATCCTCAATACCAAACTTATTTTAACCGAATTGAAAACATGCACACAAAATTTTTGAAACACCTGTCGTATCGTTTTGAAAATCATCAGTGTAAAGTGTAACCCTCTATCGCTCTTCACAAACGGAGGAAAATTTTTGACATACTGTTTCTGTACAAAATTGTGAACTGCCCCATTGACTCCCCAGCCTTGTTAGAAAGGATTGCATTTCACTGCCCTAAACGCAATACCAGATCTAATACCTTATTAATTTCATATACAACATTTTAAATCGAAAAACGCAAAAAAACTCCTTGCTCGGGCGTATGTGCAAAATTTATAATGCCCTAAGATATATTGACATTTTCCATTGTACCCTTAAATCGTTTAAAATCAAACTAACCTTACAATCTACTTAAAGGAAAACTATTATTTCATGTTTATTATTTTCTTTTTACGAAATTTTTACTTAACACTGTGTACTATTATTTTACACATTTACTTGAATTTATTATCTCTGTATTGATTATTATTTTATTTTTAATATTTTTTTACGACGTGTTTATACCATATACCTACTATAATTGTTTAATAACCACTTGATTCATAATCACATAATCAGTAACCACAACAAAATATTATAAATGGAACTGAACTGATTTAAATAATATTCACTATTTAGGCCCGTCTGTTTCAACAGAATGCTAAATCGTGAGCTTAATTCAAATTTTAACCATCTATTAGAGTAACAAGTACGACCACGCGCTGTTTCAAGTGTTCTTATGCTAAATACATTGATATTAGTGTGGCCAGTTTAAAATGTAGAATATTCGCCAGATTTACGTCAAAAAAGCACGGCATCATTTTTTTGGAGCGGCCACACCGTTTTATCTCTGGTTAACATAACTGTCAAAGCATTTTTTTTCATGTCGGGTTATTCATGGTGTTTATTTATGATTCATTCTACCATCCAAACAACATCATCAAACTTTAGTTGGGAATCAACAACAGCCTGGACGTTATATGAGAATACCGACTTCCTGTTGCGGAACATCTCTGCATCCTCCCCTCCTGGAGACTGGATAGGAATGTGTGTTCCATCGATGGCTCCTATCACTCCAGGAAATTCGGCAATATTGTAGAAGGAACAGGTAACCTCCGCCATCTGTGCCTCGCCTAGTGGCATCTTTACGTATTGCGGCCTTAATTGAGCAATAGCTTGGATAACCCGCCACACGACTCTGGAGACAGTGGAATTATGGAGTCTGCATAAGTCACCTTTGCTCATGTGGAAACTTTCAGTAGACAAAAATCTCAACGTCATGGTCAATGGGGCTGACAGCTTTGTTCCTATAAAAATATTTGTGTGAGTATTTATGAATAAATTACGATCTATCAAAATATTTTACGGAATAATTTTACCTTCCAGTAGTTATAATATCTCCTTCAATTTGATGCATCACAAATTTGACGAGATTTTTCGACATGCGGTACCGCGCCAAAAACTCTGGATTGCCCAAACAATCATATTATTGACACGGGGTCGAAATGTTTTTGGTTTTCGTCGCAAGACATACTGGATGAAGAATTCATCGTCACTATCATCATCTTCGATAATATTAATAATGATTTATAATTATTCAATGTTGAAGCGCGTAATTTTGTGTTGTAACTTTGTGACCACTGTCAAACGAAAAGAACTGTCAAAAATTTCAAAATGGCGGAGTAACTTGAGAGTAACTATCGGTTTTCGGGAAGTAAAAACTACGGTTAAATCTGACGCAAAACAAGATGTTAAATCGATTGAAAAACGCATTTCGGTGAAATTTATCTTTAGCAATGTCTTTTGATCTTGATTTAATTCTAGCAAGCGTTGAAACAGACGGCCCTTAATGTACAATTACTTAATACAAAACTGTATGCTTCCTAAATAAACATGAATAAAAAATAAATAATAACCCAATTTAACTTTTCTATAAGTAACTTTGCATTTGTATATTGTTTTATAGCTTTTAAAAACGTTACCGATTGGACTGGCGAAGAAATGGATTGCCCTGATTGTGCGGTTAGCAGAGATACACCTAAAAACATAAAGTGGTGGTTAAATATAACGTTATTTTGATATCAATCACAATTTTGAGAGGAATTGTTTGTAATTATTATTGCGTATTAAAATTGTTCAGGATATTTTATTTGGTATTATAGTGTGTTTTATGTCATTTAATAAAATTTAAAAAATCAGAGTCAGAGCAGTTCACATGCGTTAGAAGTGAAACCTTCAGTAAATTAAAGTTGACAAGAGTGGGAAGTGGACCTTATTATTTCGCAGGCTAAATCCTATAGAATAGATGCGGTATTTGTCTCTTTAGTATCGCTATTTTTCGTTCCATCGAGTTTCAAAACACAACGGTGCTAAAAAAGTTTTCACTATAAATTAGTCGAAGAAAATATTGTTATTTCTAAAAATTTTAAAATATGAGATTGACAATTATAACGGTTTGATGGAAGGTGGCAATGGCTAAATTGGTAAAAACGCACGTCCCGGTTAGACGAGAGTTTCTGGGTTCGAGTCCCGGTTGTCCCGGGAGTCTCAGTTGCGACCATTATCTTCTCTATTTTTTTGTGTCTTGTTGTTTTTCATATTTTCATTTAGATTATTAGCGTTATCTTTGTCTTTATTGATATTAAATAATTATTTTATTCACGGGTCTTCGGTCTCAATATAATACAATAAATCCTCTGTCCCACGCAAGTCTCCTTTGGTCTAGTGGTATAAAGCTTCCGACGAACCCCAGCGGTCGGACATTTAGCAGACCAAGGATTGAATCCTACGAAATCCAAAAAAAGTATTTTTGTAAAATTAGTATCCAATCTTCAAACCACTCCAAACTGAATAGGCCAAAGAAAAACACATATTAAATCGACATCTAGCGACTCAGATGAAGAAAACACAAATAACAATAAGATGACCAAATGTATACAGGAAAAGGTACACTGGAATTCGAAAATGAAAAATTTGGAAAAAATTACCCTTCAACTTGATAAAAAAGTGCTTCGTGGTCTCCCCACTCTCGTCTACTTTACTTTTTTGTAGGTTTCCTTCAAACGCGTATGAATTGAACACTCCGATATTATTTTATTTTTGTGTAGGCTATTCACCCTAAAAAGAGTGCTTTGTGTCGATAATTTTTTATATTGTAATTGTTCGGGATATTTTGTTTTGTGTTATAATGTGTTTTATTTCCTTAAATAAAAAAATATACGAATATAATTTAATTTTATACAATAAATAAATTATTCTTTAAAAAAACACAATAAGAAGAACGCGTTTATTTTTCAAACAACATATATATATATATATATATATATATACAAGGTGTCCGAAAACTCGTAGTACAAGCGGGAAACTGGGGAATCCTCATCACATTTGGAGTCGATTTTGTGGTATAATTTTTTTTGATTTGAGCTTTCGTTTTCGAGTAAATCGAGTCAGAAGTTGATTTTTTTTTTGGTCAAATTCTTATAAATTATTACTGACGTTCATAGTACCTAACTAATAAAAACTAATTAAAAGAAAACAAACCAAGAAATCCGGATTTAAAGCATTATTTTGAAATTATCCATAATTTTATTCCGTGTAGTACGGTCGTTTCACGGTTAAAAACAGCTGTTCATTATTTTCGCGCTTTCAAGTCAAAGTGCAATGCGAAATTTGCTGTCCCTTTCTGCGCTCGGTTCTATCAACACAATAGAAGGGGTAAGCTACTAATCCGTATGGCTTGGCCTTGAACTGTGAACTTGCGAACCAAATTCTGTACCCGAAACATACGGAAGCAAGTCCAAAAAGGTAAATGTTCAGGAGATGTTGTATGATAGATAAGAAAAAAACTAATTATTAAATCAGTTAGTTTTGTTTTAAAAAGGAGCAAATTAAACTAGCCTTTAAAAATAATTGTTTAAAAAAAAACGCTGACTTGAGTCAACGTTTCAATTTGGGAGGCGGGAATGGGTACCGCCGCCCCGGGAACCTTTATTGGATAACCAACACCTCTGCCATAGGTCACCCCAAGTGGTTCGCTACGTTTGGTGATTTAGCAGGGGTGCCGGGTTCATGGGGTGAGGTTTGTCTATGTCTTGCAGGCGGATGACCAGGACATGCTGAACCCTAGATTCCTACCCACCCCTTAAACCCTTTTCCTTCCCAGAACTCTCCTCTCCTTCCCTTCCTTTAAAAAGCCCCTCCACACAGCATCCCCAAAGATGAAATAGGCCCCGAGGGAAATTATTTTCCTCAGGGCCTCCTGTGTGGAGCTCATGTAAAAAAAAAACAAAAACATGGACTTGAGTCCTACTGCCTCTAAATGAAGTGGACTATTTTGTTATGACATGTGGTGTATTATAAAAGGAATAAAGTCCATGGTACACCCTTCTGCTTCTATGATAGTTGTTGCATCATGGTACTTGCGTCCACATCTTTCTGCCACTGATAAACATGATAATTTACTTCAAGTCTACATCAAAAACTCATTTCTTCAAATTTCGGACTTGGACCGTTTTATCCTCGGGAACGGAAATAAAAATGGTTGCTTAGTGACACACAACGCAAAAAACATGGCCGCCATTTGACTACAGTCGTGTTCGAACCAATTTGAACAAGGTTTTTTTTATTATTTTTTTATAATGTAATAAAATTTATCAATTTAGAAGGCGGGTATGGGTACCGCCACCGCGGGAACCATTTATTGGATAACCAACACCTCTGCCGTAGGTGACTCCAGGTACTAATATCTACAGCCTGTATGTCGGACGAATATCAACAGCTCATATGTTGGACTAATATCTACGAACTTCAGAGTGTTGACTAATATCTACAGAGCTAAGATCGGACGAATATCTATGACGGTCCTAGTGTTGACTAATATCTACAGAGCGTAGGTTGGACTAATATCTACAGAGGGCAGCTGAGCAAGAGGTTGTACGGAGAAGCTTAAATTACTTCAATTACGTAATTACTAATTACGTAAAGGCTTAATTGTTTAAAGTACATGAAGTTTTTGCATAATATTACGTATTTTGCTGGTTACGAGGACAATAATTTATTGAACATAATTTATTGGTCATAATACAAAGATATTTATTTATTTATTTATTTATTTCGAAATACACGGCACCTCAACCTAAACTAACCTAACCTAACTCACATAGAAATAGTTATGGTAACAGACTACATAATTTAGAAGCACTCGAAATAAAGAAAGCTGTTAAAACAAAATCCAAATCCTTCAAATCAGCTAAATGTGTCCAATAGGTCGATATTAGGGGTTTTTACATACATACATAAATAAAGTTTTTTTTAAACTGCATTATTACGTTTTCCAATATGGTATACATAATTGCAAATCCAACCTATGCCAGTGCCGTAGATATTCGTCAACTTTGGTTCTCATAGATATTAGTCAGCAATTGAGCTGTAGATATTCGTACGCACTTTGGTTCTCATAGATATTAGTTAGATTTTTTCAATTTTTGGAATTCCTGTAGATATTAGTGGACGCCTTCGTCGTAGATCACCTCAAGTAGTGGTGACTTAGCAGGGGTCCCCGAGTTCATGAGGTGAGGTTTGTCCGAGTCTTGGCGGCTTTTATTTGTCTGCCTACCAGCTGCATGGCAGGAGATCGTGAGAGTGGTTGAGGCCGTACTCTCTCGAAACTCGAGCTAGTTTATACTTCCATTCAATAAATAAAGTTATAGATTTTAAACTGAAATACTCTGGCATTTTTAGTTGCTGAAACTTGAACTGATACCAGTAAGCATAATTTCACTTCTTCAGTATAACCAAAATTTAAAACAATTGACAAAAAATACAATTAATGAGTATAAACATCATACATGAATAGTGCGGTAAATCGGCTGCCGCGGAGCGACGCAGAGATGGTGCACCAAGCATTCACGGTTGATATCTGATGTTTTCTAGCCATAAAGTACACATTAAAATATATAACTTTACAGCTCATAGAAAGGGCTACAATCTTTGTAGGAAACATTTTTTCATAAAATGTCGGCCTGAAAAGTTCTGTGACAAAATGTAAAATTACATGCCAAAAAATATACTAATTTTTACCTTTTCATACGAATTACAAACAAACGGTAAAAGTTACGATGAAAGTTAACTGAATATTAATTGTAGACAATGTTACAGCAAAGAGAATAAAAAAAAATTCAACCCGATATGTTGTTAAGTAATTGAGATAGACGTGATTTACAAAACCCTTACACTTTTCATGTTTGGGCGGGCACAGGCGGGGAAGCAAGGGGCGTAGGAGCGGGGACTTTTGGCTAAACACTTGTCTAAATGGTAGTAATCGATGGTGTTTCAATTGGTGTTCTACGACTTAGGCTGACTGGACTATTAAAATCATATTCCACAGCCATGGGAGGAATGAATTCATGCGTCCGTCACTCCTGGATACACTGACTCTCAGATTCCTACCCATCCCTCATACCCTTGATAGGTATACCTATTTTTGTTTGATGTCCGCAATAATTAACTCTGCAAAAATCATACCTATGCTGATAAAATAAATTAAATAATATTCCCAGTGTTCAGCGATAATTTAATAGGACTGACCGGATATTTGTCTTCGCCACAAATTATTTTTTTATTTTTCGTCAGTTTGTTTTGTCTCTTGTTGATTGCGGTCGTTGACGTATGATGAAGATTGCGGTCGATTGATATCTTTTCTTATTGAACGGCGTACAAACCCTTTTAACAAGGTTTAAAATAAACTGTGTGTTATTTTCATATTTAAATGTGATTAATTAAATACCCCAGATACGATTTTAGATTTTCACGGCTTAAAGTATTTTTGTTATTAGTTTTTGGGATATTATGCCGTGTTGCGCTACCCCCTTCTTTAGCCAATGTTTCGGACACTGTTACGCTGTCCGAAACGTTGGCTAAAGAAGGAGGTAACGCAACACGGCATAATATCCCAAAAAGTAATAACAAAAATTAAATACCCTTTCATTAAAACAACATTAAAACAAAGTTTGTGTTACTTGTGTGTTATTTTCATATCTAAACGTGATTAATAATACTTGTGCGAGATCAATCAAACACCATTTCATCATAACAAACTCTAAAACAAAGTGTGTGTTATTTTCATATTTAAACATGATTAATTATTGTGCATTACGATGGAATAATACAATTAATAATACCAATGCTGTTGGACGCTCACATGCTCCGCTCGGGGCTATCTACATAACAAAATAAACAGGTACGCTAATTAACCATATTGTTTAGAAGAGAAGAGGTGGGAGAATAAATATTATTTTTTATGCATTAAACCGCTTACTCGTTAATACGGAATACTTTTTATCCAAACAGTTAGATTAAGCTTTATTATTACGAAAAGTGAGTATTTATGTCGGGGGAGAACAAAAAACATGCCAAAAATATGGATTTAACATTTTAATTTTGTTAATATTTTTCCACTCGCGCGGAAACGCCATGTTTCATCGTTTTTATTTTAACATTTCATCAATGCTGCCAATCATAGAAAAAATATTTTTGCGTATAACAAAGTGAATGCATTATTGACAAGTTTGTACCTGTATTTATAACAGTAGAACATGGAAAGAAATTTATTAGAATAATTACACAAACCCGCTAGACAAATCCTGCTTTGCCAACAAACCATTCAAAAACCTGGGATGTTTTTTAAAATGATGATGAAATGCGAGTTTATTTTAGATAATTTATTTTATAAGATTGGTAGGTACTTCCGACAAATGTCATATTTGATTGTCTATTAGTTAAAAAAGGAACATTCCGTATTATCCGTGCATCAAACTTCGACAACGTTGAACCTTCCGTATTATCCGTGAGGTGGAACATCTTCCATCTGTCATCATGACATTTCCGCCTTTTTAAAATTTTAACCCTAAATAAGCCGAATTTTTTAAATTTTTTTTTTTTTTTTTAATTTTAAATTTGAAAATGCTCAAATTGAAAATCTTTATGTTTATTTGGGTTGTCTATGTGATGTAGGTTCACCAGTTTTCCGCTTGTACTACGAGTTTCCGGACACCGTGTATATATATATATATATATATATATATATATACAGATATCGCTACGGATTTGGCGTCCTTTCACTTCGCATCCTTTTGGCTACCACTGCTTACGGTAGGTTTTTAAATAAAATTGCTGTGAATGTTCACATGTATTGAGGTTGATAAAAGAGTGATAGTAAAAGAATTATCCAGAAATTGTGTTTTGAGGGTATTCAAATTTTTGATAGGTACGTATACTTTAGAGTTGTAGCAGTGTCTACGCTTTCGTCACATCACTACTGCAACTTGCAATCACTAGTACCAGTGGCGGCCAGCCCTAAGGTGCGGCGGTGCAACCTCCCAAAATTTCGCCGAAAAACATACTATATTTCCGACACGCCTCATCACAAATCACAATACACACTTTGGTTTTAATGCATACATAATATAGGTATCTATGTATACCCGCTCGCGTAACAGATACTGAGATAACAGAAGCAGAACGTTTTGTTACTATATTCAGGCCGGGAGTGCATTTGCCAAAGCGATCACAGAATCAAAGAGAATCCTTACACAATTCTCCATGAGCCAGAATCGTAGGTAAGTATAATCCTTTGCAAATTTAAATAACCTATGGACGGCGATCTGGGAATTTCCATCATGTCAAAAGGACCGTTTGTTCAGTAGCATCTTAATTTGGGACGCGGTCGTGTCATTTTATTATTGATATTGTGTGTTTAAATTAAGATCTACTCTTTTTTAGTCAATGTTCCGCTCAGCGTCGACCATTTCTTATCTCTACAGCATACCAAATGAGACCCGTTGTGACAAGTCGCAGGTCAATACGCCATTGTTATTAGTTTTTTGGATGAGTCGGCAAGAATAAAAAATGAGTTCCATTATTAATGTTCATTTTATAAAAAACAATGCGCTGAACTTTGAAACGATTAGAAATTAAAAATAGTGGCCCACCACGGCCCATTTTCAATATTAAACAAGAGTGCAAGTTAACAACAAAGAGACAATGGAGAATCGACCTAACCTACAAATAGGTAAGATTTTTTTTTCAATATTAAATTAATTTTAATTAGAGTAGCGAGATTTTTAGCGCACTACCGATTTTTGTGAGCACCAGCCGCCACTGACTAGTACACAACCACGTGACCTTGCCGGCTGACGCGGGTCTTGAGAGAACGATTATCGAAGGAAGATGGAGTTACTTTCTGGAAGCGAGCAGGTGCGGACTTATCAACACTTGACGAGCGGCTTGGGTAGCCGGTAACGGAGCTCACACAGTGAACAATGGGAGCATTCAACGTAATGTAGTTTAACTTTAATCTTATAATTATTTCCATGGTTTATCTATCAAACTTAGCTTCAGTAGTTTTTCTAGTCTTCTAAAATATTAGGATGGCGCCCGCAAAATCATTTAACTGCTTTTATACTGAAAGTAGAAAGCTCAGAGGTAGTATCATTAGACTCTGAAAGGTCGGGAGGGATTTGATTCGAGTAAATACTAAGACTCGGGTTATTATCTATTAGGGTTGAGGCAATGTTTGTAAAGAAGTGATTGAAATTATTTGCGATGCTCTCAGCGTCTTCAATGGTGGTGTTATTATCAGTAATGATTTTTTTGGGAATTTTGTCAACCTTTTGATTCCTATTTGAATTTTCATTTATTACGTGCCATGTTTTTTTTGAGTCATTGCGAGCATTATGTAGTTGTGTAGAATTCTTAATCAATAAGAGCTTCACTCAAGGTTGTTTCCCTAATGTATTAAAACAAGGGATTATCTCTCCAATTTTTAAAGGTGGAAAAAAAACTGAAATTACCAATTACAGACCAATTTGTGTTCTAAGTGCACTCTCTAAAATTGTTGAAGGAATACTAAGAAATCAATTGATTACTTACCTTGACTCTAGTAAAACATTATCAGCAAATCAGTTTGGTTTGTTGTTTTCGTTTTTTTATGATTGTGTTTAGGTGGTTTCTGAGTAAAATGTATTCATTCCGTTTGGTGTGGATCTGTGCTTCGTTTTTGGTTGTGCAATGATTTTCAAGATTTTTGTAGATTTTGAAAAGTTTGTTTCTGTGTTGTATTGAAATTATCAGTCCACGTGTAATCCACGGCTTTATGTGCTTGTGTTTAATGTTTGGTGGTGTCATTTGTTCTTGACTGTTTAGAATATGTTTTTGAAGTACTTCGTAAAAGGTATTCAAAGTTAAATTTGGGTCATCGTTAGATAGTACCACGATCCACGATTCTTCGTTCAGTAAGTTATTTAGAGTTGAGTAGTTGATTTTAGTAATTGTTTTGTTAAAATTATTTGGATCAGCAGAGTATGGTGGCCGTAGAAGATAGGATAGTGGTCAGTTATGTCAATTTTTAGTGTAGCGGATTTATATTGGTAATTTTTGTTTGATTTTAGGAATATATGATCAAGGCATGTATCATTAGGATGATTAGGTCTGGTGGTGTTATTTATGTACGATAGATATCCCGTGGAATGCATAGCATTTAGATATTCGTTCGCGGCCGGATTTAGTAAGGCATTTTGAATATTTATATTAATATCACCCAAAAAAAATTCAAAATCGAAATGGTTAGAGTTATTGTTTTTAATAAAAGTTTTAATTTCTTGAGTAAACAGGTTTGTAGATAAAGAGGGTGAGTGGTATGCCGGCAAAATTGAAGAATAGTAACGAGGTAAAAGTTGCGTGGGCAGCATTGGAATATTTGAAGTTTGGGTTTTCTATATTGATGTTGGATATGGAGTGTACATTGTAAAATATGGTTATGCCATCATGAGAGGTATGTCTAGTCGGAATTGAAAAGGTAGTATAGTTCGGTAAGTTGAACGGAACGCATTCGCGCATTTGTGTTTCAGTGAGTGCTATAAAATCAATTTGGAAGGATAAAGAATTTAAAAGGATACAGAAGTCATCAAAATGTTTCCTAATACTTCTAATGTTCATGTTTAGTATGTTGAACGATGTATTGTTGAATAATGTGTTGACATCTTCGAAATTGTCACATTCATGAGTTTTAGGGATGGTGTTTTCTTCAGAAGGGGCCATTTTTATTGAGTCCGGATGGTCATCTTTGAAGATACAAAAGGGAGTCCAGGTTATTGAAGTGGTATGTCGCTTGCGTCTCTGACATGTATAATTGGAGTATCCTTGTTATTGTGTAGAAGCACATCTGATTCACTTGATCGTACCATGTCTTCCTCGGGCGTCCCTGACTTCTTCTACCATTCACATTCGCGTCGTATATTCTTTATTACACACGGAGAGAAATCGATTTTTGCCCTAACGATAAAATAACAAGTCTAATATTTTAAATATCATTCTAAGGATATATTGTCGATCTGGTTGGATAATACATCATGACAATACTAAAGAAATACGTTATAACAATATAGGTACCTAATATAAGTTCTAAATTTGATGATTGATAATTTATTTAGACGATTTCCCAATAAGGTATTCGTTTAACGTAATGACAATTCTACGATATTCTGATGCTTTGCGAATCTAACATGACGTCCTGATATTTGAAGTGACTCCATGAAGACATTACTGTAACAATGCCTTGTCAGGGTTTCCTTTTACATTGTTCGTAAAAAACGGTTCACTCATTATTTCCTTTTACATATTGTCCTGATAAATTTTTAGTATTACGTACAAAATATGATTGTGTCACAATTTCGAGACGAATAAAAACGCAGTAGGGGGAGATGGGGTACATTGATACATGGGGCACATAGATACAGTCAATATTAATCGAAAACAAAACGCGTTAAGACGAGCCGTCCGCCACAGATAAAATGTTAGTAAAATACTACCATTTTTTTTACTACTAGTAATACACCCTACACGCACACTAGCGCGGAGCAACGTTCACTCGACGACTAGCCGCTGGCACGTATAAACCTGTTTCTGATGTTCGCAACAAAATTTTCGTAGTTTTCTTTCTAATGTGATTCTTCTAATTTATTAAGTGTTACCTGTGTTATATTAAGACATTTGGTACCTACATATCTGTCATTACATTATAAAGACTTCATTTTTTTATTATTTATTGCTTTAATTTTTATAAAATATTTATTGCGATTGCAGTCGGCAGGGGCACATTGATGCAAGTGTCCTCGGGGCACATTGATGCGTATCAATGTGCCCCAATATTTTGTTAAATGTATGTGTATGTAAGACGTAATATATTTTTATTTTCTTTATAGAAAAAATGGTTAGAAATTTCATCGATGGAAGAGAACTTCCATCGATGAAATTTCTATGGCTTCTGCGATAATCAGATCCTATAGTAAAGAAAGGAACTAGTAGAACAGCTTCTCTATTCAATTTTAAGATTAATTTTTCTACTTTTAACATTTCAATGTAAGCTAATTTATTTGTTCAATTTTTAAATAAATAAATGTCATATAAATAATTTTTTACGTAAATAAATGTCATAAAAAAAACTTGTTTAATTTGTAGAAATATTTCTATGAATCAAAGTGCCCCAGTATACGTATCAATGTACCCTGGATGTGGGGTACATTGATACAAATTTAATTTTTTAGTAAATAGGCTCTAATTCTTTTTTTTATTAAATCTAACGGTTTATTTGAATTTAACAAGTTAGTTGAATATATATTGAATATATTATAATTATTTAATTGGATGTTACTGTCAATAGTTCGTCTTTTATTGGGTCTAAGTAAAAATCGTATCAAGGTGCCCCAACTCCCCCTACGCAGATATTACAACAACTCCCACTTCGCAATACTTCGCATCAGTTTACTGTGGGTGGTTTGGTATATTTATGTGTAATTTATTTACTGTTCTGTCAGGTACCTACTAGGTGGTTTGTTCTCAGCTTTATAAATACCACTAGTTTAATATTTGTTATGAAAATATGTATGTAATGACATATTGTTATGTGTGTGTGTTATATTTTGAAGGGAAAAGTAACGATGAGCCTTGGTCGGGCTCGGGTGTATTCTGCCAGTCAACTTTGATTTCTTCTCAGGAAATCTTGGACGCCAAACCCAGTCTAATGTCTGGGTATGTCAACTAGCGGAGATCACGGTACTCAATTCTCAGAGTGTGGGTCATGGTTTTATAGCATTCCTGAAAAGGCTGCACAAGGAATCTACATAATAAAACACAGAGTAGAGTAGACAATCGGTACACTGTATTGAAATTATAAAATATAATAAAACAAATTGGATGGACTCACCCCCGGGACTAATGTCGTAATCTATGCTATTCCTAGCTACACTAATTAAGTTTTACTGCCGCCATTCCCCCGATGTCGCGTGAACCATCACCACCTCCTGGTGGCAAGGGAGGTCCCAACCTCTGCGGCTCAGCTTGTGACTGCGACCTCCACGGCGGTCGCACGGAAGGGATGATGGACCTGGACCCTCAGAGAAAGGGAGGAGTACCCAAACACTCCTCCAAATTGTATAGGAAGGCTCGTCAGCAATCGAGGCGGAGTATCGTTCAACCCTGCGGTAATCTCGGGTTTGTTCCATAAATAAACCCCCGGTGGGAATTCGATGTTTGCCCTGCATTCAATGACAGGCGCGGCGGGTAATTATTTACACCGATCTCTCGGATAAAGAGGTACTTTAAACATAACAATCGAACACCGCCATTAACTCGTGTTCACTTTTGGGGACCCGCGCGAAAACTCACATTTTACGTGAATAATCTTCGAAATTAATATATTATCTTTTTTAAAAAAACACAACGTGTTTCCTTCCCCCAGATGCAGATGCCCAAAACTTGGATTTCAATCACATCGTATTTAAAACTTAATAATTAAGTGACCGTTGTTTTCACGGCGTACCGCACATTCCGCCGTCAAAACCAGAGTACGGAAACAGAAAAAAACAAACGCCGCCTACCGACGCGTTGAACGAAACTCCCCCAGCTTTGCCAACCTAACCAATAAAAATGCATTTAAAAAATAGTACCTAACTTACGATTAATACAATCGCTTCATAACATTACCCCCCTTCCCACAAAAATGTTTGCCCTCAAACAAAACTACCAAAAATCTAAACATGCCCTGAACTATCTACGTTGGTCCCAAGGAGTACTTGGTAATAAAATAAAAAGAAACAAACAGTAAATGTGAAATGCAAAATACAATTATCAGAAATGAAAAAGAAAAGAAAAATCCTTAAATAATACTCTTATGACGAATGAGTGCATCGTAACCCCAATCGCGCCTATCCTGTGTGTAGGCCGGATAGTAGGTTTACGATGCAACCATTCTCGAACTTAAAAACTAGTAAACCAATATAACCTAAGAACAACTTCTTGTAAGATGATACGTGAATGGACAAAAAGCACCCTCAGCACTGGGAAAAAAAAATCTGGGTGGTTGTAATATTCACTCTTACCGAGCACTACCATTGACGTATCATCTGGAACAGAACACATAAACTAACTTAAAAGATAAGTCTTAAAATTAAAAAACATACATTTTTATGATTAAATCACTCCTCCAAATACGTCAAGTTAAATTCTATGCATTAGGCATCACTGTTCCAAACACTATCACTGAATTTATATAGCCTCTCTTAGGCCGAAAATATTTGATGGGTTTACCATCTACACTTCACTGAATTTATATCTTTTAGGATAAAAACTAACCCTCTTTTGGAAGAGTATTCCTAACTAACCTCCTATTCTGGTCCTTGGGTGAATAATATTTAACCAACAACAATTATACATTGTAAAGGTAATTTTAATAGTGTACAACCACCGCATCAGATGGTGCCAAATTATTTTTAATAGTATACAACCAACGCATCGGGTGGTGCCAAATAATTTTTAATAGTATTTTTTTTTATTTTTTTTTTATTTATTTATCTATAATAAAATATGTTTACAATGGTTTTATTTGTATGCCTGTCTCACTAGGGTATACCTGTGTCGAGACAGGCGTACAGGTATATAAATGAATATAGTAATTACAAGGATATTTCAGGTAAAATACATATTATGAATAGAATTAAAACAGAAGGGTGATTGGAAGGGTAATAAATCTTTTAAAGAGAGTTATTTTATAAATGTTGGAGATGGAGTAATGAAATCAATTCTGCCTAGTCTATTTATAGGTTAAATTTGACAGGATTCCATTATTTTCATTTGTTTTATATGGGTTAGGTTGTATGTGAATAGTTATTTATGTCTATGTGTGATTTATTTTACAGATATTTGTGATAGTGTGGCGTCCAATACTTATAATCCATTTTTTAATATCTTGTTTGAATTTTGTAAAGGAGTCACTTTGTCTGATCGTAGTTGGTAGTGTATTGTATAGTTTGCAAGCTATGTATTTAGAGTGTCTTTGCCCGAAGGTGGTTTTGAAAAAAGGAGTTTGGAGAAGTTCGTTGTTTTTGGCTCGGGTATTGTGTATTGTTTGTGTAGCTTTGTATGGTGTTTTGTTGTTTTTGTGTAAATTAAGTAATATGGATCTTGAGTAGAGCTGTTTTATGTCCATAACGTTGAAGGAATTGAAGATAGTATCAGTGCTGGTAGTAAGCGGCATTTTAAGAATTATTTTTATGATTAGTTTTTGTGCATTTTTTGTGTATACAACCAACTGTTTTAGAAGGTGTCATTTGTTAAAAAGATGTGCAGCTATAATTTAGTGCAAGTATACGCCCAACTCTATAGAAGGCGTAATCGGTAAGTAAAGAACAAATTTTATGGTTTTCACTGTAAACCATTGTTCAACCATATAGTACATAATAACAATGTTATAAGTCTCTCAGGACAATAATAACAGAATACATCCAAAATCTTATACAAATATAATTGATTCTACTTCCTATGTTGGCTTAAAATGTGGAAGGATATGTGATACCATATCGTCCCACATTATAAGATCTCAAAAAAAAAATCTTATAAACAAGGTGGACATTACAAAACATTTTCTGTAACTAATAAAAACAAAATTAAAACGCTTTTCCAAAAGCTGAGGCTTAGCTGACGCAGCCTATGTTTATAGAGTAAAACAATATTTTGACTATTTACCAATAAAACAGAATAAGAGCGAGAAAAAAAATACTTTGAATTTTAGCAATTACTTGCGTAACCTGACAAAATAAGGTCTAATAGTGTCAATGCACTGACGGTGAATAACAATAATTCTTCATTTAAAATCACTTAGAAAACAAAGAGATACAATCCCTGCGTCTCTGTGTTTTCTATGTAATCTGGAACAACAAATAATGACATTATCAAAAGCATGAACATAACTAAAAAAAAAGGTATGCCTGAAACTCGCAGAGATAGTGTGCGGATATGCCCGCGTATTTCAGGATACAAGACTTACAACTAATAATCCTAACTTAATCATCTGTTCAGCCGACATCCGAATTTGCGTCTGTTTTAGCGTTAATACTATTGACAATTTATAAATACACTTGCAGATATATAGTTTTAAATACATTCTCAACTCGAGCATTAGCACCAGAGTTGAGGATTTTATTGTAAGAAACAAACCAGCATCATCATTACCAATGTCAAACTTACAAAACACCCCCCCCCCCCGTGAAGTAATTACCCCATATCCGTAGAAATGAGCCCATGACAGGACTAATGACTGTCTGAACGCATGGAATCTCCATCTCGGTTGATCAGGCCGGATGAAGTTCTGTGCATTGTAAAAAAAATAAGAGAAAAAGAATAGTATAAAATTCCTCAAATCCAACAGTCCCCGAGAAAGATGGCCAGACTTTCTAAGGTACTGAAGAGGAGGGACTACATAGGTATGTTGTCCAATTTGACGATATCCTTTACATGAAAGTCGCCAAACACTTTACCAGGTATACACTAAGTCCGATTTTTTCTTTATTATAACATTTTGCACGAATCGTAGGGACAATTTTTGAGAAAAGTAATTTAACGCGTTAGACTGAACAAAGTTTCGTCTCCACACGACGTCACCAACTTGATAAGTGACGTTTTTCCTACGCAAATTGTAGTGGTTAGCCCCCTTTTTGTATGCCTTGAGTAGAGCATCTGAAACTTGTTCATACACGTCTGCCAAACCTTGCAGCTTTTGTGCATATGTGGAAGGCGAAGCTTCCTTTTGCGCGTCGCTATCCCTATCATGAATAAGGTTACGGTGCAAATCCCCATCAAGTATCTGCTCACGGCCGTGCATTAGGAAATACGGTGTGAAGTTTGTCGCGCAATTGACAGTGTTATTCATCGCGGACTGAACCTGGGGCAAAAATTTTGACCAGTTACGATGGTCTGATTCGACCAAAATTGATAAAGCAGTACCTAATGTCTGGTTATACCTCTCAACCACGTTGTTCTGTGGGGTATACAGAGAGTTGTAAAACGGAGGTGGTATATTGTAACTTTGTAGTAGTTCTTTAAACTCCCGTGAGATGAACTGGCGACCGTTATCGCACACTATCGTACGAGGCACCCCGTGAACCAGGAAAACGTTCTCTTCCAAATTTTTAACTATGCTTTTCGCGGAGCCGTTGCGCAGCGGAAATAACCAAGTGAATTTGGAAAAAACGTCAACGCATGTCAATATTACCGTAAAGCCGGAGTAACTCCGCGGTAAATGACCTACTAAATCTAATGACAGCATTAGCATAGGTCTAGTGACACGTTTAGGGTTTGAGGATATTCCATTAGGAGGTGCCGTGCTTATCTTATGGGCTTTACAAGTTTGGCAACGATTTACAAATTCCTTGACATCTTTATACATGTTCGGCCAGTAATACCTAAGTTGAAGCTTTTTATAGGTTTTGAAGACCCCTGGGTGACAGGCGCGCGCGGAGTCATGGGAGTCTGAAATAATATTTTTCCTATCCTCTTTAGGAATTACCCGTTTCCATGCGGTGTCCTCGCATAAGTCCAACTGGGTTTTTGTGTGACGATACAACTCGTTGTCTTTAATTTGGAAGTTCTGAAATCGTTGAGGGAATTCCTGACAACCTTTCCAAGCATTTAGATACCATTTATCAGTGGTATCACTAAGGTTAGATCCCGATATAAGAGCTAAATCCATACGCGAAAGGACGTCCGGTACAATATGTTGAGTTCCCTTACGGTGAACAACATCAAAGGAAAATTGCGATAACCGTGAGCTCCATCGTGCGAGACGGCCACTAGGATTAGATAACGAACCTAACCACTTTAAACTTGAATGATCAGTAACAACTGTGAAATGCGCTCCTTCAATGTAAGGTCTAAAGTGCGTTACTGAATCCAATACTGCTAATAGTTCACGCTCTGTAATTCCGTAGTTGCGTTCGTGAGTATTTAAACACCTTGAATAATATGCAATCGGGTGCTCCAGCCCATCAATGGTCTGAATTAAAACTCCGCCTATTCCACCGGAGCTGGCGTCGCAGTGTATCGCGAAGGGTTTTGAGAAATCCGGGCAACTTAAAACCGGAGCTGATGTCAATGTTTTTTTCAACACGTTAAAAGCTGTCTCGGCCTCTGGAGACCAAGCAAAGTTGCTGATTCCTTTTTTCGAACCAGTGAGTCTTGTAAGAGGGGCGGCAATGCTCGAGAAACCCTTTATGAATCTTCTGAAGTAACCACATAATCCAATGAAGGCTCGGATTTGCTTTGCGTTCTTGAGTACCGGGAAGTTTTTTATACTGTCTATCTTTATGGGGTCTGTACGAAGACCTTGCGAGTCAACCATGTACCCGAGGTATTTGAGCTCGGCTTTGCAGAACTCCGATTTTTTCAGATTTATGGTTAGACCTGCGTCTCGTAGTCGTTCATAGACACGGTTCAATAAACAAAGATGTGATTCTAAGTCTTCTGATACCAAGATCAGGTCGTCTAAATAACAGAAGGCATTGTCGTCAAATTCTGGACCGAACAAAGCGTCGGCCAGTCTTTGCAGCTCACTTGGTGCGTTTTTAAGTCCGAAGGGCATCCGGGTGAATTCAAACAATCCACGACCGGGTACAACGAACGCTGTCTTCTGACAGCAGTCCTTATCGAATGCAATTTGCCAAAAGGCTTTAGATAAGTCTATAGACGAGATGTATCGGGCACCGCCTAGCTTGTCTAGGATCCTTGTTATGTATGGTAATGGATAGGAATCGCGTGTTGTAACATTGTTAATTTTCCTGGAGTCTAGACAAAAACGACCCGTTCCGTCTTTTTTTTGTACTATGAGCACTGGACTCGACCATGGAGATCGCGAAGGACGGATGACTCCAAGTTTTAACATCTCATCTACTTCTGCGTCAAGTTGACGTTGTCTTGCCGGAGACAGTGGGAAATAACGTTGTTTAATAGGCGGACCTGTTGTATGTATTTTGTGTTGGACTAGATGAGTCAACCCTAATCCCTTCTTTTCGTAAGAAATGGATTCGAATTTTTTGACAATGTCCGAAAGGGCTTTGTTTTCCGAATTTGTTAGAGAAGAGGCAGGCCGAATTGCTCTCACCTCATTGATTTGACCTTTTTGTTGAGGTACGCGAACTTTTGAGAACAGTTCCGGCGCGATCCGAAACTGTTTCCAGAAGTTCACCCCCAATACGAAATTAGGTGTTAACGTTGGAATGACGTAAAAGATAACTTCTCTTGTGGTTGAATTGTACGTCACCGGCAAAGTTAAATACCCTAAAACAGGCTGGCTGGTACCGTCTGCTGTCGTAACGCTAAAATCTGTTTTTACTAATTCTACTCCTAACTCTAAAAAAATCTTATAACTATCCCCCCCTAAACAAGACAAGGAAGCACCACTGTCTAGCAGTGCTTTATAATTATTATTTAGAACAAAAATGTCGGCATAAGGACGCTCATCCTCTGTACTAACCTTCTCCTGTGGCAGTGCGTCCACCGCTTGAGGAGACGGGCTAGAAAGGAATTGTTGCACTAGGCGGAGCCAACGCTTCCACTCCCTCTTTCTTTGTGCACAAGAAGGGGCGCGGTAAGATTGACTCGTTTCTAGTTTTTTGGATCATTGGTATGTTTCTTATTGTTAATACTACTAACATGCGGTTTCCTATTGTCGCTATCTTTTTCCAACAATTTGTTAACGAATGACCTTTGATCTTGCAATAAGTACAAACAAGAGATTTATTTTGTTGATTTGTTATATCCTGTTTAGCAAAATTATTCGTATTATTCCCCATAGGTCTTGAATTCCTAGAAGGGTTAAAATTATTATTATTGTTATTATTATTGAATGACCTGTAATTGTTTGTATTAGTGAAAGGCTTATTGTAACTATTGGGGAACGAGTTAAATTTTTTAAAGTTACTGGGCTTATTTTGAGTGTCAACTAATTTTGGAATTGCTGTGGATGTTGAGGCTTCAGTGTACGACTCGAGTTTAGCAGCGCACCTCGTAAGTTCCTCAAACGAACAAAAGTCTCTGGATGACAGCAAATTAGCATACATAGGCAACAATGCTTTCATGGCTACCCGCAAAAGTTTAACCTCAGGAATTTTGCAATCCAATTTATTGTTAAGCGCTTTAAGTCTCAAAGTGAATTCCAAAACTGACATTCCCTTTGGCTGTTTATAATTTAGAATCTCATTTTCCAGATCTAATTGTCTATCCTGTCCCTCGAATTGTTTTATTAATAAGCTGGATAAGTCATCCCATTCTAAGTCTGGACTATAAATTGACCTATACCATAGAAGTGCTAACCCGTCTAAAATTTCACTGAAAGATTTAACTAAGTCTTTGTGTGAAAAGTTGCGTGTCCTACAACGCTCTTCGACCAAAAGCAGAAAATCTCTCACGCAGCTTTTACCATCGTACTTGACATCCCAATTTGTAAGCCCCCGCGATGATGAGTCTTTATAAATAACCTTGGTATGTTTAATAACCGTGACCTTCTCCTCTGTTTCATTGTCAGAATCTAGATCCGAATCACTTTCCTCCCTAACCACATCTAATGATTTCTTCATAGTTTTGTTAAAGGCGCGCGCTTGCGAACGCAACGCTTGGGCAGTGCCCTCCGGTTCGATGGATCGTGAAGTTAATTCCTTTATAAGTTCATCCTTGGATGCATTATTTACATTTGGAATCGGAGTAGACATTGTAACGGTAATGTGATAAGCTTGACACGAAAGCAGAATTGGAAAGAAAGAGAAGAAAATAAAATAAAATTACTTTTTTCTTTGTTTTTGATGTTGTTGTTATTTTTATTGCTGTTAATGAACGTTGTAGTTGTACGTTGTTGTTGTTATTGCTATATTATTTTTTTTAAATGTGTATGTTGCCCATTTAAATGAATAATTTTTTTTAGTTTAATTAAATCAATATATAAGTAGCTCATTTAAATATAAAAATTTTTGTCCATTTAAATTAATATGTAAGTAGCTCATTTAAATATAATTTAAAACGTCAGTTAGACATTAGTAAATAAACAATTTACAAGTATAATTTATAGTAGGTTTTGACAAAGCCTTATACAAATTTCCCACTCGAAGCAAAAATGAATTACCCGCATTGTCATTAAAATCTCAATAAATATCTTAAATATTTGAATAATCTTTAATAATCATCCTCCATTCCTATTTAAACACATAATAAATTGATTTGTCTTCGGCTATCAGGTATTTTGACATGTAAACACAACATAAGCCGAAGTCATAGATAAAATGTAACGAGAAACCGTCATAGACAATCCGAGGTATTCTTAGAACAGCTAGCACTGATTAGTTCCGAAAAGAAAAAAAAAATATAGAGCTCTACCTAGCACATTGTCCATAGTCTATGACCGATTTCTATGCATTCAAACAATAACAATGAAAATGACAATCCATTTTAGGTTATAGGAGGTAGGTATTTCAGATACTATGCATAACTGTGTGGTATTGAAAAAAAAAAAACCAATAAATACGAGATTAATCATTTATAAGGTACCCACAATATTATTACGCATAGTATCTCTTTACGAATTCACGCCGGTAATAGTGCCAGCGAATTGAAATAATGAGATTTGTTGTCATTTCCAACCACCGTCACTGCAATCATAGGTTATGACAGCGACCAAGTTTAATAATAACAAACGAAATTAAGACCTCCACTGAACAGATGAATAATAATTTTTTGGGCTCTTTACATTACAGGTCGAAGAAAACATTTACAGGAATGCTATAAATCGGGACCAGACAGCGTATGGAGCGCCATATTGTTATGAAAATATGTATGTAATGACATATTGTTATGTGTGTGTGTTATATTTTGAAGGGAAAAGTAACGATGAGCCTTGGTCGGGCTCGGGTGTATTCTGCCAGTCAACTTTGATTTCTTCTCAGGAAATCTTGGACGCCAAACCCAGTCTAATGTCTGGGTATGTCAACTAGCGGAGATCACGGTACTCAATTCTCAGAGTGTGGGTCATGGTTTTATAGCATTCCCGAAAAGGCTGCACAAGGAATCTACATAATAAAACACAGAGTAGAGTAGACAATCGGTACACTGTATTGAAATTATAAAATATAATTAAACAAATTGGATGGACTCACCCCCGGGACCAATGTCGTAATCTATGCTATTCCTAGCTACACTAATTAAGTTTTACTGCGCCATTCCCCCGATGTCGCGTGAACCATCACCACCTCCTGGTGGCAAGGGAGGTCCCAACCTCTGCGGCTCAGCTTGTGACTGCGACCTCCACGGCGGTCGCACGGAAGGGATGATGGACCTGGACCCTCAGAGAAAGGGAGGAGTACCCAAACACTCCTCCAAATTGTATAGGAAGGCTCGTCAGCAATCGAGGCGGAGTATCGTTCAACCCTGCGGTAATCTCGGGTTTGTTCCATAAATAAACCCCCGGTGGGAATTCGATGTTTGCCCTGCATTCAATGACAGGCGCGGCGGGTAATTATTTACACCGATCTCTCGGATAAAGAGGTACTTTAAACATAACAATCGAACACCGCCATTAACTCGTGTTCACTTTTGGGGACCCGCGCGAAAACTCACATTTTACGTGAATAATCTTCGAATTTAATATATTTTCTTTTTTAAAAAAACACAACGTGTTTCCTTCCCCCGGATGCAGATGCCCAAAACTTGGATTTCAATCACATCGTATTTAAAACTTAATAATTAAGTGACCGTTGTTTTCATGGCGTACCGCACATTCCGCCGTCAAAACCAGAGTACGGAAACGGAAAAAAAACAAACGCCGCCTACCGACGCGTTGAACGAAACTCCCCCAGCTTTGCCAACCTAACCAATAAAAATGCATTTAAAAAATAGTACCTAACTTACGATTAATACAATCGCTTCATAACATTTTTTAATTATAAAGTCATAAGTCATAACCTAGTAAAATGGACCCAACACCATCTTTATGTGTCAGAAGTATGAGAATGTTGGAATATCGATATCTGGTCTATCTGGTAAGATTTATTATATTATATAATAATTGCTCACAATTTTGAATGTATACATAAAAAAATTGATAACATTTGCTACTGTGAAAGAATTGATTTTACAAATGAATATACTTACCTTGGCATAATCGTAGATAATAACTTTAAATGGGATAAAGAAGTGATTAAAATTTGTAACCAGCTCCGATGTTTGGCGAGTAATTTTTATAAATTAAAATTTGTGTTGCCTCGGTGCACTCTCAAACTTATATATCATTCTATGGTCGAATCCATACTTAGATATTGTCACGATAATATTTATTTTGATTAAATAAATATTGTCTTGACCTAGTTAATCTTAAACTCACCTGGCCGCTCACGTTTTATCATGATCGCCGTAACGATGAGTTCTTTACCGCTAGCAAATAGCGCCATCTATTTCCGGAGGCACTTTTTTGAATTCTCGTCGTCTAGGGAGCCGACGCCAATTCGACAAGTCGCCGAATTATTTAAGTTGCTTGTTAAATATGTGATAGTTTCACCTTTACGGGTTTTACCCATTTTAAAAAAGAATCATGAATTATTTTATAACCGCGAGCCGTGTTGTTTCCGTGAGTGAAACGGGATTTTTAAAAGTTTAAATGGTGAAGTCGCGAGTCGCCATATTGTCAATGTGCTCACCTTCACTCTCGTACTTGAGTGTGGATAATCGGTGTAATCCTTTGTTTGGCGTTCATGATATTAACGTGGCCAAGGCTTTGAGAGGGGTTATCCTCGCGGAACTCGATATTTGAGGCGGATGGAGGCCCGGCGCTGATCTATGAAGGGCGCGGTAAACGGCGTCTACCGAGATTTCACCGGTACGCACAACCGAGACTTTGAGCCTTTCCTGGTTCCTGTTCCCTGTGGAGGAGTCCCCATCCTCTGGGGCCTTTCCTGGTTCCTGTTCCCTGGTGAGGAGTCCCCAGGCCCTGGGGCCTTCCTCGGTTCCTGTCTATGGAGACCCCGCGTGCTCCTGGTCGCCTATTAACAGTGATTCGCGTCAGCGTTAGAGTCAGGATAATTTAGATAAATTACGGTCCACAGGTATGCTCTCTTGCTTAGGTGTTATTTTATTATTTCTTTAGGAAATGTGGAATTCTTGACCCCTTGGAGGGCACCCATGTATACACCATACCTTTAAAATATAGGTGATATTGTACTGCTAAATTATTTCTTTTATTTAACTAAAAATGCCCGAAGATAAAGACTGTAATTCCCTTCCCACAAACTTGAGGGAGATTCTGATGCTCTACCAAGAAATACACATTACATTTGGCGCTCCAACCTTTTAAAGGTGCTCCTATGAAATACAGTTTTTTTTTCTGGTATTTTCAGATTGTTTTTAATAATGTCAATGTAATAGAGTTGTGACGCATCGTGTTAATTGACTGAATTTGACTAATTTCCGGTTGCAGCCATTATTGACGGCCGAATTAATTATTTTCTTATTTGACTTTGGCAGTGTAAGAATATTTTAAATAAGTATTTCCGGTTTTGGTGGCAATTAATTTATTTTTGACTTCGTCAGTGTTCTTAATAGCATTTGTTTTGACTCAAGTAGTACTTACGGGCTGTTAAATGTCAAATGTTTTTGCTTGTTATCAACTAATGATCCGTCCAGCTATATTTATCAAGTAAATCCTAATTGAAGCAAATAGAATACTTTAGTAAGTTCGTATCTTGCGTACAGTTAACCGGAATACCATTGCAGTCTGTATTAAATTATTGTTCTAATAATATCTTTTGTTGCAACAAACAACCGCGCTGGGAGTTATTATTATTCCGACTTATTGTCAAAATATACATCTATTCTGCAGTATACAGGGACATGGGTCCGATTATTATTATTGGAAACCTGTCTCATATTTGTTTTTAAAATTATTTAAAGGACTTAAAAAACACTTTAACTTCCCGTTATTGTTTTTGTGTTCTTTTGACTGACGTTTAAATACTATAGATCACAATACAGAAGGTTTGTTTACTTATTACAATTCTGTCATTGTCTTCAGCAAGCAACTTAAAATTTAATTAGTTTGAAATTAAATAATTGAATTTTGTTTTCAATATATTACAGGGACATGCGTTCGATTGTAACTGTGACTGTTGACCTTTTCAAATGTCAATCTGACGTTTCAGAATTCCATAGATTCGAAGTATTTGTTTACAATCTCAACATGATAGCTGCTGTTATTATTCTTATCTGACATATTATCAAGGTCGGTACCCACAATACATTACAGGGTATCCGGTACTTCATATTATAAAATATATGTTTTTTTTTTAATAATTTCGATTATTTTTCAAATAATTATTTTTGGAAAATTTCACTACAGGGTGTTCGGTAATTGCAATAGTAATATCAATTTACTTTAAATTAATATATTTTCTTTATTAATTTTTTTTTTTTTTTTGGATTTTTTTTTCTTTTAAAAAAAAAATACAAGATGGCGATTCCTAACATTAATGGATCAACTAAAGATGAGTTGACATTACTTTTGGAAAACGTACATATCGTCCCGGAGTCAACTGTAGCCGCTATGAGAGAACAAGCGCGAGAGTATAATAGAAGATTTAGAGAATGTTCTGACCAGACAGCTGAATCTGAAGTTGAGGATACAAACAAACCCACTACAAATACGACGAATATTGTGAATAATTATTATTCAAATGTTAGCCAAAGCCCTTCCATTCATAATTGGGGGGTTAAATTTAATGGGTCATCGGATATTAAAGATTTTTTACTTCGTGTTGAAGAATTAACGAGAAGCCGTCATATGGGGTTTCCTGCAGTCGTTACGTCTTTTCCTGACCTTTTAGAGGGAAGGGCTCTATCGTGGTTTCGTACTATTTATAAAGAATCGTTAACGTGGCCGGAATTAAAGAATTTACTTTTGACGCGTTTCGACAAAAATATCAGTCAAACAGAGGCTCTCAAAACCCTTCTCATGATGAAGCAGAGGTACAATCAGAGCATTGTAGATTACGTTGAGGACGTACAATTAGCCAACATGAAACTCAACGTACCTCTTCCGGAAGAGCAGATAGAAGATTTGGTGTGTAATAGCTTACTTCCTAAGTATGCTATTGTAATAGCTTATTTTGACGACAAGAACATAGAATCTTTAATTAAAGTTTGTAAACGTTTTGAAAGAATTTTACCTTTGTCGGACTCATCGGATACCAAGGAGGTTTATTTTAAAAAAATGCCTACCTTTAAAACTTCTCAACCAGCCACGTCTTCTTCAAAACATTGTTCTACTTCTTCTTCGTCTGCTTCTTCTACACAATCAACTACTTTTAATAAAAGTAAACTTCGGTGCACATTTTGCAATATGCAGGGGCACATTAAGCCTTATTGTAGGAAGTGGAAGTCAGAATCTAACCGGGATTCTGACAAACGTCAAACTGGCACCACTCGTCCAAATTCAAAAAACTAGAGTGTGGTCCTCTGCATTCTGCATGCAAGGGTGCCGGGAGACCGCTCTCAGTTTCTGGCCCGGGTAACCACTTCATTAGGCGTGACTTGGACGCAAGCGTGCCGGTGACTGGTTCCGGACAAGATGTTAGACCTCATGCTAATATTCAAATTAAAAATTTAGTTTTTTCAGGTCTTTTGGACAGTGGAGCCTCTGTCAGTTGTTTTGGGGGCTCACTCTTCAAATTTTTTATTAGTTTAGGATTTAAGTTAGAAAGATTAGACTCCTACGTTACCACCGCGGATGGCAAACGTCAGGATGTTATAGGTACTATGCAAATACTTGTTTCATATAATAATATTAAGAAGTATATTAAGTTTTTCATAATTCCATCTCTTTCTTCTGTCATTGTTTTAGGTGTTGACTTTTGGAAGCAATTCGACGTAGCTCCTCAATTGTTTCCAAAAGTAAACGATAGTCATGTTTTTAAGAATATTGAGGGTGAGATTTGTAAAATCACGTCAGCTTCCTTACTGTCTCCCCAAGATAATCGTAAATTAAACACTGTTATAGACAAATTTAAATCTATTTCGTTCGAAAAATGTGGTCTGGGTCGCACGCACCTAGTACAGCACAAAATTAATACAACGGGGGATCCTATTAAGCAGCGTTATTATCCTTTGTCAAAAACTCGTCAGGATCAATTAGAAGCCCAACTTAAAGAAATGTTAGACTTAGGTGTAGTCCGCCGCTCTCGTTCGGCTTGGTCAAACCCAGTTTTGATAGTACCAAAGAAGGACGGTTCTCCCAGGTTTTGCTTGGACTCAAGGAAGCTCAACAGTGTCACCAGGACAGATTCGTACCCATTGCCTTATATTTCACGTATATTAGATAATCTTCGGGGTGCACGATTCATATCCTCTATAGACCTCTCGAAATCTTTTTGGCAAATTCCTTTACACAAAGACTCTTGCGCTAAAACGGCTTTCGTTGTACCAGGGCGTGGCCTTTATGAGTTTGTTAGGATGCCATTTGGATTGAAGAACGCTCCGAGTGAATTACAGCATCTTGCAGATGTTCTTTTTGGCCCCGAATTTAACGAAAACGTTTTTTGTTACTTGGACGACCTGATTATAATATCGGAGGATTTTGAGTCACACTTAGAATTATTAACTAAGGTCTTTAATCGATTAAAGGAGGCCGGTCTGACAGTTAATCTTAAAAAATGTGAGTTTTGCAAAGACGAACTAAAGTATCTTGGTTATATAGTTGATGCAAAGGGTCTCCGCACGGATCCGGTGAAACTAGAATCAATTCGAACCTATCCTACTCCTATAAATTCTAAACAATTGAAAGCTTTTATTGGTCTTTGTGGGTATTATAGACGGTTCATTAAAAAAATTTTCAACTATAGCGGCACCTCTGACAAAACTAACTGGGTCACGGAATGGGGTGAGTAACTTTACCTGGTCTCCGGAGGCGGAAGACTCCTTTAAAAAATTAAAAAAGGCCCTAACTTCGGCTCCAGTAATTAACTGTCCTGATTTTTCGTTACCATTTACTATCCACTGTGACGCAAGTAACGATGGGATTGGAGGAGTTTTGACACAAAATTTCGATGGAGAGGAACACCCTGTTTCATATTTTTCTAGGTGTCTAAATAAACACGAGCGTAACTATGGCGTAACGGAGCGCGAACTCCTTGCGGTTTTAGATTCGGTCAATCACTTTAGGCCCTACATAGAAGGAGTTCACTTCACAGTGATAACATATCATTCCAGCCTACAATGGCTAGTATCGTTATCGAATCCCTCAGGTAGACTTGCACGTTGGTCCACCCGTCTCTCCCAATATTCGTTTGATGTAGTTCACAGAAAAGGTAAGTTAAATACTGTACCTGATGCCCTTTCGCGTAAAAACGATTTAGCCGTTTCCGCCCTAGATACTGTTCCCCCTAGCTCTGATGTGTGGTACAATAAATTATTTTCAGATTGTAAAACCAATCCTCAGCGTTTTAATAATTTTCTTATTAAAGATAACTATTTATTACGTCATTCTAAGTCTCGTTTCGCTCTGCAGGAGGATACAGCTTGGAAGTTGGTTGTTCCTTTTGAGGATCGGAACGCTATCTTGTCTAAGGAACACGAGTCGAATGTTTCTTGTCATCCAGGGGTTTTTAGAACATACAAAAAAATTCAACTCCATTATTTTTGGCCTGGTATGTATAGCGATGTAAAGAAATTTGTTAGTAAATGTAAGACGTGCAAAGCACATAAAGTAAATACATCGGCGCCGGCTGGAATTTCTACCAATCCAAAATTAGTCAACAGACCGATGCAAATGTTGTCCATTGACATTGTAGGACCTCTTCCACGAAGTTACGCTGGATTTATGTACATTCTATCGGTTGTCGACGTTTTTTCCAAATATACTTGGATTTTTCCCCTTAGAAATGCAACCACTAAAAGCATCGTTAAAAACGTTGAACAATTTATTTTTCTTGTACACGGCGTTCCACAAACCTTTGTGTGTGACAATGGTAAACAATTTGTTTCTAAAGAATTCAAACAATTGTTAATTAATTATAATATTCCTATGCCTTATTACAACGCTTATTACACCCCGCAAAATAATGTCGTTGAACGTTATAACCAAACTATTGGAACTGCGTTATCTATTCTGACCGAATCTGACCAACGTAATTGGTCTAGATTTCTGCCTCAGATTCAATCAGCTCTAAATAATACGGTTAATTTTGCTACAGGTTTCACGCCTTTCTTCCTTATGCATGGAAGAGAACAAATCATTGACGGTAAATTTCACAACATTAATGTTTCTTCTGGTGTCGCGGACTTTACCTTAGAAAAATCTAGAGGCGAATTTGCTAAGAAATTGGAAGAATTAGCTTTTATTTACGATCAAGTTTCGAATGCGCTGTTGCAAGCTTTTAAAAAGAATGCTCATCACTATAACTTGCGCCGTAAGTCCGTGATATATGAAGTTGGTGATGTCGTCTGGAGGAAAAATTTCGTCCAATCTAGTGGTCCAGATTATTTTTCTCATAAACTGGCGCCTAGATTTGTTCGCAATATCATTAAAGGTAAAATCTCAGATTTAGTCTACACCTTGGCGGATATGCAAGGGAAAGTTGTGGGAAATTTTCATGTCAAGGATATTGTTCGCTTGGACTAATTGTTATTATAATTTTTTTATTTTTTTTATAACAGGAAACCAATGTGGTGGTGTGCAGGATTACCGACCCTTCACGTCATCTCATTTGTTTCTTTGTGTGATTATTCTGCTCACATGTCTTGAAGTTTGGTACCTTTGAGGCATGTGCTCAGAATGAGCACTACGTTCTAGTTTTTTGACGATAAATACATTATTTACCCTCGTTTAGCTGGAATCTGATCTTCTGATCAGTGGCGCCCAAAATTTTATGTTTAATTTGTATTGTGTCTATTGACCTTAACTTTTAGAAAACTTTTTTTAATTAGCTACATTTCTTTTAAAATTAAGAGAGTATTCTATACTGCAGACTTTCGTCTTTGTCTTTACAATTACTATATTATGTTATAACACACGATTCGTCACATCTCGATAGTATTATGAATATTGTTATTGTCATTTGCCTTAGAGTTAAGCCAGTGTTCTTCCTCAAGTACTTTAGAATTGTATCACTTTTGTTTTTTTTCTTTTGTTTTAAAGCTCCCAGGCTCCCTTACCTTTTCCAAAGAATTTGAAGAAGACTATTCTCAAATTTTGTGTATGGGAAAATTTAAAAAAAACTTTCCAATGCACGAAGTTTGTTCTTGTTAATATTGTTGTTTTACTTGCTAATTTTAAGTTTAGTTTTAAAATAAAATAAGATTATTTTTGATGTATAAAATCAAATAAAGTAATGCTTCGGCGTACTTTCCTATTAAGTAAGTTCCAGCATGGAATATATAATACTCTACCTCTAGCACAGGAGAGCGTATTTTTGTATAGCTTATAGTCATAAGTAAAATAGTTGTATTAGTCTCACTGCTGAAACACCAGTGTTTCTCTACACAATTATGTACCTAGTGTCATTCAAATGTTTTGATTGATCACCAATTTAGATAGTGTCGATTATCACATGGATGTGTTCGATCACCAATACATATTGTCTGTTCAAGAAATTTTGCCTTTTGCTTACTTTTGAAGTAATATTTTGAAGGATCTCCGTCTACGGTGTGATCTCAGTCTTTTTTCTTGTGCAAACTATGTACACTATTTTAGTTATTAAAATGGTTTGTACTCTATATATTTAATCATACTGGTTCACTACTATTAGCTAGGTTTTTTTGTTAAATTGTAATCCCTATGCATTCAGCTAAACATTCTAGATTCTGTTTCGCTTGTCTTTGTGTTCCTACTGATACTCATTGTTACCACTTGTAGACAGGTATAACTTTGGTATTGTAAAACCTGATCTAATTTTTTATTTTTGAAACAAAGGTATTTCTTATTATGTAAACCCTATTGTAACCACCGGTACGGATAGGTATTTCTAAAAATGTAAACCCTAATCTAACCACTTTTAGTTGACAAGTTTTGCAATCTTGATCTAACTAATTCATTAATACACAAGTACTACTCATAAACTTATGGTTCTACATTGTTATAAATCTGTTTTTTTAAACTGTTAGTTAAATATCTCTGAAAGATATTCCTCATTCTAGGTTTAATGTCTGTTCTGTATGTTAACCTATTAGACCTGTTGGACCTAGGTAGATAGAATAGTTACCTTTTCGCTATTAATAAATAGCCTAAATTCAGTGAAGTGAGGGATGGTTGACCACCCTAAAGTGAAGCCTTTTTAATGGCAAAATTTCCTGCTGAAGGAAAAGTGATGCCTCGTGCATACCTATTTGTTTTATTCTGTTCTCTATTTATGCTAATTTTCTTCTCTTTTAAGGTATTTCTCTTGTTAAAGATGACACGAGAATGGAAGGGTTCGGGCGACAGCCAGTTCCAGCAGCACCCAGTATCATCAATGCTGAAGGTGCTTGTGGACCACCTATTCTCGTGCCATTCTATTTTGTTGTTGTTCATTAATTTATCTAGATTTAAGTGACTTAGTTTTAAGTTTATGTTTCTTGGTAACTAAATATTAATTTAATTTTTTTTTAAATACCTGTTGGACCTATCTTTAGTTAGTTAATTTGTTCAGTTTTGCGGGCGTGGTTTTCTTGTTTGAGGGCAAACATTTTCGCGGGAAGGGGGGAATTGTCACGATAATATTTATTTTGATTAAATAAATATTGTCTTGACCTAGTTAATCTTAAACTCACCTGGCCGCTCACGTTTTATCATGATCGCCGTAACGATGAGTTCTTTACCGCTAGCAAATAGCGCCATCTATTTCCGGAGGCACTTTTTTGAATTCTCGTCGTCTAGGGAGCCGACGCCAATTCGACAAGTCGCCGAATTATTTAAGTTGCTTGTTAAATATGTGATAGTTTCACCTTTACGGGTTTTACCCATTTTAAAAAAGAATCATGAATTATTTTATAACCGCGAGCCGTGTTGTTTCCGTGAGTGAAACGGGATTTTTAAAAGTTTAAATGGTGAAGTCGCGAGTCGCCATATTGTCAATGTGCTCACCTTCACTCTCGTACTTGAGTGTGGATAATCGGTGTAATCCTTTGTTTGGCGTTCATGATATTAACGTGGCCAAGGCTTTGAGAGGGGTTATCCTCGCGGAACTCGATATTTGAGGCGGATGGAGGCCCGGCGCTGATCTATGAAGGGCGCGGTAAACGGCGTCTACCGAGATTTCACCGGTACGCACAACCGAGACTTTGAGCCTTTCCTGGTTCCTGTTCCCTGTGGAGGAGTCCCCATCCTCTGGGGCCTTTCCTGGTTCCTGTTCCCTGGTGAGGAGTCCCCAGGCCCTGGGGCCTTCCTCGGTTCCTGTCTATGGAGACCCCGCGTGCTCCTGGTCGCCTATTAACAGTGATTCGCGTCAGCGTTAGAGTCAGGATAATTTAGATAAATTACGGTCCACAGGTATGCTCTCTTGCTTAGGTGTTATTTTATTATTTCTTTAGGAAATGTGGAATTCTTGACCCCTTGGAGGGCACCCATGTATACACCATACCTTTAAAATATAGGTGATATTGTACTGCTAAATTATTTCTTTTATTTAACTAAAAATGCCCGAAGATAAAGACTGTAATTCCCTTCCCACAAACTTGAGGGAGATTCTGATGCTCTACCAAGAAATACACATTACAATATGGAATTCGAACTTGGGGACATTCGAGCAAAATTAATATTAAATACATTCAAAATTAACAAACTGCTATAATTAAAAAAAATTTTAAACCTAGCATTTACAATCAAAGAAACAACCTAAAATTATTGTATGGGTCTGAGGGCCTACTTCCAATTAAAGGGCTTCTCTGGTACATTATAATTATGGATAATTCGGGAGAAAGCACGTATAAAAATTTATTGGTGCATAATCACACAACAAGATTTACTGAAAACAAAGGCCTAAAAATACCACGAATATCAAATAAGTATGGTAGTAGAACGCTCGAATATTTGATACCCTTGATTTACAACATGTTAAATCAAAACATTAATTTAAAAAATAATGAGGAACCCTGCCATAAACTCACAAAAAAGTGGTTAATAAATGAACAACATATTTATCTATCTTAAATCTTATATTAAGTATTAATATTGTAACCTAGGCTAATCTGTGTTATGTAATAATATTAAATGGTAGAACCTACAGACAAGCTGATGTGTCACAGCTTTGTGGGACTACCCATATTTTATATTGTATCACATGTTATTATATTCAATTAAATAAAAAATAATAAAAAAAAAACAGATTTTTGTGGTACCGTTCACACGTTGGTGTGTCATTCTGCGTTGGTCGCTGGGTGGAGATGGACGTTAGCGGGGCCGCTGCAATATACCTGTACAGCGCGATGCAATGTATTCTGTATGTAGCCATTAATGACTTTTTTTAAATTCAGTTAGTGGAATATTCATGATATTTGCTATTCTACTCCAAGCATCATTAACCTGAAATATTTTTTTTTGGTAGGTATACTTACAGACTACTACTATAGAACAGTACAATAATGTTTCAAGAGGTTTAAATAACCCATCAATATTGATATGAATTGTCTTATTATTCAGACAGTTAGGTAACACGTGTTAAATAAAAAAAATTAAAAAAAAACAGTAATCGAAGCATGTGAAAAAATAATATTTATTTATATTACTTTTACATAACAAAAAAAATTTATAATGAATAACAAAGCACGTTAACTCAATTTGGGAGGCGGGAATAGGTACCTTTATTGGATAACCAACACACCTGGCAAAGATCACCTCAAGTGGTTCGCTATGTTTGGTGATTAAGAAGGGGTGCCCGGGTTCATGGGATGCGGTTTGTCTAGGTTTGGTGACCAGGACACACAACCAGTCCACAAACTGCTTTTTGTATTTATGTATGGTATTATAATCTGTAATTATTTTACCCACTTAATATTTAGTCATTTGAGATTCGACGTTCGTTAAAATTTGTAATTCAGATGATACGTCATTTATAATTATTAATTAAATATATCTTGTATAAAAACTACACTTCTCTATGAATTATTATGTAACAAACATTCTTCTTTCCCATCTCCTCCCTCTCCCTAACCCCCTCAGCCTCACAGCATTCTCCAAATGGTAAGATTTTGTAAGTACCTATAAGAATGTAAGTATTATGAATTTGTTGCTTTTTAATAATCTTTTGTGTACTCTCATTTTAATTAGCACCACTTATTGATAGAAGAGATTTAGGACTTTTTGCTCATATTTTTAATGATTTTTCTGTGAAACAACTGGCCCTTGCCAGTTGTTTCACAGAAATTCATGAAACCAATGTAAATTTTAAAATTCTGTGAAAGTTCCATTTGTTATGTTAAAATATGAAAAGGGTGAATTACACATGGGTAGTCAAAGTGTAACGATAAGAGATATGTTAAATTATGTGAGTGTAATGTGTAACCTGTAAAATAATACATGAATGAATATGTGCCCAGAAGAAATGAAAGATGGCTAGCTCAGATAAAACATCTTATCAATTTATTACAAAAGTTACAAGGATATTAATAATGCAAAATTAGCAATAAGCATGAGACTCTAAATATTAAAAGGTATTCTTAAGCTCCTAGACTGACTGCCATGAAGAATTCTTTCTTCCTCTCCTCACCTGCCGGTGTCGCTGCAAGCATTTAGTGTGGCCCGCACACATTGTATTTCCGTGGTAAATTAAATATTGCCATCGTAGCGGTAGGAACTGCTACATATTTAAGTTCTGTTATTAAATCAATATGGGCAAGTTGTTCCACATAGCTGAAATAATAATAGAACTTGAGTAGAACCTCAACAGAACTTGAAAATTAACTTTGAAATTTAACGAATTGTTCAAATTCTGCGAAACAACTGGCCCTAAAGAATAAACTAAATATAAACAAAATTAATAATTGATTACATTTAATAATGAAATTTGATCATATTGATATGTGTTGGAATATGTTTAATGTGAATGTTGTGTAGTTGGTGGATATGATTGCCGGCAGTTGAGATTGTAGACCAGTCTGCTGCAGTTTCTGGAGGCTGGAGGCTGGCTGCTATAGAGAATGTGCACCTGAAAATAATAACAACTAAAGTAGTATAAGTATTAAACAATAAAACCTCATTCAAAATGCAATCACTCGCCATAAATGGGAAAAATATCCAAGTCCATGATGACCCAAAAACCTTAGCTGATCATGCCAACCATTTTTTCAGTAACATCGGCACGAACTTAGCCAACAAAATTCTAAAAGCAACAAACAAAACACAAAATCTCTTAACCTCACGGGTAAGACAACAGAGCTCTTTGCACCCGGAACTAATCCTAGCCCCTACCTCCAATAAAGAAATAGTTGACACAATACTCACCATTAAAACAAACAGTGCTGCTGGTAATGACAATATTTCTCCTTATATAATAAAACACATAGTTCACTTTATTACAATGCCGTTAAAACATATCGTTAACCTAAGCTTTAAAAGCGGTTCTTTCCCACACCGACTAAAACATGCAACAGTTATCCCAATCTATAAAGGTGGCGATAAAACAAATATTGAAAACTATAGACCCATTTCTTTGCTAAGTGTCCTGTCAAAAATCATTGAAAAAATTGTTAACTTAATTGTTACTTGTCTCCCATCTTGAAACCCAGAAGTTTCTCTCGCCTAATCAGTTTGGCTTTCAAAATAATTTAAATACAGAATCTGCAATCTAAGACTTGACGAATAAGATCACTAACAGCCTGGACGAAGGTGATTCCTGCCTAGCCATATTCCTAGACTTAGCCAAAGCATTTGACACGGTTTCCCACCCCATACTTCTAGAAAGACTATCTCAAATAGGCATCCGAGGTAGAACTCTTAACTGGTTCTCATCATACCTAACCGACAGATCGCAAGCTGTGAAAATTAACAACATAACAAGTAACCCCTTACCAATCCACTTCGGAGTCCCACAAGGAAGTGTTCTAGGCCCTATTCTGTTCCTCATCTACATCAACAATCTCTGTAACCTTCCCATAACCGGGAAACTAATATCTTTTGCAGATGACACTGTACTGATAACTAGACACAAAACCTGGAAAGGAGCATTCGACATAGCTCAAAATGACATACGCCAGATAAAGAAATGGTTAGATGATAATCTCCTAACCCTTAATGCTGGAAAAACAAAATTCTTAACCTTCAGTCTTTCTGCTGCAACCCAACCTACCAACAATCAGAATATAATAATTCACTCCTGTCTAAGAACTTGCACTTCCTGTAATTGCCCAAACTTGGAACACGCCACCCACATAAAATATCTGGGGGTCATCATTGATCAACACCTTCGTTGGGATCAGCACTTGGCCAGTCTAACCACACGCATCCGCAAACTCTCTTATGTCTTCCGAACCCTAAGAAATATCCTTACTACCTCAACTCTTAAAACTGTTTACTACGCTCTCTGCCAATCTCTATTAGCATACGGCATTATAACTTGGGGTGGCTGTGCACAATCTATCATTGAACCTCTACTAAAAGCCCAAAAAATGGTAATACGTGTCATTAACAAGCGACCGACAAGATACCCCTCCAAACGACTCCTCATCGAGTATAACGTCTTAAACATACGGCAACTCCATTTAAAATTTATGCTAATACATTTCCTGTTCAAATACAAAAACAAAACTCTCTTACAACATAACTACACCACCAGAACAATAACCAACAGACACTACAATGTACCTACACTACACACCACGTCAGCTCAAAGACAATTTTTCTTCCTAGCTCCTAAAATCTTTAACCTTATCCCTGAAAACTTAAAAACGTTGAGTCAACCCCATTCCTTTAAAAAACAAATAACGAAATGGATCCTTACACATGGGATACATTACAATTTTAACACCCATTCACTCTACACTCTATCGATTTAATCACTTTTCAGACAAAACATAATATATCTCTATTTTCTAAATTAGCGGCATGTATGTACAAGATTATTTAGTATGATCTATATCTAACAACTCCTCAAATTTCTCATTTTATAATAATTCTCTAACTTCTCCATCTTCTTCTTGTAACCCAATCTAACTATAAGTATATCATTTTCTTACTATAGAGCAGGCAAAACATCTTTATTTACTATCTAAGCAGCATTATATGTATAAGACTGATTACTGTGAACTATATATATATATATCAATAATTCCTTAATTTACTAAAAATTTCAATCTATACTAACGAATGTATATCAACAAACTGTAAACTTCACCCGCCATAACACAGGGTCATCCCTAGCATGGAGGGTGAAATATCACAAAAAACTATATGTTCTGTCTATAATTCATGTATTAAATAAATAAATTAAGGCAGGTACAGATTGCTGTAACGTAACACGCAATGAAAGAATTTGCCGTCCACATTGCCGCAATGTATCATGAAATGTAACAGAATTTCCATAGTGTGGACGTCTTGCGCGCACAAACCGCGCACACTCCACGCGCGAACAGAGCATTTCAACTCGTGCGAGCCGCAATCCACAAAGCTTAGGTTTTTTCGCCGAATACAAAGGGGCGCGCAATGTGCGCGGAACGTTAGTGTGGACTGATTGTTTGTGTCTATACGGCAGAACGCGCGCGAACAATGGAGAACTTGTTCTCGGCAGACTGAGCTATGTTCACTGCGTGCATGCCGGGAACAGCTGCGAGTAGGTACATGCTCGGTTCGTGCGCGCTCTGCGTCCACGCTTATGAAATGTTCTGTTAAAATTGTAAGGGTCCTTTTAAATAAAATAATTCCTTTTGCAAAAAACTTAACTGTTTATTTCACTTGGACATGTTATAAATCAAAGATATTCAAATACAGAATAGATATGCTATAGTGTCCGCGCAACTGTCGCCGGACTACGGTCTAATTAGCGTAGTTTTCATACAAAAAGAATTTGTTCATTTTGTTGATTTTTTGAAAATGTGCATTAATATTGGTTAACAATATATTTTGAATAAGGAAAGAATTTGTTCATTTAGTTTAACGTTCGTTTGGTTTATTCGTTAATTATTTGTTCTTTTAGTTTATTTGTTAATTGGTAAACAATATCGGCGACACCCGGAAGCGCAGACCCACATAGTAAAAACAGCAGATATCACATCTACTTATATTTCAATATCTTTGTTATAAATGTATTATATTTTACGGTGACAACACACCGGGCCAAACACTGGCAGTTGTTTTACTGTTAAAACTTGCGTTAGGAAGAAGCAATAATAATGAGATGCTAGCATTTTTATAATGTAAAAACCTGCACACATTTAAAGAATTAACTATAACACATTTGACATTTGGAAGTATTTACAAAAAAAATGGTTTCTCCTGTAGTACGTACTTCGTAGTTAAAACAGGTTGCTACCGATCTACCGAACACTCAGCGACTAGCCAAGCTTCGCACCATTTGTTTGAAATACTAAAGCCTGGGACTTTGCTCAAGCAACCCATAGGTGCCGGTAGCATCTCAATTTTTAACATAGCTGCCGCCTCGGGGTTCCTAAATCGCCTATACCGATTTATGAACCCTTCAAGAAAACATAACAAAAACAGGGGAAGACAATCAAGGCAAAAAAAAAAGAAAACACAAATCCTAACTCTAAATACCGTACCAATACTAACAAATAATTTAACCTATTATAAATTAGCAGCCAAAACTTTTTTTTTTTTAAAACTATAATCCTGCACTGATTATTATACTATTATTTAAAAATGTACATTCACAAGTTGGATTTTAAGGTGATTAACCTAAACTTATTACATTAACTTAAATTAACCAAATTTTTTTTTACATATTTAAATAATAACTTAACACAAAATAATATTATAATAGAACACAATCCAACACAAAATAATATTATAATAAAACCCAACCCAACACAACACAATTGTCTTTTTTTTCTTCAAGTCCATTGGTTTGGATCTTCTCCAGGTGCAGTCCACGATATAAGCACCACAGCGAGGGGTGCAATCAATCATCAATTTATAGGTCGTCATGTTGTTCCTGGGTTTGGTATCTTTAAAGGGTCTTTTTTTAATATCTTCACCCTAAAAAGTTTCATCATGGTCGTCTGGGGTGTCCGGACTGACGGAAGGGTCCGGGGCGTCCGTCACAGGTTCAGCTTCCGGATCCAGAGGCATTAGACATATCTTTGTGATAGGCCTGACAAAGATTCCTTGAGGGGTTTTCAGGGTAACCACTCGCACTACACCATCCGCGCCGGGATGTGTACATATAACTCGCGCCATTTTCCATAATGGTGGAGGTAAATTATCTTCCTTCAGAATAACTAGATCATCCTTTTGCAGTGCCCGTTGATTACTGGTTTGCCATTTAGTCCTTTTTTGTAGCTCCATCAAGTACTCTCGCTTCCATCTAGACCAAAAGGATAACATTAGCGCTTGGATTCTCTGATATTGGGTCAGCCTGTTGTCTGGTATGGCTCGGATATCTTTCTCCGGAATGATAGAGGATTTAGTGCCTATGAGGAAATGGTTTGGGGTGAGGGGTTGGTAATCGTGGATGTCATCAGACAAGGAAGTCAATGGACGGGAATTTAGACAGGCCCCAATCTGACAAATTAAGGTATACAAAAGTTCAAAGGTTAAAGCAGAATTATTAGTGACTCTATACAAATGAAACTTTGCTGACTTGACCGCAGCTTCCCACAGCCCTCCCTGACTAGGGGCTCGAGGGGTTATGAACCTCCACTCAATACCTCTGTTAGCTAAATAATTTTGAATCTTGTCGTTGTTTTCTCTCAAACTGGTATACAGCTCCTTGAGCCTGTTACTGGCCCCCCGAAAGTTGCTAGCGTTGTCGGAAAAGATCTTATCAGGTTCTCCCCTACGGGATATAAATCTCTTTAAACTGTTCAAGAAAGCATTGTTAGATAAATCCGAAACTAATTCCAAGTGAACCACCTTTGTGGAAAAACAGACAAAAATACATAAATACGATTTCACGAGTGGAGCTCTCCTCAGTGGCCCACTTTTGGTTGGAATCGGTCCAGCAAAATCGACTCCCTTGATAGCAAACGGTCGGCTCGGTGTGATTCTTTCGCTTGGTAAGCTGCCCATGATTTGGTTACCAGTACGAGGATGACACCTAAAACACACAATACACTTATGTAATATCTTTTTAACAGTATTTTTCCCAAAAATAGGCCAAAACCTTAAGGGGTAATTTACCAAAACCGAAATAATATTTCGGGGTGGGGAAGTATGAAGTATGCTCGAACGGGGAACCGCTGCGCGCTACCGACGAAGTCAGAGCAGCGAAGAATCTAGACTAGATGGTACACTTGAGTAAGATTTGAACATGAAACGTTAAATATTGGGCATCTTTCAAAATATGTTTATTAAATTGATTGCGCATGTTTTAGGTAAATTTAGATAGAAACATTACCTATTGCAGGAGGAGCTCATGATTTTATGACTCTTTATCAGATTTTGATCAAACGTGTTTGATAAATTATTCGATACAACCAACTACACTGCTGGACGGTAGGCATTAGTTTTTCATTGACAGATGTCAAAACAATACGGTATTCAATTTCGCATTATTTTCGTAATATGTGATCATAATTATATCTAAATATATTGGAAAGATAAATAAAATATCGGTCATTTTCAATATTTATTATTATTGTTTACAAAAAGTTATATATATAAAAATTATATATTTATATAAAAGTTATATTTTGATAGTGTCCCGCACTCGTGGCTAATCAAAATATATAAAGTGAAACCAATTATAATTAGATTTTTGAAAATATTATGTCCTTTTGGAATATAGATTTACTAGTAAATTTAAAAGGTAAGAAAATAGTAGTACCGGGCATTTCAATAAAAAGAGGGATTTTTCAAGGAGACTCATTGAGTCCTCTTTGATTTTGCTTAGCATTGAATCCTCTGTCTAAAATGTTAATTAAAAGCAAGTTTGGAATAAAAATTAACGGTAATACAAGAGAGAGTAGTATAGTTTCACATCTATTATATATGGATGATATAAAATTATTTTCAAATTCTGAATCAAATTTAGAGAAAATGATTAAGGTAGTTAAAATTTTTCAGATGATATTAAAATGACTTTTGGTTTAGATAAATGTAAAACGATCCATATAGAGAAAGGCAAAATTGTAGATGGAGACGAGGGTATATTTAGAAATTTCAAAATTAAAAGTATGAAAGGGGGTGAGGTTTATAAATATTTGGGATACCCGCAATCGAATAGATTAGATCACACTAGTATTAAAAATGATATTAGGATTAAATTTCAAACTAGGATCAGAAATTTTTTTAAATGCAATCTATCTGCTAAAAATTTTGTAAAAGCAATAAATACTTGGGCAATACCTCTACTAACGTACTCATTAAGCATAATTAAATGGTCCAATACAGATTTAAATAGTTTAGAACGATTAATTAGAACAACGTTAACAAATTTTAATTGCCATCATCCAAATGCAGCTATAGAACGAATTAATTTACCTAGAAATTTAGGAGGTAGAGGTGTAATCAAAATAACATCTTTGAAACACAATCAGGTAGAAATGCTTAGAAATTTTTTCCATAGGAAAGCCAATAGCTCAGAAATGCACAAAATAATTTGCAAGGCAGATATAAACATTACACCTTTAAATTTATATGACGAGAATGCCAAAATTCTTATAAATATTAACCAGGAATTATTAGATTCCTGGTCAAATAAAATTATTCATGCAAAACACTTCAATTATCTCAACCAAACGTATGTTGACAAACTTTCGTCAAACAAATGGTTGAGTATTGGAGAGTTGAGCGCAGAAAAAGAAGGATTTATGCTTGCCATTCAAGATAGAGTCATTAATACAAAAATTATAGGAAGCATATAATCAAAGATATAAATCAAATTGATGATTTATGTAGAAAATGTTTGGCTTTTCCGGAAACTATAGAACATATTATATCGGGATGTTCTATATTAGCGCCGTTCGAGTATACATTTAGGCATTATCAGGTTTTAAAAATAATCCACCAAAGTTTGGTAATTAAACATAACTTGATTGACTTCCGTAATACTTGACCGTACGATTGACTACCATATTATGAATATGAACCAAATTCATTTTAGAAAATGAATTTTATAAAATATATTATGATAAAACTATACTAACAGACAGAACAATTAGTCATAATAGACCTGATATAGTTTTACATGACAAAATTAAAAAAAATAACTTATATCATTGATGTAGCTATTCCAAATTCCTGTTATATTAAAAAAACAGTTTCTGAAAAATTAGAAAATACATAGATTTAGGAAATGAGATTAAAAGAATTTGGCACTCTCAGACTATAAAAATATTACCATTTGTTATTTCGGCTACTGGCATTATACCTAGGTCTCTGAAAATATTCATATTATATTCCATAGTTCTCATTAAAAACTTGCGGCAGGAATGTGAACTAACATTTTTCAATATGAAATAGCACAATTTGTTGGTTATTCACATTTGGTAGTTTTAATTATTGCTACAAGGTTTGTTAGATTCGTACTGGGAGATATATATGGTGAGGATCGTTTTGTGTTGTTATGAAACTTTTTCCCTACTATTCTCAATTATTATCTTTTGTTCACTAAAAAATACTAATAATATGTCTGCAAAGTGAACAATACTATATATATCTTTATCCTTACCTAATGTATGTAAAAGCACAGTAGGACGTAAATAAATAAAACTAGGAATACGAAAATACGGGTAAAGGGGCACTCTAAACCATTCTATGCCGCTGGTTGCAAACAGGCGGCCGCAAAATGGAAGTTCTAGTAAAAAAGTCAACTTGGTTCTGAAATAAAACACAATAACATAACGACTAATCTTTAGTGTGACCCCTTTTCTTATGTGCCTACACATTTACGTATTTATTTTTTGTAAAATTTGACGTGCTTTCACTCTGAAATCATCTCGCATACTGACTGGAAATAACTCGTGTCTTGGTTTATATAATGGCGTGAGACAAAATAACAATATCGTGATATTGAAAAACTGTTTTTATTTATTTAAGCATTGTTTTAATGCTTTTTAAAATAATTTTATTATTCAGTCGTTTAGACAACATTGATGTGGTGATAATGTATATTTTTTATAATAAGGAACTCCAGTGAAAAATATTATGGCTTTAAAAAAATATGTTCATATAGACCAAGAAACGCTGATTCTGAATATATAAGTTTTATTTCATAATATTAAATGCAGAGTTTTTAATAAATTATTAAAAAGTGCATTTTTAAACCTCTTCGGAAAACACAGCGTTAAGTTGGCATTACTGAAATGGTTAACCGTGACGTCACAGTTAACCTGTCACCTGTGTATTGTATTGACATTTGAAATGACTTGAAGTGCACACGTACCTATGCAATTCAACATTTCGTGTTTTTGGTTTATTTTCATACTGTTTATAGAGATTTAGATAAATAATAGTTATTGTGTTTATTGAAACATAATTTAGGCCCTCAACAATTTACGAAAGGGGCTATATTTGCGGACAATCTGCAATAAATGTTGTCTATTTGAGGTTAAAGTCGTGTCATATTTTGAAGTTTGTTTTTATGTATTTTCAAATTGTTTTTAGTATAGGGCTTTTTATACAAGTTGTTACACACTCGTCATGATCAGTGTATTATAAATACCAGTGTTTCTGTATGTATTATACATAAAACAATGTACCTACAAAGTAACACCTGACACAAAACACGACGTCACATGTATTTGCAATGAAAGAGATGATTTATTGTTTTTATATTGCACTTTGATTAAATACAATAACAGTAGCGGTGAAATGTGGACATTTTACCAATGTTTTTCTATATTAAAAGCAGTTAATCTTGAATAAAAAACACACCTCACACCTAAAAGTCATTGCAAAGCATTCCGCCATGATTATTCTGCGTTCTTCACAGTGTTGCCAACAGTTAGAAGTGAAATTTCCCTAGAATTTCACATTTACGCAATTACCTACGTAGCCACCTGATTGTGTAACACTAATCCTGTTATATGTTAATTAATATGATAATTAATTGGAAAGATATCGGAACTTGGTAAATATACTAATAATACCGTGATTTTCCAAATAAAACACTTTTTGCTACGTGAAGTAATAATTTAAAAGTACGAATACACTCACCACTGAATTAGAAACTGAATTCCAAATTTAAAAAAAAACACTTTGCAAAATAAAAATCATAAGCAACCCGCCGCTCATTTGTACCAAGCGTGGTATTTTGAAGACCCCCCCCCCCCCCGAACGTGTCACGTAGTATGGGTACGTTCCCTAATATCATTTTGAGTTGTCAGTGTTAAAAATAACATGGCATGTAAGTACATGAAAAATAATTAAGATTCATAGGAATTCCAAAAAATATATATACGTATATATATAAATAATACCAGTAATACTGTCATATGTAATAAAAATTTTGCCAGAGTTCGAAATTTCCCTAGATTTTGTCCTGATTTCCCTTATCCCTAAAAAATATTTTTCTCCCCTAGATCTAGGGAAATTTCCCTCGACATAACATCACTGATTCAAAATGACAACTTAAAAAGTAAAAAAATTAGACCACCATAGATACGGTGCGTTTCTGGGAGTCTTTAAAAATTAAAACTTTGACAATTATTTTAACTATTAAAACTAACTATAAAAATAAAAATAAAAATGCAGTTATTTAAGTTTGAAGGTCTTTATTCATTAAAAAAAATAAAAAAATTGGACTGGAGTTCTCTATTCTCCTGTATTTAGAAATAAAAGATATAATCGAACTTTAAGCTATTTTTAGAGGTTTTGTAAATATTTTTTCACGCAATTGTTTTAAACATTTTAACACGATTTTTTAACGCACCATTTAGAAGAATAGTTTATTTTTTCAAAACATAATTTTTTTTTTTCTAATAAACAATATAGAAATGTTCTTAAAACTGCATCAAAAATCCCTAAATATGCTGCGCTTGCGGTAATATACCCTTAATCTTATTTCAGCTAATAGGGCTTGAGGTCCTGCGTGTAAGTTTACATAATGATAGTGACGTATAATCAATTCGGTTAGCTTATGTTTAGCTGGCAATATAATTGGATGTCTTTGTTGGTACAATAGGTGTGTAGCTAAATTTAATCTACCGCCCACATATATAAGACCATCACATAAAAAAGGATGAAGAGATTTTAAGTTACTATTTTTGTTGACATTTCCCTGGCTTTTTAATGTCTTCAACTCCTTTTGAAAGGCATGTGCCGGAGCTTATTTCAGTAGACAATTCAAACTTGCTTCTAGTTCAGCTACACTTAAATTACCTGAAATTTTACTTTTAATATTTCTGCAGTTATTCATAAACCGCAGTACATATGCTGTAACCCTTTTCAATTTGATAAATGAGGAAAATTTTCCAAATATTTCCCATTCTTGAATATCAGTAGATAATAGAATATTTTTACTCTTATGCTCCGGAGGGTTTGAACAGGAAATGTTCGATATAGGCCAATCATTGTCTCCGTCAGTCAACCAATTTGGTCCATTCCACCATATTGTAGAATTTATCAATTTATCCGCAGTAGTTCCTCTTGAAAGTATATCCGCTGCATTGTCGGATGATGATACGTGTCTCCATTGATCTGGATCACTCAGTTCTTGTATTTCGGCTACTCGATTAGCCACGAAAGTGCTCCAACGAGTAGGTTGACCTTTCAGCCAACACAGCGCTATCGTAGAGTCACACCAATAATATGTGTTGATCTTCATTATATTTAATGCTTGTTTTATAGTTTTCATTAATTTTGACAGTAGTACAGCACTACACAGCTCCAACTTAGGCAGTGAAATAGACTTCAATGGTGCTACCCTTGATTTGGATGTTATTAAGTGTGAATGCCACTTACCGCTGTGGTCCATTGACACCATATAGATATAGGCTCCGAAAGCCTTCTCAGACGAATCGCAAAAACCGTGTAGCTGTAGCTCTTTTGCTTGCTTGCAAATAATTTTTCTTGGTATTTTCAACAAATTTAGCTGAATTAAATCTTGCAGATAGGTCCTCCAGGGTGCTAATATTTCATTAGGTAATTGATCATCCCATGCTGCTTTGGACCGCCCATCTGCCGACCCATCTGCTCCCGTTAGCAAGTCATCCATATACAAGTCATTTTCTATGACCTGACTAGCTCTAGGAAAAATTAAATTATTATCCATACCAATTTGCTTTAAGCATCTTGTGGCTAAGAAGGAGGAAGGTGCCAGTACATAAGTCACAGTCTTCAGACGATAATGCTTGAGCACATCCTGTGGCGACTCGCGCGATACTATCTTCTGTAGGTCCAGGTCATCTTCACATATGTTAATCTGGCGGTACATCTTCTCGGTGTCGGCAGTCATGACTATTTGATGTTTCCTGAAATGCAATAGTTGGTTATATAGATCCTTTTGTATAACAGGTCCTGTCATCAAGGCTTCATTGAGGGAAATTCCATTTGAGGTTTTGGCGGAGCCGTCAAAAACGACAATCACTTTAGTAGTAGTGCTGGATTCTTTCACTACAGCGTGATGCGGTAAAAAAATAGGAGTCACGATCCCCTTTTGACTGGTCACACATCTCCATGTGTCCCAGTTCTTCATATTCACGCATGAATTTTACATATTGTGTCTTTAACTCGGGATGTGACACAAATTTTCTTTCTATACTTTAAATCTTTTTTCGGCAGTGAGCAATGAGTTTCCCAACTGATCAATGCATGCCCGACGCGGTAAACTTACTACATATCTACCGTCATCTTCTCTAGTATGAGTACTTACAAAACTGGCTTCGCAAGCCTTTTCTTCTTGAGTTTGAATTTTAGTGGAATTAATCTCTTCCAATTTCCAAAATTTTTCTATTTGATGACTCAACTTATTTATAGATAAACTGCAAAAATCTGATACAGGCCTTTGTTTGGGATACACGTTGATAGGACCGGACACAATCCATCCCAGTTGCGTACGTTGAAGCGTTGGTCCTGACTTGAGTTTCAATCTATCGTTGTTTAGCATTTCCCAGAAGCTCTCCGCGCCCAACAGGATGTCGATGGGTGCAGCTATATTGAAGTTCGGGTCTGCCAGCTCCAGTCCTGGTGGTATTTTGAACTCTTTTTTCGCCATTGTCACTTGTGGTAAATTGGTTGTAATTTCCTGTAAAATCAGACATTATATTTCGCGTTTATAATCCGTATTAAGCGAAGTAATCTCCACTGAAATTCTCTTTTTTATGTCTGTGATATTATTATGGATCCCAGACACGGGTTTGTTTATCCATTCACATCATAAATTTAATTTATTAGCAAATTCAGCTCTCATAAAATTACTCTGCGCACCAGAGTCAATCAGGGCGCGAGCCTTAAACATTTTATTGTTGGCCCCCACAATTCCTATGTAGACGGTTGACAATAATATTATTTTTTCAGCCTTTTCCGATGCAGAAAAAATCGGCACTATAACCTCGTTATTAGCATCCATATTTGAGGTCTCCGGCGGAGGTACCTCCTTGTGTAGTAGAGTATTGTGGCTATACTTGCCACAAATTTTACAGGTTAGGTTTGTCTTGCAACTCTGTGCTTGATGACCCAACCTCAAACATTTAAAACACGCCCGGATTGATTTCGTAGCATCAATCCTATCCTGTAATTTTAATTTTAGAAATTTTTTGCAAAAATTAATTTGATGACCTTTATCATTACAATAAATGCAGTTGTTTGCCTTTATTGCCAAGAATACCGATGAATCTTTTTTGTTATTATTGTTGCCTATTTGCGTTTTATGTAGGTTAGAAGATTTTTTCTCTGAAGCATTCATAAGCTCCAATACTTGTGCCCTAGCAGATAAACATTTTATGAATTCCTTTAATGTAGGTAATTCACCTTGCAATGTATATTGTTCCCAATTTTTCCGGGTAGCTTTATCCAATTTATTTGAAATTATGTAAATAATCAAAGGATCCCATTGATCTACTTTAACTCCGATGTTTTGTAACGCTTTCAAATTGACATTAGTTTCATCAATTAAATACCTTAATGCTACAGGCTCTTCATGTTTCATATCCTTTAATTGAAATAGAGTTTGGATATGTTTATGTACGGTAGCCCTGAGATTCGCAAATCTGTCGTGCAACAATTCCCAAGCCGATAGGTAGTTTAATTCCGAAACTTCTAGATTAGCAATTATTTTCAATGCGTTCCCTTTCAGCGCAGATTGCAAGTAAAAGAATTTTTGGACGTTGCTCAAGGAACTGTTATTATGAACCAAAGTTTTAAAGGTTTCAACGAAATTTACCCAATCTTTTTGATTCCCATCGAATTCTCTCAATTGGAGAGTTGGAAGTTTGATGTCGACCCTACCCTGGTCGATTGAGTCAATCGCCCCCTTGGCAGTCGCTAAAACTGAAAAATATTGATTTTCAAACGTCTCGCGCTGAATAGAATTTTCCAGTTCCTCATTCGATAAAATTTAAATTTCGTCCTGTATAGATTCGAATTGATCTAACAATGGCTTAATTCGGTCGTACCTCAGTTTAATTTCAATCGCGGACAAGGAGTTTATAGAATCCGCGAAACGCGTCAATTTCTCCTTAATCACGCCTCTCTTGGCAATTAAAGATTTGATCTTATCCATTTTGGGTACAAATACCTTTTCGTAGCCTAATCCCTGATAAAATGTGTTCCGACAATGCGTATTTATTTATTTGAGAAGCTACCCGCCTGAAAGACAACAACGACAATATTTCTGGCAGTTATTAATTGAGAACCTATTGTTCAATCATTAATTGAGAATCATGAGTTGCATAAAATCTTTACGTGGGTAGTGATTTTATTTTTTACAAAACAATATTCATGGGATTAATCTTGTTAAAAAACTACGTATGAGTTCTGAATGGATGTTAAAAAGGATATGGGTACGGGTGGGAAGGCACTAAAAACTTATCTCATTTCCGATGTGAATCCAGTCTTCCTTTGTTCATCTTTGTAATTCCGGTAATTGTAATTTTGGTCATCTGTGTTAATTGGCAGCTGGTTCTTGTTTTTATATTATTGCAGTCCTCTGATTGCAATCCGGATCGTAAGGCCCATGTTAAAATTGTAAGGGTCCTTTTAAATAAAATAATTCCTTTTGCAAAAAACTTCACTGTTTATTTCACTTGGACATGTTATAAATGTATTATATTTTACGGTGACAACACACCGGGCCAAACACTGGCAGTTGTTTTATTGTTAAAACTTGCGTTAGGAAGAAGCAATAATAATGAGATGCTAGCATTTTTATAATGTAAAAACCTGCACACATTTAAAGAATTAACTATTATACATTTGACATTTGGAAATATTTACAAAAAAAATGGTTTCTCCTGTAGTACGTACTTCGTAGTTAAAACAGGTTGCTACCGATCTACCGAACACCTAGCGACTAGCCAAGCTTCGCACCATTTGTTTGAAATACTAAAGCCTGGGACTTTGCTCAAGCAACCCATAGGTGCCGGTAGCATCTCAATTTTTAACATGTTCCTTTCATGTTACATTGCATGTTACGTTACAGGAATCTTTACCCGCCTTTATGGGTATATTGTTTTGAAATTTTGAATGGTGATGAGGGAATTAGTCAAGAATATTTTTTTTTACTTTGTAGATTTTGCGACTTTTCACAACTTTTTTGGTAGTATCATTTCTTCTTTTAACATAATTATTTAACAATGAATTTGTAGATGATCTGATTAAATGTTGCAAAATAATATTCGATGATATATCATTGATAGCGTCAATTATCAATTGTGATACTAATTCACGCTGGTTATTGTAATCTAAAAACATTGTTTCTAGTTTGGTTGATAAAAGCTTTTGTACGGTGACATAGTTATTAATGACACACGTCAGGGTGAGGACATAATAAACCACCTCGATCCATATTCCTTATTAAAGAGTAACTACAATTTGTGTCTAAGATTTTATCGACAGTGATGGAGTTAGAACATGTTGTACATTTAAGTTTCTTTAAAACGGTTCGGGCACAATAACCTGCGAGATATGTAAGAACAGGCAGACTGGCTTCTGCTTGCTGGAAATCTTTCTCAGTAAATGTTTTATATAATCCAGAAAGAGAAATTTGGTTGCTTATTTGAACTGGTACAGGCCTGGGTTTCATTCTCAAGTTCACGTATACGACCAAATGCAGATCCCAAAATGCTGCCTCCGCTGTAAGGGAATGTACCCACACTACGTGACCTGTTTAGGGGGGGGGGGGGTCTTCAAAATACTACGCTTGTACAAATGAGCGACGGGTTGCTTAGGTTTTTGGTCACCGGGGGGGGGGGGGGGGGAGTTAAAAATTGCAAAAAGTTCGTCACGTAGTATGGGTACGTTCCCTAATCTAAATATGGCTTTATGTGATTTTCATCTATCATCAATGTTACAGTTAAATCCCTTTTCGTTAACAATTTAAATTTATTTTTCATAAACGGCAAAAAATTGTCACTCTGTTCATTTAGTGGGTTTGTACGAAACTTGGAGCAAACTCTTCTCAAAGTTCTAGGATGGGGAAACGTTAGATGATCTGAGCCTAGTAGGAATTTATATGAATGGGTGAAACAGAGTACAGAAGACTACAAAACATGGTGAATCTCTTGGCAGCCATCTCTGGTCTGGAGCTCCAAAATACCTGAAAATTACCCTCGACTCTGTGCAGAAACGGGCGGTCCGTTTGATAGATTCTCCCATCTTAACAGACAGATTGCAATCTTCATAGCACAGGCGTTGGGTGGGAATGCTATCCTTGTTCTACCGGTATTACAAAGGAAGATTCTCCGAGGAACTAGCATCATTGATCCCTTCGGCATCGGTGCATAGTCGGGAAACACGCCAAACGCGTGCCCAACATTTGTACACGGTTGACATTTGTCACATGAGAACGGGTCGTTTCTTCGACTCGTTCTTGTGTTCAACAGCTCGGCTGTGGAATGATTTGCCGGCCTCTGTGTTTCCTCCTTCCTACAACATGGGTCTCTTCAAGACCAATGTTCATTCCTTCCTCTCCTCAAAAAAACCCTCCACACAGCATCCCAGATGACATAGGCCCTGAGAGAAATTATTTTCCTCAGGGCCTCCTGTGTGGAGATAATGTAAAAAAAAGCCCCTGATTTTCGATTTAATAATTGTAATTGTTCCGTTAAAAATGGATTTTTTTCTGCTTTTTAGTATCATCTGTTAATAAGTTATCAATTTCACTTAGTAAAAGGACCACAGTTTCTGATACAGTATCTATAGCATTGTCAGAAACATTTTTGAAGGACTGAATTGATTACATAGTATAAAATGAAGTCGTTCAAAATGTATGTGCGCGTTGATCTTTTAAACTACGCAACGGATTTTCATACAGTTTTCACCAATAGATAGAGTGATTAAAGAGGAATGTTTATATGTATAATACATGTAAATTGTATTAGAGAAAAGCCGAGAAATTCAAAGTAAACATATTTTTTGCGATTTAAGACGGCTGGCGGGCCGTACTATAGTCACTTTTGAAATTCGTTCTACGGAAGAAATTGGAAAATAGATGTCCTAGAGTAAGTAGGTATTTGATTTTCCCTTTCCAAATATCCAGTGTTGCATTGCAAGCATTGTATAATAAGTGGCGAGTTAATTAGTTTATATGTATAATACATGCTTATTATAGTAGAGAAAAGCCGATAAATTCAAATATTCAATTCAGGCAGCGGGCAGCTGGCAAGCGGGTGGTGTGGATTTTATAAAGATTGGGTAGTGGCGTTATGTTTCGTTAGCCACAGCAACGTATGGCCGGGTCTGCTAGTTGATAATAAAATAGTATTAAGTTCATTGTAATTGTTTATTTGCTGTGGAAATTTTTTTTCACCTAAGTAATTGTTTTAATTCTACGCATTCAACAAATAAACTCAACTGTAAATTTATATCGACAACGGCAGATGCAATGACTTTTGGAAATGGAGTTGACGCAAGATAAAAAAATACTACGGAACCTGCTTTTTTCACGGTAATACAATCAGTTGGGAAGTTATGTGTGTCAATGCAACCTAAAAATTCATTAAACGTTGAAAAATGGTTCTGAAATTCAAAGACTGCATTAGAAACTATGCTCTTTTCTACTGCTGTTTTTAAATTAAGAAGTTCTTCTTACTTTTCTTTGCGTCCACACTTTCTCGGGATAACGTTTTTACGGTACGCTCTGGACAATTTGGCAGAATTGACGGGATAGCTCCCGGACCCTCTCGTATTTCATTATACATTGCTCTCCAGTTTGTATGTTGGTGTGAACACTGGCTGTAATGATGTCCTCCTTTCTAAAATGCAGCTCGCAAACCTGAAAAGTTTACTTTAGTGTTAATTTATGTTTTCTCAAATAATCAAAACTGTCAATTTCTTTCATAATGTAGGTAAATTTTTGCAATGCACGACAATAATAGATTTCAATAGTAGTCTCCTACAAAACAGTATTATTTAGCTGTTCAATAAATATTAAATATCTAGGCACTTTGAAACGTTAAATTTTTTCATGGTGTCGTCTTTCATTACACCAAAAAAACTGTCAAATAGGATTCAATATATTAAATTAGACAACAACGTTATGAGCTAACAACATTAAATTAGAGAATAAACACATTTTAGACTCAAAATAATATAAATAAACATGTATAAACACCACATTACAATCGATTTTTATATACATTTAGGTTATGTTCAAAGTTGAATCCTGTATGTGCAATAAAAAATAAGCACTTTTCACTTACCGTTGAATATTTTGTTGGAATGAAATCCCGGCGAATAGACTTAACCCATTTATTACGTAATAGGTATAACATCATTTTTGAACTTGAATGTATGACGTCTTTAATTCCCTTTACAACGAGGAACAACGCACTTATTAACCATTTTCAAACAAAACACTTCTGTAGAGAATTAATATGTAACGCCGCTCAAAGTATTGTGTGTATTGTGCATGTAATGTTTCTAATTTATAGTTTTTTTGCCTAATTCAATACACGCGCGCTGCACCGCCGCCGCAATAATATCAATAGAAGTGAGGTTAGTAATGAATGAATCTGACGTTTCCAGCCAAAGGCGTTACATACTTTGGTCAAAACTTGGCATGTATACATATATAGATCAACAAATAAAAACGTGTAAAATGTATATGATACCGAAAAATGGGCGTGGCTTACAGGTAAATCTCGATGACAAAAGTTGATCCACATGGATCAGAATATGTATGCCAGCTTCGGTAACGGATCCACAAATCCGGATAGATCAACAAACTCAAACGGATCAACAAAAAACTGGTGTACCGTCGCGCAAGATCAACAAAGTACGAGAGTAGATGACTATATATATATATATATCTCCTCATGTACTTTGTTGATATTGCGCGACGGTACACCAGTTTTTTTGTTGATCCGTTTGAGTTTGTTGATCTATCCGGATTTGTGGATCCGTTACCGAAGCTGGCATACATATCCTGATCCATGTGGATCAACTTTTGTCATCGAGATTTACCTGTAAGCCACGCCCATTTTTCGGTATCATATACATTTTACACGTTTTTATTTGTTGATCCATATATGTATATATGGATGGTGCCGGTCTGTCGAACTTTTCTGCTCCTTTTAGTAGGTACTTGTAGGTACGTTCTTATTTGCCAAGTTTTGACCGCGAACTGTGCGGAATGCAAATGAAAAGTTCTATGTGCGTCTGTCGTAATGTTCAGGTCCATTTAGTATCGGTACGTTCTATAAAGATTAAAATATACTTAAGAGGATAGACCGCCTCACAATTGCGTCATGGTACTTTACCCTTCAAAAGTGTTTTTATTTACCACCTAACACGTGCCAAACTATTTGTACGGACTAGGTAGAGCGGCTTTTTATCGTTACCCGGTTGGGAAACTTTCTGATGCGAGTTAAGGTGGGGACCAAAGACTCGAACTTGAAAAACTACTGTAACCATTAAATAGAGTTAGTACACCTATTAGAGACGGCTTGAGTAATGAGACTACGAATTTTGACTACGAATCCAGAGGTCGCGGGTTAGCATCTGTGCGTAGTATGTATATTCATTTCTACTTAAGAGGAAAAACAGTTTGAACGGATGTACTTAATCTTCGAAAACTGTTTTTATTACTTATATGTACGCCATTACGAACTTCGACTTAGAATCCGGAGGTCGCGGGTTAGCTTCTGTACGTAGCATGAAGATTTATTTTTACTTTAAGAGGATTAACAGTTTCATCTTGGGGCTCATCTTGGGGGTCGGGAGGGGGGGGGGGTATAATGAGATATCACGTGTATATATTTTTCGTGATAATATTCTGAAAATTTTAAAATACTTTGTACTAAAAAAAATACACGTGATTTTGGGTATGGGAGGGGGGGTAGTCTTTAACCTCACAACATATCACCGGGGGAAGGGGGTTAAAAGTTGCTAAAAAACATCACGTGATTATTGGACGACCCCAAAGGAAAAGGAATAAAGGGTGGGTAGGAATCTGGAGGTCGGTGTGTCCAGGAATCCATCACTTCCACTGCGGTGGAAGGCTATGTTCCGAGAGAGTACGGCTGGAAAAAGTCAAAAGGGACTCCTCAACACTCTCTCCCAATCCGGCCTGCCATGCAGCTGGTGGGCTGATGCATCCGCCGCCAATACCCGGACATTCCTCACCCCATGAACCTGGGCACCCCTGCTAATTCACCAAACGTATCGGACCACTTGGGGTGACCTATGACAGAAGTATTGGTTATCCAAAAAACGGTTCCCGGGACGGCGGTACCCATACCCACCTCCCAAATCTTATTCTTGAAGGCGACCTTTTGATATTAATTTACAGATGGATTTTCTCGAAATAACGCCATGCGCCGCAGTGGGAGGGATGGATTCATCCGTCCATCAATCCTGGACACACTGACCCCCAGATTCCAACCTACCCTTCATACCCCTTTCCTTCCCGGACTTCCTTTTCTTCTTTTCATAAAAAGAAGCCCTCCACACAGCATACCTAATAAAGATGAGTTGAGTAAGGACTAATTGAATTATTAGTCGCCGCCCCGGGATCCATTTACTGTATAACCAACACCTCTGCAAGCAGTTTGCTACGTTTGGTGACTAAGCAGGGGTGCCCGGGTTCATGGTATCAGTCCAGGACATGGCGGCGGATAGGTCTGCCCTGCTGCGTGGCGTGCCGGATAAGAGAGTTTGGTTGAGGGAGGCCTTTTGTCCTTTCCAGCCGGACTCTCGCGACCCTTCGCCTTGCACCGCAATTGGAGGGATGGAATTTTAGGTCCGTCAGTCCTAGACACATTGACCCCAGATTCTTATCCACCCTACATACCTTATTCCTTCCCAGAACTTCCTATCCTTCCCTTCCTTAAAAAGACCCTCCACACAGCATCCCCTTAGATGACATAGGCCCTGAGGGAAATTATTTTTCTCAGGGCCTCCTTTGTGGAGCTACTGTGAAAAAAATGAGATTGCGAACTTCGAGTACGAATCCGGAGGTCGCGGGTGAGAGACATATGAATCCATCTCTCCCACTGCATTACAAGGCGATTGGTTGAAAGAGGTATTTAAGAACCCGACTTCGAGTATATATATCTGACGCCTTTTGCACAACAATCTTCGTACGTGAAGTTTGTTACAAAGCTGCTGGAGTATCGACCCACGGAGCGGGTTTTTAACTGCTACTATATTATTGTTTGCGTTAGAATTTCAGAGGGACGGAACGCCGTTGGCGCAAAAAAAAAACTATCGAAATATGTGAAGCTAGCCGTCCATAATGGAGTGCTGGTACCTACCCTAATGCTTCGCTGTGAGGCTCGGAACTGGTAGAGGAATGATGAAAGTAGACCACAATGAATAATAATGATCCACAAATAATGTAAGCCTGATGTAAGCGTAACGAGTAAGATTAAGAAAGAGACGCTTAGATTGGTTGGGCATGTAAAGCAAATGAACGAGGAAAATAGTGTAAGGAGAATATATGATGACGCAAATGTGAATGCTAGAAGAAGTCGGAGACGCCCGAGGAAGACATGGCACGACCAAGTGAATTAGATACTTGAGTCGAGCCATTTCAAGAGTCAGAATAAAAAAAGAGCATGTATGAGACGATGTATGCATGTGAACGAGGCAAAGAGTGTGTGCCAAGATCGAGTTGTTTGGCGGTCCGTCTCTATTTGTAAATTGTAAAATATGATAGCAACTAAGAATTCTTAATAATTTGTACAGAGCCCTTGAGGTGATTTTTCACAAAAAGGCGCTGAGCAAATAATCCTAAGATTATCATTTTTATCTCTGACGTCCCGCCCGAAAGTTCTAGCCCACTTACGATATTCAAAACAATGATATTATAATTCGCACGCACACATAGTTGCAATCTGCCGGCCAGAAACCCCACCTCCCCCCGTTCCGCAGTCCCTACACCTTACCAGCACGTGATACATTGTGAGTCTCTCTGGAGTCTTGTATCTACCTAGGTACCTAAGCAAACCGCATAATAATTATTTATTCTTTTCGCCTGGAGGGTATCGGCTCCTTTAATCAATTAGTAAACCAGTAGGTATTGTTTATTATAATAAAATATAATAATGTATTGTTTATTATAATAAAATATAATAATGTATTGTTTTTTATAATATTTATTTTTATTTTTCAATATAATATAATAATGTAAGTTTTGTTTATTATTATATAATATGTTATTGTTTTGTATAATATAATATAATAAAGTATTGTTTATTATAATATAATAATGTATTGTTTATTGTAATTCAAAACTATATGTATAGGTATCTACCATAAAGGTACCATGTGGTACCTATATAGGTAGGTACCAAATGCGTGACGCATAGTATTTAACTCATGTGCACCTATTTAACTCAATGCATAGCAGACGAATAGTATAAGAAGTCGGGGCAAACATGGCACGATTAAGTGAAACAGAGACTTGATTCAGGCCATGTCAAGGGTCAGAATAATAGAAGAGTATGTATGAGACGATGTATGAATGCGAATGAGGCAAAGAGGTGACCTATGACAGAGGTATTGGTTATCCAAAAAACGGTTCCCGGGGCGGCGGTACCCATACCCACCTCCCAAATCTTAATCTTGAAGGCGACCTTTTGATATCTCCAGCTGGATTTTCTCGGAATAACGCCATGCACCGCAGTGGGAGGGATGGATTCATCCGTCCATCACTCCTGGACACACTGACCCCCAGATTCCTACCCACCCTTCATACCCCTTTCCTTCCCCGGACTTCCTTTTCTTCTTTCCAAAGAAAAAGTTTTGGATAAAGTAGGTGAAAACGCCAAATATACAAAATGGTAGATTTTTGTAATTTCGAATTTTGGAGAAGTCGAGATTTCATTTTAATTTAGGTTTTTCGGTTTTTATCCACAAAGATAAATATGTGTCATTTTATATCTATTTAACCACTCAGATATTTTGCGATTGTGCAAGTTTTTTGTCTTAAACGAATTGTTAGAATTATAAAAACTGTGTTATTTCCGCTTCGAAATTAAAGCTCTATAAATGAAACGTTTTTGAATGTAGCTGAATACTAAAAACTTTTTTTGAAAGGATATGAAATAAGCTTTCAAATTGTTATATTACAAATAAATATTAACATTTAAAAATATTTAAATTTAGAATGCAAACAAAAAAAATTACTCACGAAATGTTTTTACGTGAAAACAGTACTAAAATCATGGATTATGTAAAAAAAAACACTTATTCTATTGTATAAATGAATAATAAACAATTTTATCACCTCACTTTTTTACCACTTCATACAATAATATGTCTAACAACACGTAGGCGATTTGGCGGGTGAAAACTGTTTCTACAAAATAAGTGTTTTTATGTACTTCTATGGACAACTTTGAAAAGAGATGTGAAGCTTGATTCAATATGGATCTTCTATTTTTTGATTTTTGTTTTAGAACAATAACAGAGTTACAACGATTTCTGTGGGAACACATGCGTTAGCGTGAAAACATGCTTATTGTACTTGACTGCTATTGTTATATTGCGGGTTACTTACGGGTCGGAGTGGTTAACGAAAAATTTTACTCAACTGTTTAACCAGAAAAAGAGTTATGTTTTGTTTGTTTGTTTTATAATTTTAGTACGTTACGAGTATGTCTACAGACAGAAGACTCAATATTTTTTTTATTTTGTTATTGACATATATTCTATACAAATGTCCACTGATGACAAGGATAAGACTGATTAATGATTGTTGTTATAAAAGTTATATAAAATAGGATTATGTTGTTTACAGAGTACATTATCACATTTTTCGTCATGGATTACAATATTAACTTTATGATCATCAGGTATTTTCTGCAAGGAAAATAAGACATGTTGTTTTTTTAGCATTAAGTGTGAGTAAGTTATCACCAAACCATGATTTTAAGACACTAATATCTTCATTTGCCATTTCGTTAACTAGTTCCCATGTTTGACCTTTTATTAACAATACAGTGTCATCAGCATAATAGATTAATTCACCTTTAATTTCCTGTCGGAAAATGTCATTCACGTATATAAGACATAATAATGGTCCGAGGACGGTACATTGAGGGATGCCAAATTTACTTGTGAGTGGTGTACTAAACGATTGATTTAATTTTACTATTTGAGGTCTCTCTGTTAAGAAGCTTACTATCCATTTGAGGGCTATGCGGTCAATGCCGTTATCTTTTAATTTTAAAGCAAGTTTTTCATGGGAAATGGTGTCAAATGCTTTCTTTAAGTCGATGAAAATTCCTATACATTTATTTGATTTGTCCAGGGTACTCTGAATACTAGATGAAAGTTTAGCGATGGCGTCTTGGGTACTTTTTTCCTCCGTGAATCCATATTGATTTTTATTGATGGTTGAATTTTTTTTTATGAATGCATTTTTTTAGCAATTTTTTCAAACATTTTCGAAATATTAGATAGGAGTGAAATGGGTCGATAGTTGGAAACGTCCTCCGGATTACCTGATTTAAATATTGGCGTGATGATGGCTTTTTTGTACATGTTCGGGAAAACACCTGTCTTAAAGCTATTATTTATTATATGAGAGATTGGTGTAGAGATATAATTTTTAATGTGTTTTAGTATTTTTACAGAGAGGCCATCAAATCCTGGAGCAGAACCGCCTCGCATTTTTGATATTGTTTGCACAATTTCAAAAGGATTGGTTGGTTCAAAAAGTTCTAGTTTATTTTCTGTATTTGAAATTTTTCCAAAAAAAAATTTTTTTTTAACTTGAATTTTTTTGGCTAGATTCATTCCAACGTTTGCGAAGAAATCGTTGAATGCATTTGCTCCCTTTTCAGGTTCCTCAAGACAATTTATTATATTGTTGTTTTGTATTATGCTCTTTATGGTATTATTTTTATTTTTTTGTTTATTTTCCAAGATTTCATTTATTATTGTCCAAACTCTCTTACTGTCGTTTCCTGAGTCATCAAGTTTATCTTTATAATATTTTTCTTTAGTGTTTTTTATAAGAGAAGTTAATTTATTTTTGTATTCTTTAAAATGATTATTTAAATTTATGTCCAATGGTTTTTTTTAGTTTCTTTTTATCTTTTAGAGTTTCGATATTAATGACAGTTATATCTTTATTATTATTAGCATTCTGTAAGTTATGTTGATTTGTCACCTGAGATGAATTGTAATGTAGCAAAGTCATGTAATGGTCGGTAATTGAAGTTTTTATAATTCCAGAGTTTATATTATTAATATCCTTAATGTTAGTGAAGATGTGATCGATGCACGATGGGCGTTGCCCATTGACGTTTCTACTGTGAGACTTTATACACGGTACGTATTTCATTTCAGCCATCATATTTAGGTAATTATCTTTATTGCTTGAAGTACAGTCATGCGCTATATCTAAATTTACGTCACCAACAACTATCGCATTTGCGTTTCTAAATTTTAAAAACACTTGTCTTAATTCATCTATAAACAAATATACAGTAGATGAGTGCGTTCTATACAGTCAGATAATATTAATTTTTATGTTGTAATACTTAATTTGTACGCATAGGCAGTTTGTTCCATTAATTTTAATTTCTTCCACGCATAATATGTCACAATTATTTTGTACAAATATAGCGATCTCACTGTTTTTGTTTATTGGGATTGCCGTTGCTATGAAAGTATATCCAGGTATATAATACGACACTTCACAACTCGAATGGGATTCCGTTAACACTATACATGCCGGCTTTTTGGCAACATTATTAATTGTAGCAAGAAATTCATCCACGTTCCGTTCAATACTTCTAATATTCATATGTAGAACTAGAGGGCTGCGGTTGAGGTCGTTTTGATGGATACAGAATTCTTGGAAGGTGTTGTATATTTTTTCGTCAATATAATTTTTTTTTGTCTAGGACGTTTTGTAAATAGTCTGCCATGTTTATTTATAATGAATTCTGTCCCTTGCTACTTTAAGCATTTTATTCTTGTACGGACATAAATCGCTAAAGGCTTTGTGATCTGTTTTGTTTTTTTCGCCGTATTTCTTATTTTGAGACGTGCAATTTGCACAAACTGGGGTTTTTTCTCTTACAGGGCACTTGGCGAAGGTATGGTCACCTGTACAATTTATTTTTATTTATTTTTTTTATTTTTTTTTTTTTTACATTAACTCCACACAGGAGGCCCTGAGGAAAATAATTTCCCTCAGGGCCTATGTCATCTGGGATGCTGTGTGGAGGGTCTGTTTGAGGAGAGGAAGGAATGAACATTGGTCTTGAAGAGACCCATGTTGTAGGAAGGAGGAAAAACAGAGGCCGGCAAATCATTCCACAGCCGAGCTGTTGAACACAAGAACGAGTCGAAGAAACGACCCGTTCTCATGTGACAAATGTCAACCGTGTACAAATGTTTGGCACGCGTTTGGCGTGTTTCCCGACTATGCACCGGTGCCGAAGGGATCAATGATGCTAGTTCCTAAATCTTCCATTGTAATACCGGTAGAACAAGGATAGCATTCCCATCCGACGCCTGTGCTCTAAAGATTGCAATCCGTCTGTCAAGATGGGAGAATCTATCAAACGGACCGCCCGTTTTTGCACAGAGTCGAGGGTATTTTTCAGGTATTTTGGAGCTCCAGACCAGAGATGGCTGCCAAATTCTTGTGATTTGTACAAGGTTAGCAGTTGTGTACTATTAAAGTATCTGCGGGCCCTGTACAGTACGCCCAGCTTTTGGGAGACTAACTTTACTCTGGCTTCGATGGAGCCCCCATACCTGAGCTGGTCACTTAGGGTTACACCAAGCATATCAATGGAGGGCCTGTTCGGAAGATTGCTTCCGTTGAAAGAGACTAGATTTTCATTTCGATCCCTTTTAGACGTAATCAGACAAGATTGGCTCTTTGAAACATTAAATTCAACGAGATTATTTTTATCCCAAGAGAAAACACTCTCGAGGTAACCGTCCATTCTTTGCTTCAAAGCCCTACGAGCTGTTGGAGTTTGTGAGCCCTTTGGGGGCTTGTCAAACAAAAAGCTATCATGAACTGTACTGTCATCCGCATAACAGTGAATTGGTGCACATGACAAAAGGTCGTTGATGTGCAACAAAAACAAAGTCGGAGACAGAACCGATCCCTGCGGGACGCCAGCATTTATCGAGTGTGAGGAAGAGGTGAAACTATCGACTACCGTCTGAATCGACCTCTCCCTCAAGAAGTCGGCAATCCACGTATACAAGGATGCGGGAAGTCCGTAAGAATGCAGTTTGTTGACAAGTCCTCGGTGCCAAACCCGGTCAAAGGCCTTGGAGATGTCCAGTGCAACCGTTTGGGTCTCACCGAAACGTTCCAGGCATCGCCCCCAAACATGCGTCACATACGCGAGAAGATCACCGCACGAGCGGTTCCGCCGGAATCCGTATTGACGGTCATTAATAATTTTGTTCTTCTCGAGGTATGTGAGCAGTTTGTCGTTGATCACACGTTCCATCACCTTAGACAGAACTGATGTGATCGCTATGGGGCGGTAGTTGGCCGGGTTGGAGCGGTCACCCTTCTTTGGAATAGGATGGATAACCGCTTTTTTCCAACCAGAGGGCACAGAGCCAGTCTTCAGGGACATTTTAAAAAGCTTCGTCAAAATTGGAGCTATTTCTGCAGCGCACCTCTGCAGTACCAGGGCAGGTATTCCGTCAGGCCCACTAGCTTTATTAACATCAAGCCCTCGTAAAACGACGACACAGACATTAAAAACTACCGTCCTATATGCATACAATCAGCACTCCCGAAAATCTTTGAATCCCTTGTTCTCGATTTAATTTATCCATCAATATTAAAAGTAATTGATAAAAACCAACACGGATTCGTTTCTGGTAGGTCAACTGCTACTAACCTGTTACTTTACCATAACTATATTACAGAATCTTTTACAAAAAAAAACAAGTTGACAGTATCTACACAGATTTTTCAAAAGCTTTCGACAAAGTGTCACATAAATTATTACTTAGTAAACTGTATGCCTTGGGACTGAGAGGCAAGTTGTTAAACTGGTTCTCAAGTTATTTGTCTAACAGAATCTTATTTGTTAAAATTAAACATTCTAAATCTAAGTTGTTACATGCAACTAGTGGTCTACCACAAGGGAGTCATCTCGGCCCCATCCTTTTCTTAATATTCATAAATGATATCATAAGTTGTTTCGACGATGTAGAAGTTCTGCTTTTTGCCGATGACATCAAATTATACAAAGAAATATCTAATATAGGTGACTGCCTAATCCTACAGTCAAACATCGTCAAATTACAAAATTGGTGTGTCGCAAACAACTTATTCCTCAATATCGATAAATGTAAGACACTAACATTTTGTCGAACAAAGACCCCACTTTCTTTCAAATACACAATAGATAATAAAATCTTAGAAAAAGTCAAAGAAATTAGGGATCTTGGAGTTGTGTTTGATTCGCAATTAAATTTTATAAATCACATACAACAAATAACTAACAAAGGCATGAAAACACTAGGATTTATAATCAGAACAATCAAAGACTTCGATTCGCTGGAAGTTATAAAAATCGTATATTTGTCACTCGTACGCAGCTTGCTGGAATACAATTCCACAGTTTGGTCCCCATATTATCAAATTCATATAAGAAATATCGAAAGAGTGCAGCACAAATTTTTAAGATTTATTAACTTCAAATTACACATACCTATTCAACACATTAACTACTCATCTTTACTAAATACACTTAAATTGCATTCCTTAGAAAACAGAAGAAAAATAAACGACCTAACTTTTTTGTTTAAAATTATTCACTCCGAATTAGATTGTTGCGAACTCCTGCATCTCATTGACTTTAAGGTACCAACTCGAGCGACAAGGCAAAACACATTATTCTGCAACAATAATTCTCTAACTAACTACCACACACACGCATCAATTTCTCGACTACACACACTAGGGAACAAATATACCTCAAATATCGATGTATTTAATACAAGTTTACCGTTATTCAAGAAATATCTGATCAATATTTTTATGTAGAATATGTTGATATCTAAGGAGCATCACGTAGGGTCTATTGCGTATATTTGTGTATTTCTATCTCTCTGTAAAAACTTGTTAACGTTTTCTTTTTATGTATCTTGCATTTTGTCATGTATTATTTATAACATTTAATAAGTCACCTGTAAATTTTGTATTTACTAACATACCAACTAATTTATTTTCTATGCCATTCACAACTAAGATACTTTCTCTTTTATTGTAATGCACTATCTTTCCTTAAATTTATCTGTATACCTACCTTTCATATGATGTTTACTTGTTATGTTTTTATAGTTTATCTTTTTTATTAAAAAAAAAAAAAAACTGTCTCTGTATCATAAACTTGTCATGTAAAAGCCCATCAGGGCGTTGAAAATTAATAAATAAAATAAATAAAAAAAAAATAAAAAAAATAAAACATGGAGTACTTCCCGATGCCGGATCCTCAGCTTTTTCATACGAAAACCGCAGTGAGGAACCGACGTCGGGACAGCACCTTGGTCATCGAGGGTTGAGTTATCCGCAAACATTTTACCTAGTAAGTTAGCTTTTTCGGTGGCGGTGTTTGCTAGTGAGCCGTCAGCTCTGGTAAGAGGTGGCAGACTGGATTTGCAGAAATTGCGACCTATTGAGCCCGCAAGCGACCAGAATTGCCTGCTGCCATGTGGGCATGCAGTCAGCTTTCTGCTGATCTGCTGGTCGTGCTCGAATTTTGACCTATTTATGATTCTCTTGGTTTCCTTTGCCATTTTGTTGTAAGCTGTTCTGTCTTCGGAAGTTCTAGATGTGTTGTAGGCTCGGTAAGCCGCGTTTTTTCGTCGCACTGCTTCAGCGCATTGTCGACTGAACCACGGCTTTAAGCCTACACCAGTTTCCTTAACAGTAGATTGGATGAAGAGATCCATCGCGGATGTGATGACTTCACCAATTTCCTGGGCACATCTTGAGGGATCCGAAGTCCGAAAACAGACAGCTGACCACGGAAAAGCATTAAAATGTGCCCGCAGACCGAACCAATCTGCTGACCTATAGTGCCACACTTTTCTCTTCAGCCTCTCGTTAGGTGGTCTGAAGTTTACAGGGATTGACGTCGTCACCAGGAAGTGGTCGGACGATCCTAAAGGCGCTGTGACTTCAATCCTGTAACCGTGTGGCACAGTAGTTAAAAATAGGTCTAACAGATTAGAACGGTGAGTCTGGACATCAGGAACCCTTGTAGGCTCCTGAACCATTTGCTCCAATCCGTAGCAAAGGGCAAAGGATTCCGCTTGGCGTCCAGCCGAGTCCGTTGATCCTGAGAACTTCAACCAAGGTTCGTTATGAACATTGAAGTCCCCCAGGACCACAAACTCTGCCGTAGGGTAGCGGGGCAAGAGGTCATCAATAGTGTCGCTTAAGTGTTTGAAGAGCTCGGACGTGTCTGATTCGCTAAGGTTCGGTGAGCGGTATAAACACGCGTAGAATCTTACCGTACTGGCAAGATTGACGCGTACCCACATTACGTCGAATCTGGAGTTTTCCAGATTCAACAGTCGCACACAGTTGACGTCAGCTCGACTATAGAGACAGACACCTCCTTTAGGTCTGAACTTGCCTGCGAGGGTGAAGCCCGGGCAGTCCAGATAGGAGGTGTCTACAGGCTCAGCTATCTGAGTTTCAGACAGGAAAAGTAGGTTTGGGCGTTGAGAAAAAAGGTGGTGGTGGACAGAGTTTAAATTGGTGTGCAGGCCGCGAATGTTGGTGTAATTCACCAACAGTTTTGGCCCGCACCGGGGACGCCTACTTCTCGCCGCTGTAATGACGTTAATTATTGTAGGTTGCAAGTTCATGATTTTAATTGTTGGTTTTTTTTTTTTTTATATGATAGGAAGGAGGGTCTGGGAGGGAAAAGGTATAAGGGGTGGGTAGGATGCTGGGGTTCAGAGTTTCCAGGAGTGACGGACGTATGTATCCAACCCACCCACTGCGGTGCAAGGCGATGGGCAGGGAGAGTCCGGCTGGAGAGGTCGCCCAATGCGCCCCAAACGCTACTGCTGGGTCCCCTCCGGTCACGAACCGGCACAACACGAAGGGCAGCCCACCCTCAGTCGTGAGCCTGAGGGTCGGGCCCCTGTACTACCGAGCGGCCCGGACAGCGGTAACCGGTTGTAAAGGGTCTCCCTCAACCAGTATCTCCCAATCCGGCCCGCCACGCAGAAGGTGGGCCGACGCACCCGCCATCAATACCTGGACAAACATTACCCCAAGAACCCGGGCACCCCTGCTAAGTCACCAAACGTAGTGAACCACTTGGGGTGACCTGTGGCAGAGGTGTTGGTCATCCAATAAATGGTTCCCAGGGCGGCGGTACCCATACCCGCCTACCAATGAGGGCATATCGATGGACTGGTTCGATGTAAGCATCTGGAGGCTGTGTGCATAAATTTACAACAATGGTAACATTGTGTTAATGGATCACAATCCTCTATTTTAACTCTTTGGTACTGGATGTTTAATTTTCCTAAAGCTAGTAAACTTTTTCGCGTTGTACCGCTGGTTTCCACAATGTAGTTCGAGGATTTGTACTGCTTTTCATCTTCTTGATCCGGGTCATCATGTTGGTTGTATTTGAAAAATTTAGTTTTTAATTCTGTTATGAGAACCATTTTATTTTCTTCGTTTTTCGATGTAACGTCATAAATACCTTCGTTTTGGGTGATTATCCCGCTTACTATTTCCTCTTCCGATAGGTGTGATTTAAGACCTTTAATAATTAATTTAGGTTTCTTCTTTTTAATTTCTTTAACTTCCAGATTATAGTTAAGTTTTTTATTTCTTCAGTAAGAGTACTCGCGTATTCTTTTTTTGGGCATGATATGATGATTTGTTCTTTGTTCGTTTTACGTAAACCATTTATTCCTATCTTTAATTGGTTTAATTTTATATCTTTTTGGATCTTGTTGCTTATTTCTTCGGCTTTTGTGGATTTTTTTGTTGATGATATTATTATGGAGAACCTCTCTTCTTGTGAACTTTCCTTTTTATTTGTTGACAGAACTTGTGCGTAAGATGGAGTATTACTCTTTGGTGAGTTCTTCGTGATTTTCGATAAAATTTTTTTGTAGTATGATTATTTCTTCTTGGTATTTAATTCTTTCGGATTTCCAGAGCTCTTCTAATATGTTGACATTTTGTTCAAGGTTTGTTTTAGCTTTTGAATCTTTTACTGTAGTTATTTTTTTATTTCGGTTTTTATATTATCAATGGCCGTGTCCATGACGGGTTAACAACGGCGAAGGCGTCCGCCTTTCGCTCAGAATCGCCCAGTAAATTTTTGCGACAATAATATGTAATCACTGCCCGCGACCGTTTGTTACGCTGTAATTAAGCGTTGAGTATAATACTGTATGTACTATGATTTCACCACGAACTTTACGGTTTTACCGAGCGCCAAAATACTGCTTTGTGCAGAATTATGCCCGTGGTGAAATAAAAACATGAAACTTCATCTCAGGAGGGGGCATATGTATGTGATCTCCAGCGTGTTAGGGAATTAAATAACAACAAGTATCTCATTTCCAATTTAAATGTGAAAGTACTTATATATTATTTTAATAGTGTCAGGTACAATAAACGTAAAGTGAATCTACTCACCCTCAGGGACCGATTGAGGTTATACTATCTAGCTAAATTCACAATATTCCTAACCAAACCGCGCTTCGTAGTTCGCCACAGGATGATGGGCAGGACCTCCAGCCGATCCTCATCTCGGCCAGTCCGCAACAGGATAATCGGCAAGACCTCCAGCCGATCCTCATCTCCACAGATCGCAACAGGGTAATCGGCCAGTTCGCAACAGGATGATTGGCAAGACAGGGCTCTCAGCAAAGCAGGGCTCCAAGGGAAGTGGAGCTCCAAGGGAACGATGTTACGGGGCTTACGTAGCAAGCAAGCGGGACCGTTAGTATTTCCGCACGTGCATTTTCTCTAATACAAGCCGGTGAGCGGAATTATTCTTCGCCACGCGATTAATGAGGCATTCTTATTGTCGGCACCCGACAAGTACATACCGGCGCGTCCCGTGCGGCGTAAATACTCATATCGATTGCCTTGATGACTTTACGGTAAACTTCTCGAAATATACGTACTACCGCGGAGACCAATCTCGCGACATTATTTATTTAAAACTTTGGTGCACTTTCGCATCCTGTATCAAAGATCGTTCCACATTAATTTTCACGCGCCAATCGACTGAAATTTAAAACTTCGTCCCTTATAATAACTTAATACTATACAGCATGTTGTCCAGCAAGATGGTGGCTTCACAATGCAGTCATTCAAGACCAACACTTAAAATTAGAAGAACTTAATCTAAAGAACAATGTGAACTAATGTTCCGTGAACGGGGTCCGCAAACACCCACAGCATTGAAAATACTGGGTGAGGAACAGCTGACTTTATGTCTTGGACTACCGTTAACGTTACATCTACAGCATAAACATCATTAATTATGTAAGTATAAGCACTAATCAGTGGACAACACATTCTTAACCTTAATTATACCTATGTGTGTCCAGCACATTAATTATACACCACCATATGCATTAATGCATCACTGACCCATAATAGGGTTTTAGAAAGCCATTTAGGCAACACTTTAGGGTAAAAGCAACCCTCACTTCACTGAATTTACGTCCCTTTTAGGAGATATAAGAAATGTTCACTACGAAGAGTTTCCTATTCTACCTAAATCGGTCGTTCGAGCGAGTATATGAAGTAAAGTAGTATTGTAGGTACTAAGACTAATCAACAAATTTTATAAAATAATATATGTATCACTAAACTATTCTTTAAGTATACTCACAAGCATGTGAGTTGTTATTACGTCTTGAATTCACAACATTTCTCAGAATTTATTTATATTTGAAAACAATCATGTTTCAGATGGGAAGAGATAAACAGAAAAACAATGCCCAAAACACAAAGAGGTGTAGGGCTGGCATCCCTGTATGTTCCGAGTTAAAACTTAAGAATAAACAAAAAATTCAATAACCATGAACGCAGTTCAGAGACCCTGCGAATCTACTAAATACCCTAAATATTTAAGTTCAGATTTGCAGAACTCGGATTTTTTAAGGTTTATTGTAAGGCCTGCGTCTCGCAAACGTTCATATACACGATTCAACAGATTAAGATGTGAATCCAGGTCTTCTGATATCAAAATCAAGTCATCCAGATAGCAAAAAGCATTATCGTCAAATTCCGGACCAAAAAGGACATCTGCCAATCTTTGCAACTCACTAGGGGCGTTTTTCAGTCCGAAAGGCATACGGGTGAACTCAAACAAACCCCGTCCAGGTACGACGAAAGCTGTCTTCTCGCAAGAGTCCTTGTTTAAGGCAATTTGCCAAAAGGCCTTTGAAAGGTCTATAGAAGAGACGTACCTAGCTCCACCTAGCTTGTCTAGAATCCGCGATATATATGGCAAAGGGTACGCGTCGCGAATCGTGACATTATTAATTTTGCGAGAGTCTAAGCAAAAACGACCTGTACCGTCCTTTTTTGTAACGATCAATACCGGACTCGACCATGGAGAACGTGAGGGACGTATAACTCCTAATTTTAGCATTTCATCTACTTCTGCTTCCAATTGTTTTTGTCTTGCTGGAGATAAAGGATAATACCTCTGTTTGATCGGAGGCCCTGTCGTATTAATTTTGTGCTTGACTAAATGCGTTAGACCTAAACCGCGCTTTTCGAAAGAAATCGATTCAAATTTTTTAATAATAGCAGAGAGTGACCGATTCTCTGAGGGACTTAGAGATGAGGCTGGCTGAATTGCCCGCAACCCATTGATTTTGTTTTCCGAAGGATGACAAATAGCTTTTGGAAGCAGCTCCGGTGCGATATGGAATTGCTTCCAAAAGTCTATACCTAGGATAAACGATGGTGACAATGTCGGGATGACTAATTGATTTGTACGTCACCGGCAACGACATTGTACCCAGGACAGACTGACTCGCACCGTCCGCTGTTGATACACAAAAATTAACCTTAACTAATTCTACACCAATTTAATAAAAAATTTTATAACTATCACCTCCCAAACACGATAATGAGGCGCCACTGTCCAACAGTGCACTGTAAAAATTGTTTATTATATATACATTTACATACGGACGACCATCGTTTTCAATCTCCATCCCCTGTGGCAGTGGGCCCACTGTTCCAGACGATGGGACCGAAAGAAACTGATGTACTAGTCGGAGCCAACTCTTCCATTCCCGATTCCTCTGCGCATAGGATGGGACGTGGTAAGAGAGACTCCGCCCTAGTTTTCCGACTTACTGTTATTAAATCTTCCTTTAACTGCTCCCACTTTAGAATTATTTCCCGCTGCGGCTTTTTTCCTACAGTCAGCCACAACATGTCCCGGTTTATTACAATATAGACAAACTTGAGTCTTAACAAAGGTTCTAGAAGTTCGTTCAGTATTTTGATTATTTGTATTGAACGAAGACGAAGGTTTGTTATTGTTGCAACCAGCATTGGTATTAACGTAGTTACGCCCAGCATGACTATAACTATTACTATTAAACGACCGTCTATAGTTATTCTGAGAGAACCCAGTACGTTTATCAGTACCGGTATTACTGTTTGTCAAAGTTTTATTAGTAGGCACAAATCTATCCTCTTTATTAGTACCGTAGTTTTCATTAGATTTTTTCGAAAAAGAAGTTGAAGAAGTAGCAAATTCCTCTGGTGGTGTCGCATAAGACTCTAAGTTCCCTGCGTAGATTGTTAACTGATCGAATGTATCCATATCTCTAGAAACTAAAATGTTAGTGTACATTGGCAGCAACGCCTTTTTGGCAAGCCGCAAAAGTTCCTGCTCAGGAAGTTTAGCTTCCAACATGTTATTTAGGGATTTCATCCTAAGGGAAAATTCAAGTACCGACATACCTTTGGGTTGCCTCATATTGAAAAGTTTAACTTTTAAATCTCTTTGTAGGTCATTTGCCTCAAATTGATTGATTAAAAGTTTAGACAGCTCGTCCCATTTCAATTCCGAGTGATATATTGACCTGAACCAAAGTAATGCTAGGCCATCTAGAAGATCAGGAAAAACGCGTACCAGATTATCATGACTTTTTGTCCTACATTTTTCTTCAATCAATAAGAGAAATTCTCTTATGCTTGATTTACCGTCAAATTTAATCTTCCAATTTTCTACATTGATGGAGGGTGATTCTCTATAAATAATTTTTGTATGTTTAATTATTGTAGGGTTGTGAACGGTCCTACTCTCTGAATCTGAATCAGAAAAATCCATATCTATTTCTGATATTGTTGGCATCTTAAGGGCTTTATTATATGCACGCGCCTGCGAGCGCAGCGCGTGAGAGGTGGTTGCCGGTTCGAGAGAACGACTTGATAGTTCTCTTATGAGATCCTCTTAAGAGGCGTTGTTGACGTTCGAAATAGGAGTTGACATTGTTATTGATGACGTACAATATTGATTGTTGATGATGTAAAAAAAATATTATTTTTTTTAAAGTACGAGGGAAAAAAAAAAGTTTTTGGCAACCCTGATTTTTGAAAAAAAAATCGAGATATTAATGTGTTTAGTCGATTTAATTTAAAATTGACAATAAAAATCGTGGTTACAAAATAAAATCCCACATTTGAAATACTAAAAAAAAAATATTTTTTTTTAATAAAAGAAAAAATATCCCAACAATTTAGTTAAGTATGTCAAACTATTTCACCGTATAAGATGTACTCGTGTTGTTGATAATTTATGACACTCTTGTGTATAATGGAATTTAACGGAATAGATTATAAATTTAACCTCATTAATTACCATTCACTTGATTATAATGAATTATTTATTTAGTTTACTAGTTCATTTAAATTTGTATTAAGAATTCATCTACGATATAAACACAACATACCGTAATCTGTCACTTTTGACATTCGCTTGTCCACAATAAACATCAACTTACATAGATGATGTTTACCTTTTATCATCAACCTTCAACCATAGACAATCATTATTTTTTTTTTTTTTTTTGCATAAATATATACTTTTTTTTTCAAACTTATCATAGAAGAAGCATTGTCTATGATTGAAACCTGACAGTTCTATGAAAATATCATTTCAAAAATTGAGGTTATGTTGACATGTTGACAATGTAACCACACACTGGGATACTGAGCACGATAAAGTACAAAACATGACCAATGTAAAACACCAAACACCAATGTAACCCGCAGGAGATCAAATAAACAAGCGAAACCGCGTTGGGCCCAATTTGTTACGCTGTAATTAAGCGTTGAGTATAATACTGTATGTACTATGATTTCACCACGAACTTTACGGTTTTACCGAGCGCCAAAATACTGCTTTGTGCAGAATTATGCCCGTGGTGAAATAAAAACATGAAACTTCATCTCAGGAGGGGGCATATGTATGTGATCTCCAGCGTGTTAGGGAATTAAATAACAACAAGTATCTCATTTCCAATTTAAATGTAAAAGTACTTATATATTATTAATAGTGTCAGGTACAATAAACGTAAAGTGAATCTACTCACCCTCAGGGACCAATTGAGGTTATACTATCTAGCTAAATTCACAATATTCCTAACCAAACCGCGCTTCGTAGTTCGCCACAGGATGATGGGCAGGACCTCCAGCCGATCCTCATCTCGGCCAGTCCGCAACAGGATAATCGGCAGGACCTCCAGCCGATCCTCATCTCAACAGATCGCAACAGGGTAATCGGCCAGTTCGCAACAGGATGATTGGCAAGACAGGGCTCTCAGCAAAGCAGGGCTCCAAGGGAAGTGGAACTCCAAGGGAACGATGTTACGGGGCCTACGTAGCAAGCAAGCGGGACCGTTAGTATTTCCGCACGTGCATTTTCTCTAATACAAGCCGGTGAGCGGAATTATTCTTCGCCACGCGATTAATGAGGCATTCTTATTGTCGGCACCCGACAAGTACATACCGGCGCGTCCCGTGCGGCGTAAATACTCATATCGATTGCCTTGATGACTTTACGGTAAACTTCTCGAAATATACGTACTACCGCGGAGACCAATCTCGCGACATTATTTATTTAAAACTTTGGTGCACTTTCGCATCCTGTATCAAAGATCGTTCCACATTAATTTTCACGCGCCAATCGACTGAAATTTAAAACTTCGTCCCTTATAATAACTTAATACTATACGACTGTCACAGCCATGATCTGGCCCAAAAGATCATGCCGGCGAGAGTGGGTTCCATTACCGGACCCGGAAAAGAAAAAAAACTCCCCCTTCCATAACGACTTGTGTTGCCAGTCCTCCTGTTGTAACTATCAACAATTAATTAACTCAATAGTTCGTGCCGCTAGGTTCGGCGTTATAAAGCAGTGTTCATATTTTAAAATAAGAAAAGGTAATGATTTCAGCACTGCTTCATAACACGTTCATACACTGCATTATCTCCAACATTACTCTGACATTGCGGAGCCACTGTTGAAACCACTTTGTATATAATAAATAAACTTTTTTCCACAAAATTTCACTATTTTACGGAGCAGAATAAATACGTGACAGCTATCAATGATTACCATAGACAACGAAAGTGGATTTTGTATTTATAATGCTGATTTAGTTAAAAAGACAAATCTTATTTGACGTTTCACAAATAATCAACAAGTTGCGTTGTACTTATATCAATGAAAGATACTTTTTACTTATTACTTTTTAAGCTGATAGAGCTGATTTAGATTAAATTTTGAATTGCGTTTATGTTAGTTACCACGTATTTTATTCGTAACACTATTTTCAACAAAATCATTTTTATATATTTGAGGTTATCTGTCGTTTGAGAGTGGTTAAAATAAAGGTTTAGGTATCTAACGAGAGATTTAAATCAAATTTCTATTTGTTATTATTAATACTTACACCTATCAATGCGCTGTATAATATAAATACATTGTTGTCTGGATCAATTACAAGGAGCTTTGCACTTAATGTTTTGTCCGAAACGCAAGTCAAATTCATTAAAATTGTTATATAAAAATACACTAATCGTGACGCTACCCTGAACTTTACCAAATTTTACATTTTTAAATACCTGTGCCTTATTTCGTTTATGTTTTATTTCAGGTGATTTACAAGAACAAGATGGGAAGGTGCTGCAGTGTGATTGGGTGCAAATCCAAAAATTGGCTTCGTAGGATTCCAACGGATTTCTCTGGAATCAAAAATCCGTATATTTGCATAAAACATTTTGATGAATCATCAATCATACGAAGCGATAAATGCACCGTTCGCGGGGAAGTTATAGATGTGCCTCGCAAAATTCCCAAGCTTCGTGAGGGATCAGTCCCGACAATATTTCCGAATACCCCCAAATACCTGTCCACCATCTCCCAAGCGTCAAGGAGACTGCGATATGGAGGCATCCCGGATGGAAGCTGCTCTTGAACAGAGCCTCCAAGACTTTAAGAAGCACAAAGAAGCAAAGGATATTAAATCTTTAGATGACATATCAAAATTCTTTTCTTCTGGAAGGACTTCAAATTTTATTAAACCAGAATGGGTTTTGACGGAGACAGCAGCACATAAAGTTTTGTGTTTAATCGGTGCAAGTGATACACCTTGTGTTTTAAGGGCTGTAAAAGTGATGAGTGACTTACAAATAGATTTATTTTTAGGTGATAAGTTAGTGAGTAAAAGTCGACATCCTAAAAACATTAGTTTAATTCAATGTGTGGATGATTTAAACGAACTGATCAATTTTAACGAGTCATCGATCCATGACTTTTTTCATCCTTTGCTTTAGATTTAAATGATATTCTCATGATGCTGCAAAGACACTTTCCAGATGCTGATCTGTGAATTATTTTCATTATAGAACAAATTAAGCATGGCGCTACCCTTAAAAATCTCCGTAGGTACCTACTGTGGGAATACTTTAATACTTGCTGCATCTATATTTGTACATTCTTTGGCCGTGTATCATATGTTATATAATTATTTGTGCATTCCCCACCTTAGAAATATTAAGAAATTCATTTCAAAATTTAGTTTATTTGATCAAGATATAAAGGGTTGCGTAGAATATTTAAAAACAAAAAAATATTTTTTTAAAAAGATGAACTTTTAGTGAATTTGCAATTGGATGAAATTTATATAAGTCCTCAACTTAATTTTAAAGGGGGCAATTTGTATGGAAGCAGTAAATCAGATCCATCAAAAATTGCAAAAACAGCTTAAGTATTTATGATTTCTAGCATTTTGTCAAAATATAAAGGTGTCGTTAGTATAGTGCCAGTAAATAATTTGACTGCCGAACAGCTGAAATAAATGATTTTATATGTTATGAAGGAGGTTGAAGATATTGGCTTTCAAATCATATCCCTAATATCCGATAATAATGCCATCAATAGGAAAGCATTTGAATTGTTCCAACCCAATAAGATATTACTTCCCAGTGTGCCTCACCCGATAGATAATAGTAAAACATTATTTTTTTATTTTTGATCCTGTTCACATAATTAAATGTGTGCGTAATAATTATATAGGTATGTAAAAAGGGTGATAATTGCGTAACTAAATATCCTAATATTGATAACTTTGATGTAACATTGGAAACTCAATTTCAACATTTGCGTTTAGTATACCAACTGGAGGGGAAGTCACTTCTTAAATTTGGACACATGTTGTCATACAAAGCATTGTATCCTAGTAGCATTCAAAAACAAAATGTTTCATTAGATTTACAAATTTGTAATGAAAAAACTATTGCAGGGTTAAAGTGTGTTGCACTCAAAAAGCCTGAAACGTTTGTAGACCCTGAGGGTACTTTACATTTTTTAAATATATTTTGTAGAAGGTGGAAAATTATTAATGTACATAGCGCTTTCGTAGGAAAACGCTTTAACGATCCGCATCGGAACCCATGAGAGAAACTAGTTTGGATAACATAAACTTTTTACAGAATATGTGGAGATGGTTAAAGAATTGGAGGGTTACGATTCCTGTCAGCGCTTCCTTAAGTGCGCAAATATGCCAATCTCTCATCATTACGTTAGATTCATTTTTGTCATTAATCCCATACATGTTCTCCATGTATAAAATAGACTACCTATTGCTGGGCAAGTTTCAGAACGATGATCTGGAAGCGAGGTTTGGTTTGTTATGAAGCGATTGTATTTATCGTAAGTTAGGTACTATTTTTTTTAAATGCATTTTAATTGGTTAGGTTGGCAAAGCTGGGGGAGTTTCGTTGAACGCGTCGGTAGGCGGCGTTTGGTTTTTTCCGTTTCCGTACTCTGGTTTTGACGGCGATATGTGCGGTACGCCGTGAAAACAACGGTCACTTGATTTTTAAGTTTTAAATTCGATGTGATTGAAATCCAAGTTTTGGGCATCTGCATCCGGGGGAAGGAAACACGTTGTGTTTTTTTTTAAATATTAATTTCAAAGATTTATTCACGTAAAACGTGAGTTTCGCGCGGGTCCCAAAGTGAGCACGAGTTAATGGCGATGTTCGAGTGTTATGTTTAATGTACCTCTTTATCCGAGAGATCGGTGTATATAATAACCCGCCGCGGCTGTCATTGTATGCAGGGCAAACATCGAATTCCCACCGGGGGTTTATTTATGGAACAAACCCGAGATTACCGCAGTGTTGAACAATACTCCGCCTCGATTGCTGACGAGCCTTCCTATACAATTTGGAGGAGAGTTTGGGTACTCCTCCCTTTCTCTGAGGGTCCAGGTCTATCATCCCTTCCGTGCGACCGCTGTGGAGGTCGCAGGCACAAGCTGAGCCGCAGAGGTTGGGACCTCCCTTGCCACCAGGAGGTGGTGTTGGTTCACGCGACATCGGGGGAACGGCGGCAGTAAAATTTAATTAGTGTAGCTAGGAAGAGCATAAATTACGAAATTGGTCCCGGGGGTGAGTCCATACAATTTGTTTTATTATGTTTTATCATGTCAATACAGTGTACCAATTTTCTACTCTACTTTTTGTTTTATTATGTAGATTCCTTGTGCAGCCTTTTCAGGAATGCTATGAAACCAAATGGCCCACACTCTGAGAATTGAGTATCGTGATCTCCGCTAGTTGACATACCCAGACATTAGACTGGGTTTGGCGTCCAAGATTTCCTGAGATGAAATCAAAGTTGACTGGCAGATTACACCCGAGCCTGACCAAGGCTCATCATTATATTTCCCTTTAAAATATAACACACCCACATAACAATATGTCATTACGCTCATTAATGATAACAATATGGCGCTCCATACGCTGTCTGGTCCCGATTTATAGCATTCCTGAAAATGTTTTCTTCGCCCTGTAAGAGCCCAAAAAATTATTATTCATCTGTTCAGTGGAGGTCTTAATTTCGTTTGTTATTATTAAACTTGGTCGCTGTCATAACCTATGATTGCAGTGACGGTGATTGGAAATGACAACAAATCTCATTATTTCAATTCACTGGCACTATTATCGGCGTGAATTCGTAAAGAGATACTACGCGTAATAATATTGTGGGTACCTTATAAATGATTAATCTCGTATTTATTGGTTTTTTTTCAATACCACACAGTTATGCATAGTATCTGAAATACCTACCTCCTATAACCTAAAATGGATTGTCATTTTCATTGTTATTGTTTGAATGCATAGAAATCGGTCATAGACTATGGACAATGTGCTAGGTAGAGCTCTATATTTTTTTTTCTTTTCGGAACTAATCTGTGCTAGCTGTTCTAAGAATACCTCGGATTGTCTATGACGGTTTCTCGTTACATTTTATCTATGACTTCGGCATATGTCAAAACACTGTTGTGTTTACATGTCAGGGTACCTAATAGCCGAAGACAAATCAATTTATTATGTGTTTAAATACGAATGAAGGATGATTATTAAAGATTATTTAAATATTTAAGATATTTATTGAGATTTTAATGATAATGCGGGTAATTCATTTTTGCTTCGAGTGGAAAATTTGTATAAGACTCTGTCAAAACCTACTATAAATTATACTTGTAAATTGTTTATTAACTAATGTCTAACTGACGTTTTAAATTTTCATTTAAATGAGCTACTTACATATTAATTTAAATGGACAAATTTTTTAATATTTAAATGAGCTACTTACATATTAATTTAAATGGACAATTTTTTTTCAAAAACAACAACAACGTACAACTACAACGTACATTAACAGCAATAACAATAACAACAACATCAAAAACAAAGAATAAAGTCATTTTATTTTATTTTCTTCTCTTTCTTTTCAATTCTGCTTTCGTGTCAAGCTTATCACATTACCGTTACAATGTCTACTCCGATTCCAAATGTAAATAATGCATCCAAGGATGAACTTATAAAGGAATTAACTTCACGATCCATCGAACCGGAGGGCACTGCCCAAGCGTTGCGTTCGCAAGCGCGCGCCTTTAACAAAACTATGAAGAAATCATTAGATGTGGTTAGGGAGGAAAATGATTCGGATCTAGATTCTGACAATGAAACAGAGGAGAAGGTCACGGTTATTAAACATACCAAGGTTATTTATAAAGACTCATCATCGCGGGGGCTTACAAATTGGGATGTCAAGTACGATGGTAAAAGCTTCGTGAGAGATTTTCTGCTTTTGGTCGAAGAGCGTTGTAGGACACGCAACATTTCACACAAAGACTTAGTTAAATCTTTCAGTGAAATTTTAGACGGGTTAGCACTTCTATGGTATAGGTCAATTTATAGTCCAGACTTAGAATGGGATGACTTATCCAGCTTATTAATAAAACAATTCGAGGGACAGGATAGACAATTAGATCTGGAAAATGAGATTCTTAATTATAAACAGCCAAAGGGAATGTCAGTTTTGGAATTCACTTTGAGACTTAAAGCGCTTAACAATAAATTGGATTGCAAAATTCCTGAGGTTAAACTTTTGCGGGTAGCCATGAAAGCATTGTTGCCTATGTATGCTAATTTGATGTCATCCAGAGACTTTTGTTCGTTTGAGGAACTTACGAGGTGCGCTGCTAAACTCGAGTCGTACACTGAAGCCTCAACATCCACAGCAATTCCAAAATTAGTTGACACTCAAAATAAGCCCAGTAACTTTAAAAAATTTAATTCGTTCCCCAATAGTTACAATAAGCCTTTCACTAATACAAACAATTACAGGTCATTCAATAATAATAACAATAATTATAATTTTAACCCTTCTAGGAATTCAAGACCTATGGGGAATAATACGAATAATTTTGCTAAACAGGATATAACAAATCAACAAAATAAATCTCTTGTTTGTACTTATTGCAAGATCAAAGGTCATTCGTTAACAAATTGTTGGAAAAAGATAGCGACAATAGGAAACCGCATGTTAGTAGTATTAACAATAAGAAACATACCAATGATCCAAAAAACTAGAAACGAGTCAATCTTACCGCGCCCCTTCTTGTGCACAAAGAAAGAGGGAGTGGAAGCGTTGGCTCCGCCTAGTGCAACAATTCCTTTCTAGCCCGTCTCCTCAAGCGGTGGACGCACTGCCACAGGAGAAGGTTAGTACAGAGGATGAGCGTCCTTATGCCGACATTTTTGTTCTAAATAATAATTATAAAGCACTGCTAGACAGTGGTGCTTCCTTGTCTTGTTTAGGGGGGGATAGTTATAAGATTTTTTTAGAGTTAGGAGTAGAATTAGTAAAAACAGATTTTAGCGTTACGACAGCAGACGGTACCAGCCAGCCTGTTTTAGGGTATTTAACTTTGCCGGTGACGTACAATTCAACCACAAGAGAAGTTATCTTTTACGTCATTCCAACGTTAACACCTAATTTCGTATTGGGGGTGAACTTCTGGAAACAGTTTCGGATCGCGCTGGAACTGTTCTCAAAAGTTCGCGTACCTCAACAAAAAGGTCAAATCAATGAGGTGAGAGCAATTCGGCCTGCCTCTTCTCTAACAAATTCGGAAAACAAAGCCCTTTCGGACATTGTCAAAAAATTCGAATCCATTTCTTACGAAAAGAAGGGATTAGGGTTGACTCATCTAGTCCAACACAAAATACATACAACAGGTCCGCCTATTAAACAACGTTATTTCCCACTGTCTCCGGCAAGACAACGTCAACTTGACGCAGAAGTAGATGAGATGTTAAAACTTGGAGTCATCCGTCCTTCGCGATCTCCATGGTCGAGTCCAGTGCTCATAGTACAAAAAAAAGACGGAACGGGTCGTTTTTCTCTGGACTCCAGGAAAATTAACAATGTTACAACACGCGATTCCTATCCATTACCATACATATCAAGGATCCTAGACAAGCTAGGCGGTGCCCGATACATCTCGTCTATAGACTTATCTAAAGCCTTTTGGCAAATTGCATTCGATAAGGACTGCTGTCAGAAGACAGCGTTCGTTGTACCCGGTCGTGGATTGTTTGAATTCACCCGGATGCCCTTCGGACTTAAAAACGCACCAAGTGAGCTGCAAAGACTGGCCGACGCTTTGTTCGGTCCAGAATTTGACGACAATGCCTTCTGTTATTTAGACGACCTGATCTTGGTATCAGAAGACTTAGAATCACATCTTTGTTTATTGAACCGTGTCTATGAACGACTACGAGACGCAGGTCTAACCATAAATCTGAAAAAATCGGAGTTCTGCAAAGCCGAGCTCAAATACCTCGGGTACATGGTTGACTCGCAAGGTCTTCGTACAGACCCCATAAAGATAGACAGTATAAAAAACTTCCCGGTACTCAAGAACGCAAAGCAAATCCGAGCCTTCATTGGATTATGTGGTTACTTCAGAAGATTCATAAAGGGTTTCTCGAGCATTGCCGCCCCTCTTACAAGACTCACTGGTTCGAAAAAAGGAATCAGCAACTTTGCTTGGTCTCCAGAGGCCGAGACAGCTTTTAACGTGTTGAAAAAAGCATTGACATCAGCTCCGGTTTTAAGTTGCCCGGATTTCTCAAAACCCTTCGCGATACACTGCGACGCCAGCTCCGGTGGAATAGGCGGAGTTTTAATTCAGACCATTGATGGGCTGGAGCACCCGATTGCATATTATTCAAGGTGTTTAAATACTCACGAACGCAACTACGGAATTACAGAGCGTGAACTATTAGCAGTATTGGATTCAGTAACGCACTTTAGACCTTACATTGAAGGAGCGCATTTCACAGTTGTTACTGATCATTCAAGTTTAAAGTGGTTAGGTTCGTTATCTAATCCTAGTGGCCGTCTTGCACGATGGAGCTCACGGTTATCGCAATTTTCCTTTGATGTTGTTCACCGTAAGGGAACTCAACATATTATACCGGACGTCCTTTCGCGTATGGATTTAGCTCTTATATCGGGATCTAACCTTAGTGATACCACTGATAAATGGTATCTAAATGCTTGGAAAGGTTGTCAGGAATTCCCTCAACGATTTCAGAACTTCCAAATTAAAGACAACGAGTTGTATCGTCACACAAAAACCCAGTTGAACTTATGCGAGGACACCGCATGGAAACGGGTAATTCCTCAAGAGGATAGGAAAAATATTATTTCAGACTCCCATGACTCCGCGCGCGCCTGTCACCCAGGGGTCTTCAAAACCTATAAAAAGCTTCAACTTAGGTATTACTGGTCGAACATGTATAAAGATGTCAAGGAATTTGTAAATCGTTGCCAAACTTGTAAAGCCCATAAGATAAGCACGGCACCTCCTAATGGAATATCCTCAAACCCTAAGCGTGTCACTAGACCTATGCAAATGCTGTCATTAGATTTAGTAGGTCCTTTACCTCGGAGTTACTCCGGCTTTACGGTAATATTGACATGCGTTGACGTTTTTTCCAAATTCACTTGGTTATTTCCGCTGCGCAACGGCTCCGCGAAAAGCATAGTTAAAAATTTGAAAGAAAAAGGTTTTCCTGGTTCACGGGGTGCCTCGTACGATAGTGTGCGATAACGGTCGCCAGTTCATCTCACGGGAGTTTAAAGAACTACTACAAAGTTACAATATACCACCTCCGTTTTACAACTCTCTGTATACCCCACAGAACAACGTGGTTGAGAGGTATAACCAGACATTAGGTACTGTTTTATCAATTTTGGTCGAATCAGACCATCGTAACTGGTCAAAATTTTTGCCCCAGGTTCAGTCCGCGATGAATAACACTGTCAATTGCGCAACAAACTTCACACCGTATTTCCTAATGCACGGCCGTGAGCAGATACTTGATGGGGATTTGCACCGTAACCCTATTCATGATAGGGATAGCGACGCGCAAAAGGAAGCTTTGCCTTCCACATATGCACAAAAGCTGCAAGGTTTGGCAGACGTGTATGAACAAGTTTCAGATGCTCTACTCAAGGCATACAAAAAGGGGGCTAACCACTATAATTTGCGTAGGAAAAACGTCACTTATCAAGTTGGTGACGTCGTGTGGAGACGAAAATTTGTTCAGTCTAACGCGTTAAATTACTTTTCTCAAAAATTGTCCCCACGATTCGTGCAAAATGTTATAATAGAGAAAAAATCGGACTTAATGTATACCTTAGCAGACTTAAATGGTAAAGTGTCTGGCGACTTTCATGTAAAGGATATCGTCAAATTGGACAACATACCTATGTAGTCCCTCCTCTTCAGTACCTTAGAAAGTCTGGCCATCTTTCTCGGGGACTGTTGGATTTGAGGAATTTTATACTATTCTTTTTCTCTTATTTTTTTTACAATGCACAGAACTTCATCCGGCCTGATCAACCGAGATGGAGATTCCATGCGTTCAGACAGTCATTAGTCCTGTCATAGGCTCATTTCTACGGAAATGGGGTAATTACTTCACGGGCGGGGGGGGGGGGGTGTTTTGTAAGTTTGACATTGGTAATGATGATGCTGGTTTGTTTCTTACAATAAAATCCTCAACTCTGGTGCTAATGCTCGAGTTGAGAATGTATTTAAAACTATATATCTGCAAGTGTATGTATAAATTGTCAATAGTATTAACGCTAAAACAGACGCAAATTAGGATGTCGGCTGAACAGATGATTAAGTTAGGATTATTAGTTGTAAGTCTTGTATCCTGAAATACGCGGGCATATCCGCACACTATCTCTGCGAGTTTCAGGCATACCTTTTTTTTGGATTATGTTCATGCTTTTGATAATGTCACTATTTGTTGTTCCAGATTACATAGAAAACACAGAGACGCAGGGATTGTATCTCTTTGTTTTCTAAGTGATTTTAAATGAAGAATTATTGTTATTCACCGTCAGTGCATTGACACTATTAGACCTTATTTTGTCAGGTTACGCAAGTAATTGCTAAAATTCAAAGTATTTTTATTTCTCTCGCTCTTCTTCTGTTTTATTGGTAAATTGTCAAAATATTGTTTTACTCTGTAAACATAGGCTGCGTCAGCTAAGCCTCAGCTTTTGGAAAAGCGTTTTAATTTTGTTTTTATTAGTTACAGAAAATGTTTTGTAATGTCCACCTTGTTTATAAGATTTTTTTTTGAGATCTTATAATGTGGGACGATATGGTATCACATATCCTTCCGCATTTTAAGCCAACATAGGAAGTAGAATCAATTATATTTGTATAAGATTTTGGATGTATTCTGTTATTATTGTCCTGAGAGACTTATAACATTGTTATTGTGTACTATATGGTTGAACAACGGTTTACAGTGAAAACCATAAAATTTGTTCTTTACTTACCGATTACGCCTTCTATAGAGTTGGACGTATACTTATGGCTGCACTAAATTATAGCTGCACATCTTATTAACAAATGACACCTTCTAAAACAGTTGGTTGTTTTTTTTTATTTTTTTGGCACCACCCGATGAGTTGGTTGTATACTATTAAAAATTATTTGGCACCACCCGATGCGTTGGTTGTATACTATTTAAAAATTATTTGGCACCATCCGATGCGGTGGTTGTACACTATTAAAATTACCTTTTCAATGTATAATTGTTGTTGGTTAAATATTATTCACCCAAGGACCAGAATAGGAGGTTAGTTAGGAATACTCTTCCAAAAGAGGGTTAGTTTTTATCCTAAAGGATATAAATTCAGTGAAGTGTAGATGGTAAACCCATCAAATATTTTCGGCCTAAGAGAGGCTATATAAATTCAGTGATAGTGTTTGGAACAGTGATGCCTAATGCATAGAATTTAACTTGACGTATTTGGAGGAGTGATTTAACCCGTCTGCTTGTTTAGGAATAAAAACATCCCAAAACATGTAATCGCGTTATACTTTCATAAGACCAAAAACGTCCCGAGCGACCTTACATTTTAAAAGCTATATATCTCTCTTCCTCTCATGCAAGCATATGTTTTTTTCTTTTAACCAGAAAGAGAACAAAATCACGCTTCTTATTGTCTTTAAAATATGAAAGCTATCTTGTATAGATATTTTACAATCTCGATCCAAAGTGACGGTTTCAGATTCTTTTCAGAATCCGAGGCTTCCGGATTGTGAGGTGCAAATATAATGAACCAAGCAGACGGGTTTTAATCATAAAAATGTATGTTTTTTAATTTTAAGACTTATCTTTTAAGTTAGTTTATGTGTTCTGTTCCAGATGATACGTCTACTAGTTTACTAGTTTTTAAGTTCAAGAATGGTTGCATCGTAAACCTACTATCCGGCCTACACGCAGGATAGGCGCGATTGGGGTTACGATGCACTCATTCGTCATAAGAGTATTATTTAAGGATTTTTCTTTTCTTTTCCATTTCTGATAATTGTATTTTGCATTTCACATTTACTGCTTGTTTATTTTTATTTTATTACCAAGTACTCCTTGGGACCAACGTAGATAGTTCAGGGCATGTTTAGATTTTTGGTAGTTTTGTTTGAGGGCAAACATTTTTGTGGGAAGGGGGATAATGTTATGAAGCGATTGTATTTATCGTAAGTTAGGTATTTTTTTTTAAATGCATTTTAATTGGTTAGGTTGGCAAAGCTGGGGGAGTTTCGTTGAACGCGTCGGTAGGCGGCGTTTGGTTTTTTCCGTTTCCGTACTCTGGTTTTGACGGCGATATGTGCGGTACGCCGTGAAAACAACGGTCACTTAATTTTTAAGTTTTAAATACGATGTGATTGAAATCCAAGTTTTGGGCATCTGCAATCGGGGGAAGGAAACACGTTGTGTTTTTTTTTAATATTAATTTCAAAGATTTATTCACGTAAAACGTGAGTTTCGCGCGGGTCCCAAAGTGAACACGAGTTAATGGCGATGTTCGAGTGTTATGTTTAATGTACCTCTTTATCCGAGAGATCGGTGTATATAATAACCCGCCGCGGCTGTCATTGTATGCAGGGCAAACATCGAATTCCCACCGGGGGTTTATTTATGGAACAAACCCGAGATTACCGCAGTGTTGAACAATACTCCGCCTCGATTGCTGACGAGCCTTCCTATACAATTTGGAGGAGAGTTTGGGTACTCCTCCCTTTCTCTGAGGGTCCAGGTCTATCATCCCTTCCGTGCGACCGCTGTGGAGGTCGCAGGCACAAGCTGAGCCGCAGAGGTTGGGACCTCCCTTGCCACCAGGAGGTGGTGTTGGTTCACGCGACATCGGGGGAACGGCGGCAGTAAAATTTAATTAGTGTAGCTAGGAATAGCATAAATTACAAAATTCGTCCCGGGGGTGAGTCCATACAATTTGTTTTATTATGTTTTATCATGTCAATACAGTGTACCGATTTTCTACTCTACTCTTTGTTTTATTATGTAGATTCCTTGTGCAGCCTTTTCAGGAATGCTATGAAACCAAATGGCCCACACTCTGAGAATTGAGTATCGTGATCTCCGCTAGTTGACATACCCAGACATTAGACTGGGTTTGGCGTCCAAGATTTCCTGAGATGAAATCAAAGTTGACTGGCAGATTACACCCGAGTTAGAAAGTGAAAGAAAACTACGCTTTAAAAGTAGCGTTATATTAGTATGTAAGAGAAATAATATTCCATTGAAAACACTTCTTCCGCAAGCAAGTGCATCAATTAATAACATATTTGTGGATTTAAGTATTTATAATAGATTTGGAATTTTCTTTAGAAAACATTCTTGAAAATTTAATGCCAATTATAACTTACTTACATTGCTGGGTTAAAAGTTAGATAAGACAATGTTAGAAGAGAATTGCGATCAAAGAAATGTAATATATGTGTAGCATGGCTTCAGTCGTTAGATAAGGAGGTAGAACTTGAAAATGTACCCAAAGAATTAGTTTTGGAATTAGATAGAGGAAAATTAATATTCTCGACTGAGAGTCCCACTGTTGCAACAGCATTGGTAATGGCTCAGTTTGCAAAAAGTTTTAGATTCTTGTCCTGATATTCCAAATTAAATGATTATTTTTTTTATTTCAAAATGATTTAAATGAATGTAATTGTAAAAAAACTTTGCAAATAATTTTGGAAAACATTTGTGATTAAACCTGTAAAATCCTCTTAAGTAACTTAGCAAAAAAACAAAAACGATGAACTTACTGTACAAAGTTGTTCAGGATCAAGTAATAGAAAAGTTAAAAAATTAAATAGCTTATAATATATTTTTTTTATTAAGAAATACCTACATGCCACCAATTCTCTTCTTTTGTAAACTTATTATTTATTATATTATGTAGGTATATGTGTCCATCTCATATGTGTTCAAATTGCAATTCCAATCTTCCAGTATAAACATTACTTTCACGAGGAATTTATTAAAAACAATTAATTCCAATTATACATAATGTATTATTATAATAAATTGTCTATCTGATATGCCTTCATAAACATTACTTTCACTAGGAATTTATTAGAAACAATTGTGTCCAATTATACATAATGTACCTGTTATTATACTAAATTATTGTGTGAATATAATACCTATGTAATTTAATTCAATTACAAAAATACGATTTTTTTTATATATTTCCATGACTACTAGAGATAAACCTTGGATAGGCCTAGAGATAGGCCTTGTAATTATTAATTAAATATATATTATATAAAAACTACACTTCTCTATGAATTATTATGTGACAAACATTCCCCTTTCCGCCTCACAGCATAGGTTTTTTTTTTTTTTTTTTACATGAGCTCCACACAGGAGGCCCTGAGGAAAATAATTTCCCTCAGGGCCTATTTCATCTTTGAGGATGCTGTGTGGAGGGTTTTTTTTAAGGAAAAGGAAGGAGAGGAGAGTTCTGGGAAGGAAAAGGGTTTAAGGGGTGGGTAGGAATCTGTGGTTCAGTATGTCCTGGTCATCTGCCTCCAAGACCTAGACAAACCTCACCCCATGAACCCGGGCATCCCTGCTAAATCACCAAATCCAAAAGGTAATCCAAATGGTAAGATTTTGTAAGTATAAGAATGTAAGTATTTTGTATTTGTTGCTTTTTTATTATTTTTTGTGTACTCTCATTTTAATTACCACCACTTAGGTACTGATAGAAGAGATTTAGGACTGTTTGCTCATATTTTTAATGATTTTGCTCTAAATGGGCCTCCGTGATCCCACTGGCTCATTGGAAGATATTATATTAGATTGTAAGTATTTTTTATTTCATTTTCATGATTATTTTTGTGTACTGCCATGTTAATTTTACCAATGCTTTCTGAAAAAATTATAAGACTTCTTACTTGCATTTTTAATGATTACGCTGACATTCCATTATTCCAGTTCTATTGCAGTTTGGACTGGAATGATGAAATGTCAGTAAAATCATTAAAAATACAAGTAAAAAGTCATATACTTCTATCAGTACGCAAAGAGCAATTAACATGACTGTAAACATAAGGTATTAATTAGTCAAAGAACCTAACAAAATATCAGTAAAACCTAATAAAGTACCTATTATTTAGTTTAAGAACGAACAAATGTTTAGTAATTGCTGAAAAAATATCAGGAGGACTGTCAATATTTTCATAAAAGAACTAACAAAATATTAGTAACTACTGGCAAAATATCATGAATCACTCTTAGATGTTCGTAATTGTAATGCAAAAATATTAGTATTGTCATGCAGACAGAGTTAAAATTGCGAGACATCATGATAATATATTCCTAAAGTTTTTGACAGGTCCGAATATCTATTAATTCATTCGTAACAACTGCAGTCCCTTTTTTAACAGTAATTCCGAATAAAAATACAAGAATTCCGATTAAATTCTTCTCCGACTTATTAACGATTCTTAACATTTTTCTCCGTGTAGGGGCGTGAACAAGAAATTTCAATAATATTTTGTGGAGAATATAGAAGAATATATATTCTTCATAACCGTTGTAAGAATTTTGGTGGTAGAAGAAGTCGGGGACGCCCGAGGAAGACATGGCACGATCAAGTGAATCAGATACTTGAGTCGGGCCGTGTCAAAAGTCAGAATAATAGAAGAGAATGTATGATACGATGTATGAATGTGAGTGAGGCAAAGAGTGTGTGCCAAGACCGAGTTGTTTGGCGGTCCGTCCTCTCTGCCTACCCCTGCAGGGAAACAGCGTTATGGTTAGTTAGTTAGTTAGAATTTTATAAAATACATTAAGTAAAATGTTAGAAAACTAACACGAGACTGCATACTGATCCAATCACGATGAGATGGGTTTGATCAAACTAGCGCTGTCTCGTTTGTTTAAAATGCCACTAGAATGCTGCTAGAACGAGATGCAACGCCTGTCGAATGACCGCGGGCAGCAAATTGAATATTTTGTGGAGAATATAGACGAATATATATTCTTCATAACCGTTGTAAAAATTTAGCTGAACAATTGGATATCTTTTTTTAGTAGGTGCCTTCCATACCTGTTCAACCAATGAGAAGTCTTCATTCGACCAATCAGAAGGCTTCCTTTTTCAGCCATCTTTGATTATCATCTATAAGATATACGATTAGGCGGATCAACAACGTATGGCAATTTTGGCAATTTGGGCAGATCAACCGCGTATGGGGATTTGGGCGGATCGACAACGTATGGGAATTTGGACGGATCAACAAAAAAGATGCGTATGATTTCCTTACAAAGTTCGAAAATTTTATGTGCAATACAAGGTGTCCGAAAACTCGTAGTACAAGCGGGAAACTGGGGAATCCTCATCACATTTGGAGTCGATTTTGTGGTATAATTTTTTTTGATTTGAGCTTTCGTTTTCGAGTAAATCGAGTCAGAAGTTGATTTTTTTTTGGTCAAATTCTTATAAATTATTACTGACGTTCATAGTACCTAACTAATAAAAACTAATTAAAAGAAAACAAATAAAGAAATCCGGATTTAAAGCGTTATTTTGAAATTATCCATAATTTTATTCCGTGTAGTACGGTCGTTTCACGGTTAAAAAGAGCTGTTCATTATTTTCGCGCTTTCAAGTCAAAGTGCAATGCGAAATTTGCTGCCCCTTTCTGCGCTCGGTTCGATCAACACAATAGAAGGGGTAAGCTACTAATCCGAATGGCTTGGCCTTGAACTGTGAACTTGCGAACCAAATTCTGTACCCGAAACATACGGAAGCAAGTCCAAAAAGGTAAATGTTCAGGAGATGTTGTATGATAGATAAGAAAAAAACTAATTATTAAATCAGTTAGTTTTGTTTTAAAAAGGAGCAAATTACCAAAATTTTATAGTAAAGCCTTTAAAAATAATTGTTTAAAAAAAAACGCTGACTTGGGTCAACTTTTCAATTTGGGAGGCGGGAATGGGTACCGCCGCCCCGGGAACCTTTATTGGATAACCAACACCTCTGCCATAGATCACCCCAAGTGGTTCGCTAAGTTTGGTGATTTAGCAGGGGTGCCGGGTTCATGGGGTGAGGTTTGTCTAGGTCTTGCAGGCGGATGACCAGGACATGCTGAACCCTAGATTCCTACCCACCCCTTAAACCCTTTTCCTTCCCAGAACTCTCCTCTCCTTCCCTTCCTTTAAAAAACCCCTCCACACAGCATCCCCAAAGATGAAATAGGCTCCGAGGGAAATTATTTTCCTCAGGGCCTCCTGTGTGCAGCTCATGTAAAAAAAAAAACAAAAACATGGATTTGAGTCCTACTGCCTCTAAATGAAGTGGACTATTTTGTTATGACATGTGGTGTATTATAAAAGGAATAAAGTCCATGGTACACCCTTCTGCTTCTATGATAGTTATTGCATCATGGTACTTGCATCCACATGCAATTTTGAAAATCGTATTTTTTCTTCATAATGGGACTTCCATCTTTCTGCCACTGATAAACATGATAATTTACTTCAAGTCTACATCAAAAACTCATTTCTTCAAATTTCGGACTTGGACCGTTTTATCCTCGGGAACGGAAATAAAAATGGTTGCTGATGTGGCACACAACACAACAAACATGGCCGCCATTTGACTACAGTCGTGTTCGAACCAATTTGAACAAGGTTTTTTTATTATTTTTTTATAATGTAATAAAATTTATCAATTTAGAAGGCGGGTATGGGTACCGCCACCGCGGGAACCATTTATTGGATAACCAACACCTCTGCCGTAGGTGACTCCAGGTACTAATATCTACAGCCTGTATGTCGGACGAATATCAACAGCTCATATGTTGGACTAATATCTACGAACTTCAGAGTGTTGACTAATATCTACAGAGCTAAGATCGGACGAATATCAATGACGGTCCTAGTGTTGACTAATATCTACAGAGCGTAGGTTGGACTAATATCTACAGAGGGCAGCTGAGCAAGAGGTTGTACGGAGAAGCTTAAATTACTTCAATTACGTAATTACTAATTACGTAAAGGCTTAATTGTTTAAAGTACATGAAGTTTTTGCATAATATTACGTATTTTGCTGTTTACGAGGACAATAATTTATTGAACATAATTTATTGGTCATAATACAAAGATATTTATTTATTTATTTATTTCGAAATACACGGCACCTCAACCTAAACTAACCTAACCTAACTCACATAGAAATAGTTATGGTAACAGACTACATAATTTAGAAGCACTCGAAATAAAGAAAGCTGTTAAAACAAAAACCCAAATCCTTAATAATCAGCTAAATGTGTCCAATAGGTCGATATTAGGGGTTTTTACATACATACATAAATAAAGTTTTTTTTAAACTGCATTATTACGTTTTCCAATATGGTATACATAATTGCAAATCCAACCTATGCCAGTGCCGTAGATATTCGTCAACTTTGGTTCTCATAGATATTAGTCAGCAATTGAGCTGTAGATATTCGTACGCACTTTGGTTTTCATAGATATTAGTTAGATTTTTTCAGTTTTTGGAATTCCTGTAGATATTAGTGGACGCCTTCGTCGTAGATCACCCCAAGTAGTTCGCTACGTTTGGTGACTTAGCAGGGGTCCCCGAGTTCATGAGGTGAGGTTTGTCCAAGTCTTGGCGGCTTTTATTTGTCTGCCTACCAGCTGCATGGCAGGAGATCGTGAGAGTGGTTAAGGCCATACTCTCTCGAAACTCGAGCTAGTTTATACTTCCATTCAATAAATAAAATTATAGATTTTAAACTGAAATACTCTGGCATTTTTAGTTGCTGAAACTTGAACTGATACCAGTAAGCATAATTTCATTTCTTCAGTATAACCAAAATTTAAAACAATTGACAAAAAATACAATTAATGAGTATAAGCATCATACATGAATAGTGCGGTAATGAATCGGCTGCCGCGGAGCGACGCAGAGATGGTGCACCAAGCATTCACGGTTGATATCTGATGTTTTCTAGCCATAAAGTACACATTAAAATATATAACTTTAGAGCTCATAGAAAGGGCTCCAATCTTTGTAGGAAACATTTTTTCATTAAATGTCGGCCTGAAAAGTACTGTGATAAAATGTAAAATTACATGCCAAAAAATATACAAATTTTTACCTTTTCGTACGAATTACAAACAAACGGTAAAAGTTACGACGAAAGTTAACTAAATATTAATTGTAGAAAATGTTACAGCAAAGAGAATAAAAAAAAATTCAACCCGATATGTTGTTTAGTAATCGAGATAGACGTGATTTACAAAACCCATACACTTTTCATGTTTGGGCGGGCACAGGCGGGGAAGCAAGGGGCGTAGGAGCGGGGACTTTTGGCTAAACACTTGTCTAAATGGAAGTAGTCGATGGTGTTTCAAATCAAATCAAATCAAATCAAATCAAAAAATATTTATTGTAAAATAAAAATTACAAAAGGTGTAGCTTATGGGTAGACCCCATTTCTTCCAGCTAACCGCATTTATTTAATTACAATGTTTATATAATATTATTTGTTTTATTATAGTTACAATGTTTATACAGATAAAATAACAATATTCCAATGGAAAAAAAAATACAAATGTATATACCAATAAAAATAGGCGTTTCATTTACGTGAGGTATTCACTCAACGTGTAGTGACATTTATTAACAAGGAAAGTGTTTAGTGACGATTTGAATTTGTGTGTTTCTTGTATTTGTTTAATGTTATGTGGAAGGTTGTTATATACTTTAATGGCCATGTAGTATGGTCTTTTTTGGAATGTTGTTTTGTTTGCTTTTGGTATTAATAGGTTTTCTGTGAGCCTTGTAGCGTATTTATGTGTTGAGTTTTTTAGTGGGAACTTGTCTGTAGATGATCGCACTAACATGCATAACTCCATTATATATATGTCTGTGAATGTTAGAATTTTCAGATTTTTAAACATAGGTCTACATGAATCTAAGCGACCGGAGTTTGTAATTTTTCTTATGCATCTCTTTCGTATGATGAAGACATCTTTGGCGTTTACCGAGTTTCCCCAAAAAATAATACCGTATTTTATTATTGAATATATATAACCATAGTATGCGGCTATTACTGATTCGGTGTTCAATATTTTTCTCAAGGTACCCAGAACATAAGAAAAACTACTGATTTTTGCTACAATTTTTGAGACATGTTCTTTCCAGTTTATGTTTATGTCTAATTCTATTCCCAGTAGTGAACAGGTTTGGGAAGGTTCGGTAATATTATTATTAATGTTTACATTTATATTTATAGGTGTAGCTTGCACTGGACAAAATTTTAAAATTTGGGTTTTGTTTGTCTTGAGTGATAGATGTTGCGATAACAGCCAGTTTGCTATTAATTGGCAAGTCTCGTTAATTTGTTTGTTAAATTCGTCAACGTCTCCATTACATTCAAACAACAAAGCGGTGTCATCAGCGAACATTGAACATTCTGTGCCAGCAATTATTGGGAGTTCGTTTATATAGATAAGGAAGAGGAGAGGCCCAAGAATGCTTCCTTGTGGCACACCCTTGTTTATTTTTCTCCATTTGGATTCTACCATGTACTGGACCGTTTTTTCATCGATATTTGAAATTTGAACTTTCTGCTGACGATTTTTTAAGTACGATTCAAACCATTTTAATGCTAATCCTCTAATAACTACATGTTCAAGTTTAATTAGAAGAAGCTCATGATCAACATTGTCGAATGCTTTTGAGAGGTCTGGAAAGATACCTACGGTTTTTTTACTAACATTAATATTTTCTAGAATTTTGTTCAAAAAATTGAATACTGCCTGTGTTGTTGAACGGCCTTTACGGAATCCAAATTAATGTGGACATATTATCTCAAAGTTTTCGAGAAAGTTATAAATGCGATTGTACATGGCTCTTTCAAATATTTTTGAAAAGTTTGGTAATAAGGATATCGGTCTGTAGTTTGAGATTTCCTGTTTAGGACCCTTCTTATACAAAGGTACAATAATAGATTGTTTTAATTGTTCTGGGAAGGTTCCTGATTCGAAAGATTTGTTAATTAATATTTCCAACGGGTAACTTAACGCTTCTGCACATGCTTTTATAATTTTTATAGGGATTTTGTCAGTGCCGACACTGCTTTTATTTTTCAGTTTTGCGATGATTTTAATAATTTCCTCCCTGTTTACAGGCGTTATGAAGAATGATCGCGACTGTTTGTTTTCGACTGTTTTGGCAGATTGTGGATGTAGAGATGTATTTTGTGGTGGTGGCGGTGGTGCAAAGAAAATGTTAAATTCATTTGCAATATTTTTTGGTTCTGATACCAGGTTATCATTTATTTTAAGACAGATTTTTGGTTTACTTTTAGAATTAGAATTATTTGAGTTCTCTTTTATTATGTTCCACGATGTTTTGGTTTTATTTTGCGCGTTTTGAATTCGTTTACTATTATAATTCCGTTTAGCTACCTGTTTTACTTTACTAAGAATTTTTTTGTAATGTTTGTAATTGTTTATGATTGTGAGGTCATTTGTGTTTTTTTGTTTCATGTACAGGTGTCTTTTTTGTCTAATAGATATCTTAATACCAGTCGTTACCCAATTTATTTTGCGTTTTTGGGGATATTTATACAGTTTAAAGGGGAAACAAAACTTCATACCATTATTTATTTCATTAATGAAGTATTCGTAGCTGTCATTGATGGATTCAAAGGATTTCAGTGGTTCCCAACATATACATGATAAGTAGTTGTTAAAAATGTTAGTGTTTTCTGTGTTAAATAATTGTTTTTTTGTATACCACGTTTGGTTTATATTATATTCTGTTTTTACGTGCATTAACTGTGCCATGTGATCTGATACAGCTAATTCTGTGACTTCCCATGTGTAAGAGCTTTTTGGTATATTTGTACCTATATGATCAATTATACTTTTTTTATTTCCTTGTATACGAGTAGGTTTATCAATAATCAAGCGTATGTTGTGAGATTTTAATGTGTTTTTGAGTGAGTCTGCGTTTTTCTTCTTGTAGCTTGTATCAATATTTAAGTCACCGCAGAGTATTATTTGTTTTTTGTTGGTTTTGCAAATTTTGTTTAGTAAAAGTTCAAGTTGTTCAAAAAAATATTAATATCAGAGTCATTATAGTAAATTGTACAAATTATCATTTTAAGTTTTGGAATTTCAATACCAACACATTCAAATACAAATTCTTTTGTTCTTTGTTTAACAAATTCTAGTTCTTTAAATATAATGTTTTCGTTTAAGTAGACACCTCCATGAATATGACTCTCTCGACAAAAAATTGAACCTAATTTATAACCGTTAAAATTAATAGATGTTGTTTCGTCCTCAGTGTTCGCTAACACAAAGTACATCGATATTTTTTTCATATAGAATATTTTCTAATTCTAAGATTTTATTTCGAATGCATTGCACGTTTTGATGCATTATTATGAAGGTGGGTTTGATGTCGTCAGGTTTAGGAGTACGTGTATTATTCATAAAAAAATAGTTTGTTTTTTCGGATAAGGTGAGTTCCTGTCATCTCGGGTTTGTGTATGAATGGATGAATGAATATATTTTGGGTTTTTTTCTGATGGATGTGGGTGCTCAAAATTGTATACTGATATTTTATTGATCTCATTTTTTATATGCGCCCTTGTTAAGCTCATCATTTTGATAATTGTATGGCTATTCATTTTTTCATAAAAAATGGGCCCACTAAATTTACAATAATTTTTGAATTCGAAGATGTGAGATATAATCTCAGAATTCAGTTTATAGATGTTTAAATAGTTGTTTTTAGTAACTGGATGTATTAGGACATTAGTATGGGCTAGTTGTCGTAGGGTGTAGTACAAGTTGCTTAGAAAGTTTTTAGGGGATGTCTCATTTTCTCCGGCTATTAAAATTACAAAATCATTTTTGTTTAAATTCTGGCTTTCTCTTATGATGTTTGCCGTGTACCAGTCTAGTGTTGCCCCAGGGTATATATAGCTGGAACAATCTACATCTTTAAAGTTTTTTTCCAGATTTCTTCTTATTTGGTGGCCTGCTTCTTCTCCAAAGATCCTTATTTTTATTTCTTTCCATTGAAGTTGTGCTGTTTTAATTCTGCGATGTGTGTTGTCCTGTGCCGGAAGAGGTGTTTTAATTTCTTTATTTTGGTTATTAATATTGGTTTAGATGCGATTTGTTTTTAAATTCTTCATTTTTTTCTGCCATGTTTAAGAGAAGCGACTTGTTTTCATTCATTACATTTTTTATTTCAATAATATTTTGGGTAGAGTTTTTTATTAGTGGTCGTAATATTTTTAATTCGCCCTTCATTTCATTATTTTCAGCCACTAAGTGTGCAATAATGTCGAATAGTTGATCCATGCCTTCGTTTATTTTTTCTTTTAGAATGATTTTTCCTTTCCCTTCCGTTATTATTTTTTTAATATTATTTATGGTAAGTCTTGAGTTTTTCAGGGCATTATTTACCTCGTTTGCCTCTATCATTGTGGACGTTTCTTCTTCATTTTTTCTTTTATCCTCCGAATCTGAATAAGGATCATCCTCGTGTTGATTTGGAGATCTTGGGGTCAGGCAGGATTTTGTAAACGGGTCCTCATTTTTTGATTTAGGTGTTTTATAACCTTTTTCCATTTTCAAAGATTATTCAACAGAATTTGATATTGTATGCACTTATTGCCCTCTATTGAACAATAGCGGTAAATAATATATTTTTAATTGATTTATGCGTTAACTGCCATCTGTTGTTTATTAGCGCAAATTATTAGTTTCTTTTGCGATATAGTTAGATTTGTGCATTTACTGCCATCTATTGACAGGTAGCGATAGATGGAACGTATGTAGGTAGAGTATTCAATTTCAAATCATTAAATGTCAAAAAATCACAGTGATTTGAATTTTTAAAATCAGTTTTTTCTTAGATATAGTTCATGTACATACGTTGTGATTGCTTCAGTTTTACAGCAACACTGTTATGCTTCTGTTTCACAGGTTTTATGTTGATTAAACATACGTTTTGCACTTTATTTTTACTGTTTTATACGGAGCAAATTGCACTTGACATCTGTCAATTATTGGTGTAGTGTAGGCCAATTTCAATTGGTGTTCTATGACTTAGGCTGACTGGACTATTAAAATCATATTCTACAGCCATGGGAGGAATGAATTCATGCGTCCGTCACTCCTGGATACACTGACTCTCAGATTCCTACCCATCCCTCATACCCTTGATAGGTATACCTATTTTTGTTTGATGTCCGCAATAATTAACTCTGCAAAAATCATACCTATGCTGCTAAAATAAATTAAATAATATTCCCAGTGTTCAGCGATAATTTAATAGGACTGACCGGATATTTGTTTTCGCCACAAATTTATTTCTTTATTTTTCGTCAGTTTGTTTTGTCTCTTGTTTGCGGTCGTTGACGTATGATGAAGATTGCGGTCAATTGATATCTTTTCTTATTGAACGGCGTACAAACCCTTCATTTAACAAGGTTTAAAATAAACTGTGTGTTATTTTCATATTTAAATGTGATTAATTAAATACCCCAGATACGATTTTAGATTTTCACGGCCAAAAGTATTTTTTTTATTAGTTTTTGGGATATTATGCCGTGTTGCGCTACCCCCTTCTTTAGCCAATGTTTCGGACACTGTAACGCTGTCCGAAACGTTGGCTAAAGAAGGAGGTAACGCAACACTGCATAATATCCCAAAAAGTAATTACAAAAATTAAATACCCTTTCATTTAACAAACATTAAAAAAAAGTTTGTGTTACTTGTGTGTTATTTTCATATCTAAACGTGATTAATAATACTTGTGCGAGATCAATAAAACACCATTTCATCATAACAAACTCTAAAACAAAGTGTGTGTTATTTTCATATTTAAACATGATTAATTATTGTGCATTACGATGGAATAATGTCTTGGACGCTCACATGCTCCGCTCGGGGCTACTATCTACATAACAAAATAAACAGGTACGCTAATTAACCATATTGTTTAAAAGAGAAGAGGTGGGAGAATAAATGTTATTTTTTATGCATTAAACCGCTTACTCGTTAATACGGAATACTTTTTATCCAAACAGTTAGATTAAGCTTTATTATTACGAAAAGTGAGTATTTATGTCGGGGGAGAACAAAAAACATGCCAAAAATATGGAATTAACATTTTAATTTTGTTAAAATTAATCCACTCGCGCGGAAACGCCATGTTTCATCGTTTTTATTTTAACATTTCATCAATGCTGCCAATCATAGAAAAACTATTTTTGCGTATAACAAAGTGAATGCATTATTGACAAGTTTGTACCTGTATTTATAACAGTAGAACATGGAAAGAAATTTATTAGAATAATTACACAAACCCGCTAGACAAATCCTGCTTTGCCAACAAACCATTGAAAAACCTGGGATGTTTTTTAAAATGATGATGAAATGCGAGTTTATTTTAGATAATTTATTTTATAAGATTGGTAGGTACTTCCGACAAACGTCATATTTGATTGTCTATTTGTTAAAAAAGGAACATTCCGTATTATCCGTGATTCAAACTTCGACAACGTTGAACGTTCCGTATTATCCGTGAGGTGGAACATCTTCCATCTGTCATCATGACATTTCCGCCTTTTTAAAATTTTAACCCTAAATAAGCCGAATTTTTTAAAAATATATTTTTTTTTTAATTTTAAATTTGAAAATGCTTAAATTGAAAATCTTTATGTTTATTTGGGTTGTCTATGTGATGTAGGTTCACCAGTTTTCCGCTTGTACTACGAGTTTCCGGACACCGTGTATATCAAAAACGTATAGGAGAAGAGGTCAATATATATATATTGACCTCATATATAAAAATCAACATATTGATATTTATATATTTATCTCCTCACGTACTTTGTTGATTTTGCGTGACGGTACACCAGTTTTTTGTTGATCCGTTTGAGTTTGTTGATCTATCCGGATTTGTGGATCCGTTACCGAAGCTGGGATACATATCCTGATCCATGTGATGATTTTGATTTTGGTTTTGGTTTTGATTTTGATTTTGATTTTGGTTTTGATTTTGATTTTGATTTTGATTTTGATTTTGATTTTGATTTTGATTTTGATTTTGATTGTGATTGTGATTTTGATTTTGATTATGATTTTGATTTTGATTTTGATTTTGATTTTGATTTTGATTTTGGTTTTGATTTTAATTTTTATTTTGATTGTGATTGTGATTTTGATTTTGATTTCGATTTCGATTTTGATTTTGATTTTGATTTTGATTTTGATTTTGATTTTGATTTTGATTTTGATTTTGATTTTGATTTTGATTTTGATTTTGATTTTGATTTTGATTTTGATTTTGATTTTGATTTTGATTTTGATTTTGATTTTGATTTTGATTTTGATTTTGATTTTGATTTTGATTTTGATTTTGATTTTGATTTTGATTTTGATTTTGATTTTGATTTTGATTTTGATTTTGATTTTGATTTTGATTTTGATTTTGATTTTGATTTTGATTTTGATTTTGATTTTGATTTTGATTTTGATTTTGATTTTGATTTTGATTTTGATTTTGATTTTGATTTTGATTTTGATTTTGATTTTGATTTTGATTTTGATTTTGATTTTGATTTTGATTTTGATTTTGATTTTGATTTTGATTTTGATTTTGATTTTGATTTTGATTTTGATTTTGATTTTGATTTTGATTTTGATTTTGATTTTGATTTTGAGTTTTATTTTGATTTTGATTTTGATTTTTATTTTTATTTTCATTTTGATTTTGAGTTTTATTTTGATTTTGATTTTGATTTTGATTTTGATTTTGATTTTGATTTTGATTTTGATTTTGATTTTGATTTTGATTTTGATTTTGATTTTGATTTTTATTTTGATTTTGATTTTGAGTTTTATTTTGATTTTGATTTTGATTTTGATTTTGATTTTGATTTTGATTTTGATTTTGAGTTTTATTTTGATTTTGATTTTGATTTTGATTTTGATTTTGATTTTGATTTTGATTTTGATTTTGATTTTGATTTTGATTTTGATTTTGATTTTGATTTTGATTTTGATTTTGATTTTTATTTTGATTTTGATTTTGATTTTGATTTTGATTTTGATTTTGATTTTGATTTTGAGTTTTATTTTGATTTTGATTTTGATTTTGATTTTGATTTTGATTTTGATTTTGATTTTGATTTTGATTTTGATTTTGATTTTGATTTTGATTTTGATTTTGATTTTGATTTTGATTTTGATTTTGATTTTGATTTTGATTTTGATTTTTATTTTGATTTTGATTTTGACCGCCAACAAAGATGCGCTTCGGTCGTACTTTTCAGCTTATTTTAGTAGGTACCTGTAAGTTCTTTGAAGAAATAATTATCTAAAGAGGATAGACAGCCTAACAATTACGTCTTGGTACTTAACGCTTGAAAACTGTTTTTATGTGCGACATTCTGTGAGCGGACTAGGTATAAGGGGTTTCTTTTATCGCTACACAGTTGGGCTACTTCGTGAGACGGATTAAGGTAGGGTACAAAGACTCGATTGAAATTAATATAGAATAGAAAAAGCTATTATAGAATAGACTAACCTATTACCTAAGGTGACGTATGACAGAGGTGGTTATCCAATAAATGGTTTCCGGGGCAGCGGTACCCATACCCGCCTCCCAATCTGTAAGTCAAAATTAAATGGTTCGCTAAGTTTGGTGACTTAGCCGGGGTGCCCGGGTTCATGGGGTGAGGTTTGTGCGGGTCTTGACCGCGGTCGCGTCTGTCCACCATCTGCATGGCATGCCGGATCGAGAGAGAATGTTTGAGGGAGCCGTTCTCTCCCGTTGTTCTTCAGCCGTACTCTCTCTGAACATCGCCTTGCACCGCAATGGGAGGTATGGATTCAAACGTCCGTCACTCCTGGACACATTGACCCACAGATTCCTACCCACACCAACTTCTCTTTTCCTTCCCAGAACTTCCTCTCCTTCTTTTCCTAAAAATACCCTCCACACATCATCCCCAAAGATGACATAGGACCTGAAGGGAATTCTTTTCCTCAGGGCCTCCTGTCCAATTTTTTTTCGTTAAGTTTTTACGATAGCTATTTTATTGTCATGTCTTTCTCAGGCGTCCCCGACTTCTTCTACCGTTCACATTTGCGTCATATATTCTCCTAACACTCTTTTCCTGGTTCATTTGCTCTACATGTTCAAACCATCGGAGAGTTCCTTTCTTAATCTTACTTATACATCAGACTAGGTAGCATTCTTTGCGGATCTTTACGTTTCTCACATTTCGTACATGGTTTTGCTACACATATATACCTACGCCTCAGGGATCTCATTTCAACAGCTTTATATTTAGCTTACTTTCATCCTTCCTCTGTCAGTTTCATGCCTCACTGCGATACATCAGGTTAGGTACCAGGGGTCCTAGCATGGTCGATCGATATGGGTTTTATCGAAAATGTCGGTAACTTGCCATCGCTTCCGAGCACGACTGCAGGCCGCTAACGAACAAACAATAGTTCACAATGACTAGGGGTTCCTAATATATTTGACGTGAACTATTGTTTGTTCGTTAGCGGCCTGCAGTCGTGCTCGGGAGCGATGGCAAGTTACCGACATTTTCGATAAAACCTATATCGATCGACCATGCTAGGGGGCCAGGACTCCATTGTGGACTGCTAGCTTTGCTTCTTTTTATTAGTGCCAACGGCACCGGGGGCATGTACCTACATGTACTACACTAAGAAAGGTTTTACGCTGTAGCTCAATTATTTTTTAATAACACATACTCATAATTTATGTAATCCTAGAAAAACTATTCGATCTGCATTTTAAAAATAATGTATATCACATAACTATTTAGCAACTAATTTCTTAGGTATTACTAGAAAGGGCCAAATTCCGGTCGTTTATACTGCGCATCTCGTAGGCCCTTCTGCATTGCTAAAATATTCACTTGCCGGCCTGAGATCGTTCTGTGGTCGCATCCGGTCTATAAATTGTCAATTTTCTATTTGTACCATAGATTTTTGTATGTAGCGCGGTTTACACGCACACTTCGGAGCGACCGAGTCAGGCCGCCGCGCAGAAAAGTCTCACAGTGAACTGCGCTGTAAACCTATCGGTCTTTACTTCTCTGCGCGGCGACCTGAAGTGGCGTGGGTCTCGGTCGCTCCGAAGTGTGCGTGTAAACGGCGCTTATGCAAGCCGCAAACTATGCGAACGCCAACTTGGCAACTTCACCGTCATTCAAATTAAAAATGGCGTGTCGACAAGCGGTGTTCATTCTTTCAATAGTGTTAGTAGTTTTTAAAATTTTAACAATAAATAACCATTTGTTTATTTTCATAATAAAGCCATAATCTCTTAATGGATCGACATTTGACAAACTATCCATTTGTTAGAAAAATTGGGATAGTGGATTATGAGGTAGGTAAGTTTTGTCCTATTGTTTTCAAATAATTTATGTTATGGCAGCGTGTTATAGCGTGAGCTGCATAGGTAAAAGTTTATATATGTTAAGATATAATTTACGATTAAATAATGTTGCCTATATAATCGTAACTATGAAATACTCAAAGTGCTCTTTTTGTTTCTAAAAAAACAATGTTTTTGTTTAAAAATGGCCGCCATGTAGGAATACGAAATAGAATTTATTAAATATAAAATGCGGATAGGATCAATAACAAACCTACAATTTTACACGCAAGATGTAGTTAGGGTGTTGAATGAATACTTTGGTTATTTTTATTTGTTAATCGATTTTGCTTTGCATTAAAAATCCAACCAAATGTAATAATTTTACCACTTCAGTTGACAGTTTTATTTATTTAGGTTTATCATTGAATAATATCAAGTATTATTAATTTCAAATGTCTTTTGCTTACAGAATAATGGATTACAGAATTTTGAGGTCTAATGGTGGACATTATACGCCAAAATTCTGCATTTTACAAAGGCGTGATGTTACCCGTTGTCGCTGAAATGAAATTTAATGAAGGATCAGTCAAATCTTATTGTATACTTCCAATATATGATGGCTATAATTATGTAAGTGCATTATATGATATTATTTGTTCAGACGCTTTTCAAAGTAAAATACTTTTTTGTACGAGTGAATGTTTGGCTCAGGAAGTAATTAAAGGAAGGAATGGAAGTAAGACAGGAGATGGAGCCTTGCTTCTATCAAGTATAAATATTTCCAAATGTTTTTTGTTTACAGACTATATAGTGAGGATGCTGGACATTATACAAAACTGACTTTTTCAAAACCCTGCATTTTACCAAGGCAAGATGTCAATTCCCGCGTTGGCGCGCTGATGTGAAATTAATGTGGGATCAGTCAAATCAAATTGTATACTTACAATATATGATGGCTGTAATTATGTATGTGTATTATATGATATTATTTGTTCAGATGATTTTAAATTAAAATACTTTATGTACCGAGTGAATGTTTATAAGGCTCTGGAAGTAATTATTTCAACCAACAAACTTCGTCTTAGGAAGGCGGTAGTCGGAGCTGCAAATTACAGGATGCAATCAAATAGTGCTTTGGACCAAAAAATTACCGATTTAAGGAAAGATAATATTAAATTTACCTAAACATGTTTTCGGTGAACATAAAGATTGTTTACCATACTTCTGCAAATTTAAACTTGATCCGAATAAAATATTAGATTACAATCACGTTCCACAGTTACAAAACAATATTATATTTTCAAAAATTATGGACGCTTATTCTCGGCTTGTCAGTAATGCCTGAAGTCTAGTATATTGTTTAGACAGTAATATTGTTGAGAGTTTTAATGGAGTTATTGCAAAATTTATTGGCGGAAAAAGAATAAATTATTCTTTAAAACAGTCCTATATGGGTCGTTGTGCAGCTGCAGTAGTTTCCTTCAATTCCAAGAGACCTTATTATTCTTTACATAAGCAGATTTTCAACAGAAGTCCTAGTAATTTTTTAAAACGGTTAGAATTGAAAAGAGCAAAAAGAAGAATGGCTTCTAAAACAAACGATAAAAGATCTTTACGAAAAAAACAAGGGAGACATTTGCTTATTTGCTTACAAAATCGGGAGCACCTGATAACCATTATGGCGAATTGTGCGAAAAAACGGATATGGAACAAGATGCATATGAATGTGCTAAGGCAGATTTCTTAAAGCTACTCGACATTTCACAAAGTGAAAAGAAGGCAGTCGAAAGACGAACTGTCTTACAGTCTGATAGCGGGGAGTGGCTTGAACGCAGAAGAAACATGTTAACAGCTTCTTTATTTGGTAATATCTGTAAACGAAGTCAATCCATTAGTTGTGCTAATTTAGTCAAAACAATATTATACGGCCGCTCTCTAGATAATATAAAATCTATATTTTTGAATGTAGCTATTACTTTGTGGTTATCCATTATAATAAAATGAAACAATACAACTTTGTATAAACCACTTATAAAATGTGCAAATCCGACCGGTTTCGGAACAAACGTTCCTTCGTCAGGGAAAGCTTAAACTAATTTGACAGTTTAGAACAATGTTTTATTATGGTAGGGGTGGAGCCGTTGTTAGTTTTTTTTTTTATTTTTTTTTTTTTATTATTGGCAATGTTTATTAAAAATACATATGAAGTTATAACAGTTACATAGTTACATAGTTACATAAGGTTAACAAAAAAAAAAAAAAAAAAAAATGCCTTTCCTCTCCATAAAGAGACAATGCTCTTGTGTTTGGTGAGGGAGTTCTAGCTCAATTAGTAAATTAATGATCGTGTAAGTTAGTAATAACGGCTATTGTAAATAATAAGTGGGTTAAAAAATCTTGTATAAATTTAAAAATAAATTTCCTGAAGAGTTTACAAAAATCATAATATAAATTAAAAAATCATTATAAATGGAAGAATCATGTAAGTTAGTAACAAAAATTATTAGTAAAAATTATTATTAATAGTTAATAATGTAGATTGGGTGGGTAGGTATTAGTGTAGAGTGGGTGGGTAGGGGAACAAATCCATGATAGGGCTATATGACAATATTTTTTGTTTGTTGATAATAGATTCATTATTTTTAAGGGATTTTTTAATTTCCAAAGCTTCTAAGTTATCTAAACGTTTTTCTTTATGATTAATATGAAGAATATTTATCCCTGTGTTTTTTTCAAAACTATGGTTATTTTCGATGATATGGTTAGCGAACTCAGAAAAATTATTATTATTAAGACACCTTAAATGTTCTTTGATTCTGATTTCAAAATTACGAGTTGTTTTTCCAATATAAAATGAGGGACAATCATTGCATTTGAGTTTATATATTCCGGAATTAGTCAATTTATGGTCTTTATCTTTAGTATTTTATTTTATTTTCTTGTATAAAACGCTGGTTTAATATTAGAAATTATTATAATTATTCTAAACTGTCAAATTAGTAAAAGCTTTCCCTGACGAAGGAACGTTTGTTCCGAAACCGGTCGGATTTGCACATTTTATAAATGGTTTATACAAAGTTGTATTGTTTCATTTTATAATATAAAATCTATTCAATATGGTAGGGACCATGAGCAAGTTGCAAAAAGGCAACTTTGCATTCAAGAAAATATTGTCGTCGATGACTGTGGGTTATTTATTGATGATATTTTCCCGTTCTTAGGAGCCACCCCAGATGGTTTGGTAAATGACAGTACAATATTAGAAATTAAATGTCCGATTTATGCTAGTGGGATGCTATTTTAAGAAGCAATAGCAAAAAAAAAATAACGTTCTGGAAGCAAGATAAAATAAACCTTTTTTTTTTACAAACACAAATCACAACTGGTATTATCAAGTACAGGGTCAACTTCACATTTCCAAAAAGACTGTATGTATTTTTGCCGTCTGGTTGGGTGAAGCAATTCCATTAAAAATAGAATTAATTAAACGAGACGACAAATTTTGGGGAGAAAAAATGGAAAGCAGATTAAGTACTTTCTTTATGGATTGTTTATTACCAGAAATTATAGATTCAAGATTTAAAAGATCTATGCCCATTCGTGACCCACAATATATTATGTCCGCCTTGGAGAAAAAAAGAAAAGCAGCGACACTAATTAGAACAGAAAAAATTAAGAAATGCAAGAAAAATCTATTACGGGATATTGAAACTAATGTAAACTAATGAAACACGGAATGTATTGCATTGTACTACTCTGCGTACATCCGATTGCGAGGAAACTTTGGTGAGTTGTTGTGTGCATGCCCGCGATAGTTTCTGTATATGTAGTGAGTTCTGGCATCATGAAATTATGCGTTGCTAACCGTTCGTCTGATTGCGTTGACACTTTGGGGATTTAATGTGTACATACCCGCGATGGTTCCTATATATAATAGCGAGATCTGGCGTCATGAAAATGCATTACTAAACCGTTCATCCGATTGCGAGGAAACGTTGGTGAGTTGTTGTGTGCATGCCCGCGATGATTTCTATATAGAGGGTGTCCCAAAAGAAAGTTGATATTTAGTGGATCGATTTAAAAAAAAGTAAGGGTTCTGTCGAAAAAATGTTTATTAAATGCTAAAATACACAATTTGGGGATTTATTTCTGAAAAATAATATCGTCCAAATATAAACCCTCACGTTCGCGGCATTCATTTAATCGAAGAGTAAAATTTCTTATGACGGCTTGCCAGGTAGGCTTCGTGATGGCTGCCATTTCGTGACGGATATTTTCTTTTAATTGCATCAGGGAAGTCGGATTTTGTGTGTACACTTTAGATTTGACATAACCCTACAGGAAAAAGTCCATAGGAGTTAGGTCAGGACCACGAGGAGGCCAATTTATTTCACCTCTCCTGGAGATCAATTTGCCAGGTAAAATTTCACGAACTCATGGCAGAGACGTATTGGACGTATGTAATGTTGCTCCGTCTTGCTGAAAAGTTGCGTTCACACAGAAAGCAAAACAAATATCAACTTTCTTTTGGCATACCCTATTTATATATATATTGACCTCTTCCCATAGTATCTTGATCCTGTAAGAAGTTGCTTGACAATGTTGATCCACCTTTAACACCGTATAACTTGGCTTTGATGGAATACATCTGTATGAATTGGCAACAACGTTACTACAAATACCAATGTTGCCAGTTTTTCGGTAAAAGTTTTTGATATATTGCACATAAAATTTTCGAACTTTGTATGGAAATCAAACGCATCTTTTTTGTTGATCCGGTCAAATCCCCATACGTTGTCGATCTGCCCAAATCCCCATACGCGGTTGATCCGCCTGTTTATTTATTTATTTATTTATTTGTTTATCAAGACATACACAGTACATTATAATACAGATTATAAGGTATGTTAAATTAAATTATTACATGGTTATGTACCTATTACGTAAGTCCATAGAATGTCATTTGATAATTACGCCTGAGATATGAACCGGTCTTAAAACTTAATTATTGAATGAATGAAGTAATAATAATAAAAATGAAGAAAAGAGGGGGGGGGGGGGGGAGATAAGGAGACATTTTGAAATCAAGAATTATATGCTCACTAATTGTAATTGACTGATTAAAGTTTAATGAAAAGTTAAGTGTAAGTAATTTTTAAACAATTATATCACGCCAAGAAATTTAATAAATTAGTTTTGTATGTTTGCAAGGAATCATGAAAAATGTCTAAGTGTAGTAATTTTTCATAGTGGTTATAAGTTATGATTGCGCGAGTAATTGGTGAGTTACTCGCTGCATTAGTGTTATGGATTCTATATGAAAAAGAGAAGTGTGCCTGGTACGCCTCATTGGGACATTTAAACAAATAGTGGATAGCAATTCAGGACTATCTATTTTATTATTTAGCAGGTTATACAGAAACAGCAGATCTGATAATGTGCGTCTTTTTTGTAAACTTAACATGTTATTTGTAGTTTTGTTGTATTTCTTGAATAAATATTTAGAGAATTTATTCTGTATACTTTCTACTATATCTATGTACACCTTATATTGAGGATTCCATACCGGGGACGCATACTCCAGTGGACTTCTGACCAATGAACAAAACAACATTTCAAGAGTCTTAGCACTTTTGAAAACTTTACATATTCTTAATAGGAAACCTAGCATCTTGTAGGATTTTGATATTATGTGTTCGATATGCTTATCAAAAATTAATTTGTTGTCTAAATAAACACCTAGATCTTTACATGTAGACGTAGATTGTAAAGGTTTATTATTCAAGTTGTAAGAATAGATGATTTTATTTTTATTTCTAGTAAATGTAATTGAGTGACACTTAGAAATGTTTAAGGAGAGTAAATTTGATTCACAATACGCGCACAAATGATCAAGATCGCTTTGTAATTCTATACAATCAGATAAAGACTGTACAGGTTTAAAAATTTTCATATCATCCGCATATAACACAAAGTAACTATTTTGAAAGCATACATAGATGTCATTTATGTAAATATTAAATAAGAGTGGTCCGAGATGCGACCCCTGGGGCACACCCGAGACGATTTCCGTTAAACAGGATGCGAAACCGTTGACAACCGTGATTTGGTGCCGATTACTGACATATGATGTAATCCATCTATAGAGATCACCGTGAATTCCTAGACTAAATAACTTCTGTAAAAGAATATAGTGATTAACACGGTCGAATGCTTTGGAATAATCAGTATAGATGGCATCTACCTGGCATCGCATATCCATTTGAGCATGAAGAAAATTTATATAAGACACAAGATTCGAGGTTGTGGAGCGATTTCTCATAAAGCCATGTTGATTAGTTAAGAGTGAAGGTGAGATGGTAGAATATAATTGATCGTAAACAATTTTTTCCAAAACTTTACTTAGAATGGGTAATTTGGATATAGGTCGATAGTTGGAGACATCATTTTTACTACCATTTTTAAAGATTGGGGTAATCAAGGCTGTTTTCCACTTGTCGGGAAATGTTCCTTCAGATAGCGATAGTTTGAAAATGGCAAAAATGGGGGGTGTCAGTTGTTTACTACAATAATTTATAAAGATTCCTGGAAGTTGGTCATTCCCCGGTCCCTTTTTGATATCGATGGACTTAAGGTTGATAATCTAATCTAATAACTGTTGATAATCGAAGATGGCTGAAAAAGGAAGCCTTCTGATTGGTCGGACGAAGCCTTCTCATTGGTTGGCAGATATGGAAGGCACCTACTAAAAAAAGATATCCAATTGTTCAGCTAAATTTTTACAACGGTTATGAAGAATATATATTCTTCTATATTCTCCACAAAATATTATTGACATTTCTTGTTCACGCCCCTACACGGAGAAAAATGTTTTGAGAATTTATTGGGAATTCTTGTCTTTTTATTCGGAATTACTGTTAAAAGTAATGTTACTGCAGTTGTTACGAATGAATTAACAGGAAACGGAGTCCTAATAGATATTCGGACGGCGACTGTCAAAAACTTTACGAATATATTTTCATGATGTCTCGCAATTTCAACTCTGTCTGCATGACAATACTAATATTTTTGCATTACAATTACGAATATCTAAAGAGTGATTCATGATATTTGCCAGTAGTTAAAAATATTTTGTTAGTTCTTTTACGAAAATATTGACAGTCCTCCTGATATTTTTTCAGCAATTACTAACCATTTATTCGTTCTTATACGACGGTCTTCCTGATATTCTGCTAGTAAAATACTGACAGGTAATTTTTGTTCGTTCTTTAACTAATACTTTATTAGGTTTATCTGATATTTCGTTAGGTTCTTGGACTAATACCTTATGCTTACTGTCAAGTTAATTGCTCTTTGCGTACTGATAGAAGTATATGACTTTTTACTAGTATTTTTAATGATTCCACTGACATTTCATCATTCCAGTCCAAACTGCACTAGGATTGGAATGATGGAATGTCAGTGCAATCATTAAAAATGCAAGTAAGAAGTCTTATAATTTTATCAGAAAGCATTGGTAAAATTAACATGGCAGTACACAAAATAAACATGAAAATGAAACAACTTAATAATACTTACAATCTTATATAATATCTTCCAATGAGTCAACGGGATCACGGAGGCCCATTTGGAGTATGTTGGGAGGCTGAAGGGGTTGGGGAGCAGGAAGGAGATAGGGAAGACGAAGGTTTGTTAGATAATAATTCATAAAGAATGAAGCTTTAAATAGTGTAAGTATATTAAATTACTCATCATAAATCACATTGTATAAATTATAAATTTCAAGGAATGTCGAATCTCATATTACTAAGGGTAAAATATAATTACAGATTGTAATACCATACAAAAATACGATACCTAAAGCAGAATATGGACTGGTAAAAATAATAATTAATTAATAAATAATTGTATGTCTTCCAATGATAAAAATACTTGGGATGAACTCAGCTTCTGACAGATCTGCCGAGCATATTTTTTTCCAATTTATTGCAGTATTTATTGGGAAGATCTCTAGTAGCAAAGTAAGGTTTTGTAAAGGAAATAAACTTTTTCACTGTTGTAATCAGTGATTGAGTTTATACTTAATTAGACCGCAGACACCAGGCATTTTACCACTGAACTGCCCTTGTGAGGTGAAAGTATTCTATAAATCATCTAATTATTTTTATCATTTAAGTTATATCGTTGTACTTCATACTTTACAAAACCTTTTTTATCACCATATCGCAGACCCAAGTTACAATACTACATAATAACGGCGCTCTGCGAATTTGATAATTTACAGGGCGCCATTTTTGCGAAAAATCACCTCAAAGGCGCTTCACAACAATACCGTAACATATATGTTACATACAATACTGCTCAGGATTTACAGGTGGTAAAGTTGTTCTCTAATTTATGCTGAAAAGCACGTTAGCTTTTTGGTCTGAGTTGAACTCTATAATCCGCCTGAGTTCCTTCCTTGGTGAAGTCAGTTTTGTATAATGTCCAGCATCCTCACTCTGTAGTCTGTAAATAAAAGACAATTGGAAATATTAATACTAGATAGAAGCAAGGCTCCCATCTCCTGTCTTATTAAATAATTACTTCCAGAGCCTTAAAAACATTCACTCGGTACATAAAGTATTTTACTTTTAAAAGCGTGGGAACAAATAATATCATATCATTATTATCATTACATAGTATAAAATGACGTCGCTCAAAATGTATGTGCGCGTTAATCTTTTAAACTACGCAACGGATATTCATGCGGTTTTCACCAATAGATAAAATGATTGAAGAGGAATGTTTATATGTATAAAACATGTAAATTATATTAGAGAAAAGCCGAGAAATTCAAAGAAAACATATTTTTGTGCGTTTTAAAACGGCTGGCGGGCCGTACTATAGTAGATGTCCTAGAGTTAGTAGGTACCTATTCGATTTTCCCTTTTCAAATATCCAGTGTTGCAATGCAAGCATTGTATAATTAGTGGCGAGTTAAAGAGTTAATTTATTTATTTATTTATTTGATGCAATATTATTTACATATTTTACATAATTCAATGATGTTGGCCTCACTGGGTGGTTTACCCGTGCTGAGGCCTCCATTTCATACACAAAATTATACACAATACATATAAATATATATATACATAATATTGGTGAAAAAAAGGAAAAAAGTAAATAAAAAACATACGATTAAGATAAATTAAACTTAAAAATTAGAGATTTAGAATTAACGTAAAATTAAGAATAAATAATATTATATAAGGATAAAAACGATATTTTTAATACGTGTTGTGTGTTTGTGGGTGATTGTGTTTTATATTGGTTTTGTGTGTTACTTATATGTTTTGTTATTTTATGCTATGATATTTTGGTAGTATTGTCTATTTTGGTCTTTAATCCATTTTGTAATTTTGTGTCGGAATTTATTTTTGTTTTCCTCAATTTTATTTTCAAGTGTTAGACTGTTGAATGCTTTTATAGCGTGATATTGGTAATGTCTTTGTCCAAAGCTTGTATTTACCGTCGGAGTTTTTAAGTTTTCTTTGTATGCTTGTCTAACTGGTCTGTTTGTGATATTTTGTGTTTGTTGAAGGTTGTTTTTTTGGTCAAAAATGTAATTTAGTAGCGATTTAACATATAATTGTCGTATGTCTAGTACGTCACAACGGTTGAATATTTGGTCTGTATCAGTAAGTCTATGTTTTTTAAGTATTACCTTTAAGATCGTTTTCTGCGCAATTTCCAGGTGTTCGATAGCTGAGTTTGTTGCTCCTCCCCAAGCAATTATTCCATATTCTATTATAGACTGACATAGAGCAAAATATATTGTTTTCATTTGTTGTATTTTGTATATGTTTCTTATGTTTAGGAAAATGTGTATCGTTTTGAGGAGTTTATTTGTGACTTGTTGGATGTGATGTGTCCATCTAAGGTTATGGTCAATTATGATTCCTAGATACTTTATTTGTTCTTTTTTTTCTAGAGGAGGGCAAACGCAAATGTTGGTGTTTAAACATTCGTGTATTTTTATGGTGTTTGTGTTATTTTTTGGCTGTCCTGTGCTATTTATACTGTACGTTGTGAATTTTGTTTTCGATATGTTCAGTGTAAGTATGTTTGAGTCTAGCCATGATTTCACTCGCGTGATTCCTAAATTCGCTATGTTGTATGCATTTTTCCAATCCTTAGATTTAAAGAGTAAAACTGTGTCGTCTGCATAACTAACTATTTCACCGTCTATTTTCATGCTGCAAAGTTCATTAATGTAAATAGTGAAAAGAACGGGCCCAAGTATGCTTCCTTGTGGAACTCCATATGTAATTGGCAGTGGCTTGCTAATATGGTTGTTAATTTTTACTTGCTGTGTTCTGTTACTCATATAACTTTTTAATAGTTGGAGTTCCTTGCCTTTGATGCCTATGTTTTCTAATTTTTTAAAAAGCGTTTGGTGGCAGATTGAATCGAAAGCTTTAGCTAAATCTAGGTATATCGCTATGCATTTATACCCTTGATCTAAATTGCTATGTATATAGTCTATTGTACACGCCAAAGCTTCTTTTGTGCCTATTTTTTCTCTAAATCCATATTGTTTTTCCGAGATTAATTTATTTTCTTCCAGGTATATTATAATTTGGTTTTTTATTACTCTTTCGAAAATTTTTGAAAGCGAGTTTAACAATGTATAATACATGCTTATTAAAGTAGAGAAAACACGATAAATTCGAATATTCAATTCAGGCAGCGGGCAGCGAGCAGCTGGCAAGCGGGTGGTGTGGATTTTATAAATATTGGGTAATGGCGTTGTGTTTCGTAAGCCACAGCAACGTGTGGCCGGGTCTGCTAGTATCATATAATACACTTACATAATTATAGCCATCATATATTTGAAGTACACAATTAGATTTGACTGCGCCAACGTGGGTATTGACATCTTGCCTTGGTAAAAAGCAGGATTTTGAAAAAGTCAGTTTTGTATAATCGTATAATGTCCAGCATCCTCACTATGTAGTCTGTAAAAAAAGATATTTGTAAATATTAATAGGTACTTGATAGAAGCAAGGCTCCCATCTCCTGTCTTATTAAGTAATTACTTCTAGAGCCTTATAAACATTCACTCGGTACATAAAGTATTTTAATTTAAAATCATCTGAACAAATAATATCATATAATACACTTACATAATTACAGCCATCATATATTGTAAGTATACAATTTGATTTGACTGATCCCACATTAATTTCACATCAGCGCGCCAACGCGGGAATTGACATCTTGCCTTGGTAAAATGCAGGGTTTTGAAAAAGTCAGTTTTGTATAATGTCCAGCATCCTCACTATATAGTCTGTAAACAAAAAACATTTGGAAATATTTATACTTGATAGAAGCAAGGCTCCATCTCCTGTCTTACTTCCATTCTTTCCTATATACAATAAGATTTGACTGGTCCTTCATTAAATTTCATTTCAGCGACAACGGGTAACATCTCGCCTTTGTAAAATGCAGAATTTTGGCGTATAATGTCCACCATTAGACCTCAAAATTCTGTAATCCATTATTCTGTAAGCAAAAGACATTTGAAATTATTAATACTTGATGTTATTCAATGATAAACCTAAATAAATAAAACTGTCAACTGAAGTGGTAAAATTATTACATTTGGTTGGATTTTTAATGCAAAGCAAAATCGATTAACAAATAAAAATAACCAAAGTACTCATTCAACACCCTAACTTCATCTTTGTGTAAAATTGTAGGTTTGTTTACATTTTATAAATTCTATTTCGTATTCTTTACAAGGCGGCCATTTCTAAACACAGTAAAGAGACTATTACATTGGTTTTTTAGAAACAAAAAGAGCACTTTGAGTATTTCATAGTTACGATTATATAGGCAACATTATTTAATCGTAAATTATATCTTAACATATATAAACTTTAACCTATGCAGCTCACGCTATAACACGCTGCCATAACATAAATTATTTGAAAACAATAGGTCAAAACGTCAAAACTTACCTACCTCATAATGCACTATCCCAATTTTTCTAACAAACGGATAGTTTGTCAAATGTCGATCAATTAAGAGATTATGGCTTTATTATGAAAATAAACAAATGGTTATTTATTGTTAAAATTTTAAAAACTACTAACACTATTGAAAGAATGAACACCGCTCGTCAACACGACATTTTTAATTTGACTGACGTGAAGTTGGCGTTCGCAATGTTCGCATAGTTTGCGGCTTTTAAGCATAAGCGCCGTTTACACGCACACTTCGGAGCGACCGAGTCCCGCGCCACTTCAGGCCGCTGCGCAGAAAAGTATAGACCGATAGGTTTACAGCGCAGTTCACTGTGAGACTTTTCTGCGCGGCGGCCTGACTCGGTCGCTCCGAAGTGTGCGTGTAAACGGCGCTACGTACAAAAATCTATAGTACAAAAAATAGAATATTGACAATTTATAAGACCGGGACAGAACGATCTCCAGGCCGGCAAGTGAATATTTTAGCAATGCAGAAGGGCCTACGAGATGCGCAGTATAAACGACCGGAATTTGGCCCTTTCTGGTAATACCTAAGAAATTAGTTGCTAAATAGTTATGTGATATACATTATTTTTAAAATGCAGATCGAATAGTTTTTCTAGGATTACCTAAATTATGAGTATGTGTTATTAAAAAATAATTTAGCCATAGCGTAAAACCCTTGTTAGTGTAGTACATGTAGGTGCATGCCCCCGGTGCCGTTGGCACTAATAAAAAGAAGCAAAGCTAGCAGTCCACAATGGAGTCCTGGTACCTAACCTGATGTATCGCAGTGAGGCATGAAACTGACAGAGGAAGGATGAAAGTAAGCTAAATATAAAGCTGTTGAAATGAGATCCCTGAGGCGTAGGTATATATGTGTAGCAAAACCATGTACGAACGTGTGAGAAACGTAAAGATCCGCAAAGAATGCTACCTAGTCTGATGTATAAGTAAGATTAAGAAAGGAACTCTCCGATGGTTTGAACATGTAGAGCAAATGAGCCAGGAAAAGAGTGTAAGGAGAATATATGACGCAAATGTGAACGGTAGAAGAAGTCGGGGACGCCTGAGAAAGACATGGCAATAAAATAGCTATCGTAAAAACTTAACGAAAAAAAATTGGACAGGAGGCCCTGAGGAAAAGAATTCCCTTCAGGTCCTATGTCATCTTTGGGGATGATGTGTAAAGGATATTTTTTAAATAATCCCCTCAGGTCCTATGTCATCTTTGGGGATGATGTGTGGAGGGTATTTTTAGGAAAGGAAGGAGAGGAAGTTCTGGGAAGGAAAAGGGAAGTTGGTGTGGGTAGGAATCTGTGGGTCAATGTGTCCAGGTGTGACGGACGTTTGAATCCATACCTCCCATTGCGGTGCAAGGCGATGTTCAGAGAGAGTACGGCTGAAGAACAACGGGAGAGAACGGCTCCCTCAAACATTCTCTCTCGATCCAGCATGCCATGCAGATGGTGGACAGACGCGACCGTGGTCAAGACCCGCACAAACCTCACCCCATGAACCCGGGCACCCCGGCTAAGTCACCAAACTTAGCGAACCATTTAATTTTGACTTACAGATTGGGAGGCGGGTATGGGTACCGCTGCCCCGGAAACCATTTATTGAATAACCACCTCTGTCATACGTCACCTTAGGTAATAGGTTAGTCTATTCTATAATAATTTTTTCTATTCTATATTAATTTCAATCGAGTCTTTGTACCCTACCTTAATCCGTCTCACGAAGTTGCCCAACTGTGTAGCGATAAAAGAAACCCCTATACCTAGTCCGCTCACAGAATGTCGCACATAAAAACAGTTTTCAAGCGTTAAGTACCAAGACGAAATTGTTAGGCAGTCTATCCTCTTTAGATAATTATTTCTTTAAAGAACTTACAGGTTCCTACTAAAATAAGCTGAAAAGTACGACCGAAGCGCATCTTTGTTGGCGGTCAAAATCAAAATCAAAATAAAAATCAAAATCAAAATCAAAATCAAAATCAAAATCAAAATCAAAATCAAAATCAAAATCAAAATCAAAATAAAACTCAAAATCAAAATCAAAATCAAAATCAAAATCAAAATAAAACTCAAAATCAAAATCAAAATAAAAATCAAAATCAAAATCAAAATCAAAATCAAAATCAAAATCAAAATCAAAATCAAAATCAAAATCAAAATCAAAATCAAAATCAAAATAAAACTCAAAATCAAAATCAAAATAAAAATAAAAATCAAAATCAAAATCAAAATAAAACTCAAAATCAAAATCAAAATCAAAATCAAAATCAAAATCAAAATCAAAATCAAAATCAAAATCAAAATCAAAATCAAAATCAAAATAAAAATCAAAATCAAAATCAAAATCAAAATCAAAATCAAAATCAAAATCAAGATCAAAATCAAAATCAAAAACAAAATCAAAATCAAAATCAAAATAAAAATCAAATTCAAAATCAAAATCAAAATCAAAATAAAACTCAAAATCAAAATCAAAATCAAAATCAAAATCAAAATCAAAATAAAAATTAAAATCAAAATCAAAATCAAAATCAAAATCAAAATCAAAATCAAAATCAAAATCAAAATCAAAATAAAAATAAAAATCAAAATCAAAATAAAAATCAAAATCAAAATAAAAATAAAAATCAAAATTAAAATCAAAATCAAAATCAAAATCAAAATCAAATTCAAAATCAAAATCAAAACCAAAACCAAAACCAAAATCAAAATCAAAATCAAAATCAAAATCACAAACAAAATCAAAATCAAAATCAAAATCAAAATCATACCAAAATAAAATCCAAATCGAAATTGAAATTGAAATCAAAATCAAATACAAAATCAAATTCAAAATCAAATTCAAAATCAAATTCATAATCAAAATTAAAACCAAAATGCAAAACCAAAATGCAAATTAAATCCAAAACAAAAATACAATAAAAAAAACGAATTAAATAAGAACGTACCTACAAGTACCTACTTAAAGGAGCTGAAAAGTTCGACAGACCGTTACTAAATGGACCTGAACAATACGACAGACGCACATAGAACTTTTCATTTGCATTGCGCACAGTTCGCGGTCAAAACTTGGCAAATAAGAACGTACCTACAAGTACCTACTAAAAGGAGCAGAAAAGTTCGACAGACCGGCACCATCCATATATACATATATGGATCAATATATATATATACAAGGTGTCCGAAAACTCGTTAGTACAAGCGGGAAACTGGGGAATCCTCATCACATTTGGAGTCGATTTTGTGGTATAATTTTTTTGATTTGAGCTTTCGTTTTCGAGTAAATCGAGTCAGAAGTTGATTTTTTTTTTGGTCAAATTCTTATAAATTATTACTGACGTTCATAGTACCTAACTAATAAAAACTAATGAAAAGAAAACAAACAAAGAAATCCGGATTTAAAGCATTATTTTGAAATTATCCATAATTTTATTCCGTGTAGTACGGTCGTTTCACGGTTAAAAACAGCTGTTCATTATTTTCGCGCTTTCAAGTCAAAGTGCAATGCGAAATTTGCTGTCCCTTTCTGCGCTCGGTTCTATCAACACAATAGAAGGGGTAAGCTACTAATCCGAATGACTTGGCCTTGAACTGTGAACTTGCGAACCAAATTCTGTACCCGAAACATACGGAAGCAAGTCCAAAAAGGTAAATGTTCAGGAGATGTTGTATGATAGATAAGAAAAAAACTAATTATTAAATCAGTTAGTTTTGTTTTAAAAAGGAGCAAATTAAACTAAATTTTTATAGTAAAGCCTTTAAAAATAATTGTTTAAAAAAAAACGCTGACTTGAGTCAACTTTTCAATTTGGGAGGCGGGAATGGGTACCGCCGCCCCGGGAACCTTTATTGGATAACCAACACCTCTGCCATAGATCACCCCAAGTGGTTCGCTAAGTTTGGTGATTAAGCAGGGGTGCCGGGTTCATGGGGTGAGGTTTGTCTAGGTCTTGCAGGCGGATGACCAGGACATGCTGAACCCTAGATTCCTACCCACCCCTTAAACCCATTTCCTTCCCAGAACTCTCCTCTCCTTCCCTTCCTTTAAAAAACCCCTCCACACAGCATCCCCAAAGATGAAATAGGCCCCGAGGGAAATTATTTTCCTCAGGGCCTCCTGTGTGGAGCTCATGTAAAAAAAAAACAAAAACATGGACTTGAGTCCTACTGCCTCTAAATGAAGTGGACTATTTTGTTATGACATGTGGTGTATTATAAAAGGAATAAAGTCCATGGTACACCCTTCTGCTTCTATGATAGTTGTTGCATCATGGTACTTGCATCCACATGCAATTTTGAAAATCTATTTTTTCTTCATAATGGGACTTCCATTCTTAACATGATAATTTACTTCAAGTCTACATCAAAAACTCATTTCTTCAAATTTCGGACTTGGACCGTTTTATCCTCGGGAACGGAAATAAAAAATGGTTGCTGACGTGGCACACAACAAACATGGCCGCCATTTGACTACAGTCGTGTTCGAACCAATTTGAACAAGCTTTTTTTATTATTTTTTTATAATGTAATAAAATTTATCAATTTAGAAGGCGGGTATGGGTACCGCCACCGCGGGAACCATTTATTGGATAACCAACACCTCTGCCGTAGGTGACTCCAGGTACTAATATCTACAGCCTGTATGTCGGACGAATATCAACAGCTCATATGTTGGACTAATATCTACGAACTTCAGAGTGTTGACTAATATCTACAGAGCTAAGATCGGACGAAAATCTATGACGGTCCTAGTGTTGACTAATATCTACAGAGCGTAGGTTGGACTAATATCTACAGAGGGCAGCTGAGCAAGAGGTTGTACGGAGAAGCTTAAATTACTTCAATTACGTAATTACTAATTACGTAAAGGCTTAATTGTTTAAAGTACATGAAGTTTTTGCATAATATTACGTATTTTGCTGTTTACGAGGACAATAATTTATTGAACATAATTTATTGGTCATAATACAAAGATATTTATTTATTTATTTATTTCGAAATACACGGCACCTCAACCTAAACTAACCTAACCTAACTCACATAGAAATAGTTATGGTAACAGACTACATAATTTAGAAGCACTCGAAATAAAGAAAGCTGTTAAAACAAAAACCCAAATCCTTAATAATCAGCTAAATGTGTCCAATAGGTCGATATTAGGGGTTTTTACATACATACATAAATAAAGTTTTTTTAAACTGCATTATTACGTTTTCCAATATGGTATACATAATTGCAAATCCAACCTATGCCAGTGCCGTAGACATTCGTCAACTTTGGTTCTCATAGATATTAGTCAGCAATTGAGCTGTAGATATTCGTACGCCCTTTGGTTCTCATAGATATTAGTTAGATTTTTTCAGTTTTTGGAATTCCTGTAGATATTAGTGGACGCCTTCGTCGTAGATCACCCCAAGTAGTTCGCTACGTTTGGTGACTTAGCAGGGGTCCCCGAGTTCATGAGGTGAGGTTTGTCCGAGTCTTGGCGGCTTTTATTTGTCTGCCTACCAGCTGCATGGCAGGAGATCGTGAGAGTGGTTGAGGCCGTACTCTCTCGAAACTCGAGCTAGTTTATACTTCCATTCAATAAATAAAGTTATAGATTTTAAACTGAAATACTCTGGCATTTTTAGTTGCTGAAACTTGAACTGATACCAGTAAGCATAATTTCACTTCTTCAGTATAACCAAAATTTAAAACAATTGACAAAAAATACAATTAATGAGTATAAACATCATACATTAATAGTGCGGTAATGAATCGGCTGCCGCGGAGCGACGCAGAGATGGTGCACCAAGCATTCACGGTTGATATCTGATGTTTTCTAGCCATAAAGTACACATTAAAATATATAACTTTACAGCTCTTAGAAAGGGCTACAATCTTTGTAGGAAACATTTTTTCATAAAATGTCGGTCTGAAAAGTTCTGTGACAAAATGTAAAATTACATGCCAAAAAATATACAAATTTTTACCATTTCATACGAATTACAAACAAACGGTAAAAGTTACGACGAAAGTTAACTGAATATTAATTGTAGACAATGTTACAGCAAAGAGAATAAAAAAAAATTCAACCCGATATGTTGTTTAGTAATCGAGATAGACGTGATTTACAAAACCCTTACACTTTTCATGTTTGGGCGGGCACAGGCGGGGAAGCAAGGGGCGTAGGAGCGGGGACTTTTGGCTAAACACTTGTCTAAATGTTAGTAGTCGATGGTGTTTCAATTGGTGTTCTACGACTTAGGCTGACTGGACTATTAAAATCATATTCCACAGCCATGGGAGGAATGAATTCATGCGTCCGTCACTCCTGGATACACTGACTCTCAGATTCCTACCCATCCCTCATACCCTTGATAGGTATACCTATTTTTGTTTGATGTCCGCAATAATTAACTCTGCAAAAATCATACCTATGCTGATAAAATAAATTAAATAATATTCCCAGTGTTCAGCGATAATTTAATAGGACTGACCGGATATTTGTCTTCGCCACAAATTATTTTTTTATTTTTCGTCAGTTTGTTTTGTCTCTTGTTGATTGCGGTCGTTGACGTATGATGAAGATTGCGGTCGATTGATATCTTTTCTTATTGAACGGCGTACAAACCCTTCATTTAACAAGGTTTAAAATAAACTGTGTGTTACTTTCATATTTAAATGTGATTAATTAAATACCCCAGATACGATTTTAGATTTTCACGGCCAAAAGTATTTTTGTTATTAGTTTTTGGGATATTATGCCGTGTTGCGCTACCCCCTTCTTTAGCCAACGTTTCGGACAGCGTTACAGTGTCCGAAACGTTGGCTAAAGAAGGAGGTAACGCAACACGGCATAATATCCCAAAAAGTAATAACAAAAATTAAATACCCTTTCATTTAACAAACATTAAAACAAAGTTTGTGTTACTTGTGTATTATTTTCATATCTAAACGTGATTAATAATACTTGTGCGAGATCAATAAAACACCATTTCATCATAACAAACTCTAAAACAAAGTGTGTGTTATTTTCATATTTAAACATGATTAATTATTGTGCATTACGATGGAATAATGTCTTGGACGCTCACATGCTCCGCTCGGGGCTACTATCTACATAACAAAATAAACAGGTACGCTAATTAACCATATTGTTTAAAAGAGAAGAGGTGGGAGAATAAATGTTATTTTTTATGCATTAAACCGCTTACTCGTTAATACGGAATACTTTTTATCCAAACAGTTAGATTAAGCTTTATTATTACGAAAAGTGAGTATTTATGTCGGGGGAGAACAAAAAACATGCCAAAAATATGGATTTAACATTTTAATTTTGTTAAAATTAATCCACTCGCGCGGAAACGCCATGTTTCATCGTTTTTATTTTAACATTTCATCAATGCTGCCAATCATAGAAAAAATATTTTTGCGTATAACAAAGTGAATGCATTATTGACAAGTTTGTACCTGTATTTATAACAGTAGAACATGGAAAGAAATTTATTAGAATAATTACACAAACCCGCTAGACAAATCCTGCTTTGCCAACAAACCATTCAAAAACCTGGGATGTTTTTTAAAATGATGATGAAATGCGAGTTTATTTTAGATAATTTATTTTATAAGATTGGTAGGTACTTCCGACAAACGTCATATTTGATTGTCTATTAGTTAAAAAGGTAACATTCCGTATTATCCGTGCATCAAACTTCGACAACGTTGAACGTTCCGTATTATCCGTGAGGTGGAACATCTTCCATCTGTCATCATGACATTTCCGCCTTTTAAAAATTTTAACCCTAAATAAGCCGAATTTTTTTAAAAATATTTTTTTTTTTAAATTTTAAATTTGAAAATGCTTAAATTGAAAATCTTTATGTTTATTTGGGTTGTCTACGTGATGTAGGTTCACCAGTTTTCCGCTTGTACTACGAGTTTCCGGACACCGTGTATATATATTTATCTCCTCACGTACTTTGTTGATTTTGCGCGACGGTACACCAGTTTTTTGTTGATCCGTTTGAGTTTGTTGATCTATGTCGTATTGTTCAGGTCCATTTAGTAACGGTCTGTCGAACTTTTCAGCTCCTTTTAGTAGGTACTTGTAGGTACGTTCTTATTTAATTCGTTTTTTTATTGTATTTTTGTTTTGGATTTAATTTGGATTTTGGCTTTTGATTTTGGTTTTGATTTTGATTATGAATTTGATTTTGAATTTGATTTTGATTTCAATTTCAATTTCGATTTGGATTTTATTTTGGTATGATTTTGATTTTGATTTTGATTTTGATTTGGATTTTGATTTTGATTGTGATTTTGATTTTGATTTTGATTTTGATTTTGATTTTGGTTTTGGTTTTGATTTTGATTTTGATTTTGATTTTGATTTTGATTTTGATTTTGATTTTTATTTTGATTTTGATTTTGATTTTGATTTTTATTTTGATTTTGATTTTGATTTTGATTTTTATTTTTATTTTGATTTTGATTTTGAGTTTTATTTTGATTTTCATTTTGATTTTGATTTTGATTTTGATTTTGATTTTGATTTTGATTTTGATTTTGATTTTGATTTTGATTTTGATTTTGATTTTGATTTTGATTTTGATTTTGATTTTGATTTTGATTTTGATTTTGATTTTGATTTTGATTTTGATTTTGATTTTGATTTTGATTTTGATTTTTATTTTTATTTTTATTTTGATTTTGATTTTGAGTTTTATTTTGATTTTGATTTTGATTTTTATTTTGATTTTGATTTTGAGTTTTATTTTGATTTTGATTTTGATTTTGATTTTGATTTTGATTTTGATTTTGATTTTGATTTTGATTTTGATTTTGATTTTTATTTTGATTTTTATTTTGATTTTGATTTTGACCGCCAACAAAGATGCGCTTCGGTCGTACTTTTCAGCTTATTTTAGTAGGAACCTGTAAGTTCTTTAAAGAAATAATTATCTAAAGAGGATAGACTGCCTAACAATTTCGTCTTGGTACTTAACGCTTGAAAACTGTTTTTATGTGCGATATTCTGTGAGCGGACTAGGTATAGGGGTTTCTTTTATCGCTACACAGTTGGGCAACTTCGTGAGATGGATTAAGGTAGGGTACAAAGACTCGATTGAAATTAATATAGAATAGAAAAAGCTATTATAGAATAGACTAACCTATTACCTAAGGTGACGTATGACAGAGGTGGTTATCCAATAAATGGTTTCCGGGGCAGCGGTACCCATACCCGCCTCCCAATCTGTAAGTCAAAATTAAATGGTTCGCTAAGTTTGGTGACTTAGCCGGGGTGCCCGGGTTCATGCTTCACCCACGGCATCAGAAGACCAAGACCTAGTTTACGCCTCTAGCGGTGATACCTTCTAGGAATTGATAGGGCTGAACGCTGAACCGCTGAACCTGGGCGGCTAACATACGAACCTCACTTCTATGGATATTATTGCAGCGGCGGTGCAGCTCGCGTGTTTTGAATTAGGCAAAAAAACTATAAATTAGAAGCATTACATGCACACAATACATACAATACTTTGAGCGACGTTACATATTAATTCTCTACAGAAGTGTTTTAAGTTTTTAAGGGAATAAGAGGGAATTACGATAACGAACCAAGACGTCATACATTCAAGTTCCCAAATGATGTTATATTACGTAATAAATGGGATAAGTCTAATGTTCGGGATTTCATTCCAACTAAATATTCAACGGTAAGTGAAAAGTGCTTATTTTTTTATTGCAAATACAGGATTCAACTTTGAACATAACCTCAATGTAAATGTATATAAAAATCGATTGTAATGTGGTGTTTACACATTTTTATTCATATTATTTTGATTCTAAAATGTGTTTGTCTAATTTAATGTTGTTAGCTCATAACGTTGTCTAATTTAATATATTGAATCATTTTTGAGTTTTTTGGTGTAATGAAAGACGACATGAAAAAATGTAACGTTTCAAAGTGCCTAGATATTTAATAAACGGCTAAATAACACTATTTTGTAGGGGGTACTGTACAATTGAAATCTATTTTACAGTGCATTGTGAAAATGTACCTGCATTATATAACAAGAACAATTGAATGCATATTGATTGTTGAAAAGAGATTCTGTAACATTGATGATAGATGAAATTCACATAAAGCCATATTTAGATTAGGGAACGTACCCATACTACGTGACCAACTTTTTGCAATTTTTAACCCCCCCCCCCCCCGGTGACCAAAAACCTAAGCAACCCGTCGCTCATTTGTACCAAGCGTAGTATTTTAAAGACCCCCCCCCTAAACAGGTCACGTAGTACGGGTACGTTCCCTTACAGCGTAGGCAGCATTTTGGGATCTGCATTTGGTCGTATACAGATTGACATTGTTGATTGACAGATTGACATTGTGAACTTGAGAATGAACCCCAGGCCTGTACCAGTTCAAATAAGCAACCAAATTTATCTTTTTCTGGATTACATAAAACATTTACTGTGAAAGATTTCCAGCAAGCAGAAGACAGTCTGCCTGTTACATACCTCGTAGGTTATTGTGCCCGAACCGTTTTAAAGAAACTTAAATGTACAACATGCTCCAATTCCATCACTGTTGATAAAATCTTAAACACAAATTGTAGTTACTCTTTAATAAGGAATGTGGATCGAGGTGGTTTATGATGTCCTCACCCTGACATCGTCAGTGCCCTCATTCATAACTATGTCACCGTACAAAAGCTTTTATCAACCAAACTAGAAAAAATGTTTTTAGATTACAATAACCAGCGTGAATTAGTATCACAATTAATAATTGACGCTATCAATGATACAGATTTCAATTGTCACACTGGACATTCATCGAATATTATTTTGCAACATTTAATCAGATCATCTACAAATTCATTGTTAAATAATTATGTTAAAAGATTAAATGATACTACCAAAAAAATTATGAAAAGTCGCAAAATCTACACACTAAAAAAAAATATTCTTGATTGATTGATATACCCACATACACCATTCCCTCGTGACCATTCAACATTTCAAAACAATATACACATAAAGGCGGGTACAGATTGCTGTAACGTAACATGCAATGTAACATGAAAGGAATATTTCATAAGTGTGGACGCAGCGCGCGCACGAACCGAGCATGTACCTACTCGCAGCTGTTCCCGGCATGCGCGCAGTGAACATAGCTCAGTCTGCTGAGAACAAGTTCTCCATTGTTCGCGCGCGTTCTGCCGTATAGACACAAACAACCAGTCCACACTAACGCTCCGCACTCCGCACACACTGCGCGCCCCTTTGTATTCGGCGGAAGCTTTATGGATTGCGGCGCGCACGTGTTGAAATGCTCTGTTTGCTCGCGGAGTGTGCGCGGTTCGTGCGCGCTAGGCGTCCACACTATGTAAATTCTGTTACATTGCATGATACATTGCGGCAATGTGGACGGCAAATTCTCACATTGCGTGTTACGTTACAGCAATCTATACCCGTCTTAATACTTATACTACTTTAGTTGTTATTATTTTCACGTGCACATTCTACAGCAGCCAGTCTCCAGCCTCCAGAGACTGCAGCAGACTGGTCTACAATCTCAACTGCCGGCAATCATATCCACCAACTACACAACATTTATATTATACATATTCCAACGCATATCATTATAATCAAATTTCATTATTAAATGTAATCAATTATTAATTTTGTTTATATTTAGTTTATTCTTTAGGGCCAGTTGTTTCGCAGAATTTGAACAATTCATCAAATTTCAAAGTTAATTTTCAAGTTCTGTTGAGGTTCTACTCAAGTTCTCTTATTATTTCAGCTATGTGGAACATGTGGGGATGGGGATGGGGATGGGGATGGGGATGGGTACCCGGCATGCGTTGCAAGGCTCCTGTAACCTCGCGGTCAACTGTAATAGTTCCATGCTATATAACATTATATACAACGGGTACCCGGCATAAGTTAGTGAAGTTTTACTTCAGTCGTGTGGTCTAAACTAAGGCACACTCATTTTTATTTCGAAAAAATTGCGTAGATTGGTAGATGAGAAAATTAGCAGGTCTGCCAAATTGGGATAGAAATTAGTAAATTTTACGTCATCGAGTACACGAATGAAACCAAGGAATAACTGTAGTCTAGATTCTAAACCATCCCATTGAAGAATTTCACTAGTTCCATGACTGCGCGGAATCTGCCAAGAGGCGCGGCACACCAGCTTTTTTAAGGCTTACTAAATGTCCATTATCACTACAAAAGTAGTTTCATCCTTGTACTCGTAAGGTTTGTGACGTAAGATTTATGTACCGGCTCCCGGTCTATAACTGCGATACCATAGACATTGTGACAGCTACGTAGAAAGTACCTCAAGTGTTGCCAGCGTATAACAATTTCTTTTTGATTACCTTACATTGCCCATCAATATCGGTTCGGTACAAAATCGTCGGTTGTTATGCCATATCGATTCGATATTGTAAAGATAACGATTTCAGTGTGCTAGGACCCCAGGACTCCATTGTGGACTGCTAGCTTTGCTTCTTTTTATTAGTGCCAACGGCACCGGGGGCATGTACCTACATGTACTACACTAAGAAGGGTTTTACGCTGTAGCTAAATTATTTTTTAATAACACATACTCATAATTTATGTAATCCTAGAAAAACTATTCGATCTGCATTTTAAAAATAATGTATATCACATAACTATTTAGCAACTAATTTCTTAGGTATTACTAGAAAGGGCCAAATTCCGGTCGTTTATACTGCGCATCTCGTAGGCCCTTCTGCATTGCTAAAATATTCACTTGCCGGCCTGAGATCGTTCTGTCGAGTTCGCATTCGATAAATTGTCAATATTCTATTTATTTTGTAATATAGATTTTTGTACGTAGCGCCGTTTACACGCACACTTCGGAGCGACCGAGTCAGGCCGCCGCGCAGAAAAGTCTCACAGTGAACTGCGCTGTAAACCTATCGGTCTTTACTTTTCTGCGCGGCGGCCTGAAGTGGCGCAGGACTCGGTCGCTCCGAAGTGTGCGTGTAAACGGCGCTTAAGCATTATGCAAGCCGCAAACTATGCGAACGCTAACTTCACGTCATTCAAATTAAAAATGGCGTGTTGACGAGCGGTGTTCATTCTTTCAATAATGTTTGTAGTTTTTAAAATTTTAACAATAAATAACCATTTGTTTATTTTCATAATAAAGCCATAATCTCTTAATGGATCGACTTTTGCCAAACTATCCATTTGTTAGAAAAATTGGGAGAGTGGATTATGAGGTAGGTAAGTTTTGTCCTATTATTTTCAAATAATTTATGTTATGGCAGCGTGTTATAGCGTGAGCTGCATAGGTAAAAGTTTATATATGTTAATATATAATTTACGATTATATAATGTTGCCTATATAATCGTAACTATGAAATACTCAAAGTGCTCTTTTTGTTTCTAAAAAACCAATGTAATAGTCTCTTTACTGTGTTTAAAAATGTGCCGCCATGTAAGGAATACGAAATAGAAATTATAAAATGTAAACAAACCTACAATTTTACACGCAAGATGAAGTTAGGGTGTTGAATGAATACTTTGGTTATTTTTATTTGTTAATCGATTTTGCTTTGCATTAAAAATCCAACCAAATGTAATAATTTTACCACTTCAGTTGACAGTTTTATTTATTTAGGTTTATCATTGAATAACATCAAGTATTAATAATTTCAAATGTCTTTTGCTTACAGAATAATGGATTACAGAATTTTGAAGTCTAATGGTGGACATTATACGCCAAAATTCTGCATTTTACAAAGGCGAGATGTTACCCGTTGTCGCTGAAATGAAATTTAATGAAGGACCAGTCAAATCTTATTGTATACTTCCAATATATGATGGCTATAATTATGTAAGTGCATTATATGATACTAGCAGACCCGGCCACATGTTGCTGTGGCTAACGAAACACAACGCCATTACCCAATATTTATAAACTCCACACCACCCGCATGCCAGCTGCTCGCTGCCCGCTGCCTGAATTGAATATTCGAATTTATCGTCTTTTCTCTACTATAATAAGCATGCATTATACATATGTAAGTGTATTATATGATATTATTTGTTCAGATGATTTTAAATTAAAATACTTTATGTACCGAGTGAATGTTTATAAGGCTCTGGAAGTAATTACTTAATAAGACAGGAGATGGGAGCCTTGCTTCTATCAAGTACCTATTAATATTTACAAATATCTTTTTTTACAGACTACATAGTGAGGATGCTGGACATTATACGATTATACAAAACTGACTTTTTCAAAATCCTGCTTTTTACCAATGCAAGATGTCAATACCCACGTTGGCGCAGTCAAATCTAATTGTGTACTTCAAATATATGATGGCTATAATTATGTAAGTGTATTATATGATACTAGCAGACCCGGCCACATGTTGCTGTGGCTAACGAAACACAACGCCATTACCCAATATTTATAAACTCCACACCACCCGCATGCCAGCTGCTCGCTGCCCGCTGCCTGAATTGAATATTCGAATTTATCGTCTTTTCTCTACTATAATAAGCATGCATTATACATATAAACTAATTAACTCGCCACTAATTATACAATGCTTGCATTGCAACACTGGATATTTGAAAAGGGAAAATCAAATAGGTACCTACTAACTCTAGGACATCTACTATAGTACGGCCCGCCAGCCGTTTTAAATCGCACAAAAATATGTTTTCTTTGAATTTCTCGGCTTTTCTCTAATATAATTTACATGTATTATACATATAAACATTCCTCTTCAATCATTCTATCTATTGGTGAAAACCGCATGAATATCCGTTGCGTAGTTTAAAAGATTAACGCGCACATACATTTTGAGCGACGTCATTTTATACTATGTAATGATAATAATGATATGATATTATTTGTTCCCACGCTTTTAAAAGTAAAATACTTTATGTACCGAGTGAATGTTTTTAAGGCTCTGGAAGTAATTATTTAATAAGACAGGAGATGGGAGCCTTGCTTCTATCAAGTATTAATATTTCCAATTGTCTTTTATTTACAGACTACAGAGTGAGGATGCTGGACATTATACAAAACTGACTTCACCAAGGAAGGAACTCAGGCGGATTATAGAGTTCGACTCAGACCAAAAAGCTAACGTGCTTTTCAGCATAAATTAGAGAACAACTTTACCACCTGTAAATCCTGAGTAGTATTGTATGTAACATATATGTTACGGTATTGTTGTGAAGCGCCTTTGAGGTGATTTTTCGCAAAAATGGCGCTCTGTAAATTATCAAATTCGCAGAGCGCCGTTATTATGTAGTATTTTAACTTGGGTCTGCGATATGGTGATAAAAAAAGGTTTTGTAAAGTATGAAGTACAACGATATAACTTAAATGATAAAAATAATTAGATGATTTATAGAATACTGTCACCTCACAAGGGCAGTTCAGTGGTAAAATGCCTGGTGTCTGCGGTCTAATTAAGTATAAACTCAATCACTGATTACAACAGTGAAAAAGTTTATTTCATTTACAAAACCTTTCTTTGCTACTAGAGATCTTCCCAATAAATACTGCAATAAATTGGAAAAAAATATGCTCGGCAGATCTGTCAGAAGCTGAGTTCATCCCGAGTATTTTTATCATTGGAAGTCATACAATTATTTATTAATTAATTATTATTTTTACCAGTCCACATTCTGCTTTAGGTGTCGTATTTTTGTATGGTTTACAATCTGTAATTATATTTTACCCTTAGTAATATGAGATTCGACATTCCTTGAAATTTATAATTTATACAATGTGATTTATGATGAGTAATTAAATATACTTACACTATTTAAAGCTTCATTCTTTATGAATTATTATCTAACAAACCTTCGTCTTCCCTATCTCCTTCCTGCTCCCCAACCCCTTCAGCCTCCCAACATACTCCAAATGGGCCTCCGTGATCCCGTTGACTCATTGGAAGATATTATATAAGATTGTAAGTATTATTAAGTTGTTTCATTTTCATGTTTATTTTGTGTACTGCCATGTTAATTTTACCAATGCTTTCTGATAAAATTATAAGACTTCTTACTTGCATTTTTAATGATTGCACTGACATTCCATCATTCCAATCCTAGTGCAGTTTGGACTGGAATGATGAAATGTCAGTGGAATCATTAAAAATACTAGTAAAAAGTCATATACTTCTATCAGTACGCAAAGAGCAATTAACTTGACAGTAAGCATAAGGTATTAGTCCAAGAACCTAACAAAATATCAGTAAAACCTAATAAAGTATTAGTTAAAGAACGAACAAAAATTACCTGTCAGTATTTTACTAGCAGAATATCAGGAAGACCGTCGTATAAGAACGAATAAATGGTTAGTAATTGCTGAAAAAATATCAGGAGGACTGTCAATATTTTCGTAAAAGAACTAACAAAATATTATTAACTACTGGCAAAATATCATGAATCACTCTTAGATATTCGTAATTGTAATGCAAATATATTAGTATTGTCATGCAGACAAGAGTTGAAATTGCGAGATATGATGATAATATATTCGGAAAGTTTTTGACAGGTCCGAATATCTATTAGGACTCCGTTTCCTGTTAATTCATTCGTAACAACTGCAGCCCATTTTTTAACAGTACCTAATTCCGAATAAAAAGACAAGAATTCCGAATAAATTCTCAAAACATTTTTCTCCGTGTAGGGGGGCGTGAACAAGAAATGTCAATAATATTTTGTGGAGAATATAGAAGAATATATATTGTTCATTACCGTTGTAAAAATTTAGCTGAACAATTGGATATCTTTTTTTAGTAGGTGCCTTCCATATCTGCTACCAATGAGAAGGCTTCGTTCGACCAATCAGAAGGCTTCCCTTTTCAGCCATCTTTGATTATCAACAATGAGAAGGCTTCGTTCGACCAATCAGAAGGCTTCCCTTTTCAGCCATCTTTGATTATCAACAAGCGGATCAACCGCGTATGGGGATTTGAGCGGATCGATAACGTACGGGGATTTGACCGGATCAACAAAAAAGATGCGTATGATTTTCATACAAAGTTCGAAAATTTTATGTGCAATATATCAAAAACTTTTACCGAGAAACTGGCAACCTTGGTATTTGTATTAACGTTGTTGCCAATTCATACAGATGTATTCCATCAAAGCCAAGTTATACGGTGTTAAAGGTGGATCAACATTGTCAAGCAACTTCTTACAGGATCAAGATACTACGGGAAGAGGTCAATATATATATATATATATATATATATATATATATATATATAGGTAATTATTGTTTAAGTGTGGGGGTGTAATGTCTGTGTGAATTGTATGAGTGCAATCGAGACAGCATGCTTGCGTGAATCTATATAAGGCGATGCATGCTAGATTCGTCCTCTTTTGGCTTAAGGCAGCTCCCTAATAAATACATAGTACAGAACAGTATTACGCTCTTCATTTAGTGTACTACCCACAACAATTCTCAGTCTTCCACATCTGTAAGTCCGCATCTGGATTAGCTCTGCCACAACTGGCTCAGACGGACATTACAACATTTAACTCAGTTAAACAGACCTTTTTGGGTATTTAATTTTGACAGCTCAATATCTACAAAAAAATGTTTTTCGATGAATTGATCATTCGATGAATTGATTTTCGATGAACTCGTTTTTGATGAGTTTGCTTTCGATGAATTGATTTTCGATGAACTCGTTTTCGATGAATTTGCTTTCGATGAATTTATTTTCGATGAACTCGTTTTCGATGAATTTGCTTTCTATGAATTGATTTTCGATGAACTCGTTTTCGATGAATTTGCTTTCGATGAACTCGTCGGTTACCAGAACAGCACGTACCCGAGAGATTTTAACCAGCGATTCCCGAGCTTATTTAGAATAAAAAATGTTAATGTCATTTTTCTGTCCGATGTCATTTTTTATCTATAAAAACATTTTTTTGTCTTCCTTTGTAACTCTTGTATATTCTTCAATTACCTGAATCAAGTGTGTCTAGTCCATTTAAAAATCTATGTATTATTCATTGATTTGCGTGTTCTAATGTAAAAATAATATTCATTTAGAGGTATAATGTTGTCCTTCCCGAAATGAGTTTTATCAAACTCATTGGGAGTAATGTATTATAAATTGTATGTAATAATTTTGTAATATATTATCTCTAATAAATAAAAATAAATAAATAATAAAATATTATTCCATCACACGCTGCATCTGAGTACTCAGGAGTATAAATTGTTTATAGCGTAGCGGTCATTTGACAAGCGTTACGTCTCGTTCTAACGACACTTCGTTCAAGCGAGACAGCGCTAGTTCGCTCAAACCCATCCCGTCGTGATGGGATCAGTAGCGACATGTGATCGAAAAACATATTTTTTTGTTTATTAATAGAAAAAATATATCATCGGACAACATTTTTTACTCGAAATATGCCCAGGAATCGCTGGTTAAATCCCTCGGGTACGTGCTGTAACACCCGTATTTTTTATTTCGATTTATAAAATTTGAAAGCGTGTTTTATCACCTTTCAAAAACAGTTTTTAGTTTTCGGATATGTTCAGAAATATTACATTTATTTGGATTTGATTGTAAAGCATAAATATTTCTCGTTTTTCTATTAATGGTGCTACCAGATTGAGCTACTCACTGAAATTAACACTATCCATTCGCAGAAAGTTCCTAAAATCAAGAGGGTTCAATTCCCTTACGATATTTGTGTGGCTAAACTTACGCCTTTCGATAAACCATTTTTTTGCCCAATATTTTCTTTTACGAATCGGATTATTATCTGTTGTCAATAAAGCCAACGCTAATCCAATACGTTGAAATTTCGAAAGTGACGGAGCCATGACACGTTTGCGCACAGCGCGAGCGCTCCAAACACGTGCGCACAGCGCAAAAGCTAAGACCTTTCTGCAAATTGGATGGTGTGGTGGAAACCGCCAATCTGGCTGGCCAGCAAGAAGTGACTAGAAATTGGATGGTGAGGAGGGCACTTTACGAACCAAATTCTGTAATGCAAGTCCAAAGGGCTAAATGTTCAGGAGAGCCAAAACCTATTTTTTCTGTAACTATGGTCTCATAACTTCTTCGGATATCCATGCTGATAGATAACAAAAAAAGTAATTATTAAATCAATTAGTTTGCGTTCCCTAAGATCAGTGGGCCTAGTCACTAATTTTTGTAAACCTCCGTTTCATGAAAATTACGGGTTTAGCTACGTCACATACCCGTATTTTGACAGATTCGCCAACTTTGGTAATCTCTGTCAAATCGTAAACGGAAACGGTAAACCTACAAACCAGGAAATCAGCGACGCCTCACGACGCCCTTGCATTTTGACAAACTTAGGTAGTCCGTAAGGCGAACTGTCAGTTGGAGTTTCTGGTATACCAAATTTGTCCATTCGCCGTCCGGTTTACGGGTTACCGGAGAACGGGTTTGCTCTTTTTTTGGTTTAAAAGGTAAATTATAATATGATTTATTTCGATTTAAACGATTCCTCAACCGAATTAGTAAATACTAACCGCCGCAATTTTGGGCACAGCTTATGGAAATATCACGTCGTTTCAACAATTACTACAAAAATAGGTTATGTTCACTTCAATTGCGGCAAAGTGATCATTTTATTGGAAATTTTATCTTGAATGAGAATAGAATTTGAATGCAAACAGTCTGTTAAAAATTAATACGGTCCCGCTATACCTAATTTTGTTTGCAAATTCCAAATATGAGAACACTCTTTGCCCGTATTTTCTTGTTCGTTTTTTGAAAGAAGATATGGATTGCACTGGACCCGCCCTTGCTTGTTGGGTACAGAGTTAGGGAAATATTTACCTTTACTACAATAGTATGAACCCAATGTTGCAATATTATTCATAATTAGTGTATTTTTGTAGGTTAAGCCACAATGCCAGGTTATCTCCGCCTGGAGTATATGAACAGAGTCATTCTCAGAGAAGAAACATTCCGAAGAAGACAATTGAGAGGTCTATCGAATATTCCTAAGAGGTCTATCCGATGAACATTCCCGCTTCACTCTTCATAGCAAATTATCGGCTGTCGCAGGACCTATTTACCATATTGTGTGAAGAGTTGAGGCCAATTCTTCCTGTACGCAGGCGAACTACCGGAGTTGCCTTGGAACTTAAAGTGAATACAAAATTATTTCTGGTTTATCACATTCTTTTTTTTTCATTGCTTTTACTCATTAATATATTTAGTTTGTATTGTTTCTTTCTGCCTATCTTTTCTTATATTTTAATGTATTTGGTATGTACACATACTTAAAATATATTATATTTTTAAGGTTCTAACGGCACTGTCGTTTCTTGCGACAGGATCATATCAAAAAATTGTGGGAAATGATTTTCATTCAAGTCTTTCCCAAAAATCAGTCAGCCGACACATGAATGAAATTGTGTCGGCGTTAAACCAAATAATGAACCGACATATCATATTCCCAGGAACTCGGGAGGAAAGAAATTCAGTAAAACAAGGGTATGTTTTCATTTCATATTTTTTTTTTTTACTTTTTATAAAAATAATACCTTTACATGAAACGACGTATAAATGTGAATGAGGCTAGGAGTGTGTGCAAGACCGAGTTGTTTGTTGTTGGGTGTTGCTGTGTTTGAAACAATAAAAAAAACTAAATTCTAAAACCATATTAATAGATATATCTACATCTGTTTTAATCATAAAAATTGTACCTGTTTCAGATTTTATGAGAAATTCCAATTTCCGGGGGTAATTGGTTGCATCGACGGAACTCAAATAGCCATAATCAAACCAAAAGTCCACGAACAGGCATTTTTCAACCGAAAAGGTTACCATTAATTAAATGCTCTCATGGTAAATAAGCATTTCGCTAAAAACATACATATTTAATTAACTTACATAATATATTATCATTACACAGCTATCACGTAATATTATCTTAATATACATTGCAGATTTGTGACTCTAATCTTAAAATAATCGGTATATGTGCGAGATACGGAGGTGCGTCACACGATGCCCATGTTTGGCGGATGATGGCTATAAAACCTCCATTGGAAGAAGTTAGAAATCGAGAAACTTTCTGGCTTTTGGGTAAACTTCTTTTATATTTAAAGTGATCAGTAAGCCTGCAATTTTTTATTGTATTTGTTTAAATGTATGCGTGTGTTCCATATGTTTGAGGAGATTCAGCATTCCCATTAAGGCCCTGCATGATGGCTCCTATTTTGAATGCGTTACCGGGATCACCAGAAGAAAATTATACTAAGATTCAATGCAGAGTGCGAAATTGCATTGAACGGTGTTTTGGGGTGTTAAAAGGAAGATGGCGCTGTTTATTGAAGCATCGTGTTTTGCATTACACACCAAAAATGGCAATGAAGATAACTAACGCGTGTGCTGTTCTTCACAACATAGCTGTTGAAGCCCACATGCCAGAACCAGAAGATCCGATTATTGAAGATGATCCTGCAGAAGGGGTTAATATTATCGATCATCCCGAAGATCTGCTTACGCAAGGTCGGCTCACTCAACGTGAGCTTGTTCAAACTCTCAATCACCAAATTTAATCATCAGCGCTCCATCCATGCCACCGTCTTTCTAAAATCAACTACAATAATCAGATCTTCTGGTTCAAGCTTGTAGGTAGTTAGGTAAGTATTTACCTTTACTATAATATGTACCAAATAGGTAAGTGTCTGTTGCAATCTTAATAATAATTTGTATATTTATGTAGGTACGTTAGCCACAATGGGAGAATATATCCACCTGGGTTTTTTTAATAGAGCCTTGCTCAGGGAAGAACCGAGGGAAGAGAGTGTCCGAAGACGGGAGTTGAGGGATCTATCAAATCCAGTTCTAACTCATTTAGCATATCCTCTATCTTTCTACATTTGTGTTACTTACAGTGTTACGTAATTACAGTATCGAACCACTTGATTACTTATTTATAGGCAAATGAATAATGAATAACAACACAGTGTTCAATTTAGATACTTACAAAACCAACTTTATACTCACAAGCCTCCCCAGCTAGCTCGATCGGCAGGGTCTCGCCTTCACAGTTCGTTGACAGAGTCGATTCAAGACAACTATCTGACTAATAAATGCAGACAGGGTTATAATAAACTAGCAGACCCGGCCACACGTTGCTGTGGCTAATGAAACACAACGCCATTACCCAACCTTTATAAAATCCATACCATCAGCTTGCCAGCTGCCCGCTGCCTGAATTGAATATTTGAATTTCTCGGCGTTTCTCCACTATAATAAGGATGTTTTATACATATAAACCTTCCTCTTGAAAACCGCATGAAAATCCGTTATGTAGTTTAAAAGATCTATGCGCACATACATTTTGAGCGACTTCATTTTATACTATGTAATGATTAAAGACTTATTAATTTATTTATGACTCGATGCTTCTAGGAAAAGCCTTTAATCTCAATGTGAACTTTGTATTTAACTGAATCTAAAATATAATAAAGGGGATGATTGGATAATGTATAGAACCAGAAGAAGTGCATAGGGCTCTCCCAGCCTCCGGCTGCCTGCCCTTCCCCTCCCACCGAAATCTGGGCCAATGAAGGCACGTCTGTGTGTTGCTAACTATATATATAACAAATAATATTAAATATCAAGTAACTGGTGCAAATCATCGTACAGGGGCCGGAAGTTAAAATTCAAGAAAGTATTTTCCGCCGTCGTAACGAAGGTTTTTTGACTTTAAACCCTTCAAAGAATTCCCTCGATAAATTTTACAAAAAAAAAAACATCGTTCACATAGAGATTAGGCATTAAAAACCTAGGCAAAAAGTTGTACAGTTTACATACATACAATAAGTTATAAAGTTTACAGTTAACATAAAATAACAAAAAAACAGCAAAATCATCATGTCGAAGCGGCCTGGCATGAACATTTTTAAACGCAGCATCCTAGGCAACGCAAGTCAGTGAGTAGTGTCCATCGCATCTAGAATAACTGTCACGATCCTCGCAGAGAAACTTCAAAATGAAAGCAAAATAACAACATTATTAGAAAAGTACAAACATTTAGGATCGAGGCACATAGAGCAAACAAAACTATCTAAATGGTAAATGTATTTGCAATAAGAGATCAAAGCGTTGTGATGGACCTTGTTTTAGGAACGCAGGAACCTTGGTTCGCAGACGGAGGCGCTATGGCTGAAAGGATGGATGGATGGATGGATGAAAAAGATATTTTACAAACATGGGAAAAGTATATTCATGATACATTCAAAGATATTAGACCTGATATTAATATTCCTGATGATCAATTGCATGGACCATTGATTTTAAAATCAGAAATTCTTCATGCGATAAAGACTTCAGACAACAGAAAAGCGTGCGGACCAGACGATATTCCAGTTGAGGTGTTGAAGCTCTTTAATGATGAAAATGTTGACTACCTGTTGAGGTTATTTAACTCTATATATGACACAGGGAATATACCCCAAGATTGGCTAAAATCCACCTTCGTGACATTGCCTAAAAAACAATACCCTAAGAAGTGCAGTGACTATCGATTAATAAGCCTGATGAGTTATGTCCTTTAATTATTCCTTAAAATAATACATGCCAGGATACGCAATAAGTGCGAGCAGGATTTGGATGACACTCACTTTGGCTTCAGAAATGCGTTCGGGACGCGTGAAGCATTATTGTCTATCGACGTACTATTGCAAAAGTGTCGTGACCAAAGAAAGGAAGTCTTTGCCTGTTTTATTGACTACGAAAAGGCATTTGACAGGGTTAAACATGCTGACCTAATGAAAATGCTTGCGGATTGTAATGTTGACACCAAAGACCAGAATTTCATTAAAAACCTGTATTGGTTCCAATCAGCAGAAATAAGACATGGGAATGAGAGATCCAATGCAATTGCCATTCAGCGTGGAGTACGACAAGGCTGTATCCTGTTGCCACTATTGTTTTATCTCTATTCCAACTATGTCTTTAAAAGAGCCCTTAGTAATACTGAGAAGGGTCTGAAGATCAACGGAGTTGTCATTAATAACATAAGATACGCAGATGATACTGTATTACTAGCTGACTGTATCGATGACCTCCAAGACCTATTAAATCTTGTTAATAATGCTGGTGAGCAACTGGGCCTAACAATCAACGTCAATAAAACTAAATGGATGACATTTGGACGAATAGATCACTCTGAATCAGGGATACAGTTAAATGATTGCAATGTCAAAAAGGTGGAAAGATTTAGATACCTCGGCAGTATTCTCACGGAGACTCTTGACCCAGATGTGGAGGTTAGATGCAGAATTGAAGCAGCAAGAACTGCGTTCATTAAAATGAAATCCCTCTTCTGCAATGACAATATCAGGTTAAAACTAAGGCAGAGAATGCTAAAATGTTATGTGTGGTCGGTCTTGCTCTATGGATGTGAAACATGGACCTTGAAAGTAAATATCATGAACAGGTTAGAGGCTTTTGAAATGTGGCTTCACCGGAGAATGCTCAAGGTCCCATGGACCGACATGATCACCAACACAGATATTCTCAGACGAGCTAGAGCAGATAGAGAACTGCTTACATTAATAAAAATCAGGAAAATTTCATATCTGGGTCATATACTTCGAGGGGAAGAGAAGTATCACTTGCTCCATTTGATATTGAAAGGCAAGATAGAGGGTCGCCGAGGGCCTGGTAGGAGACAAATGTCTTGGCTGCGTAATATACGAGAGTGGACCGGCATTAGAAGTGTGGAGGAGCTATTCCGGGCAGCGCAAGACAGAGAGACATTCTCAAGAGTGATCGCCAACGTCGGGGGGACCTGATACGGCACACAAAGAAGAAGAAGGTATGTACAATTAAAGTTTCATTAACGCGTACAGGAGAGAAGATTTAAGTTTGTAGCGCCACTAGAATATGGCCGATAGGAAATCGATATGTGGGTAGGGGAACACAGTTATACCGTTAGGACCATAGTTTAGGACATACTAATACAGATTTAGACGGGGAATACTACGACGGGGAATGAACTTAATAAATAATAATAACTTAGGTACGCCTCATACCGCCATTATATGTGTCTGGCCGTGTTGTAGGTAGCTTGTTTTCAAGCTAATGGGTCCAAGGGGATAGTAAATTTCCCGCTCAGCAAACGCCGCTCTCCTCTTGTTGTTGTCCTGAAACCAAAAGAAAACTGAACTCTAAAAACTACATTGATAGTTCAATAGCTACCGATATCTATTTTAATAATCAAAATTGTATATATTTCAGATTTTATGCCGTGTATGATGACTCCCACTTTAAATACGTTACCGGGATCATCAGAAGAAAATTATACTAAGATGCAATGCAGAGTGCAAATTTGCATTGAACTTTGTTTTGGGGTGTTAAAAGCAAGATGGCGCTGTTTATTGAAGCATCGTGTTTTGTATTACACACCAAAAATGGCACTAAAGATATCTAATGCGTGTGCTGTTCTTCACAACATAGCTGTTGAAGCCCACATGCCAGAACCAGAAGATGCGATTATTGAAGATGATCCTGCAGAAGTGGTCAATATTATCGATCAACCCGAAGATCTGCTTACGCAAGGTCGGCTCACTCAACGTGAGCTTGTTCAAACTCTCAATCACCAAATTTAATCATCAGCGCTCATCCATGCCACCATCTTTCTAAAATCAACTACAATAATCAGATCCTCTGGTTCTGGCATTTGAGCTTCAATGGCCATATTGTGGATATAAATATACAATAAATCATAACTTACATATCCGTTTTAAAACCTCTGCGAATATCTTCTCTACCAAAGCCAACACATTTTCTCTGAACCGCCGGTCTTCTTCTCTCTGTGCGGCGGTTTGTATCAGAAGTGCCTGCAACAGTTCATTATTCTTCTCGGCGAGCAGAAGCTTCTTTTCTCTCAAAAGAAGCTTCTGCTCGCCTTGAACCATGAAGCGGTCAGTGGATTTTTTATTAACTGAAAATGAAATACTTTTATGTGATTTTTTATAAATATATTTATTAAATACGATTCTTATTCTTTTCATTGCATCATTTCCACAAAACCTAAGATATTTCAGTGTAAATACTTACACAGTCCTTTACCAGGTTGCGTTGTGGCCTTCCGCTTAGGCGTTGCCGGGGTAATCTCCATGTGCAACGTCGGTTCTAGTGTTGCCGGGAGACTCTGCTGGGCTTTTCGCTTGGTGCCAGACGGCCCAGGCGTTGCCGGGGGAATCTCCACGTACACCGGTTCTAGCGTTGCCGGGAGACTCCTCGTACAGCTCCTCCGGACCAAGTGCTGCAAGCGGAGACTGAGGCCGACAAACGATTCTTATCTGCAAAAACATTAGAAATTGCCTGTAAGCTTTTCAGCACCCATATTAAAATATAATTGTGCATGAATATACAAATAAACATACAAACGGAGTCTCCCCTCCGTCCAATCCGTCAACCCCCTCTCTCCCCATTATGGCAAGGATGTTTTCATCCATTTGGGAGAGAGGTGGCAGTTTGCTCGGCCCCCCTCCCGTCTGGCACATCTCAACTCGCAGCCGCGACGCCTTCTTCTTCGTGTTGGATTTAAGGTCCTTCCATGACTGAAACAATTGATAAATGGTCAAACTACTATTCAGACACCGGTTAAATAGATTATTTTGAGTAAGGTGTTTGTTTTAGGTTCAGTAATGTTTATTATAAGATGTACATACTTGCTCCCGTTTCTCGCCAGTCTTGCGAGCTCCAAACCCAATGGCATTTAGCCTGTCGGCTAAAGCCTCCCAGTGCTGCCTGTTTTGCAGGCGACCCTCCTTCCCGTAATGAATGCCTGATGCCATGGATGGTCTCTCCCTCATCCATGTCACCAAGCATTCCACCTGTTCGGGCTTTGCCCTTTTTGTCTACAAAGAAGAATAATTTTTATAAATGTTTTATATAACTAAGGTACTATTGCCATTCCGGCTAAGTAAGATCTTTCTACACAAGAAAATCAATTGCATAAAGAACACAATGAGTTAATAAAAACTATATATTGGATAAGTTGGTTGAATTTTCTACCTATTGCAAGTATTTATTTAAGCATTTATTAAATACACGCTATCTTATTTATAAGCTAGAGGACGGTGAAATCACCTATTTCACATGGCATAAATGATAAATGAATAATACTGACACAGTATTATGACAAAATCAAAAATACACAATACTTAACTGAGTTGCCATTAACTGCAAAGAAATCTACAAATAAAAATTACGTACTCTTAAATCAATCATTCAAGTGAATTCGAGGTTATAAAGTCTTTATAAACTAAATACTTTTTGGAAAGTTCGCGATATGTTACGAAATATGTTTAAAAACATAAACAAACAATATTTATATAACTTAGGTAACAACATAAGCAATCAAAATTCATATAACTTACGTTCATCGTAGAAAAAATTGAAGTTCCAACGGACATTTACTTGTTTTCATTCAATGATTTTTGTTTTGACGTTTGTAGCCTAAAGACAATCTCAGATTTATATAGAGTAGAAACTACGACGCTGCCGGACGCTGCATCCGACGCCAGACTAAACCAAACCCAAACCTCGAATTACAGATTAGCATTTTCTGACAAGTGGGTTCCGTTTTGCCAAACGGCCAGGTTTCAGAATTTTAGTAACTAAGGGGCCAGGCCCATAAATGTACAATTACAAATCTGGCACCAAGCAAAGAAAATATTCCTCAATCAAATGGTATCAAAATTAATCAAAATCTAACTAGCTGCAAAGAAATTAAATGTCTGGTGTATGAAAAGAGTTTGACACATAGACATATGACTATTTTTAGATCTGCCCTAAGCCATAAAAGCGTATTATTTCCCCCTCCCCATACCAGTTCCATTGGAACCGGGAGGATAGCGTGGCTCTAAAAGCTAGGATCACGTGAATCTAAAAATGTGACGTCATCATTCTTCTCCGAGCCAACGTCGAGCACTCATCGGTGCATTTTACGAAATAATACAGCAAAAATAGTGGCTTGTGTTTTGAAAACGTGTAAAAATAGAAGCGAAAAAGAGATTAAACCCAATTGTCGTTATTACATTCCATAGGCAAGCATTACCAAAGAAGGTGGGCACGACGAAATGTGAACAACACAGAACTCTTAGCCTTATATCCCATGCCTCAAAAATATTGACTAATATCATTCTAAAAAGAATCGAACCAAAAGTAGAGAACATCCTTTCCGGAGACCAGTTTGGCTTTAGAAGAGGTGTAGGAACCAGAGAAGCAATATTGTCGCTACGAATACTACTAGAAAAAAGATTAAAAAGAAACCAAAACACATTCATCGCATTCATAGACCTGGAGAAGGCTTTCGACAAAGTAGAATGGAAAAGACACTTCGAGATTCTGAAGAGAATTGACATCAAATATAGAGATAGACGAATAATCCAGGCGCTATACAAGAATGAGGCCGCTATTGCTTTGGTTGCTGAAAGCGAAGAAGAACTGCAAGAGGCCTTAACAACCATGCAAAGCATTCTTCAAAATAATTACAACATGAGGATAAATAAAGACAAAACAAAGCTTCTGACTGTAGGCCGAACGCAACATCAGATGAGAGTAGAGATGTCAGGAGTTCCACTAAAGAACACCAAGGAGTTTGTGTACCTCGGGAGCAAAATAACATGGAACGGTCGGTCTAAGAGCGAGGTCGACAGCCGTATACACCAGGCTAGGCTTGCATTCAATAAAAGGTCGAAAATAATAGAATCGAATAATAAAGACCTGAAACTGAGAATACTCCTCATCAAGACCTATGTATGGAGTATCTTGATGTACGGCTGCGAAACATGGTGCTTATCCGAAAGAGATAAACGGAGACTAGAGGCTTTTGAGATGTGGTCCTATAGAAGACTACTAGGAATTTCCTGGAGAGACCACATCACAAATGAGGAGGTTCTCCAAAGAATCGAAGGAGGAAGGCACCTGCTCAGGACCTTGTCCGAAAGGCGCGCAAGATGGATCGGCCATGCAATAAGACAAGAAGGCCTCTTGCATGCCATAATGGAGGGTATGACCGAGGGGACAAACGCTAGGGGACGCCCACGCCAAGAGTACCTGGAGGACCTGCTGGTGGACGTGCGCTGCTTATCATATGCAGAATTCAAAAGAGCCGCACAAGACAGGGAAGAGTGGAAGAAACGAATAGATGAAATTGCTGCAAACCAATCCCAGGATTGAAACCAGAGAGAGAGAGGCAAGCATTATTTTTACTTTATTTTAAGCTTATTCAGATCACATAATATGGTCGTTTTTGTAACACACACTATCACTCGAAATAAATGGCGTGTGCTCGTCGCTGTTTAGTGGGATAAGTAAATTATGAAACATTTGTAAAATTATCTTAACTAAATACGTCAACAAAATATTGGACTATGAAAATAGGCGAACTTTACTTTGCCGTATTTGGAATTCGCAAATTTGTTCATTTCGCGGCGTGCAATTCGCGCTCCCATGTAAAAAGGTCTATTCATTGAAAAGCAGAGTTTACATTTAAGAACAAAAAGTGATAAATGGTAATATTATAATGCGAGATGCCCATACTTTCAGATTGATTTATTGATGAATCACGTATCACCAAATTCAAATTCCCGCTCTGCGCCCCGCTGCAGTTGGTTTCCCCCCCTCACCTTTATGTTCTGGTCTATAGTGTTGAGTACCTCATACAATAGGCACCTCAAATGTCCCATACAAACACGTAAAATGTCCCCCCACCTCACAATATTTATTTGTACCAACTCTTGTTCTTTGTGTTACTACAAATATGAAGGCGGGACAAATATGAAGGAGGGACAAATATGAGGTGTGAGGTGGTTTGTTTTGTTGGACTACATTCATGTCATGTACGGGACAAATAGGAGGTGAGGTGTGAGTTGGTTGGTGTATTGGACTACATGTCATGTCACGTGGTCACGTATGGGACAAATATGAGGTGAGGTGCGAGGTGGTTGATGTATTAAACTACATGTCATATCACGCATAGTTTGGGACAAATGTATGAGGTGGTGAGGCGTGAAGTGTTTGTACATATTCTGACATTTTTGTATTAGAACCGTGAGGTGGTGATGGGGTAAGCCATTCATATATTGTGAATACCGCAGAAGCGTCCCAACTACTCCGAAATTTTTTTTATTTTATTTTTTTATTCTAAATTATTGGTGAATACCGCACAAGAGTCCCAACTGCTCCAAAAATAATAATTTTTTTTTAAATATTTTTTATTGTAAATTATTGTTATGCGAATGTTGGTATTATGATCTATGATCTTATATTATTGTCTATGACTACTTTCATAGGTTGTTTGGCACTTGTCAACTGTCAGTCAGCACGGCTGGTTTAATAAATGATATTCCAATTACAATCGTGTTATTATATTCAACACAATATATCATGGTGTCAGGTGTGTCTGATTAAAAATATTGTGAGTGAAGTCAAGTCAGCAATCAATAATTTGTGGTGCGAATAATTTGTGGTGTCACAAAACCAAGGAATAAAATGTCGAGTCAGATTTTACAAATGAATATTGTTCCAAATATGGCGGGTGAGTGGAAGAGATTCAAACAATCATTCCGGATTTATATGATGGCGAATAATTACAATGAGGAAAATTAAATACAAAAAGTAGCAAGGCTCCTACATACGATCGGACCTAAAGGAATGGAAAAAGCAAGCTCGAAGAAATAATACTACATTTTGATAAACATTTCATACCTACAATTAATATAACGGTGGAACGATTTAAATTTTTCACGAGGAAACAAGACGAAAGTGAAACAGTAGAAGAATTTATTGCTTCATTACAAAATCTCAGCCAGACTTGTGATTTCGGTAACCTACAGTCATCTTTAATAAAGGAAATATTTATATGTAACCTGAACCGAAACCTCTACTACTTGAAGGAAATACTTTTACAAGAACCGTCTTTAAACTTGGAAAAGGTGATTATTTTATCAAAAGCGATTGTTGAATCGAGGGAAAACACAAGAAGTATTGAGGAGAATATTATACAGCAAGTTCAAAGAAGTCCGTCTTCATCTTCGTTATCAGCTACAAGTCAATCTAGAAGATCCGGAAGTCTGAGCAGTCTATCCGGAAGTCAATACAGAAGTCAATCTGGAAGTCCGAGCAGTCAATCCAGAAGATCCGGAAGTCCGAGCAGTCTATCCGGAAGTCAATACAGAAGTCAATCCGGAAGTAAGGGCAGAGTCTGTACCAAATGTGGACAAATTCACCGCACAAACTGTCCAGCGTCATCAGCTAAATGCTTTAATTGTCTCAAGATTTGTCATTATTCGAAATGTTGTTTTAATAGGAAATTGAAAGGTAGGAAAATTAATGTTAATACTTTGTCACAAAGTTCAACCACGACTATACAATTGACACACTAAATTGCAACAATATAAATGCACATTGAATTCATGGCACAATAATTTAAGAATAAACAATGTTATAATTTCATGTCTTATAGATACGGGTGCCAATATAAATGTTATGTCTTTTACAAATTTTAAAAAACTTGGTTTATCTGAAAAAATTATCACAGAAACAGCATTCAAAATAAATTCTTTCGGTGGTACACATATTCCTACAAAAGGAATGTGTAAGTTAAATTGTTTTTATGATAATGATAAAAATATGTCCATTTCCTTTGTAATCACTGAATTGAAATCATGCCAAACTATATTAGGGCTAACTACCTGTCATGCGATGGGAATAATAAAACGTGTGTACTCAAACACGAATGATTCTGAAAATATTCCCAACGATGATTTTTCGATGTATAACACGAACAACTTAGTAAAGAAATTTAATGATGTTTTTCAGGGTCTCGGATGCTTGCCTCATGAATGTTATCTATCCCAAAATCGATGCACCAAGAAAGATTCCATTCAAGCTGCATGATAAATTAAAAAAAGAATTAGATAGAATGGAGGAAATGAAGGTCATTGTCAAGGTTACAAAACCAACACCGTGGGTGAGTTCTATTGTTGTCGTAGAGAAAAAAAATTCACAGTTACGAATTTGTTTAGACCCGCGAAATTTAAATAGGGCTATTTGCAGAACACATTATCCAACACCTTCGATGGACGAGATTAGATTTAAAATTAAAGGAGCAAATTATTTCTCAAATTTAGATGCATTCTCAGGGTTTTGGATGATACCTTTAGATGAAGAAAGTTCGGATTTGTGCACTTTTCAAACACCATTTGGCAGGTACCAATTTTTAAGACTTCCGTATGGAATAAATTCCGCCCCCGAATTTTTCTCCAGAATAATGACGGAAATATTTGCGGATTTAGAAGGGGTGATAGTTTTCGTTGGCGACATTTTAGTTTGGGGTGAGAACCTAGAGTCTCATAAACGTAGATTAGAAAGTGTTTTTAAAAGAGCCAGAGAAGTCAATTTAAAATTCAACCTAAATAAATGTCACTTTGGCTTACAGGAGGTAACATTTCTCGGTCATATTTTTAACAGTCGAGGGATCAGGCCAGATGAGTCAAAGGTTAGAGCTATCCGCGAGTTACCAACTCCCACTTGTAAGAAAGACTTACAACGCTTTTTAGGTATGATTAATTACTTGGGATCTTTTATTAAAAATTTGTCAAAAGAAACAGAAATTTTAAGGACTTGGTTGTGGGATGCCAATCACGATGAGTCTTTACTAAACAAAGACGTCAGTTGGTTGTGGGATGCCAATCACGATGAGTCTTTTGCCAATTTAAAGAAAATTATAAGTTCGTTTCCAGTACTTATTAACTTTGATATTAAAAAACCGCTAAAATTGTCCTTAGATTCTTCACAGAGCGCAGTTGGGGCAGTCATTATGCACGAAAATAGACCGATTGCTTATGCATCAAAAACATTAACGTCCAGTCAGCAAAATTATGCGCAAATAGAGAAGGAATTATACGCCATTTTATTTGGGTGTCAAAAATTCCATCAATATATCTATGGTCACATTGTAGACGTGGAGACGGATCATAAACCTTTGGTGACACTTTTTAAAAAATCACTTTCTGAAGTTCCCGCAAGGCTACAAAGAATGATGATGTCTCTTCAATGCTATCACTCAGACGTCAAGTATGTACCTGGTAAATTTATGTTTATTGCCGACACGTTATCTAGAGTACCGTTACCTGATACAGAAGTAACGGACACAGAAAATGAAATTGACATCCATATCAATTTACTGATGTCAAGTCTGGCCGTTTCGGAAGAAAAACTGAAATTAATCACTGAGGCGACGAAAAAGACCAATCGTTATTAACTTTAATGAATTATTATAAAACTGGTTGGCCATCAAGTAAAAATAAAATTGAATCTTGCGTTAAATCATATAGGAATTTTCAGGCAGAGATTCATGTCGTCAACGATCTGGTATTTAAGGGACCTACTTTAATTATACCATCAATTCTACGTCCGGAAATTTTAAAAGATATACACAAAGGTCACTTAGGTATGTCGAAAGCCAAAAGCCTAGTGAGAAATATGATTTTTTGGCCGAATATTAACTCGGATATCCAAAATGTTGTAGATCAATGTCAGATTTGTACTAAATTTAAACCTAATAACTCACCACAACCTCTTTTGCCACATGATATCACTAATTTTCCCTGGGAAAAGGTAGGTGTAGATTTAATGCATTTCAACAACACAAATTATCTCATTGTTACGGATTATTATTCGAAATACATTGAAAATTCAGTGTTGTACAATTATAATGCGGAAACTGTCGTCACACATTTGAAATCAATATTTTCACGCCATGGGATACCGTTAACGCTTGTAAGTGACAATGGGCCAACATTTCAATCAGCCATTTTTAAAAACTTTTTATATGAGTGGGATATTGAACATATCACCACCAGTCCAAACTGTCCTCAGTCTAATGGGCAAGCGAAAAGTTTTGTAAAAATAGTGAAGAATATTTTAAGAAAATGCCTTGAATCCAAAACCGATCCATATCTTGCTATGTTACATTATAGAAATAGTCCAAAAAATAATTCCCCTGCAAGTCTTTCAATGTCACGTCAACTTAGATGTAATCTGCCAGTAACATCCAGTCAACTTAAACCAAAAGTTGTACGCTTTGAAGATTATGAAAATCAATGTAAGGATCGTCAAAACAAAATGAAAAAATATTTTGACAAAAAGGTTCAGAACTTGTCTGAGTTGAAGATAGGCGACAGAGTAGTATTTAAAAAAAATGTGTCAAGTTCATGGTCGCCAGCTACTGTAGTAGAAATTGTTAAAGGATGCCCAAGGTCATATATCGTGGAAACTCCTGATGGTTCAAGATACCGCAGGAATAGGAAACACTTGAATTTAGACAGGTCATGTCAGGAATCATCAGCACCGCGTAATCGAAATAGTTCATCGAAGGAAGGTGTACGTTTTGACAATGATTTTCATTCCATTCCGTTTTATTCTGGTCCTATAACTTCAAATGAGATGGCAAGCAATGAGACAAGCATTCGAACCCATTCGGGCAGAACTGTCAATAAACCTGATAGATATAATCCATCTGATTATAATTAATTTTGTTCATTGTATTTCACTTGTATGGTTTATTAATATGTCATGAATAATGTAAAGATAAAATTTTATATATGTATTGTTTCTGTTGTTATACTTGTTTTTCTTTATTAGGAAAAGAGGGATGTTGGTATTATGATCTTATATTATTGTCTATGACTACTTTCATAGGTTGTTTGGCACTAAGTGCAACTTGTAAGTGTCTTGTCAACTGTCAGTCAGCACGGCTGGATTAATAAATGATATTCCAATTACAATCGTGTTATTATATTCAACACAATATAACAGCGAATACACAAAACAATAATTTATGAGCACAAGAGTCCGAACTGCTCCAAAAAAAAAAAAAAAAATTTTTTTATTGTAAATTATTGTTATGTGAATACTGCACAAGAGTTACAGCTGCTCAAAAAAAAAAATTTGTTTTTATTGTAAATTATTGTTATGTGAATACCGCACAAGAGTTCCAACTGAAGCGGGTGGGAGGTTAGACCTTTTTTTAATCCATTTTTCGTATTACAAAAATAACAGACACGGGAGGCGGGTATGGGTACCGCCATCCCAGTAATTATTAGAAAACCAACACCTCTGAACCAAGAAAATCAAGGCTGAAGGAAAAAAAACAACTACCCTGAAATTCTCTAGCCCTCCCCCCCGTAAGCGAAAATATTTTGTAACACCTCACCTCAAATGAGGTGGGACACCTCAACACCTCATTTCGATATTTGAGTACCTCATACAAACTCATCCTGATATCGTGTCCCACCCAACACTACTGGTCTAGTAATATTCATATGTCTAAGGACACGACAAAAACTGATTGGGAAACCATTATAACAATAGTGAATAATGTACCAAAAAATCATAAATATATCACTTAAATTGGGTACGACCAAAACGTTCGTAGGATGAGAACAAACCTACAAAAACTTAAAACAATTTCTCCCACCACCCCACACGATATTTTATTATTAAGAGGGTATTACCAGAGAAAACCAGAAATATGTCATTTTTAAATCAGATTTTAGACGTATTAACTCTTTTCCACAAAAAATTATAAATGGATTTTGAAAGATTGTTCTTTTATGTAGCATTCGCATGTTTTAATTTTTTTTTTTAAATGTTTTTTTTAGTATAATAAGTTTATAGGTCGTTGGCAGATTTGTTAAATTTTCAAAAAAGTACAAAATACAATGTATTCAATGTACTTGTGTTTACTAGGTAGGTAGTAAGATTAACATTTTTTGCAGTTCCGCTTTTATTTTTTAAATTATTAATTGTTAGATATGTATGGCAGTGAGGTCCATGCCATACATACCTAATAATAACTGGCAGAGGAAGAATGAAAGTACACTGAATGCGACTGAATCGGCGGATGCGTCTGCCCACCAGCCCAGCTGCATGGCAGGCCGGATCGGAATATAATGGTTGAGGGAGTACCTTTGACTTTTTTAGGCGTACCTACTCTTTCGAAACATCGCCTTGCACCGCAGTGAGAGGGATGGATTCATACGTCCGTCACTTTTGGCAGAGGCGTAGCGAGAGGGGGGTGGGGGGGCGGCCCGCTCCGATGGAGGGGTGCCACCCGACTGAGTGTCACCCCCAAGAGCACAATTCTCTATCCTACCCACTCCTAATACCCTTTTCCTTGATGACGCAGGCCCCGATGGGAATTATTTTTCACATACAATAACACGATTATAGCGTGAATCCGAGCTTTTTGTGGGTGTTATACCAATAATTAGGGCTATCCTGTTTTCTTCACATACGCCTCAGGGATCTCTTTTCTACAGCATATTTTTTACATTGGCTCCACACAGGAGGCCCTGAAGAAAATAATTACCCTCAGAGTCTACTCCTCATCTTTGGGAATGTTGCGTGGAGTCTTTTTAGGAAAGGAGGGAAATGATGTTTTGAGAAAGAAAAAGGTAGGAGGGGTGGGTAGGAACCTGGGGTCAGTGTGTCCAGGGGTGACGGACGAATGATTATATCCCTCCCCTACGGTGCAAGAGCCCAACTGGAGAACTTGAAAGGTCTCCCTCAGCCAGTCTCTCCCAATCTGGTCTACCATGAAATTGGTGGGCAGACGCATCCGCCGCAAGGACCCGGACAAATCTAACCAATGAACCCGGGCAGCCCTGCTAAGTCACTAAGCGTAACAAACCACTTGGTGTGAGCTATAACAGAGGTGTTTGTTATGCAATAAATAGTTCCCGGGGCTGCGGCACCCATACCTGCTTCCCAAAATGAATATTGACCATCAAGTTTTTATAGGCGTTTTTATTGTTTATTCCAAAAATATAAATGTCATCTTTGATTTTATGGTGATATTTTTTCCAGGCAATTACCTCGCTGAGCGTTGAAATTGTTATTATTCTGGATTTAAATTTTCTTAAAAGGTACATGATTTTATTACTTATGTTTTTTGAGCTCGCAAGAGTGACTTGCAGGCAGAGAGAATTATGTACCTACCTAATAATGTCATTATCATTTCTATTTTTCCCGTATCTCCTCCAACAACATCTCTCTCCGATAATTTGAATGAACTAAACAAAAGGATGATTCATCGTCTTGTTGGAAATGTATTGACACTTCAAACTTTAATATTTTTCTGTGTTGTTCCGCGTTTTTACTTTTAACGCCGCCAGCGGCAGATACACTTACACCATTACGGAATAGTCGGACCCCGTCTTGTACTTATTTGTCTCCTAATGCAACGAACTCAACAAAAGAGGTATTTCACCGTCTTCGTGCAAGTATTCGAGCATGGAACTATATGACTTATTTTGTTTTATCCCGTATTTAACTTATTTTGCTCGTTCGCGCTGCCAACAATACTTATGTACTTTCTCCGCTTCCCCGCTATACACAACCCTGGCATTTATTCAAAGGGGAATGTTAGAAAGGGAGACAGGATTCAGGTGCATATTTCAGAAAAGATATTGACGCCAGCAAAACGTTCCTCTTAATTAATCTTTCATCACTAGATTCACTTCTGACTTCAAAAACATAAATACCCTAAGAACTCTTTATTGCTCCTTGGTTCGCCCCCATCTTGAATATGTTTATGATATATGGTCTCATTTTTATGCTGTCCATATTCGTCATATTGAGCCCGTCCAACATCGGTTCCTAAATGAAATTGCTAGGAGTCTAGGATTAGAACAAAGCAATTACTAGTATGAAGAAATTGAGCAAACTTTAAACCTTTCTCTTTCAGAAGACCATCGAAAAAAATCTGAACTCATTTGCTTCTTCTAAATTATTAACTGTATAATTGATTTACCTATATTACTACAACTCATCCTATTCAATATACCTTCTCGTAGACTCAAAAATAAGGACCTGCTCTTCCTCAATCAGCGCTAGACTAATATTATGGTTATAATTCACCACTGTTCAGAATGTGTAGAAAGGTAAACTCACGTCAAGATCTTGATTTTTTTGGTAAAAGCTTAAATGATTTCTGTCGCTCTTTAAACATTTGAAGATATTTTATATTTACTCTAATTTTTGCAAAATCTTGACTTGACTTAACACGTCTGTTTTCTTCTATTTTCTTATTTTTTCTCTGTTTGTCTTTGCTTTCATGCACAATCCTTTATCCTTACAATGTACATTTCCAAATTTCATGTTACTTTGTTCTAAATTGGATGTGAGTCCGTTCATAAATAAATAAATAAATTAGCACTACCCACGAAAACAAATTGAGATGTAAAGAAACTTTTCTGATTTCCAAAACCGAAGAGATATCTTTTATTTTTCAAGTGGAAAAATGAGTATCTTTCTTTTTAATTATCGACCCAATCCTATCTAATTGGAAAAAATGCGTTTGCCTTAACGGTTAAAAAATAAATATATGATTTTGAAGCTTTAGAGTCGTACTTTTTACTTTTAAGTACTTTTTAGCCGATTTTGCTATTATGATTAAGCATGTGTGCATCACTTTTCCGCCTGCTCTGGTATTATAAATCATCTATGGTTAAAATTTGAAAAATAAGTTATACTTCGTAAAATAAAAATTCATCATAATATTTTGTGCAAACGTAATCATAATAAATGTGCACATTCATCTGTCGGTAAATTAATGTTAAAAAGTTGCCATTGTTCATAATACGTTTTTAAATATGTTCGACAAGTTAGAAAGTACCTACCTCACATATATTCTACGGCATCACTCATTTCTTGTTATCATGTGAACGTTGCTGGATGTAATAAAACAAATTATATTCACATCTATTCAATCGACAATCGATCAATAATTATAAGGTCTTTCAATAATTGATATCGACTTCCAATTTTTATGACGATGATTGACATGGTTAAATTTGCAGTCGGTGACGTTGCCATTGTAAATGTTCCAGATACCAATATTCGGAATCAAAGAAAAAGTACAGCAATTTTAAAAAATATTTTAAACCCTTTGATTCCGTCCACACGAAGTCCGGACAACGTTTTGAGCCGCTCCTAAACAGCAAATGGCCGAAATAAAGTATTCGGGCCTACCCATCAATGTTCAAGTATTTATTAACTTACTGGATAAGTAAGCCAACCATAAGTGCAAATTTTGCCAAAAACATATTCGTAATTTTTAAAAATCCTTGTTTTTAATGTTATCGGAGGATATCGTATGACACAAATGAAGAATATCATCATAGCTTTATGAAAAGCCTAGCAATGTTTAGTGCCAACATATAACTATTATGTATAAATCCTTCATACCAAATTGTGGATTTAGATGTGTTTTTGGAGGATATAATTGTGTAAATCATGTAAAAATTGGTTTAGCATTAACTAACAGGTGTTTAGTGAGAAGGATTGAAGGAGCTTGAAAAGGATTTTTAAGCACTTTATTAGTATTTTATCCAAAAAATGTAACGTTATCACTTTTTTTTTCTTAATTTGAAAAAAACAAGATTTACCTGAAATTTAGAGGTCGATTAAATACAAATGGCTCTATGCAAAGAACCTTATTTAATTAAAGGACGTATGAAAGCGATGGACCTCCTTGGTTTCCTAAATGGTGGCGGTTTTCTCTAATGTGGGTTTGCGCAGTGAACCCCATAAACAATATAAGAAAATAATTCAAACGTGAATCAAAATTTTACTAAACTTTAAACACCACGCTGTTCAAATTCTGCGCTAAAAATCTACCCATCCAATTATTCCCGTTCTGAGCGAGTCCAAAATGTCCCCGAAATCCCAAAGGTATGATATGAACATCAGAACCTATGGGAACTTTTGTCATATTTCTTAGGTGCATACTGGTGGCGACAGAGAGGTAGATAGATCTGCAAACACAGCGAATCAACTAGATGTGTGAGGGCGCAGCATTCATGAGATTTGTTTTTCAGACAGAAAAGATCATTCCACAAACTAAAGACCTTCACCATTTCGATAATATATAGGTAGGTATAAATAAAAAGCCATTTAAAGTTTGTTCGACCGGAATTGCTCATTTTTTTATGTAATTTTCACTCTTAGTCGCGTAGTATCTTCTATAAAAAGAAGAAAAACACAAAAATTGATATTCTCAGTTATTACTATGATAATGCAAATGAATATTGTATTACGAAATTTATATGGAATTACAAAAAAATAAACCTATATTTTTGGGAAATATTGATGGAAGATAAACTAGAAGTATCACGGACTTTATGGATTCGTAATCTACTTGACTGGTACGACCGCAGTTCCGCAGAGTTATTCCAGCCTGCAGCCAGCAGGGTGAAGATTGCGCAGATGTTAGCTAACCTCCAAGTTAGATGAGGGTTACAAAAGGAAGGCAGAAGCATTTTTAACATAGTAATTATGACTATCTTTCAAAATATAATAAAAAAAGGATTAAACAGTCTCTTTGAAGAAATAATTTAGAAGATGATGACAATGTTTTCAACAAAGCAAGACTTTTTGGCTTACGTTTTTGGATTCCAGATGCGTTTCTTTCTAGCGGTATTCACGTTTGTCTGAACTCCGGTAAGAGCACTTTTCTAGGCACTTTTGCACATCAATTCACTTTTTGGTAACGGTAAGATTAAATCATTTCTCACACTTTTGAATAAGACGATTTCACGAAAAGAAATTGCTCTGATATGAGACTGTTATGCAATGAGATTAAAAGAAATTGCTCTGATATGAGACTGTTATGCAATGAGATTAAAAGAAATTGCTCTGATATGAGACTGTTATGCAATGAGATTAAAAGAAATTGCTCTGATATGAGACTGTTATGCAATGAGATTAAAAGAAATTGCTCTGATATGAGACTGTTATGCAATGAGATTAAAAGAAATTGCTCTGATATGAGACTGTTATGCAATGAGATTAAAAGAAATTGCTCTGATATGAGACTGTTATGCAATGAGATTAAAAGAAATTGCTCTGATATGAGACTGTTATGCAATGAGATTAAAAGAAATTGCTCTGATATGAGACTGTTATGCAATGAGATTAAAAGAAATTGCTCTGATATGAGACTGTTATGCAATGAGATTAAAAGAAATTGCTCTGATATGAGACTGTTATGCAATGAGATTAAAAGCAAATTTATTTTGATTGATGTAGATTAAATGTAAATCGAGAGATTAAATTTGATTCTAAATGAAGACATAAAAATCTACTGTTTTATTCAACCGAACCACGTTTGAACATAAATTAATTTGATGATTGTTGAGGCATCCAGCCATGTTGCCCCCTTTATACTAATCTGATCATCTCACATGAATCCCCACTATTTTTTTGATACAATTCGTTGTGGAATTTCATTATAATATGTTTTTAAAAAATGAAAAAAAGTTAAAATTCTTTTAACCTATTATTAGAATCCCTACTGGACGGATCCAGTGGGTTAACAATAAGGAAAAAAGTTTAGATCACAAGGAAGGTGGAGAAGTATTGTGTTATTTAAAAAAAACCGTAATAATTTTAAATTTAACCAGTTTTTTCGCTAATAAAACCGCAGTAAACCTTGCGATATATGCCCGGTGCCCTAGAAGGTAATATTTTCAGGCCAGGATAGTAAGCTACAATGCCGGCGTCGTATCTTGGCAACACCCAGGTTTACGCTCCTGTCTTGGCACAACCTAGAGCGGTTTACACGATGCCAGGAGGATAAGTCAGTATTCTTGCAGTAACTAAAGTTAAAACACGACCGTAGGGGAAAAGAAAACATTACACTAGCCGATCATTTACTAGCTTTGCCGGCAATAATAACTTTGCTATTAGCTCAAATAATAGAACCCCATTCTATCAAACTATCCTGGCTTGAGATGCTTGCCTACTGGTTTCCTCACTCGCTTACTAGGTCAAAAACAAAGCTTGTTCTGTTTACATGCAGCTAGAGTAAACAACTTGCTAGAATACTAGCAATTGCTCGTTGTCCTGGCTTGAAATAATAGCCTCGTGGCTCGCGAAAGAGTACTGTCAAAGTGTCAAATAATCCATGCACATGCATGGTTTGATAAATAATATCGTAACATTTTACAAATACGTTCGTTGCTACAGATAAAAATCGCAAGCGACTCGTGTCTCGTTCCCCTCTCAGCGTAAAAAGTAAGTTTCTCTTTTATGTGTCATATAATCAATAAATAAGTTAACCAAGAAAAAAGTGGAACCAACAAACCAGTAATCAATACATCACCTCACAAAAACTACTGTTAAATTATAAACATTGTCAGACATTTGTGGTCGGGTGCAAGTCTGGGATGAGAAGTTGATTTCAATATGCCTAATTATGTTTTATCCTTATTTTAGTTTATTGCGCCACCATTAATATATCCATATCAAAAATACTAATTTCGGTTGCGTGTGTCTGTGTAACTCTTGTTCAATAAATTCGAATTTGCTTCAAATTGTAGTGTCATTTTAAAAATCGGTATGAATTTGTCAAAAACTACTGTTAAATTATAAACATTGACCACAAATGTCTGACAATGTTTATAATTTAACAGCAGTTTTTGTGAGGTGACGTATTGATTACTGGCTTGTTGGTTCCAGTTTATTCTTGGTTAAGAATTTTGATTATCCCGTAGTATTTGTTATGTAGGTATATTTACTTCAACTATGTATGTTTTCAAACATAACGCCCTCTACTTTGGGAGTTCAACTGTTTTGGGGGACATTTTTGAAGAGGTGAATAAACCCTTTCGTAACGTACATATATTTTAATAAAACATAGATTTTTTTTTTCCTCCCCATCAAATAAAAACTAGAAGCTTTGTGCGCTATTTTAATCTAAGTTTTGAAGGTCTTTTTCATTGTGTTGTATTTCATGCGTTGCAATGCCACTAATAAGTTTCTCCGTGCGTACCTTTTCCCGTTAGTACCGTTCCACTTCCGCCTCCCTTATCCCTCCCATGTGGGGACAGATTGCTTTGTAGAGTTAGTTAGAACATTTAAAGATGGTCGTATAAACACGCACGGTGACAGACAGACACTGGAGACCGTCCGTCATTAATGGTACAGAATATTGCAAAAGGTGCGCACGTGGTCCCAACGACCCAATATCTAGAGCAGGGGTGGGGAATCTGCGGCCGCATGCGGCCCGCGAGGCCTTTTGATGCCGCCCGCGGGCACTTTTGGTGCGGCCTGCTGAAAGAACCACAAAAAAATACACAGTACGGGATGGTTTTTTCACGGTATTTCATATGCTTTTTAAGACGTTATTACAAAATCGTTACTAGCAAGCAATTCAGATACAAATAAAAACGTGATAAAACCTCCTATTTTACTTTTATTTTAATTTGTTATTGTGAAACGATAGTGAAATTCCATCTAGACTTTTAATTTTCTTGTACGGGACAGTCCCGATATTTCAGGATTGATGGCAACTCTACTCGGAGAAATTATTCAATTACAAAGCGATGATGAACTAAAAGTTAGATATAACAATCTCTCCAAATAAAGTCAGGAATCACTGGTTATATTAAATCAAGCATGTCCCTTAACATTTTGTATATAATCAAAACATTAATGCCATAATAATTGCCACACTTCTGGCATAAAAAAATTATTACATGTAATTTATTGTAATTAGTTATATAAATATAAAATTATATTGCGGACAATAAATATGCTACAAAATGTAGAAAAACCATTCACGTAATCAGAGTACAATTTAATTTAAGCTGGTTGATTAGTGGACTCCTATACAGATCCATTCTAAAGGTAAAACCAATATCGTATTCACAATGCAAATTCCTGTTGCGGATTCATCTACTAACCCTAAGGCATTTCGAAGGTAAAACCATTTTGGTGTTTTAGGTGCAGTATTAATTAAAGCTGGGGACTCACAAAAACCAGTTTTGTGTTCAAAATGCAATGAAAAAATTCCATGTTTTGTTTCTTCTGCTTACGCATTTCGTAGAAATCCGTTCTCGTTTTTGAAGTGCATAAAATTCTAGTTGCTTTTGTGCTGCGAGTATTAGGGAAAAGCCATTTTCATGTGCTCAGTAGAATTGCTACACTCGGTACTTTTAAGTCTCCGCGTGCAGATTCACCCTGTAACTGAAACCAGTTCTGTGTTTAGAATGCAACGAAAAAATTCCAGGTGGGGTTTCATTTTTTGATGCATTCCTCGTGTTAGAAGTGCATTTATAAAATTCTAGTTGCGTACTTTGTGCTGCCAGAATTGGAAGAAAGCCATTTTGTTATGAGTGTAGTTTTAATTCCCCGCTTACAAACTCACTTTATAATTAAGACCAGTTCTGTGTTTAGAATGCAACGATAAATTTCCAGGTGGGGTTTAATCTCGCTAACGAGTTTCGGTAGAAACCATTCTCGTGTGCGAAGTGCAGTTATAAATTTGAAGTTGCGTATGTGCTGCCAGTATTAGAGGAATGAGATTGCCTGTTCTGAGTATAGTTTCAATTCCCCGCGTACAGATTCAACCTGTAATTAAAACCAGTTCTGTGTTAAAAATGCAACGAAAATGCATCAGGTGTGATGTCATTTGCTGACGCATTTCTTATGTTGGAAGTGAGTGCATTTATAAAATTCTAGTTTCTTAGTTTATGCTGCCAGAATTAGAGGAGAGCCATATTCATGTTCTGAGTGTAGTTTTAATTCCCCGCAAGCAAATTTAATCTGAATTGAAACTAGAACCGTGTTCAGAATGCAACGAAAAATTTCAATTGTGGTTTCACGTACTGGTGCGTTTTGACGAAAACCATTCTCGTGTTCAAAGTGCAATTATAAAATTCTGGTTGCAGACAATGTGCAGAAAGAATTTTAGGAAAACCATTTGCATGTTCTGAGTGGTAGCTATAAAGCTGCTCCCAGTGAGGATCAGCGAAACGACACCAATCCGACCCACAACACTGATCGTGGCGCGTGATCTGGCCTGATCTTAGAGTCGCTGACAAGCTGTAAAATCATTGTGAGTTCCATTTGCCTGGTTTATTTGCTCCTGATGACCACTGACTTTTCTTTCTCATCTCTTTTATTACCATTGCTCCGATTTTTTGGTAATATGGATAGTAATATGTAACATTATAGTAATATGGATATAATTTGTACCACTTATAATTCTGCAGGTTTAATTATTATGATATGTTCTAATGAGAAATCAAATTTTTCCTCTACATACATATGAGAATCCACACCTAATAAATATTCTTGTATTATGTTTCCCCACTATCCACTGGAGCGACGCCACTATGGAATGGCCCGGAACAAGGCCGTCTCATAAATCGAAAAAGGGTGTTTTTTTTTCAGATATACCTATAGCGGTTTTAATAAGATAAATTTTTATCCGTTGGAAAAAAAATTTTTTTTGTACTTTTGTATGCTTAAAATAATGTCAAAGTACGGGCTCAGGCTGAGATATTTAATTTAATCAAAATGTGGAATATTTAGTGGTTCAAATCTCAAGCATTTGAGCTAGTTTATATAAAGTTTATTATAAATCATTGCAAAGTTTGTTTTCTAAGCTTTATTAATACATATTTTGAATATTTTATGTTTAAATAATACTTTTTTATAAGCTCCCTTTAGGCAAATAATACCGAAACCAGATTTTGACAAAGTTCGGGTAAACGTTCAACTAGTAGCAGGGCTTAGACCTGTGGATCTGAAAACACAATTATAAAAAATAAACTTTTTTTTAAAAAAAGTTTGCGGATTTGGTGCGTTTTAGCGTCAAAAACGTTTTTTCCGCTGCTCATTTTTATCAGAAAATTACCTTGTCGCAAGGATAAAAAGTTTTTGAAATGTCTTGTTCAGAATCAAAATATTAACAATTCAATAAAGAAAAATATGAAATATAAAGATTGTTTAGTTTTTCTTCAGCACACAAAATTTTATTTTTTTATGATAAGAAACAGAGAAGTTACAGATTTATGAGACTATACAGAGCATTTGCAACCACTGTCCGTCCAACCACTGTCCAAGACCGTCTCATAAATCGAAAAACTATACTTTTTTTTCGTATTTTACCTATACCGGTTTTAATAAGATAAATAATTGATAAATTTTTAAATCTTAGAAAAAAAAAAAAAAAATTTCTTTTGTATATTTAAAATAATATCAAAGTACGGGTTCGGGCTGAAATATTTAATTGAATCAAAATGTGGAATTTTTCGTGGTAAAAATTTAAAACATTTGAGCTACTTTATATATAGTTTATTATATATCACCGCTAAGGTTGATTTTTAATCTAAAACAATGTGTATTTTAAATATTTTAGTTTTAAGTAATAATGATTTATATAAGATCCCTTTAAGAAAATGATACTTAAACTGGATTTTAACAAAGTTCAGGTAAACTTTCAACTGGTCGCAGGGTTATCCCCTGTGGATATTAAAACACCATTTTATAAGAAAAACATTTTTTTAATGTTTTCATAAAAAAAAATGTGGATTTTTTACGCAACAGCGTCAAAAAGGGTTTTTCCGCTGCTCCTTTTTATCAGAAAATTACCTTGTGGCAGTATTAAAAAAGGATAAATTGTTTTTGAAATGACATGTTTTATGTAAAAATAATAATAATTCACTAAATAAAAATATGAAACAAAAAGATTGTTTAGTTTTTAATCAGCATACCATTTTTTTGTTTTATGACAAGAAACAAAGAAGTTACAGATTTATGAGACTATAATGAGCATTTCCAACCACTGCGCGACTTTTATTTTTATCCTCGGATTGCTCGTGATATTTTGGTGACCGTTTTGAATATTTTCCGCCCACCAAATCATAACTCCGAATTTTCATATGGAGACATTCAAACTGATCATAGTTCTATATAGTCTATAAATTCACCTATCTTTGGTTGATGATCACATATTCCCAGGATTTATAAAAAAAATATTATTAAATCGTAAATATTAAAACGGAACTATTCTCAGGATTACCTCCCTATAAACTCACCTAGGAAGTTCAATTTTCCCACCACATAAATTATTTTCTACTAGGTTTCTTATAAATGCTCTAATTTATAATCACAATCTACATATATATATATATAAGAAAACTGAATTTTGAAATGTTGTAAACTGTTTAATGTTCCCTTTGAATAATTTTTGACACATATTAAGTCGAAAAATGGCGACACTTTTAATAAGACTAAAATGGAATACATAAAGGACTCGCCAAAAATAGCCGCAGTACATCAAACAGATACATCAATTATCTTAAATCCACAATACCAATGAACTCGGTTATTGGTTTATTTATAGAAAATATCGCATTGTCAAACACAGTCCGTTTGGCAAACAAATGGAAAAAAAAACACAACCACAAAACTTTGGTTTTCCAAATAATCACTGATTTTTTAAAGTTTCAAACCCGTTGAAACAGTTGAATTCATTGCTAATTCAATCATTATAACACTGGTTTTGAAATGTGTTAGAAAAATCCACTAAAACACGTTAAAACGCTTCATTTTACAGTTTTTACACGGACACATTCTGGCAGTTTAACATTTTACAGAAATCTTCCAAACATGAATCTTCGTTTGCCAATATTTCGAATATAACTAGAGTACACTGGCATCTGTTGTTACGAATATAAGTAGTATCTTTTCCCCTACTAAAAAACGTCAAAATAAAACCTCGGGCGTATTTGAAAATATTACAAAAAAATTTGAATGCATCTAGGGAAAACTTTCTGAAATTCAGCAGCTAAGCAAACTTAGGTTTTGTAGGTGGTGCTGAAATTCAGCAAAAAGCGCTCCAGTGGCTATACAACCGCACCCACTCCCAAGTACTGATATGCTATATCTTATTATCCATCCAAATCATATCTTAATTAATAATATTATTCCTATCTTGCCTATCATAAACTCCATTACTTTAATACGTATGACGCGTATAACTTTTTAAAACCAACAAACCCTGAATTATTTTTTTCCTAGCTTTGCCAACACTGTAAACTTTTCTAATTATACCTTTTTCATTATATACAAATTCACAAAAATAGCACATAATAGCCACAATACTTACATACTCGTATTTTCAAAATATTTCAGAACGAAAATATTTTTCCATTACAACAGTCCTTACCTAAACTTCACTTATAATCTTGAAATAACAAAATATAAACTATTTACTATTGCTATTGACTCTCATTATCAGAAAATTATCATTTACATCAATATAAATGTCATTGAACTCTCGAATTGTATCATAACTATGAACATATACTGTAAAAATGTCTCACTACAACCACCACTTACCTATGGTACCACTTACTCAAATAATTTATATCATCCTCATTCATAAATACAAAATTAGTATAATTATAACCACAAATGAAACTAACCTTTTAAATTACTTGTATGTATACAAGTTCTACATTACTTGTATATATATACAAGTCAACACATATATTATTTTTGCAACTTTGAAGTGTATTTCCAGCCGAGCGTTAATATTATTATTATATTTATTACTACCTCAAAATGAACGACTTTATAATAAACGCAATCGATAACTCATATAAAATAGACGAAAGAATTTTTGACACGGTAAATAAAACAAACGATTTTATAGATGTAAAACCTACAGCCAGCCTAATAATAATACACATGAACGTGAGAAGTTTGGAAAGAATTTTCAAAGAATTTCTTATAACTATTAAACAATTAAATAAAATTGACTGTATAATATTATCAGAGATGCATTCATCGAGCAAAATTATTTATAATATACCGGGTTACTCGTGCTACGCCACACAATATAAAATTAACAGAAATAGCGGCGTTGCCATATTTGTATGTAATATTTATGCTGTCACAAGTGTAAATGAAATAATGGTGAATAATGTTAATTTATCAAACTTGGAGATAAATTTTATGAATAAATCATTTAATATCATTCATTCTTTTGTTCTAACCACTATAGAAGAATTAAAAAATATATTACAACATCATAAAAACAAAAGAACAATAATCATCGCAGATATTAACGTGCATATTGCTAATGATTACTACTCTAATGATAAAGATAACTATCTAAATATGTTAGCAGAATTAAATCACATTTCGTTTATAAATTCATATACCAGAAACATTATTGGAACACGACCATCTTGTATCGATCATATATTCACCAATATCAAAGATATACAAAATAAATGAACTGCTGTAATAAAAACAACTGTAACGGATCATTATGCATGTATATTTAAATACGACTACAAACATCAAAACCCCTCATTACCAACCACAACTCCGGTTAATAATACTGCTAAATACGAACATAGTATTAATATAAATTCACTCACCAAAATATTAAGTAACGAAAAAGAATGGCTAGAAATATATCAATGTAAAAATGTAGAAGAATGCTGCAAAATATTTGATAAAAAACTGAGTTTACACATAAATGCTTGTAGGAATATCACACCTCAAAAACCATCCTCAAAATTTAAGCCAATCAAACCACGGATAACCCACGGACTAATCATCTCAACTAGACACAAAGAAACACTCTATAGACAATATACAAAACAACCGGAAAACATAACATTACAAAAATATTTCAAAGCTTATAAAAAAACTTACATATCTTATTAAAACATAAAGGATGACTACTACAAACAAAAATTTGAATTAGCTGAAAATGACAGTAAAAAGACTTGGTCCATCGTAAATGAAATTATTGATAAAAAACAATTCAAAAATAAAACAATCAACACAATAAGACACAATGATTCAAAAATTTGCTGTAAAGATAAATCCTATTCAACATTTTTTGGCTAATGTAGGAAAAAACCTCGCTAGCAAAATCCAACAAGACCTGACCCCAAATGACCCAAACACTACAGTAAATAATGAGTATACATTTGATTCAACCAGCAACAAAAGAAGAAATCCAACAGATCATTACAGGTATGAAAGGTGGTTCTGCCCCAGGTTTTGATGGGGTCACAATACAAACACTGAAATGTATAAAATCACAAGTATCAAAACCATTTATTTATATAATGAATACAAGTTTTCAAACCGGAATATTTCCGTCCATGTACAAACAATCCGTAATTATACCAATATTTAAAACCGGCAATCCGGAAGAACCAACCAATTACCGTCCTTTTTCTTTACTATCAAACATTGCAAAAATATTTGAAAAAATTGCGAAAAAAAGAATAACTCAGTTCATTAAGATCAATAACATAATTCACGAAAACCAGTTTGGATTCATGGAGAACAAAAGCACAAAAGACGCCATTGCTAAATTATCTATTACTATACAAGACGCTTTAGACAAATCATTAAAATGTGTTTGTATTTTTGAAGATCTCCAAAAAGCTTTCGACAGCATATCACATGTCAAATTAATACAAAAATTAAAGGTTGTGGGTTTTAATGTCAGAGCACTAAATTCGCTAAAAAGTTATCTTCAAAAAAGAACACAAATTGTAAAAATCAATCACACATCAAGTCTACCACTCACAAGTGATTTTGGGATACGGCAAGCTACTGTTTTGGGTCCATTACTTTTTATCATGTACTTAAACGATATTTTTAAACAAAACCTCAGTGGAACCGTTATATCTTACGCGGACGACACGATTATCATAATTAAGGGTAGTGACTGGAAAATTGTAAATGAAAATGCAAATAATGACATCCAAATCCTAAAAACCTGGTTCGATACAAACGTTCTTAAAATCAATGCCAAAAAAAAACAGTTTTTATTACTTTCTCAATAAATAAATCCAAAACATATTCCAACATTAATATAATTATACACAACAAAAAATGTAAAAAATTATTACAGACATCTGTAATAATTCATGTACCATGCAACTGAAATAATGAAATGAAATAATAATGTGTCTCTTCCATGTGGCGAATCGAGAGTGAAGGTCCTGATGACTCGTTCGCTCAAAACAAATTGATACATTTATGTTATTACTGACCAAATTAATAATATGGTATATAATATTTTCTGCTACTTGTAACCAACTGTTATTCTTCACTGTGTTATGTTCTCTTAATTTTATTTTTTATTTTTTTTGAAAATTTTTTTCTGTTTTAGCGATTCAGCAATAAGCTCCGACCCTTGTGGCTGAAACTGAACTGTAAATGTTCTGTAATGTCTACTTCCCCATTTTGGGGGTGAGTTAGACCTCGCTCCTGCATACACTGGCGAAAATTTATTTTTTTGGAATGGAATCCTCACAACTTATCTGAGTGACAGTGTAGGCCTGAGGTTTGGCTGGGCGAACTCGGCGTCCTTTCGCCCTGCCTCCGGCAACTCGACGCTTCCATCCTTAGGGTTTTCGGGTACGTTCCCCTACTTCCCACTTACTATCGTCAAGGCACAACCGAAAAACCGGCTAAAGGGTGCGGATGTCGAGATTCATTCACGGCAGACCGACCACCATACACATTCTGGCTGATACTGCCAGATGACGAGAGAGGTATCCCACCCGACACAAGCGTTCTTCATATCACAATACTTGTTTTCATTATATTTTCTTGCAGATGCTTGCAGCATACGCAAGATGCCATTTCCCTGAGAGCAGCCGCCTTTTTTATTTATCTGTTATCTTTTTTAATTAGTTTATCCCTGACTTGCTTTATATTATTCGCATTTTCTATAATATTATAGAGGCACATGCATACTGCTTCCTAACACCATATGCAGGGACACTGGTGGTCTAGATTCGTTCAAACTTAAATGTAGATTCGTTCTTTCAAAAAAAATAGAGTCCTTACGAGAGCCTTGAAGGAGTAACCATCTGTTACTTATACCAGGGCGGGTAAGTGGTGGATAATCTCCACTGATCGTGGTGCGGTGGTTAGCAAATCGGGCGGCTGTTTTCTACAGAAGTACCTTTATGAAACAAAATAAAACAAATAAATAAATAAATACTACAGTGGTACATAAAAAATGTAAAAACTTATTTAATTTTTTAATGACTAATCCCTGGCACAACAAATACTAAGAAAAAAATAAAAATTATAATTATTGCACTAACAACACAAAAATAAAATAAAAATGGTTCATTGTGATAATATAGATTTGACTTCATGGGTAGTCATACAAAATTGCATTAAAGCTCTGTCCAGGGTTTTTTAGGTTCATGAGTAAGTATAATAGAAAAGTAACACCAACACAACAAACGACAACACAACGGCGATTGATGATGTAATACTAACACAATTGTGTTACATAACTACCTACTGTCCCCATCGAAAAAGGAATCCCTACTAAAGAGGACTGCGGATAAACTTCTATAATTTTATAACAAAAATCATAATGAACATAAAATCATGAAATCATGTTCAAACGCGGATTTTTGTCTAGGCGTTCATGCACTCCTTACCAAAATGTCAAATGTGTGAAAGTCGTGATTATTTTAACACCAGCTGCTTGTTTTGATTTATTAAAAAATCCATTTGTGAAGTTTAACCACAAATATTAGGTCCTTACATATGAAATTGGCGTTTTGCCGTACTGGTAACTTTGATCTCAAATATCTTCTCTTTGGTTAGGAATTCCAAATTCAAATTTATACAGCTATTTACTCATGTATTTGTTTTTTGAAAATTATAATTCATTTGTTTTTTCCTTAATTGTTTTTTTCTTTGTGTCACTTAGTTTACAAAATGGAAAACTTGAAATATCGCGTTATTTATTTTTGTACGAGTTCCACCATGGCACCAGTGCTGCAGAAACGGCTCGAAGGATTAATAATGTGTATGGCGACGGTGCAGCAAAAGAAAACACAGTGCGTTTTTGGTTCCAACGTTTTCATTCTGGAAATTTCGACCTGCAGAATAAGCCCCGTGGACGGCCGGAGACCAAAGTTGATAATGAAGAATTGAAGGCTATTGTGGAAGCAGATCCATCGCAAACCACGTCCGAGTTAGCTGCAGGCTGCGGTGTTAGTGATAAAACTGTTTTAATCCACTTGAAGCAAATTGGGAAGGTGAAAAAGCTTGAAAGGTAGGTACCTCACGAATTGAGTGAAGCAAATCAACAAACGCGCATTGACTGCTGCGTTGCATTACTCAACCGGCTCGATAATGAAGGGATTTTAAATCGAATCATTACCTGTGGTGAAAAGTGGATCCTGTACGATAATCGGAAGCGCTCATCGCAATGGCTGAACCCTGCTGAATCATCCAAACCATGCCCCAAGCGAAAATTAACTCCAAAAAAGTTACTTGTGAGCGTTTGGTGGACTAGTGCTGGTGTCGTTCACTATAGCTTTCTTAAATCTGGCCAGACCATTACCGCAGATGTCTATTGTCAGCAACTGCAAACCATGATGGAAAAACTAGCTGCTGAACAACCGAGGCTGGTTAATCGCTCTAGGCCACTGCTGCTTCATGACAACGCTAGACCTCACACTGCACAACAGACGGCTACCAAATTAGAGGAGCTTCAATTGGAATGTTTAAGACATCCACCGTACTCTCCGGACCTTGCCCCAACAGATAACCATTTTTTTCGAAATTTGGATAACTTCTTGCAAGGGAAAAAATTCAACTCCGATGGGGCAGTCCAAACCGCCTTCAAAGATTTTATTGATTCCCATCCGAATGGTTTTTTTAGTAAAGGGATCGATGAACTACCTATGAGATGGCAAAATTGCATAGATAGCAATGGTACATACTTTGATTAAAGAAATATATTATATTTTAAAAAAAACGACTTTATGTTCCTCCCATACAAAACGCCAATTTCATATGTAAGGACCTAATATTAAAATGTTCCGGTTATATTCTAAGGAAGTTAATTTGCGACAATGTACAACAAATCCTTACCCGAAAATGAATTTGTAAGTATCTAGGAGTTTTTATACTTCAAAGCGATGGACTGGTACTTTATTTTTTTCTAGGACAATACAAAGTCTCGACTATAGCAAAGTTGTGTTCTACGTAACCATAATATTTCCAGGCTTACAAATTTTCAATCCATTCATTTTGCATTATGTACATCGCATTGCATCGCCTTAACCTAAATAAAATACTATTCTACCACATTCATCTAAATGTCACCTACTTAAACACCACATAATCAATTTTTATGTGAATTCAAAATATACGATGATTATTATCAGTGCTTTATTTACTAACGAAAAGCAGCAATAAGGAACACACAATGTAATATATTATTTCCACACATACTCGTATTACATCAACATATTTCACAATGATATTATTATTTATGGTTAACCGTTTTTGTAAACAGGACAATAAATAAACGATAATTTGGTTGAAGTCATTTCAATAAAACTGAACAATAATGGTATTGCTGAGCTAACAAATAATAATGAGGTAATCAACCTACTTTTGTAAAAGCTTTTAAGAATTATTACAAATTTTTATTGAACTTGGATATGAACATTCTATTATCTTTAGTACGAATGATATTATTCTTCTCTTACGGTGGCAAGTTTAATAATAATAATTGGACAATTTGCAGAGCGCCGTTTTTGTGAAAAATCACCTCAAGGGCGCTGTAATAATGTGTCAAAGGCGGGATTGTGGGAATAGAAGCATTTCCTCAACTGGTAGATCGTAAAAAATGTAAAGCTTTTATCTTCTCTTACATAAAGTTCATTGTCTATGGTGGACGGGCGGCGTGGATTGGTTTGTATATAAATCTACAGTTTTATTCTGAGGTTGATGACATCTTGAACAAAATTGAAATTTGAAATTTCGAAACTGTGGAAAGATCACTGTCTACATGAAAATTCGAAAACCTAAAAATATCTCCATTTTCTACCTCTTTGGGCAGTATTTTGGTAGTTTTTGATGAAATTTTACATAACAAGAGGAAAATTACTGTCTACATCAGATTTTGAAAAACTCTGCATATAACCCGAGTAACGACGGGGATATCAGCTATTATCTCAAAATCTATCTATATACATATAACTAAAGATACGACCCGGTGTGGATTTGTTGTTTATACACATCTACATCTACAGTCTTATTTCGAGATTGATGAAACTCAGCACACTTGACCCTCAAAACTAGAGAAAGGTCACTATTTATATCAGATTTCAAAAAACAACAACTCTCTCCTTTTCCTATCCCTTAAAGCAAAATTTTGATACATTGTTACGAATTTTAATACACTTGATGTTCAAAATAAGAGGTTCAATACTGTTTACATCTGAATTCTAAAATCTTTAAACGTAAAGCCAGGCAGGCAGTTTTATGTACCCGGCCTTTAAAACTTTCGTCGAATTACTTGACAAACTTAAAGACCAAAAGCTCCAAAACTCAACAAAGTTCAAATCACAAAGCTCAAAAAGCTCAAAGCATAATGCTCAATAAAGCAAAGAACTTAAAGGATATAGTTCGTAGATCAAAGCTTGAAGCGCTATTGCTCAAAGCTCAAGGCTCAACTGAACTCAAAGCTCGAAAACTCAGCTCAAAGCTTGAAGCTCTGAACTAAAAACTCAAAGTATTATTTAAGATCACAACATTCAGGTTCAGCATCACCACATTACCTAATTGGGGATGCCATAGTTTCAGTGGATCTAGGCGGGAGCAGTTTGGACTCTTGTGCAGAATTCACATTAAAAAAATGTGCCTAAGATAATAGAAGTTCTTTATATTAACGAATCTCCTCACTAGGGATTATTCTTGTAAAGACATAATAAATATTTGATCGCTTCCGGTTTTATGTCCGGGTTAAATCATACGGATTTGACGACCGGCGTGGTGCAGCGGTAAGGCGCTTGACTCGCATTCCGAAGGTCGCGGGATCGAATCCCACTGGCTCCAGACGGGAGCAGTTGGGACTCTTGTGCGGTATTCATGTAAAAAAAAATCCCCACAGAAAAGATTAAACCCTTTAACACACTTTTCCACAAATGATCATCTAGTCAAATCACGCTATGCAATTGCACTTTATAAGAATTATAAATACAAAATAATATTAGAACAACATATCAACCTTAGAGGCCAAATTAATGGGAAAATAATTCACCGACTCCAGATATTTTCATATCAGAGGGTTCGGCTCGGTGGAACTCCTGATTGGACCTATAAATCCTACTGATCCTTCAATTTAACTATTTAAAAAAACTTTTGCAATCCTACATGTATTGAAAATGACTGATTTTTGCATTTTTATATATAAATTCTTTGACAAATCTAATATGCCTAAGTTTTGAATAAGAGAGCTAAATAATAATTTCATTAATTTTATATCATACGCTTCAGATTTTATTTCCGGTTTAAATCGTTCAATCGTGCAGGAAAAACTTAACCCTTTCACGCACTTTTTCACAAACGATTACCTATTCAATCCACGTTATGCAATTGCACTATATAAGTATAATAAATACAAAATAATACAAGAACAACATGTCAAAGAGACCAATTAGGAAAATAATTCACCGACTCCAGATATTTTCATATCAGAGGGTTCGGTTCGGTGGAACTCCTAATTGGACCTATAAATCCTACTGATCCCTCAAAATTAATATTTAAAAAAGCTTTTGAAATCCTACATGTACTTAAAATGACTAATTTTGCATTAATCATATATTATCATGCAAATTCTTTGACAAATCTAACATGCCTAAATTTTGAATGAGGGAGCTAGGTATAATGCCAGTAGCCGATATAACAAATGGTAATATCTTTATTGTCTGAGAATGCCAAATTCTTTTAATCTCATTTTTTCTTATTTTTCAAAAACAGATTTTTGAATATTACAGGAATTTGGAATAGCCACATAATGATTTTTGAATATTACAGGAATTTGGAATAGCCACATAATGATTTTTGAATATTACAGGAATTTGGAATAGCCACATAATGATTTTTGAATATTACAGGAATTTGGAATAGCTACATCAATGATTATAGCATACGATAAATTATTTACAATATTTAAAATTATAATATACATATATAATTTAAATCTTCATTATATTTTTTTAAATTTCGTTCCCATGTTTACTTAACCACATTTAAATTGTTTATCGTCATTGAATTTTGTACTTCATCTATCTCTCATTTATCCTGTCTTCATAAGCACTTTTTGTTCGCGATCTTCGTTCATTCAATATCAAGTGATAATTAAAATTTTATATCATATTATTTTTTTTAATTTCATTAAAATCGGTCGAGCCGTTTCGGAGGAGTGCGACCACAAACACCGTGACACGAGATTTTACGCACCAGATTTAAATGTCCGGGTTTAATTTTCCCCACAGGAAAAACTAAACCCTTTCACACACTTCCCAAATGATCATCTGGTCAATCCACGTTATGCAATTGCACTATATGTATTATAATTACAAAACAATACAAGAACAACATGTCAACCTACCAGAGACCAGATGGGAAAATAATTCACCGACTCCAGATATTTTCATATCAGAGGGTTCGGCTCTGTGGAATTCCTAATTGAACCTATAAATCCTACTGATCCCTCAATATTAATATTTAAAAAATCTTTTGTAATCCTACATGTATTGTAGATTGTAGATTATTATTATTATTATATAAAAATCTCGTGTCACGGTGTTTGTGGTCGCAGTCCTCCGAAATGGGTTGACCGATTTTTATGATTTTTTTATGTACATTTGGTAGGTATGACAATAGGTTTTAAAGTATATTTCATACCGCTAGGTGATTAGGGTGTCCCTACCCAGAATAAAAAATTCAATTTTTTAACATTTTTTTTGTATTCATTTTTTATTTGGCATCAAAAAATACCTATAACCCCAAATTTTAACCCTCCTACCCCCACCCTCTCATTTTTTAATCGCGATTATAGTATTTTTGTTTGAACAAATTTAACTGTCTTTCTTATTACAAACAGAACAAAATTATTTATGTTGTTGAATGTCAGATGGCGCTACGTCCAGGTCATCGACCTTTCATCCACACACGCTTAAGACATTCATGAGAAGCGTCGCGTCATTTTGATATTTCATTCGGCATCATGTTCTCGCGTGGGCAAACCATCGAGCTTATTTGTGTTAACTAAATACGGACTGACAAAAAATATCGTAGACTCAATTGCTCTTTGAAATTCATATTGATTTTCTTTATTTCATTTTCCTACTTTAGTTGTTTTTTTTTGCTTTTATCGGCGGTGATCGTCTACAGCGCTCCATTTCTCTTTCTGTCATAGATACCATCCCCACACACTTACAATACATTCGTTATTTTTATTTAACAACCAAAATATTCACTAGAAATAACTTATACGGCAGAACAATGTTTCTTGGGTCAACTAGTAATATTATAAAACGTGGTAGTAAAATTCCTTGAAGATGTCAACCATACAACTCATACCATCAACCATAAAACTCTCTTAAAGAAAATATCCAACATTTGAATTAAAAATAAATATCTCCTGCTTTTACAAAATAACATATCAAATCGGCAACAATGTACAAAAATAGGAACATGTTTGAGTATTGACACAGTAAAACACGGAGTACCACAAGGGACTGTATTAGAGCCGCTACTCTTTTTAATCTATATAATTGGTGCAACACTGTTATACCTGGTAAAATTTCCTCATTTGCTGACGATACTGCAATAACAGTTCAACGAAAGACATGGGAAGATTCAACTAATAAAGCTATCAAATGTATTACTTTTGTCAAACAGTGACTAGAAAGAAACCTTCTTACTTTAAATTATGAAAAAAAACTCTTTGTATTCCTTTCTATAACACACAGAAATCAGCTCCCAAAACTAATCTCTATTTAAAGTTTCATAATATAAATTGTAACTCAACCACATGCTCTAACTGTGAAGAGATAAAATCAGGAAAAAAACTATTAAGTACTTAGTTATCATCATAGATTGTCAACTTAAATGGACCAACCATATAGAAAATACTGTTAATAAACTCAGATACTTCAATTATATTTTTAAAAGAATGTGTAACATAGTACCTAATTATAAAAACCATAAAACTAGTTAATAATGCACTAGTCCGTTCACATTCATCTCTTTCCTATAATGTAAATAATTTGGTGGAACTTACAATTATCGTGTAAAACCTTTGTAATTGCCCAAAAATCAATTATTAAGATTATGAACAAAAATACTAAATCGTATCCCTCCAAACAATTGTTTAAGGAAACCGATATTTTGGACCTTAGACAGACCTATGGTCTTCAATGTCTTAAATGTATTTAGGTACATAAGGTACATAAGTCCAAATAACTTTCTAAAAAAATTCAAATCGTACCAGCCAAATAAGTGGCGCCTGTGAGTATGGTGTACCCAACTGCAAAACTAGGTTGTCCCAAAGGCATATTAGTTTTATAGCTCCAAAAATGTATAATTTACTATGTACAACCTTTAAAGAGAACACATGTCAAAATCTTCATCTTATAAAAAATATACCAAAATTTGGCTAAAAACAATGAAACACTGAAAAAAAAAGATTTTTTTTTTCTTATAAGTTTAAACAAAGCCATTAAGTATATCTATCATTAGACAGCTTTTAGAGTAGATATATTAGGTATATTGTTTGCTATGTTTTATTGTTGTTTTTTGTATGCCTTTAAATTGCACTTGTAACATCTATTCTTACAAAACTTTCAAAATGTTGTTGTATGCTGTAGTTTTTAATTGCATTTATTCAGTTACTCTTTTTAAATCCCTAATTTATATATACTTAAAATAATTACTTTAACCATAGAAATAAAAAAAATAAATAAAAAATTTATATTATACCCACGCACAGGCATTGCCTTTGTGGGAATTTTTTGTTCATACTTTTATTATATTCAGCTTTTTTATATACTTTTCATTATTTTATGTATCTATGTATTTTCAATTTTACTGTACATTCATACGAATCATGGAGCTCGGAAGCTGAGGACATTTGGATTTCAATAGTACTAAGAGACCCAAAACGTCGTATATTTAATATTCATATCTGTTGTTCGTACTTACCCGGAGTCGGTCCAAAGCTATCGAACACTCGGCGATTATCTCTTCTCAACAGTCATACGTCCAGAATATCCGATCTAACCACAAACTATCCAAATGATATCTTCCTTTTAATTGGAGATTACAACATGCCAAACATCAGCTGGAACACCACACATCATCCCCGCGGTATTGACCTTTGCCCCACCACCCTCCTTAATTGCCTATCTTATTCGGATTTAAAACAATACAACCACATTCCAAATAGACACGGTAGAACACTTGACCTAGTGCTCTGTAACACCACAGTCTGTGTCTCTCCTGCCGACTCCCCTCTGGTTCAAGAGGACACACATTACATATCCCTAATAGTGGAACTTAATATTCACGCCCCTACAACTACTTCCCAGCCCCAAACGATCAAATTATTCAATTAAGTCAACTACGACCTAGTGAACGACGCTCTGTCAAAAACTGACTGGTCTTCTGTCTTAAACGCACAAGACGTCAACACAGCGGTTAACAGCTTTTACTTAATCATTGACGCCTTAATTGATAACTTTGTTCCAAAGAAAATTCTGAAAACAAACATATTTCCAACGTGGTACTCATCGGCTCTTATCAATATTACAAAAGAAAAGCTCAAATTCTTTCGAGCCTGGAAACGTCACAAGAACCCACTAGATTACCAAACCTTTTCACTGCTCCGAAAACGACAAAAGAAAATCGCTACTTTCACATACCACAATTATATTTCACACTTAGAACATGCTATACAAAATAATGTAAAAAAATATGGAGCTTTGTCAAAATGCAAAGAAAATCTCCTTCCATACCTGAACACCTAACATATGGCTCGAGAATCGCACACAATAGTAAGGAGATTACCGATCTATTTGCTGACTATTTCTCTACCGTCTTCACTGATCACACCCAAAACTTAGCATCTGATGTTCATGAACCTGATCCGCTGAATAACATAGCTATATCCTCAATCACAATCAATGTCGACATTAACTACAAATATCTATCATCCATTGACATTAACAAAAGACCTGGTTTAGATAGTTTGCCTGGTATCTTCATACGTAACTGTAGTAAATATATCACTCCTCCGGTCAGTGCAATTTTCAAAAAATCATTAAGTGAAGGTACGTTTCCTCATAAGTGGAAGTCTGCCGTAATAACTCCCATTTTTAAAAAGGGTGACAATCATGAAATCATGACGTAACAAACTATAGACCTATCTCTCAACTTCCCATCTTAAATAAAATTCTTGAAAAAATCGTTTACGACCAACTTTACCCGACTATCACTACAACAATTTCACAGAACCAACACGGATTCTCGAAAAATCGGTGTACAACATCTAACCTTGCCCTATTTGTCAACTATTTACAGAGCAATATGGACGAAAGGGTGCAGGTCGATGCTATGTACACCGACTTCTCAAAGGCCTTCGACCGCGTTATCCACTCAATTCTGAAAAATAAACTCACTCGTCTTGGAATACACGGTGACTTGTTTAGATGGATTAAATCATACATTAGCAATCGTAGTCAAGTTATCTCAATAAACGGAGTTTTGTCTAAAATAATCAACGTAACCTCGGGTGTCCCTCAGGGTTCCCAACTTGGTCCGCTCTTCTTTAATATATACTTAAACGACATAGGCTCATGTTTCCAATACTCTAATTTTTTATTGTTTGCAGATGATATGAAAATTTACAAAACGGTTCGCTCTCTATCGGACTGTAAAGAGCTACAAAGTGACTTAGATAGGCTCTGCAACTATTGCACAGCTAATTATTTAGACCTCAATGTTTCTAAATGCCACACTATGTCCTTTACTAGAAACAAGCATCTAATTAACTTTTCATATTCACTCTGCGATGAACCCGTGATCTCAAAAAATGAATGTAAGGACCTTGGAGTCTATTTAGATAGTAAACTTATATTTAAAACGCACATTGATTCAATCACTGATAGATCTTACAAAATGTTGGGTTTTATACTACGTCTGAGTAAATTATTTAGAAATCCACATACAGATACAAATGAAACACACATAGTAATGCTTTACTCCTCACTAGTCAGAAGTACACTGGAATTTGCATCGCCTGTCTGGAATCCCAAATACACCCAGTACGTCAATAACATAGAGCGCATACAAAATAAATTTATTAAGTATCTCGGTTATAAATACAACAATAATTACATTTGCACTCTCCAATCCCTGAAATCCAGGCGAACGGTAGCTGACATGACATTTCTCCATAAAACTATACATAACGAAATAGACTGCCCAGAACTTCTATCCCAAATAAATTTTAACATCCCATTTAAAAGAACTCGCCACACCAACCTTTTTTACACAACCAGTAATAATACAAACGCTGCAGCCAACTCCCCCATTTCCCGCATCCTTCAAAGTTTCAACTCAATTAAAAAAAACCACAAATACCGATATATTTTTTGATTCCCTCCCTGTATTTAAGAAAAACATTTTTAACACACTGAATTCGCACACATAACACACACATCCACACCCTCACACGCACCCTTACACACATACAAACACTCTCACACACCCCTCTCCTTCAATAAGTTACTAACTTAATTTAGGTATAATGTATTATTTATCTCACAAAAATATAAGTATATAACAGCGACATGTCATTGGTACCAATTATTGTATTAATTCCATAACTTTGTAAATATTTTCCATTATGTAATAATGTACTGTTTGTTTCTGCAAAATAAAAATAAAATAAAAAAAAACTCAAAAAAATAAATATTCGGCATTAGCTAGTCTTTTTAAAATAACGGTATTCAATACACTCGTACGATAAAAACCGCACATTTTCCAGCAATACCAGTTAAAATAATGTAAAGTATTGCACATAGCATTTTTTAAAGAAACCTAACAATTATTCATACTATGAACCATTCATCGTCATACATTCAATAAAACCTCATAAAATCCTCGACGGTCTGCTCGAAGCCACAATCGAACAAAACATATTAATACTTGCCTCATGTAGGAGTAATTAAATATCAGCTTCTTTTTAACAATTCTCCCTGGTTCGTGCTCGAATTATTCGATAAGCACGTTTAATAAACCGCTCTTAATTATTATTATTATAACGTAAAAAACGTAAGGCGTTGTTTATCACTATACCAAATGAGAAGTGGACTGAGTATTTTAAATAAGAAAGTGATTTTATTATGTAATAAACTATTATGAAAAGTAACGACTTTAATTTAAATTATGTGATATTCTTAAATTAATGGGATCATTACTTATGATCGGTGGCTTCTCTCGAAATTTCTACGTGATGTATAAGGAGTTACAGAATAACTTTTTGCGTAGCTAGATAATTGGATAATGTTTAGAGCGCCATTTTTGTGAAAAATCACTTCAAGGGCGCTGTACAATTTATTATGAATTCTTACGCACTAATTCTGCTCTATCTGGTTTTATTATTTACAAATAGATACAAAAAGCATATTTACCTGGCAGGTCACTTCCAATAAACATATTTTAATTAGAAAGTTTATGCTTGGGCTTTGCACGCGGAGGATATTGTATTTAAAACATTGGCATGATTTTACATTTGCTACCATATCCAGGGCCGTAGCCAGAGTTGAATTTAAGATAGGGCAGAGGCAAATACAGGTAGGGCGCAAGTAAAAATGAAAGTTGATCTGATCTGGGTCGGGCGGGAGGGGGGGGGGGGGGGGGCGCCTCGGGCGGCACTTTTAAGGGGCGGAAAAATTTCACAATTTTTTCCTAAATAATAATAATATCTTGTTAACATTTTAATCATTTCTTTCATATTTTTGTTGCATCTATGATTCAGACCCATTGAAATGGGTACGGAATTTTTCATTACTTATTCTGTGATAAACCTGGGGAATCCCCTTTCTTTAAATGAATGTATAATAATGTCATCTTGATCACTGCAGCGACTGGCAACACAGTCTGGGTCGAATTTTGTTTTGCGCTTGGATTTTTTATGACTAATATTCAGTGAGAATGAGAGAGAGAGAAGTCCGTGGGCGATGCGCGATAATTCTAAGAAAGTTTCATGGATCGTCACGTGTTCCAGTGGATCATCAAACCATCCATAAGTTAGTACAAAAGTAAGAGGAAAACCATTTTCTTGTTCTGGGTGTAGTATCTGAGCTAAAACTGAGGACTCGCGTGCAGATTAACTCCTGGGTTAAAACCAGTTTCATGTTCCGAATGATCAGTCAAAATTCCAGTAGCGGATTTATCTGATCTGATGACAAACCGTTTAGTATGGAGAAGGCCCGAAGATATCGATCTAGGGATTGATTTATTTATGACTCAACCGTTGAATAGCATCCCCAAACTGTTTGGGAATTTCCCCTAAGCAGTGATTGCAATACGCGCACAGCCTCTCACTACTTACTTCAATTCCATCTATGGGCAGAATGAACAATTGATATAATATGATTCTTTGGTTAATTCGAAGTTGTTTAGTTAGATGTTGCTACGCTACACTAATAGGTAGTGTTTTTTTTTTCAATCATATCAAACAATGAATAAACAGTTTGCTAGTATATTATCATAGTCGGTGGTATTTCTTAAGGTGGGGCATAGGTATTTTAAGGTAGGGCATTGCCCCCTAATGCCCCCCCCCCCCCCCCCCTAGCTACGGCCCTGACCCCATCACTGTTATTATTACATTTATGATCAGAATGGTGGCAAAGGTAGAGTTGACATTTATTTTGAAAGACCGGAGAATTTAGGACTCTTTAGAAGGAATTTGGAGACTTAGGAGGATTTTTATGAAATGACCTAGAAAAAAGGTTACAAGTTAGAATTTTGAGATTCCTTGAGTATGGTCGGTGATCTTCAATGAAGCTCGTGATTCGTCGAGATTATTAGTCTTGTTTATTTGCGTTACCACGAGGCTAAGAATGAATATTTAACTGGACCTAACGTCCGTTGTAATGGATGCACAAGGTATGATGCAAGGTAACTTGGCATTGAAGGTGTACAGAGCTGTCGATTGGATATCATCGGCTACTTTTGTAACTAGAACATTAGACACGAACGGCGACAGTTGACTCTCTCCTATAGTACCACTTTACTGACATCTGCTGAGACACCTCAAAAATAAATATAACTTACCTATACTAACGACATCTGTTTAAGAACATTGAAACCACATACATATTCCTATACAATACATTTTGCTTGAACTGGACACCGTTTTTTTTATATTACATTGCATATATTAATACTTGCGGCATTTATGGTTTAAAAATACTTTCGTTCTGAGTAGCCACGGTGAAATTTTATTACCGATTCTCCTTAACTGATTATGTGGCGATATATGAGATTTCTAAAGACACAAACTGACTTGTCGGATGAGTGAGTAGATAACCAGTTGATACCTAACTTGGAAACTATAAATGCTACATGCAAACACGTTCAACTAACCAACTGAAGAGTTTAACCGATAGAAGCGTGGTATGGGCGGGTCTACGTGCCCGAAGTAGGATCTATTTTAACTTATTTCGAATGAAATTAATCAAACACTTTCTAAAATCAAAATTCTTTCTCAAACAGACTAGTAGTTCTGTGAACAGTCATATTTATACAAAAAAGCATGTAGGTATCTATTTTTTTTAACTATTGTTCATTCAATTATATTATTATTTAATTTACAAAGAAGTTTTGCTGACTAATAATAATTTTATAAATAAAATGTTTTTATAAAGTAAATAATAATATTATTGTAATTTTTTTTTTAAATGGAGGTCTATTAATTAAACTTGAAAACAGTAAATATGTTCCTAATTTTCTCTTATTTAATAAATGAAAAGCAAAATTTTCACTGAAATCATAAGATTTGTAAGTAATAAGGTACTAAAATATCTACCTAATTAATTATAAACTATACATTTTATGTAGCATTTCTTTTTATTTAAAATAACGAATTATGCAATAATTTGTCCAAAGAAATGCCACTATCCACACTATTTCAAAGAATATTCTTTGGGCAGTTATGTAGGTACCAAAATACTGAAAAAAAATCAGAACACACAACAAAATTTACAGACAGATGAAATTCCAAACGATCCAGATAAAACAGTACTAAGCTAATTTCAGTTAATAAGCAATTTCATTGCCAAGTCTGGCACAAGGAGTCGGAAGGTCTAAAACTGACTCCATCAGTTTTCTTTCAAATCGCTATGGATCTCACTTCTATGGATTTCCAATTCAGTGGTGACACCACATGCAGTGTTAAATCTTCTATGTCTATGTCTTTTAGCAAATCATGATGTACTTACCATAGTTTTTCTAATGCTTTTATGTACTTTATGCGCTAACCGCTTGGTCATAACGCGAAGACGATCTAATTTGAATTGATTTGCTCAGTAACCTTATTGTTTTATGTTGGTTGTACATTATAGATTTTTTTTACACTGAAATAAGTAATAATAAACAATAGGTTGAAAACAATAATTTCTCACATTGCAGAGTTTTACAATGGGATAAAATTTAAAAGAATAATAATAAAAATAAACTGACATTTATAAAAATAATATGTCGACATCAATCTTAAAAAGATAATCATATTTCGATATATGGTAAAGATAACCATAGTAAAATTGACGCATGAGTTTTAACTAGCTGTAATATTTTATTTCGTTAAATGATTTGGATAAACCAATTGGTATTATATTTTTACAAATAAATGACATAATAAATACAACAATTGGTGAATATATATTTATTGGTTATATGAAGAAAAAAAAAACGAAACGCGAAACGCCTTCAATATTAAAAAAAAATTACGAATATTTTAATTTTTCTCAAATCACTTCTTTCTTATTAATAATCAGACATTTTGACTTATGTACTTAATAAAAAAGATTAATTATATTTAATAATAACATATAGTTACATAAAAATCAATCAAAACAGTTTTGGAACGTATCAATATTACGCTTTTTGACTCATGTGGTTATAACTCAAAACTGGTGACACCTACCTCAGCGACGCGCGCGCCCCATGAAAGGTCCAAGCAGCGAGTGAGATGTCTAAAAAGCACAGCGATGGATTCGCACTAATAAGATCGAGAGAGCAATAATTCTAACACGCATGCGAAAATTTTACGCAGATTATCTTTCCAGGGTTAAAAAATATTTAATTACGTTTTAAACATCGAAATTCTTACATTAAAAATGTCGATATCATTTGTATATTCGTTTGCTAAACTATGAAAGCAAGGAATTGGCGAGTTTGCTACAAAAATTGTTTGTGAATGGGATATTGAAAAAGGTCCTTATGCCTAGTGAGTCGAATTGACTGCACTCAGGAATAAATAAGTGTTAATCGAAATATTGCAGAAATTATTAATCCTTTAAATACCGCAAAAGGTTGTGATACTAACACGTAATGGTTACGTAGTTTTGTAACATAAATAATGGTTTTACTTGTTGAATGAAATATATTTCTACGTCTGAAAGGGTAAACAGATATTTCAGATGTAACGACATCCGTTAAACCGATTACAAAGAAGACTTCAATCATATTTTATTACCGTTACTTCATTACAAGACAGTTAGTAATGGTGTGAAAATACTATTTTCCCACCATATTGAATTACGCTCCACTTAATTTGTATATTATTAAACGAATTCAAATTAGAAAATAAAACATTAAAATCGAAAATAAATATCTGTTAGATTAGAAGAGAAATGTATAAATTTTGGGAGAATTTGTTCGTTAGTGTAGAGGGCCGCTAATAAGAAAAAATAATAATAAATTAAAAATGTATCTAATCACTTCACAAACTTGCAAGCACTTACGTTGAAATGATCAGCGCCGAGTAGACGATGTATTCCATCATCAATATCTAAGGAAAATTTAAAACATACCGATCGTCCAGTTGATTAATCTGACATTTTCGAAAATTCGAAATTTGAGTTGAGTATGTATATACAGGGTGTTAAGGGACGTACTTGACTTACTTTAACCAGTGATTCCTGACATTATTTGGAGTAAAAAATGTAAATGAAATTTTGGTCTCCGGTGACTTTTTTTGACGATTTTTTTTTTTTTTTCCAAAATTTTTTTCTTCAAAATCAATCAAAAAAAAATTTCTTCCACACATCGTCACTGGTCACTCAGCCGGGTGTCTGACGAACCCCTTACCCTGCCTCCAACTGTTCAACAACTACCATTTTTTTATGTTTTTGTAGAAAAAATAAAAAAAAAAAACATCAAAAATGTCACCGGAGACCAAAATTTCATTTACATTTTTTACTCCAAATAATGTAAGGAATCACTGGTTAAAGTAAGTCAAGTACGTCCCTTAACACCCTGCATATGTAAAAGTGTACCCTCTATCTGGTACAATACTCAGATTAGTCATAATCACCAAATTATAAATTATTACAGTGCATTAAAACGTGTAGTCAATTAAACCAATTGTTAATGTTTTTAAGTAGGAAATGTCCTTGAGGTGATTTTTCATAAAAACGGAGCTTTACAAATTATGTTGCTATGCCATATTCGAAGAAATAAATTGTTTCTCTCTGCGTATCCTTTCCCGTGCGTCCTCGTTCCCTTCCCTCATCCCCTACCCTCCAGCTTTCCCCTTCCGCCTTCCCCGCCCACCCTCTCCCCTCTCGCGCCCACCCATCCCGCAAACCCCCCCTCTTGCGTTCCATATATTCAGTCCCAGTACATTCAGTTTCAAACAGCTCACGTGCCACCTATTACAATTTTTTATTCAAATTTTCATTTTTCGTATATTACAAATATTAGTGTATTATAAGAACAATCAACCTAATTTGGTACCTAACATGGGTACCTATTTAAAAATCTATAATTTAAAAAATCCATAGACAATTATTTTAATACAAAAACAGCTGCCATTTTAAATCAAACGCACAAACTGCCTAACGTGCGTTTTCCCAAATAATTCAATTTTATTCATTTTTCTTTCCATAAGAACCTTCTACAAAATATTAGCAAACTTCAAAAAAAGATTAATGAAATAGGTAAAGTCATTCCGAAGTTATGGCGTGACCAAGGGAAACAGGGATTCATTTATATATATATATAGATTTTAAAACGTCATAATAATATACTGGATCATTATGTACCTCCCGGTATTAATTTATTGTATATTTAATATGTAAAACACAGACCTCCGTAGTCCAGTGGGTAAGACTCTTGACTCACAATCCGGAGGTCGCGGGTTCGAACCCGGCATGTGCAAATAAATTTTATTTGATTAATTTGTGTTATTTCACAATTAATTAATTAAAAATAATATATAGTATATTTGCGGCATGTTCCAGAGTGGAAGATACTATCAGTATCGCCCTGGTGTAAGACCACCATTCAGAATTGAAACGTTGCTTGAAAATGGCTTTAGCCGTGTTTGGTGACCAGATCTGAATAGCCAGGTACTTCCCAACCTTCCTCTTCCCCACCTCCTTCCCCTCCCCACTATCCTCAGCCTCACAACATACCCCAATTGGGGATGCCATAGTCTCACTGGCTCCAGACGGGAGCAGTTGAGATTCTTGTGCGGTATTCACTGTAAAAAAAAAAAAAAAAAAAAAACAGACACGTGTAAATAATATTTGATTCATGGTGAGCATTCGAATATTGCTTTCCTTTATTTTTTTTTTTCAAAGAAAGACACACATTCCCGGGTTACGAATAACCCAACGTTTGAACATCTTCTACTAGCACCACACAGCGGAAAATTTTGGTTGTGTCGTGACGGAGGACTCATCCAGCCGAGGAATCGAACACGCGACACCCGGGTGGGACCCAAACGCGACTCAGATCTATATCTCAAATCCTCCAGTCTATAAATTAATAAGGGTTACAATCATGAATTCACTAATGACACAAATATGAGTGTTTTAATTATTAGTAGGTCTTAAATTTTACAAATTCTGAAACTGCAATCCTTAGAATAAAACTTGTAAAATAAAAATCAAACATTTATTACGACTCCACTTTTTTAATAATAATTTAAACATTTAAATTCCCGGTGCCAGAGCTGGGATTCCAGTTCTGAAATAAAATCTGGGATTGTAAGTCCTATTACGGTGGACCCGCGGTAATCTGGCCCCTGGCTAATCGGGCGCCCTCTGCAATCCGACACATCAGGATCAAAATATTATTCGGTTTTTCAAGCAAGATTACAAGAAAAATCTACTTTTGAAAGCCGTATCTAAGGATCAGCCTATAGAAAAAACGTTAAAAGAACTCAACATGAAAGATTTGTTTTTTGCTCTTTGTCAATCTTCGGAAGTAATCGAGCAAGTTGACGCAGAATCATAGATTACTTCGGAAGATTTGAAAATCTGGTGTATATGTAGTATGATTCATAGTTCGTATAGATTATTTGATTTGTAATTTGTCGGCGTAGGCATAGGCGTGCAAGATGGATCGGCCATGTAATACGACAAGAAGGCCTCTTGCTAGTGGCGGCTAGTTCATGAGAGCTCCCGAGCGCCGCACAATCCACAAAAATTGAAAATCATAATACGAAACGCGGTTTGGTTATAAATTGTTATAATATTTTCTCAAGATCTCGTACAGTAGGTAGGTAGGTACCTATTATACGCGCTATCTTTCAGAGCGACGAGAGCCGGCCCTTGCGCCCATCTTCATAGCAGTTCGTTTTCGATAGCGTTCCAGAATCTTACTACTTTGTGAGCAAATCCCGTGAACAGTCGAAACCGTGGGCATATATCGTTCATTGCAAATTTTACGAAAGCGTGAACGCAGTTCTGAATTTTACCCCCACATCGAAAGGAGCAGTTCGTTTAGTGGCGTGTTAAACAAGAAAACTTGTACGTAATGTTTTTGTCGACATTTTGTCTTCAATTTAACAGCAGAGCTACTATTTTTAACGAATGTTCCGCGCGTTCTTCTCTTCAAGTCAAAGTATGTCACTACATAATGATAATGATGAGTGATTAGCTGAGTAGTTGTCAGCAGGCGGGAATAACTCCGATTCAAAATGTCAACCGAATCTTTGTGTGATATGATATCATAAATCATAAGTCCGCTTTGGTTTGTTTATGGTCCCCGGCTACTACATCCACTAAAAGGAATTTTAAAATTTTTGTTGCATTTCTCTGGCTTATTTTCGATTTACATTTCCGAAGCAATAACTACGAATATGAATTTTGGGAATTCGCGTTCGAATGAAAATTGGGGAAACAGGACCCGTAATTGGAACAAAAGTACAGGTGAGAAACTTCCTTTGGTTGTTATTTCAGTGTTCCTAAAGTATTTTTTGAAATGTTTTGTTTAAATTGTATTTTAAACTGTTTTGTATATGTTTCCATTTTAGCGGAACTTCTTTATAAGTACCTAGGTATGTACCTTTCCTAAATTTATTTTCTAACTTAATGACTCTGGTGAACCCCCACATATTTTGACCACCGGCCGCCACTGCCTCTTGCATGCCATAATGGAGGGTATGACCGAGGGGACAAACTCTAGGGGACGCCCACGCAGAGAGTACCTGGAGGACCTGCTGGTGGACGTACGCTGCTCGTCATACGCAGATTTCAAAAGAGCCGCACACGACAGGGAGGAATGGAAGAGAAGACTAGAGGAAATTGCTGCAAACCAATCCCAGGATTGAAACCAGAGAGAGAATTCGTCGGATTACAAGATACTCTTATTCAAAAAAATCCGGACTATAGAGGGTCTTAGGCAGTACTCCATAATCCGCCAAATTCGATGATCCGACATCGCCCTGCAAAACGTTTTTCGGATTACCGCGGGTCCACTGTACTCTCTTCTGGTTTCCATGCTTTGCGATACATCGTGTAATAGCATATAACTTGTTCACCTCTTCGATACATCTTGTTTTGTAGATGCCTTGTGCTTTCTTAAGTAATACTGGATGATACGTGGTGGAAGACTGGATGACAAGAGTTGTCAGTCCTCCAAGTGAAATGCACTGATAGTTGTGATCGTTGTGAAATATTCTGATATCTTGATAACATTTGTTTCCTTCCTCAACTTCCAACTTCTTTCCACATATATTTTTAGTGCATAGTATGTATGAATCATTTCATTCCACGTTACGGTCCGTTGGCGTTGTAGGACTACCTACAAAAGCTTACATTTTGTATCAGATGAAAAATATTGTTAACTTTCAAAAATTTACCTACGCTTTTGTTAAGCATGCATTAAGCGTTCAAGTTTTGACATTTAATAATTTGCTTACCTTACTAACTAATCATCACCCCCTTTCTATCGAAGGCGTGTGTAGAGACATCGAATTGCCACAAAGCACTGTTTGTCATCTGTATTGACTCTTGGCAGGATTTGACATATATTTAGGTCATTCATTTGATCGTGCTTTATCTTCCGGTGGCGTCCTCGATTTCTTAATCGCGTGAAGCCATTTCCACAGTATATAATATTCTCCCGACACGTCTCTTTCATAATTACGCATCCAAAATTTCTTAGCTTTAAAACTTACAATAAAAATGGTCAGCTTCGTTTTTCGTTCTTTCACCAAAAGCAGTTTTCTCAGGGCTAATTGTTGCATAATATCTATAATGATTCTAATCGGTGATTTCGTAACTTGAACTACATTATAACTCTGTGGCATTTAATGGAGAATACGGTAATGTAATAATAGCAACGGTTGTGGCGGCCTCACGTAATAGTACTACATTATTTCACTTTCTTCTCGCATTTCATCTTCGCGGACCGGTTAGGTTGGAATCGATTCTTGGGGCGAGCGTACGGGACCAGCGCGGTATGGAGCTATTCAAATAGACATTGCGATGCGTAGTAAAATATGGCTGTAAAAAATAATGCCTGCGTATGCCCCTCCTTCATTTCCTTAAAAGACCATCCACACAGCTTCCCCAAAGATGGCAGGCCCTGAGGGAAATTACATTCGATAGCAACATTCCTCTTGTCTAATGCTAAGCTGTGATAGAACGTCTGTTCTACCGTGTGGTATCTTGAACAAGTCAAATATGTCTGATCTAATAAGGTGGTCGATATCCCGGTGTTTAGGATTTTCGTTTAGCAGTCTGACGAACCGAGTTCGATGCAGCAGGTACAGCGGGTAACTGAAAATTCATTGCCAAATGATTTCAATGTTATCCCCTGTACCTGTTGAGATGGTTTAGATTTATACATCGTATCCTCTGGTTCCTCTAAGCGTTCCTTCTTGTAAGGGATGCCCATCCTTTTTGCATCCCCACGCCAAATCTGTAATACCGCGGGATTGGAGGATAGAATTTTAAGATCCCGCAGAATCCCGTGGGATTGTTATTGTTATTGATATTGTCTTCATTTAATTAAATATTACAATTTGATTACTTACTCATAAAGTTAAAAATAAATATTACGAGTATATATTTGTTAGTATCTTTGCTAAATTAACAGTTAACTAATATAAATTGAATAAGTGTTTGTGTCCTAAAACGGTAAAACCTGCCTAGTTGGATAATAAAAATTTTCTTTAAAAAACCGCCAAGTCGGTAGTTTTACGGACTTACTGTTTTAGGGACTTACCCTCACAACTAAATGTACAAAATAATTTTAAAAGAGTTTTTTTATGTCTCTAAACAGTTTTAGGGAATTTTTGCACTTTTTTTATAAAAGTTTTTAAAGAAAGATAAACCATCCCTGGTTACGAATAACCTAAAAATACTAAATTTAAAAATCTCTTTCTATCACGATCACTTTGGATCACGAAACAGGCCCACACAGCCTTTTTTGTATTCTGCTATATTATATGGATTGAAAAAATATCAGGGTAAATCAGACAAAATTACGAAAATATTTTTTGAATCATCAAAATAATTATCTAATCAATCCAGATGTCTTTTTAGTGAGGAAATAGATAGTTGTTCATCTGATTAACAGCTGATCAAACGCTTTTCTCTTGTGGACAATGACACGTTCTCAGAGTAAAGAGGAAGTCAAAATGATTACGTGTTTTGTCGAAGCAAGTTTTTTTGAAATTTTTTTGCTAAATCTATTTCTGTTCATACAAGTGCTTAAATGTCACCACGAATCTTTTAGGAAGAGATTGCTATCGACTATTGACTATCGGCAGGATAAAAACAGCCTAATCTTTTATTAAAAAAACTTCTATCACGTATGTAGGTACTTAGATAGATAAGACTGGTCTTCAGCTAGATCTTATGCCAAGTATGCCAATCCGTACAAATAAATATACAGCATCCCCAAAGATGACACGGACCTGAGAGAAATTGTTTTCCTCGGGGCATACTGTACGACAAAATACAAAAAATTAATAACAAATAACTTTGTTAAACCACCTCTATATAATCAATAATATTATCACCATGCTTCGAAATCAATGTTTTCGTCTTCAGGATAAGATAAGTATGAGATGTTGATGAATTATATGTCTAGTAGTGTTTTAACAAAGTAATTTGTTTTCATTTAATTAAAAAATGTCGCCACAAAGTGTACTTGCAAAGTTTGAAGAACTAATTTTTTTGTATTTTCTCGTACAGTATGCCCTGAGAAAAACAATTTCTCTCAGGTCCGTGTCATGTTTGGGGATGCTGTTTTGAGGGCGATTTTGAGGAAAATGGAAGGAGAGGAATGTTCTGGGAAGGAATAAGGTAATAGGGGTGGATAGTGGGTATAAATCTGGGCGTCAATGTGCCCGGGAATGATGGGTCCATGAATCATTCTTCTCACTGCGGTGCAAAATGATGCTCGATCGAGATACCAAAGAGATCAAAGGCAAAGAGATCAAAGAGTTTTTCTTAACGGGGTCTAAAACACAATAACTTAAAATTTGCCTGCACAATAATATCATATATGAATTAAACCGTAACCATTATTGTGTTAGAGAGTAAAACGTTAGCAGTTTTTTTTCTGCAGCAGCAGAAAATTCAGATGCGATGAATAAATATAGACAATTTACAATCATCATTCCATTGACAGCTAATTAGCAACAGATTTCTAATGGATCGTTAAGCAAACTCATTAATTTTAACTAAATCATAACTTTTTTGCCTGATGAAAATCTCATTGCTTGAAATATTAAGATTCAACGCGCACATTATACGGCCTCATTAGCCACCATTCAAAAACACCCTGTAAACAAACAACGAAAGAACTTCGGAAAAAAAGCCTTCCAAATATATCAAACTAACAGACCCGGCCACACGTTGCTGTGGCTTACCCAACCTATATAACCAACGCCGCGCCGTCTGCCTGAATTGAATCTTTGAATTTCTCGACTTTTCTATACTATAATATGCATGTATTATACATATAAACCTTCCTCTTAAATCACTCTGTCTATCGGTGAAAACCATTGCGAAATAAAATGTATGTAGGTCAAAAACGCCGATTCTAAATAATATACAATGTTATTATTAATCGTAAGTTCCGAAGTTCCAAAAGTATTTACAAAGCCTGTACATATCATTTCGACTCCTGGAATAAAGTAGCTTTTATTTGTGCAAATTCATTTGCAAAACCTTTGCCATTTCAGCACCTGGACTTTATTTTAAATGAGAATGAATGATACATAACTAGCAAAGGCTAGTAAAGTTTGTAGATTATGTTTCATACCTTTTTCCTTCCCAGAACTTCCTTTCTTTTCTTTCCTTAAAAAGACCCTCCACTCAAAGGGGAATTATTTTCCTCGGGGCCTCCTGTGTGGAGCTAATGTAAAAAAATATATATACTCTTCTATTTCTTATTTCATTAAAAGTTGTTGATATATCTTCTTCATGTATAAGATTCCTAAATTATAAATTATAGAAAAGCCCCAGTGAATTTACAAGAAATAAAAACAATACAATTTAATAATAATTACCTTTTGTTTATTCCGACAGATCACAGAGTTTCATATTTGAATGCAGATTTGTTTATTCCGACAGATCACAGAGTTTCATATTTGAATGCAGATTTGTTTATTCCGACAGATCACAGAGTTTCATATTTGAATGCAGATTTGTTTATTCCGACAGATCACAGAGTTTCATATTTGAATGCAGATTTGTTTATTCCGACAGATCACAGAGTTTCATATTTGAATGCAGATTTGTTTATTCCGACAGATCACAGAGTTTCATATTTGAATGCAGATTTGTTTATTCCGACAGATCACAGAGTTTCATATTTGAATGCAGATTTGTTGAAATTTTCTTGTAATTAAGATGGGTGATTTATGATTCTCTTAGAATAATCCAATCAATCAAGATGATCTTCTTTTATTTTGCAGTGGTCATTCCCGTAATGGCAGAGAAACTCACATGGGTAAATTCATTGCGCCTAAAAAGGCAAAATGTGAACGGAATATTCGACAGTCGACATTGGTGATTAAACATTTGGATTTAGTGAGCTTGCATGACGAAAAACAGTGCTCGCTTGAAGAATGTTCCGTTGAAACGTTCGTTGTTTAGTTTTAACTATTGAATTTAATAAAAACTGGTTTTTCGTTTCAAGGAAGGTGGTTCAAATTCAAATTTTGTTTTATTTTTATCTGTATAAACGGAATTTATTTTATTTTCTGGAGTTTCGTTTTTCTTATTTTATTTGAAAAGTTTGAGTACCAATTGCCCGGGGCCAGTGGAACTATGGAAGCCCTATTTATTAGAATTTTGAGCACGATGCGTGAATCTGAGTGGTTATCTCTCACTAGAATTAAATGAAGAGTTTCTTAGGTCAAAATTCACGATATTATTTCAATGGAAAAACTTCCTTAAAAACAACCATTCCAAAGACAAAACTTGCATAAAATGGCTGTGCTATATTAAATGTTCAGATCTGAATATAAAGGAAGTTTCCAACCTTCCGCTTCCCATTTCCTTTCTACTAAACTTCCTCCTCTTTCCCATTTCCATGTAGCAGAAAATACCTTTTAAAAATAAGGAATACCTCTCTTCTTTTTACTTTAAAACAAATAAGAATATTTTCTGAAGAAATAATTGAGCATGGGCAATTAAAAAATAATCATCATAATAATCAAAACAATTCCTGATGTGTTTGGAATTTATTGCAAAATAATTAAGCATTTATGTTTGGAAAACTGCATTAATGTCCAATAAATTATATGAAATTACAATCTTACAGCAAATCAAATTCAACTTCCACGCATTGTATGAATGACATAAAGTAAATAAATACATGTTCATCTGAACTTCCCACGACGGCCAAGAAGAAACGCACAAGCAAGCACGGCTATAATGTCAGGCTCATCCCGTTGTCTGAAGCCCCCCAGTATCTCACATCTCTATACCACTATAAATACGCTCTCTTCCTCATCCAATTCTCACAGTATCATCTCAAACACGTTTTTGCCAACAACGCTGCGGAGCGCATACGGCGCCTAAACCAGACCCATGCACGCACGCGTGAATCGCAAACAACACTAAAAAATTGGAAAACCAAATAAATTAAATTTAACTTTTTAATACATCGCTTCGACCAGGACAATTTCAAAATTTAAATAACGTTCGATCGTGTGGTTCGGGATTACCACCAAATTTAAATAAAATTCGAACGTTTTATTCGGGACTACGGCCTAATTTAAACATCGTTCTATCAATTCTTTCAAGACTTCCACAAGATTTGAAATAGCATTCGATCGTTTCAATCGGGACTTTAACCAAATGTAAATTATATTCGATTTTATATTTTATTTCGGGACATCGGAAGCGTTCTCATTGATGCCGGATGTGACATGGCGTTGTAGAATCGAGTCTATCCCCATAAGTGAAAGGTGTACGTATGGTTAACGACTCTTGTGAACTTGCGTGGTTATAACATACCCAGTAGTGTTCTGTGAACTGCATTACGAGGAGTAACCTCATCTGATATAAGTGGTGCAGTAGTCGAGACGGTTGGAAAATGACGCAGTTAATAATGGTATGTATTTAAATTGATCAGTTTTAATAATAGATTCAAATTAGTATTCATAGACAAATCAAAGTATATGCTATTGTATCGTACTGCAATGCAAGAAGTGATCATCGTGATTGATATCATATCATTTGTCATATTGACTGTTTAGTTTATTTACGATTTTTATAAATTTGCTGAAATTATTTACTAACAATATTTTTTTAATATCATTTGAGTATTTTATAAATAATATTTAACTTAAAGTATTTCATTTTTTATAATCAAGATTTAATTTTGTGTCTTCCTAATGTCATTTTTTTATATTATCATTTTTAAATTTAAGTAAAAAAAACTCTAACAACAAACATAACAAATTTTATAAATTGTGTTCAAAGTTTGAATTGTCAAGATTTTTTCTTTTTCTCCGTTTAAATAGTTATTGATTTAGACATCGCCGTCTGTGATAAGGTCACCTACTTCAAATATTGTATTTTGTTTAGCAAATTTTGTCAGTATGTTGATTTTAACAGCTAGAAATGCAATCTACGCGTGACACAACATGTGGGTAATATTTGCGTGAATGTTGCAAGTTAGAACGAAGAGTTGCACACTAAACATAAATAAACATATTATTACGTATATCTTTACATTACAACAACCTCTCTTCGTATTATTGATTTGGTCACATTCAATATTATCCCAAATAGCTCATGGTTAGATATTTCACATCATAACATTACATTCTCGTAATATAACATTGAATTGTTAGCTCCCCATGTCGTTTTGCTTCACGTAATTGTGTCAAATTCCATCAATGTTTATTATATTACTTAACTAGTGCCATAAATAAATTGTTATTTAATGTTGACTTTAATCTCTGAAACCAAACACACATTTTATTACAAAAGCACCAAGAAACCAAACACACATTTTATTGTCAAAACACCAAGGTGATAAAATAAAGTTTACGATTTCACAAATTAGATGGATTTCGCTAAAGGTAGATTTGAATTGAATAATATTAATGAGCATGAAAACAAATTCAATAATGTGCGGAAAGTATTTCTGGACTGAAAGAACATAATATTATATGAGCTACTTTATTGGATTTTAAAGGAGAGTAATAATTTAACTATTTTGGTTATGTTTTATATATGTATATGTTTTTTTTAATATAAATACCTCACAACAGTCGAAGGAGATGGGGAGGAGGAAGGCGTGGAAGTACCTGGCTATTCAGACCTGGTCACAAAATAAGACTAAAGCCATTTCAAGCAACGTTTCAATTCTGAATGGTGATCTTACACAACGGCGATACTGAGAGTATCTTCCAGTCTGGAACGTGCCACAAATTTACTAAACATTACTTAAGCGGCCTCGTTTTTAAAAGGGCCGCTAGAACGAGACAGCGCTAGTTCGCTCAAACCCACACTCTCTACAGTCACTGCCGCAGTCACTACATGCAGTGTCGTGAGGAGAGCCCATTAAGCGGATTAATTGTGAAATAACACAAATTAATCAAACAAAATTTATTTGCGCACGCCGGGATTCGATCCCGCGACTTCGGATTGCGAGTCGATTGCGAGGGATTAGGAATCGGTGAAAATGTACGAATCGGTGAAAATGACTTATTTTCATTTTTTTTTTACATTGAATACCGCACAAGAATCTCAACTGCTCCCGTCTGGAGCCAGTGAGACCATGGCATCCCCAATTGGGGTATGTTGTGAGGCTGAAGGTAGTGGGGAGGGGAAGGAGGTGGGGAAGAGGAAGGTTGGGAAGTACCTGGCTTTTCAGATGTGGTCACCAAACACGGCTAAAGCAATTTTCAAGCAACGTTTCAATTCTAAATGGTGGTCTTACACCAGGGCGATACTAATAGTATCTTCCACTCTGGAACACGCCGCAAATATACTATATATTATTTTAAATGAATTAATTGTGAAATAACACAAATTAATCAAATAAAATTTATTTGCGCATGCCGGATTCGAACCCGCGACCTCCGGATTGTGAGTCAAGAGTCTTACCCACTGGACTAAGGAGGTCGTCCTGCGAAATTTGTGCAATATCACCTCAACGACGCAATGTTAATGGATTTACATATCATTTTTTCACATTAAACAAATAAAACAGTATCAAAACAACAAATAAATAAATATTTAATAATTCTTGTTTGTTGCTCGCAATCCGCAATGCGTCCACATATTTATGCGAGCGTTGCAACCTTTCTTGTATTGTATGTTGTGTTGCAACCTTTCTTGTATTATATGTTGTGTTGCTATTTTTTTTTGTACGCTGTTTTAAATTGAATTATTTTTCAATAAACTGCGCCCTGATTTTGAAGAAACAGAATTATTGAGATTCTACTGTGGCTATATAAATTGTAACAAAATTACAATCTACTTTCTCTTTGATTGGGAGCTTTTCTTCCATTGTTTTTCGTCCAATGACTTTATGTTTTTTACGCTTGACCTTTCTGTTTCATTCGTAATTATAACAACTTGACATTCTTTCTCTTTTCGCAAAGTTTCCCACGGGAAATAAATTTTACTATCATGTCTAATTTAAAATACTTTCTGAACGTTTGCTTAATAAACTAACGGAGTAAAACTATAATACAGAAATAATTTTATCGCATCAAAACCAAATAATATTTATTTGAATTACAATTTTCGATTAATCTTGGAATCAGTTCATATAACGATTAACAAAAAAATAAGCTTTCGATAAAATGAGGCTTTTCCTTTGAGTAATTATAATAAAATTGTGAGCGTAAAATAGTAAAAAAAATTTTTTCATCAGAAATAGGATTCACACACAAAAGAAAAAAAAAACAAATTAATTGCTAAGATTATCTGTGAAAGTTTCCCTTTATTAACTTTTTTCTTTCTCACAAAATTAATTACTAAAATCAGCCGCCCCCCTCCCCCCCGGCTCCGTTTGCCAAGCGATTTTTATTACTATTACTTATATTTGTGGTGATACAAGGAACACCAAGAATATACACATTTTTGACTTGTGTATTCTTCCCTGAAAGGCATACTGGTCCATGTCTTACAGTTCTAATCTAAAGGCAAATTTCTTAAATATATATAAATACGTTTATAGACGTTAAGGTAAGTTAGTTTTAAGTTTGCTCGTTAATGATACGGACGTGTCGAAACCAGTCGCAAAAAAATTAAAATTAAAGTAACATACGTAAATTAAAAATTAAAACTCTTCAAAACAAAAAGTATTTGTAGACCTAAGAAGATTAAAAATGTACGTGCAGACTTGACTTTCATTCTCACGGTTACTGCACGGCAACGGCACAAAAAATACATAAATCTACGTTCTTTAAGCGGCCTACACACGACACTGCATGTAGTGATTGCGGCAGTGACTGCAGAGAGTGTGGGTTTGAGCGAACTAGCGCTGTCTCAGAGACAGCGCTAGTTCGCTCAAACCCACACTCTCTACAGTCACTGCCGCAGTCACTACATGCAGTGTCGTGTGTCTTGTTTGTTAAAGGGCCGCTAGAACGAGACAGCGCTAGTTCGCTCAACTCCACGCTCTTTGCAGTCACTGCCGCAGTCACTACATGTAGTGTCGTGAGGAGAGCCCATTATCACAATATTGCTGCATCTCTATCTTTCGCACTAAATAATAGTGAGACAAGCGATGTCTGTCTGCTTCCTCCAAAGGAAAAAGTAATCATTTTCATCGTGCCGTTACCGCGGGAATTATAAAAGCAGTATTACTTTTATAATGTAATATATTTGTACTTGGATTTCTCATTTTGTGCGTGGGCGCTGTTAGCCTGGGTGTTATGTTGATTATTTAATATAATGAACTTTGCGAATTATCTCAAATCAGTAACATATTACAAAATTAAACCCCGAACAAAGCTCAAAATAATCTTACATAATTAAAACTAAACAGAATACATTTTAAAAATATAATGACAAAATGATTCTGTGTAGACAATTGCATTTAATTTAATTTGAATTTGCCCCGGGAAGGTGATATAATCAAGTAAGTCAATACAAACCAACATTGAAAATAGTCAATCAAGTCATATGAAGATATGAAATTACAGAATAGATAAAGGAATAGAGTGCATGAGAGGAAGGATGGATGAGAAAATAATTAAATGAAAACAAATTATAATATTTAACTTGTCATGTAAGCAAACGGTCCTGGGTTCGAGTCCCAGCGGAGCCAATATCTTTTCTGATTTTTCTGTCTCCAGATTTTCGATTGACTTTCGCTAATATTGTCTTCATTTGAGTAAATATTACATTTTGAGATTTTACTCATAAAGTTTAAAAAAATTAAAATAAAAATGAAAACAAATCACTTTGAAAAATACCACTTATTTAACCATAATTGTTCAGATTTTTCAAAACCTTTTGATTCTATTCTGACCATAGACACCCAAATGGATAGACGAGAAGATACAGATGAGGGGTAAAACCAAACTATGAAGGGCAAAGAGGGGAAAGATGACTGTGATGCGTTAAAAAATCAATCTGACAGTATATAGGCATCTCGCATTATATTATCACCATTTAGTTCTTAAAAGCAAAATCTGCTTTTGAATTAATAGACCTTTTTTGCATGGGAGCGCAATTGCCCGCCACTTTATTAACATATTTGCGTAGTCCAAATGCGGCAAAGTAAAGTTCGCCCTTTTTCACAGAGGAATATTTTGTTGCCGTATTTAGTTAAGACACTTTTATAAATGTTTCATAATTTACTTACCCCTGTAACCAGTGACGAGCTCACTGGAGAAATCCCACATTCACTATATTCACATACACTAGGGTATAATGTATAGCACAAGCTCTCATATTTGTTCGTAAAATGTAGGATGCGAACTCGGCGCTGGTCATGACAAGAATGATGACGTCACATTTTTTAGATTCAAGCGAGGCTCTCGTAAGCCGAGCCGGCTCCATGGAACCGTTATGGGGAGGGGGAAATAATACGCTTTTATCACTTAGGGCAGGTCCAGATATATTCATATGTCCATGATTCTTACGAAGAACCACTGGTTTTGGAACATTTTGATAATTTTGATTAAATAAGTGATGTTAAACAAAGTGCTTGTTTTCATTTAATATATAAGTGAATTTGCGAACATTGAAGAAATAAAGATAGCAGTTAATAATAAATTTAATGCAGAGTTCATTCTATGGCCATAGAATAAATAAGAACGTAAGAAATACCATGTCGGTGTATTTCGTGATCCAAAAGTAGTGTTTCATTATCATTATGAATTTTTCATTTGGATCAAATGGTATGGCGATACAGGATATGTCAAGTAAAAATAAGAGAGACGGATCGCGTGCTGAATGGGCTAGCTAGAGCCTAGTAGGTTACTACTACCTAAAAAGGTACTTAGTTTCCATTCATAGGAACATTAGCTTCCATTCATTCATTCTTCTACATGGAGGGAATTTCCAGTGTGCATTGATTTCTAAAGTGTCTCTGCCTAACTCTACGAAGAAATTGAGAAATTGATACCGAGTTTATTTGTATTAATATAGTAAACAGATTTATTGTTGAGCATTTTTACATGAATGGATTGTTTGATCGTCGTTTAACTATTTGTTTTCTATTCGGACGTTGAACTGTTAAGGTCACAGAGGTGTGCTCATCTCGGTAATGACGCTTTGAGTGGGGCTACCATTAACATACTTACACTACCGCGTCAAACTTTCATTATAAGAAGGTAGTAACCAACCTACGATAGAGAAAATTCATCGCAACGTCAATGCTAAAACTGAACAAGTTATGACATTAGTTTACCTGTTGTTTACATATTCTTCGACCAAGTATATCTAGACAAGGCGTGTGGGTCTTAAAAATGATATCGAAACCAAAAATATTGGTTTGCGAAAACATTTGGCAAAAAAAAAATATTATCTCATAGTCAAAAGATCGCAAGAAACATTGGTTTTTACCTTTTGTTGGTCTGCGGGGAGCTAATTTGTTTTCCAGCAAGTTCGCGGCAACGGAATAACTAGCCAAGTGAAGTTCATTTTTAAAACACAAAATTGAGGCAGTTAGAAATAATTTAGGTATGGGCAATTAAGGTAATTATTATTAACAATTCAAGGAGTTTTATGAAGAAAAAGAAATATGTTTTTTTTTTGACAAAACTGATAAAATTGTTGATAATAATGTCCTTAATTGGAGAAACAATATAATGATTTTTAACCTAGTAGAATGAAAAAATTACTAAATTTATCATTGTTACTAGAAAGAAACGTGCCACTTTTTGCATATAAAATTAACGAAACAAGTGAAAATACCTATGGATAGAGTAAGATAAGCTTACCTTTGCCAGCGACCAAAAGAGAGAAGTACTGAATTATCGTTTTTTTAAACCGTACTTTTTTTATTCTCAATATTATCTACACTGGAGACGAAACCAGTCAAGGGATAATTTAAGGGATTGCTACTTTTAATTGGTTTAGAGGAAAAGTTTTCAATAATATGATAAAATAATTTAAGCGTTTTTAATACAACAATTCCTGAATTGTATCAATTATTAGCAAACAAATTTTATGTTTGTTGCGGAAAATGCAGTCATTTGGTTTCACCTCTCACAAAACATTGGATTTTACGTTTTACAACCTAATAATAACAATAATAATTTTAATAATTCATTTCAAAAATCTGTTTCTGAAAAAATAAGAAAATATTCAGATATAGGAAATGAGTTTAAAAGAATTTGGCATTCTCAGACTCATAAAAATATTACCATTTGTTATTTCGGCTACTGGCATTATACCTAGCTCTCTCATTCAAAATTGATGCATATTAGATTTATCAAAGAATTTATATATAAAAATGCAAAAATCAGTCGTTTTAATTACATGTAGGATTGCAAAAGATTTTTTAAATATTTATATTGAGGGATCAGTAGGATTTATAGGTCCAATTAGGAGTTCCACAAAGTCGAACCCTCTGATATGAAAAATCTCTAAAATATCGGTGAATTATTTTCCCATTTGGTCTCTTTGACATGTTGTTCTTGTATTATTTTGTATTTATTATACTTATACAGGGTGTCCGGGGGTAAAGTGCATTAACTTCGGGAGATGATTCTACATGAAAGTACAAATAAAAAAGATAAATTACTTTTTTCGAAATTCCAACTTTTAGGGGTAGTTTTGAGGTAAAAAAATAAAATAAGTCCGGCGTGTACGGCCAGATTAATTATTTTCCGCTGTTACGATACGGGCCAATCACAATCGAGTCGGGCGCCCGGCAGGCTCTCAACAAGTAAGACCGTACCTCACACTAAGGATTTTTAGTAGGTACGTCTTTTTGTATGGGAAAAAAAATGTTGAAATTTCGGAAAAAGTTGTTAATCTTTTTTACTCCTACTATCATGTAGAATCACCTCCCGAAGTTAATGCACTTGACCCCCGGACACCCTGTATGGTGCAAGTGCATAAGGTGGATTGACTAGGTGATCATTTGTGGAAAAGTGCGTGAAAGGGTTAAGTTTTTCCTGCGGGAACGATTTAAACCGGATATAAAATTTGATTATTTGTAGAGCGCCGTTTTTGTGAAAAATCACCTCAAGGGCACTTTACAATTCATTATGAATTCTTAGGCTTTATCTAATTCTATTATTTACTTAAGGGTAAACTTAAAATAATTCATAATCTGCTCTTTCATGGGTTAATTCAATTATTTTATGGAAAAACACTTTTTGCAAGTTATCCTTTATTATATTCAGACGAGTTGTTGGTTTACTCCCTTACATACGCAATATGAAAGTGAATAAATAGTTTTGCGCGTATAGAAAATCAATTCTTCCAAGAAAGGCATACAAATACAATATTATATAGGTGATTCAATATGCCTTTCTAGAAGAATTGAATTTGTTCTCGTACCTATGCGGAAAAAAACTCTTTATTCATATTCATATTGCGTGTGTACGGGCGAAAACAAATGAGTCAGAAGTATTACCTTTTTCCTAAAATAATTAAACTAGCGCCGTCTGTGAACGTGCAGATTATGAAGTAGTACAAGTTTTACAACCCAACCAAAAAATCGTTTTACTGTCACAACAATTATGAAAATTCACTCTGTTTGCTTTCAATCCATCAACTCATAACGTCAGCTCCATACTAATTTCCTTGGTGATATAAGTATGTTCCAGAGCACTTTCTTATGTGTCTTGATTTTATAAAGCTAAATCAACATCATCAAGAAATAAGTATGCTATGCAAGTATTAATGCTATGCTATGCAAGTATTAATGCTATGCTATGCAAGTATAATGCTATGCTATGCAAGTATTAATAAGTAGATAAACATGTATCCTTACATGTGACATAATTATTACATGTAAGCGAAAGTAGTTTTCGATCGATTTAAAGAAAGGAATTTTAGACGTCAATGTGTTGAATTTACCGTTTTACAGTCTGGCTTTGCCAGGGCTTTGAAATAAAAATTGTTGAACAAGCAATATGACTTAAAATTGTCATTTCAAAGATCAATATGGAAATGGTGTTGCAAGCTGAAAATAGTCGCGTTGGTCCATAAAATCTAAAACAAGGAGTTTTAGCTGATTTTGTTCATATCTGAACATTCCATGTAAATTAATTATGACAGGAGCTATGTGCATCGAATTCACCACATAACCGACATTTTTTAGCAAATACGAGTAAGTACGTTTCTCTTTATGAACCCAGAATAATTTTTTTTAAACATTAGTGCATTTGACAAAATTTTTGGCCCAAAGAAAATACAACTTATTAAGTGCGAATTACATAATTGCACGTACGATGAACAACGTTTCAACTCAGTGAAAAATGATGCACTTTATTTTTGACGGCCTCCGTAGTCGAGGGAAAAGGCTTTCAGCAATCCAAAGGTTGAGGGTTAGAGTCCCGGCATGCGCAAGTAAATTCAGTTTGATTGATTTGCGTTATTTCATTATTTACTTATTTAAAATAATACATAATACATTTGCGGCACGTTCCAGAATAGAAGTACATCGCCCTGGTGTAAGAACAGCTTTCAGAATTGAAATGTCGCTTGAAATAGCTTTAGCCGTGTTTGGTGACCAAACATGAATAGCCAGATACTTCTCCACCTTCCTTTTCCCCATTTCCTTCCCCTCTCCACTACCGTCAGCCTCACAACACACCTCTATTGGGGATGTCATAATTTCACTCTCCACTACCGTCAGCCTCACAACACACCTCTATTGGGGATGTCATAATTTCACTCTCCACTACCGTCAGCCTCACAACACACCTCTATTGGGGATGTCATAATTTCACTCTCCACTACCGTCAGCCTCACAACACACCTCTATTGGGGATGTCATAATTTCACTCTCCACTACCGTCAGCCTCACAACACACCTCTATTGGGGATGTCATAATTTCACTCTCCACTACCGTCAGCCTCACAACACACCTCTATTGGGGATGTCATAATTTCACTCTCCACTACCGTCAGCCTCACAACACACCTCTATTGGGGATGTCATAATTTCACTCTCCACTACCGTCAGCCTCACAACACACCTCTATTGGGGATGTCATAATTTTACTCTCCACTACCGTCAGCCTCACAACACACCTCTATTGGGGATGTCATAATTTCACTCTCCACTACCGTCAGCCTCACAACACACCTCTATTGGGGATGTTATAATTTCACTCTCCACTACCGTCAGCCTCACAACACACCTCTATTGGGGATGTCATAATTTCACTCTCCACTACCGTCAGCCTCACAACACACCTCTATTGGGGATGTCATAATTTCAATGGCTCCAGAAAGGAGCAGTCGATTCTTGTGCAATATTTACATAAAGAAGAAAAGAGTTAGAAAAACTCTTAGAATTTAGATAAAATCGTATGTCATTATTGTAAAATTATTAATATTAACCTAAGTGTATAACATGATTGCAGTAGTTCATAAATGGTTAATCCTAACACTAGTTCATTGTCCAATCTTATGTACAATGAATGATACAAACGAACAAAGCTGAGCAAAAGCGCTAGTAGATAAATAATTAAAGGTGTATTGAACCCTATGAACTGTAACAAAGGAAAAGTACCGGAAAGCCTCCTTACTTATAGCTCGTAAATTAGGACTGCCTGACTATTACCATGGAATATTTAACGTCCATGGGAAAAGTTTTTACTGAACTTCCACACGGATTTAAGCCTACATCCGTGGTCTATTTTCTCACAATAATGGCTTTCAATTGTTATGTTGCTTTTATAAACGTTTTTAGAGCGATTTTTGTACTGTGGGATGTTTGAAAAACGATAAGTAGTTGCAGTTCTCAGGAAGGAAGTAAAGATTTATTTAGAAATTAGTAAAAAGTTAACAGTCTCCTTGGTTTTATTCAAATCCGGACTGGAAGTTTGCAGAAAGATAGCAATTTCAAAATTCTGGAATCTTTATAATGCAGTTGACATGAGAAGTGAAGTGCTTTGTAGGTGTTATCATGCCCGAAGTAAGCTCAATCATACCTCAATTCTAATCAGTTTAACAGAATCCTAGAAGTTGAAAGTTGGTTTCTTTTATAATTTTGTGACAACGGTTTTATTTCAAAGCAGTATAGATCACACTTCTACGGATTATCTGTTCAGCGACTCAACCTATTGCCTTAGTATCTGTTTGGTCCTAGGTATTTTTTATTGAAATCCTCTTCTTTATCTCGCAAAACATACAAATTCTTCAATTGGGTCGAAAAATGTGAGTAAAAAGATTTTCGGCCACATTTTGGCTAATTTGCAAACACCCTTGAGCGTTCGCTCTCCAAAATGTGGCCAATTTGAAGAGATATTTTAAAATATTTAGGGGAAGAGTGCCTACGACGGCATGCTTTTCGAAAAATATGTATTTTAAAAAAAGTACAGAGAATATGAAGTAATTAGTAATATAACAATTTTCTATGACCAATAAGCTTTCATAAATATTATTAAAAAAATTTAAAAAATGTTGGTTTTTGTTTAAAAAAATATTAAAACAAAACACTCCTCACGAGATACAGAAAACACCCATTGATGAGATGGCATAATTTGCTGTTCTGGGAAGGCCAGTTCATTTAGCATTGCACCATTTCTTACAAATTTGGCTTTGAAAGCACCATTCTCTAGCTCGTCAACTATATGGAATAAATAAATATAAGGAGACATGTGGAGCCATATCTGAAAAAAAAGTTAAATTAATTTATGTTCAACCAATACCTTTTTAATCGATATAATGTTAATTCATAAATCCAAAACGGTGACGTTTCACATTCAACGAAATATCCTCAAAATATTTCTTATGAAAGATGAGATTGTATACCACTGCTTCAATGCGTATGCCGTCTTAACAACATGTACCATAATGAATATATTAGAAATTATTTTAAAAAAAAAATTAAATCATTGATCAGGAGTTACATATTAAAAAATCATGTTTGAATTTAAATTTATATTCGTGACTATGGAAGTCATAATATTTATATTAAATGAAAAATGCACTTTGTAAAACACCACTTTTTATTTGAATTAATATTTAACAGCCAACCAGGTTTTACTTAGCTCAAGCTTCATCGGGGCTTATTATATCAACTATTGATATAATCAGCCCCGATGAAGCTTGAGCTAAGTGAAACCTGGCCCCCTAGCATGGTCGATCGATATAGGTTTTATCGAAAATGTTGGTAACTTGCGATCGTTCCCGAGCACGACTGCAGGCGGCTAACGAATAAACAACAGTTTACGTCAAATATATAAGGAACCCCTAGTCATTGCGAACTATTGTTTGTTCGTTAGCGGTCTGCAGTCGTGCTTGGGAGCGATGGCAAGTTACCGACATTTTCGATAAAACCTATATCGATCGACCATGCTAGGACCCCTGGTTGGCTGTTAAATATTAATTCAAATAAAAAGTGGTGTTTGACAAAGTGTGTTTTTTTCATTTAATATATAATATATATAATGATATTAATATAAAGAATTTGCTTCCTCCGATAAAATCAAAATATTTTATTTTTATGACGGTATAACCAGAGAAAATCGGAAACATGTCATTTTTAAATCAAATTTTAGACGTACTGACTCTTTTCCACCAAAAATTATAAATTGATTTCGAAAGATTGTTCTTTTATCTAGTAAACGCATGTTTTAAATTTTGAGAAAAAATGTTCATATTTAGTATAATAAGGTTATACCATAGTCGTTGGCAGATTTGTTAAATTTTCAAAAGAAAAATCTTATTTTACAAGACATATTTCATATCATGTAATCATACATTATTATAAATCAATACGTTATCCAGTAAACGCATGTTTCACAATTTTAATTTTAGTTCAAATAAAATCATTAAAAAAATATATCCGAACACTTATTTATGACGAATATTTCTCTATTTTGTCTATCTATTTACGGTCTTACAAATTAATTTATTTCTTTTTTTTGTTGCTCATTTATTTCTCTTAGAGGTCAATGAACAATTATAAATACTTAGAAATATGTAATTACAAAAAGTTCATAATTCTAACAGTTTTATCATCACGCCATTCAGCATTTTTGGATGTGGGTATAAATTAAAGCAAATTTGGAATGAAATAAAATCGATATTGAGATATAATTTTTAAAAGTTGGTACGGAGAATAATTAATCTTTCTCATTGGAACCGCCCTGTACGATCGTAAGAACATCTTTCGACGAAATGTGGATTTTCAGCCGCTGGCTGGTTAAAGTAATTTCGTGCGTTTATAATTTAAACGTTTTTTTATAATAGTTATTAAATGTGGAATATTTAAATTAGAAGGTATGTTTTTTTAATGAGAGCGGGAAATTTCCAAATCGGACGCTCAGAAATCTGGATGCCTTTATCAATTATTAGCACGAACGCTCGAGTAGATAATATAATAAATCCGTATTTGTTGAATTTTTATTCAATGTTTATGATAACGAATAAATTTTCTATATGATTCAAAATGTGCAATTTTTGACTTGCCTTTTTGTGCCGACATGTTCATTTTTTTTTACAATATCTTCAGTAATAAAAAAATAATTCCCCTCAGAGCCAGTGCCATTTTTGGGGATACCTTGTGGAGGGTATTTTAAGGAAAGGGAGGAGAGGAATTTCTGAAAAGGGTGAGGGTTTGAGGGGTGGGTAGGAATCTGGGGGTCAGTATGTCCAGGAGTGTCGGACGTATGAATCCACCCCTCCCACTATAGCGCTAGGCGATGTTCCGAGAGAGTTCGGCTGGAGGAGTCACAAGGACTCCTTCAACGATTCTATCCCGATCCGGCCTGCCATGCAGCTGGTGGGCAGACGCATCCGCCGCCAAGACCCGGACAAACCTCACCCCATGAATGCTAAGACACCAAACGTAGCGAACCACTTTGGGTGACCAATGGTAGAAGCGTTAAATACCCATACACATGTTCGTGAATATAGCATTTTTGACGTCACGCCGGCGAACTTTGTGACCATAGTCGGAAAACCCGCCAAACGTGCGCCCAACATTTGACATTAAGTTGTCACCCAAGAACCGGTCGTTTCTGGACTTAGACTGGAATGATTTGCTGACCTCTGTGTTTAGCTTATTTCGTGCATACAGACGCCCATACAACACTTCTATCGTATGATTCCTTCAGTGGTTGCGGAGAACTAGTATCGCTTCCTCCGACAATTTATTATTGACTACCGTATTCAGTTAAATTAATTATAAGAAGTTTCGAGAAAGTAGCTCATTTTATTAAAATAAATTTGTTGTTAACGTAATTTATTAGTTTCATTAGTTGCAGAATTTAATCACGTCTCAGGTGCAGACACATCTGCAAATTCATTAATCACTTCCCAAGTTTCTAATGTTCCTGGGATTTCTGAAATAATTAAAATCAAATCAAATAAGACGGACGCATCACTTAATTACGACACAAAGAAGAACAGAATGGCTTGTTATTTAATGATTATGTTTGGTAACTGCAACAATGTAAGAGAGTGATGAGATATGAGAAAATCTGCTTTCTTCCGCTTTCATTAAAGAACAGAAAATAATTATTAATTAACTGTAATACTTTTTTATTTTTTTATTTTAGCGACTATACAAAAAAAATTTTACATACAAAATGTAAGGGTGAAATTAAGTATAAAATATTGTATTTCTTAGTCCTCCTCACTAGGGGGTCCTGTGCCGAGGCGGACTAAAGTTATTTAAATATAGTTCACTTGTCTTCCATGCCATTTTTAGCGTCTTCGTTGTACAAATTACACATACCTAGGGTTACCATTTAGAAAATTAAAAATTCTTGGCGAAAAGCCTGACAGTCCAAAAAAAGTCCGGACATTTTAATCATTTCGATGATGTAAAGCTATTCGATGAAATAACAGCCGTCAATTCATTCATTTCCCAATAAAACTATGCATTTTTAGTATGATGGTACATAAAATGTGGGTTACCATTTTTACAAACTTCACAATCGCCAGATTGCTCATTCTATTGAGTATTTGCGAGTTCATTTTTGCTATCCAAGCTCAAAACGCAAGTGTAGAAAGAGAGTTTTCTCTAATTGGAGCACAGTGAACATAAGAGCGTAATAGATTATTATTACCCTCTGTCAGATCGTTGTTGATGATTCAATACTACCTTAAAACTATGAGCTGCGAAGAATTCTATAAGAAAACTTTGAATGAACGGGAGCTGCTCCGTCAAGGATCTGGCGCTACATAAAAAGTCATAGGATTCCTTTGTGTTCGAATAATGAACTGCCTTTCAAATGTCATTCATTGATGTGTTGTCATGGAGACATAAAAAAAACATTATGGTTTTTGACAAGCTATGTAGCAGACATTGGAATAATCAAAATATTAGAAAAATAAGTTTATAAGTGTTAAAATGTTATAATGTTTTTAAGATCGACAAATGTAGTTTCTTTGTTAACAGAGCAACACATGATTTGTTTTGTCATTACCAATAAAAAAATACACAAATACAACCCCAATCGGGACACCTGATGGACATGGACTGGTCAGTGGTTGAGTGGGCATAGCGCTTGGGTCCCACCCGAGCGTCGCGTGTTCGATTCCTCGGCTGGCTAAATCCTCCACCACAACACAAGCAACATTTTCGGCTTTCTGTGGTGGTAGTAGGAGATTTTCAAACATTGTTGGGTTATTCGTAACCCGGGAATTTTTTGTCTTTCTTTTAAAAAAAAAAAAAAAAAAATGTACTTGATATTCCCGATGATTTGAAACATGCAAGCAAACACACCGCCATAACGACTACGGATGTTTATACCAAAATTAAGAATTCTCTAAAGAAAAGACATCAAACGCGGAAAATGTGGTTTCCCTTAACCCAACATTAAAGGAAAATTTACTTAGATGAAGGTGAGAATTTACAATTTGGTGACCAATACCTGGAAGAAATTACATACGAAACGAAATTACATAAAAATTAAATATTTGTCGCAAACAGTTGATTGGGAGGCCGCTTGTCACCCGGTGGCCGCGGAAGTTATTTAAAAGAACATTATTTAAATAGCCTGGCCTCCAATAGGAGAAGATTTATATTTTGTTTTTAGATGAGTGGGAAATTAATAAAGACTAGCTGCGCCCGTTGCAAAAGCAACTAACGGGTTAAAACACTATGCGATTTGACGTGTGAACGTGGATGAAGCGAGGAGGAGTGTGTGTTAGATTAAATATATGAGGTTACAGTGACCTTGCAACGCATGCCGGGTACCCGTTGTATATAATGTTATGTAGTGCAGCGCTTGGTTTAAAATGTAATTTCCCAGGAATTGGAATGGAACCATTACAGTTAAGTTGACCCCGAGGTTATAGTGGCCTTGCAACGCATGCCGAGTAACCGTTGTATATCATTATATATATTGCAGGCACTTGGTTTAAAATGTTATTTCCCGGGAATTGGAATGGAACAATACAGTTAAGTTGACCCCGAGGTAACAGTGACCTTGCAACGCATGCCGGGTACCCGTTGTATATAATGTTATATATTGCAGGCGCTTGCATTAAAATGTTATTTCCCGGGAATTGGGATGGAACCATTACAGTTAAGTTGACCCCGAGGTTACAGTGGCCTTGCAACGCATGCCGGGTACCCATTGTATATAATGTTATATAGTACAGGCGCTTGCATTATAATGTAGTTTTCCGGGATTTGGGATGGAACCATTACAGTTTAATTGACCCCGAGGTTAAAGTGGCTTTGCAACGCATGCCGGGTACCCGCTGTATATAGTTTATTTGTTTATGAACAAAAAGTCCATTAACAATATAAAACACGTCACTAACTTATATCTCACTCTTATCCTTTCCCTCTTTATCCCCTTCCCCATCCTTCTTTTATATCCATATCTTCCATATTTTCCAGGGCCTCCTGTGTGGTGGAAAATTCTTCTTCTCATTCCTTTTCCTTTAAAAACCCTCCGCACAGCATCCTCAAAGATGACATAGGCCCCTAGGATTCAGAACGGGCATTTTCTCGCGTAATTTCGTGATGCCTGAGCTCATTTTTGTATTAAAAAACTGTATGTATTTGTCTAGGTCTTGGTGGCGGATACGTTTGCCCAACCACTGCGTGGCTGGCTGGATCAGAGGAGACTGATTGAGGGAGAATTTTGACCACTCCAGCCTGATTCTCCCAACCCTTCGCCTTGCACCGCAGTGTGAGGAATAGATTCATACGTCCGTTACTTCTGGCCACACTGACCCCCAGATTCCTACCCACCCCTCATACCCTTTTCCTTTCCAGAACTCTCATCTCCTTCCTTTCCTAAAAAAAATCCTCCACACAGCATCCCAAAAGATGACATAGGCCCTGAGGGAAATTATTTTCCCCACGGCCTCCTGTGTGGAGCTCCTGGGTGTGGGAGATGCTGGGTGGAGGTTTTTTTAAGGCAAAGAAGGAGAGGAGAGTTCTGGGAAGGAAAAGGGTTTAGGGGTGGGTAGGAATCTGGGGTTCAGTGAGTCCTGATCATCGGCCTTCAAGACCTAGATAAACCTCACCCCATGAACCCGGGCACCCCTACTATATCACCAAACGTAGCGAACCACTTGGGGTGACCTGCGTTAGTGGTGTTGGTTATCCAATAAAAGTTCCCTGGGAGGCGCGGCGGTACCCATTCCCGCCTCCCAATTTATAATTTAGTGGTCTGATACAGACATCAAATCGATAGGTACATTTGTCACATTTTATTGGAAACAATAACTAAGGTTTATTACAGTAAAAAAAAAAAAAATTGATTTCATAGTGCGCAGGTAGGTACTTAATAGACTTATAGTATTTTTTTCCAAAACGGCGCTACAAAAATGAATTTTTCTGAATTTTTTAGAAACAAAAATTGTGTTTTATTCGAGTAAAAAAAAACAGAAAAAATATTTTTTCATAGCGTACTCTACTCCCCCCCCCCCCCTTCCTCCATCCCGCAAACCCGACTCTCGAGTTCCCCTCCCCCTTCCCAGGTTACCCCCCTCCCCCCTCCCTGGTTTTCCTCCTCCCCTCCCGCGCTTCCTTAATTCATTGCCGGTACATTTAGTTTTCAAACAGCTCGCGTGCCACCTATTGAAATATTTTAATGCAAATTTCGTTATAAAAGAGCTCACCAGTAGTTTTATAAAAACCTTGTCCTAAAAATAACAAAAAATAAATTAAAAAACCTCAATTTTTCAAGTTAATTTTAAGATTCTGTGAAAGTTCTGTTCAAATTCTATTCAAGTTCCGTAATTATTTCAGTTTTAACATAATAAGTATAAGTAAATAATAATAAATATAACGTCAAGCAATTTCGTTATACATTTACAAAAAAAATACATAAGCAAAATCATCAGATGATTCCGAGTAAGTTATGTGCAGGTAGGTACCTACATAGATTAAAAAGTGACCATCTTGAGTGATTTATTTAATTTCATATCATTAAATATTTAAATGAAAGAATACTGTTCCTAAGCCGGGAGGTACCTACCTGGTAAACCCCGAGAAAAATTACATTGTTGTAGGTACCTACCTACGCGTTTTCCAATAAAAATTGCGTCAACATTACGTATTTTGTTACTTTTCTATCGATGGAACGGTAGGTACCTGCCCCATTATAAATTGAGTTTTTTTCATATGGCCAGTAATTTAATACTCTCGGATAAGTTGAGAACGCATTTTCGACATGAATTTTTCAGGAAATGTGTGATATTTATCAGCTTCTACTGACATATTTTATTGACATTGGAGGGTCTAGAGTCGTTCAAATAAATGTAGCTTCGTTCAAAAAAAAAGTAGAGTCTTGACGTGTGCGGTGAAGGAGGAAACCATATGTTTCCTTATAACGCCGTTGGGAAAGTGGTGGGTCCCCTCCAATGACATATTTTATAAGAGATGCGTATATAATGTTGGTATCAAAAGTTGCGTATTCCTCTACTCTATTATATTTTTTTTAAATATCAAAGCTGGGATCGCTTTTTGGGCTGTAATGCAGTATTCCCCAACCGAAACCGCTGAGAGGTCCGTTTCGGTAGCATAAAACTGACATTTGAAATCTACATATACCTATCTCAGCATTCGCAAACATGCAAAAAGAGATGGGTTAATCCTGACCTGACTCGATATTCCTAGCATTTTAATTTGCATTGAAACTTATGGAAAAAAGACATCTCTTGTTTTTTAATGCGAACCTGTCGGCGGGAAGTGTAACCGAGCCGAATTGAGTGATTTTATTAGAGTTCTAGTTTTCGCCGCCAGTTTTTTTCTTTAAATTTTGTAGGCCAAAAAACGCTTAATTTTAAAGTCAAAGTACTGAAACGTGCACTGAATTTTTTATCTGAAAGGGCGTAAGCGACTTTTTTTTTTAAGCGACAATGCGCCGTAAGGTCTTACGGATCGCGGGGGAGAAGGGTCGATTATTCTGACCAGAAAGAGGAAAGTTGGGAAATACCCGACTTTTCAGTTCTGTACCAAATACGGCTAAAGAACGGAACTCTCCAGGAAGAGTATCTACAACGAAGGCCTAGTTGTTTTGCAGAGATTCACTTGTGATATTGTCACCAAATGGCCAAACAGCGCCATTTTGTTTTTTCACATTTAAAAGGTCCCCGTTAAACACTGATTCTAGGTGCCTTTCAGCTTTCTATCAAACTGTGATAAGCAGACAAGCTTAATAACGCGGTAGTTGACCTCTTTCGCTTATCACAATTTATTCATTAGCTGAAACTGACTTAGAATCGGCATTTAACCGTCAATAAACAAAATGGAGCTGAATGACCATTTTATGATAACGTACCATGTTACATTTGAATTTATATGCAACAAGCCAGCGTTAGTTTAATACCTAATCGGACCCACCTATCATATGGAAGTTCGTTGCACATTTTATATTCATCTCATTTTCTTGCATTTCACATAGGTTGTAATATTACATGATTTAATTTTGACAATGGCCAATTTCAGCTGGAGTATTTTTTACTAACTACCTACGCCATGCTCCAAGAATCACAGTAATTATTAATAAATGTTGCACAATTTCATACAAATGACACAAATTTTTAACAATGCTAGTTTATTTTGTCAAATCAGCATCGTGCATTTTTCTTTATTATATCAATTAGATTGGTTCAGGGAATATTATTGTTAAACTCCCTAAAATTTTTTATCATAAACACAGGAGGCCTTGAGTAAAATAATTACCCTCAGAGCCTATGTCATCTGGGATGCTGTGTGGAGGGTCTTTTTGAAGAGAGGAAGGAATGAACATTGGTCTTGAAGAGTCCCATGTTGTAGGAAGGAGGAAACACAGAGGCCGGCAAATCGTCCCACAGCCGAGCTCTTGAACACAAGAACGAATCGAAGAAGCGACCTGTTCTCATGTGACAAATATCAACCGTGTACAAGTGTTGAGCACGCGTTTGGCGTTTTTCTTTTGACTATGTTTGACTATGCACCGCTAAGGGATCAATGACGCTAATTCCTCCGAGCATCTTCCATTGTAATCCCGGTAGAACAAGTATAGCATTCCCACCTGACGCCTGTGCTCTAAAGATTGCAATCCGTCTGTTAAGATGGGAGAATCTATCAAACGGACCGTCCGTTACTGCACAGAGTTTATTTTTTCAGGTATTTAGGAGCTCCAGACCAGAGGTGGCTGCCAAATTCAACCGTGGGGTGGTCTTGTGATTTGTACAGGGTTATCATTTGTGTACTATTAAAGTATCTACGGGCCCTGTACACTAACTTCACTCTGGCTTCGATGGAGCCCCCATATCTGAGCTGGTCACTTAGGGTTACACCTAGATTAGTAAATTTAGTCAATAATTAATAAATAATTTGTTTCAATATTATTAATACTAGTAATTTATTACTTCTGGAACTAACAACTATGGCAAAAATTACCACCAATATATTTAAATGCTTTACTTTTTCGTTATTTGTTTTTGGGTTGTTATGCCGTGTTGCGCTACCTCCTTCTTTAGCCAACGTTTCGGACATCGTTGGCTAAAAAGGAGGTAGCGCAACACGGCATAACAACCCAATAACAAATAACGAAAATGCTTTTGGCCGTGAAAATCTTAAAATGTATCTGCTTTACCTTTATTTACATATAAAAAAAATCATAGACGAGACACTCCAGAAATTTAAGTATCGACATAAAAATATATGGTGTTACGTTCCCCGTTTTTACAGTCGTCCGAACACTTTCCCAACTTTTGTAGACGGTGGAAATTTTAGTCCCTCCAAACATCATTCCCAAAATAATAATTCCCCGAAGTAAACCTATCAGCTTAAAACACGTATAATATGTTTAAAAAAATGAACTTGTGTTATTTTGATGAGAGAAATCACTCAGGAGCTGTAACCGTAAACAAGAGATTCATTGGCATCTTAACTTTTGGTTTTGTATCCAACTAGAAGTAAAATGTATGATGCAACTTTCATCCGTATTGAATTTAATGACTGTAAATATGTTGTCATTCATTTGTTGAATGATATTTTCTTTTAGTTACGTCTTTTTAATGATTTTGTTTTTACTGCCGGGATGGACGCAGGTGGAGAATTACGTAACATCGGTCACGAAATGAATAGCAGATTTAATTGTAATAATCAGAAAACTTGAGGTGAAACTTAATCCCCGACAAGTATTGGAGGTGATCTTTGCCTTTCTTTGAAACAACAACCAAGATAAACAAGTTGTCGTTTATTTATCTTTGCTGTCTTGAGTAAACATGTGTCATTTGTGTATTGCTTCAAAATTTGATTTTTCAAATTTATTCTCATAATATTGTCATAATTTTTCGAACTTGAATGCGCGTTCTATTGTAGCTACATTAAAAAAAATATATACCTACATATATTAAAAAGAAAGACAAAAATTCCCGAGTTACGAATAACCCAACAATATTTTAAAATCTTCTTCTGCCACCACACTAAGCGGAAAATTTTGCTTGTGTCGTGATGGAGGACTTAGCCAGCCGCGGAATCGAACACGCGACGCCCAGGAGACCCAAACGTGATGTCCGCTCAGCCACCGACCGGTTGATACATACCTACTTCCACATACATACTTCTCCATTTTTGTTAGTTTTTTTTTTCAGTAACAATACATAGAATCGTTTTTGGTTGTTGATGTGAATTACCAAATAATGCAGGAAATGGTTTACTTTGCATTTGAACGAAACCATTCTATGTTTTTTACTGCAAAGTGGTAGTTATTTTAACACCTCAGGCTAATTTCAACGCTTTTTGGAACAACTCTTATAGGTCTCGTAGAAATCGTTGTTTTTCAGTTACAATCATGATAAGAAATATGTTCTTAACGGTATTAGAAAGAGAAAACACCACGCTTACTACCACGCAAACAAATCTAAAAGTTAACCACAAAAAAATTAAAAAGTACTCCTTTTTGAAACCAAAGTATCCTACCGCAATTTGAAAAAAACATTGAATTTCGGGAATTTTTTATTAATTATTTTTACATGAAATGAAAAAAAAAATCACTTGTTGAAAACGTTTATAGTACATTTGCCAAATAAAATGTGTGTGTTTTATTACTTTTATTCGTTGAAAAAACGTAAGGTGAGCCATTTTTAAAACTTTTTTATGTTTGCGTCAAAAAAATTATGTTTTATAAAATATTAGTATGTTTATTTAAAATTATACAATCGGAAACCGTATTTCATCAGCCTTCAAAATAAGTTTTTAGTTTTCAGATGCGTTCAGAAATATTTAATTTATTTGGATTTTATTTCAAAGCAAAAATATTTTGGCCTTCCGACCGCATAGGCCCGAGGCCTGGGGGGTTAGGATTGACAGGTTTCTCATGGAAGCACCGTTGCTTTGAGATAAAAACAAATTATTTCCAAGAATTTAATTTATTTTTGAAAATATATTTAACTAGCTGACCCGGCCACGTGTTGCTGTGGCTAACTCAACACGACGCCATCTGGATGGTTATCCAACCTTTATAACCACCGCCATCTTTGAGTTCATCGCAAAGAGACAGACAGACGCCGCGGAGGACTTTAATTTATAATACATAGAGATGGTGCAAAAGATTATAATAAGAATTAATAGGAATAATACTGTATCGCATTGTACGCGACCATTTTTTTAGAAGATATAATGGGTATAGTAAGCTATCCGTAAAAGATAGATAGGTATATGCCATCGCGGACTTTTTGTAGATCTATAAAAGAGGAATATCCCACCATGCATTGTTTTGTTATATCTCAAAGGGGTGAGGCAGCGTTTTCGATGAAAGCTCCCAGGCGATTTGACTTTTTCCGACACTTCTAACAATTATCGTTATATTTCAACCAATTTACACAAAACCGTGACAATTTAAATACCTAAACCGTCCTCATGAATTACTCTATCTACTGGTGAAAATCGCATGAAAATCCGTTGAGTAGTTTTTCAGTTTATCGCAAACAGACAGACAGACGCCGCGAAGAAATTTAATTTATAATATGTAGAGAAGATATTACTCTGTTAATAACTTCAAAACTTTTTTATACCTATTTTCCCGAATATTTAGAAATTTGAAATAAGATGTATTGTATGTAGAATGTAGGTACTATAAATGTGTAATGTACAGACTTGCCAGTGTGTTGTATCGTACCTTTATTGTGGCGTGTCGAGTAGTACTCGAAATTAATATACGTAATTATGTACTGGTATTTATTCTGGAGCTGCTTGTAGCAAAAGAGGCAGAAAATATGCCTTTCATAGTCTCGCTTGCTCTCATACACATTCACACTACACCTAAATGGATGATTAATCTGTCGTGCAACTAGTAGTTCTGTGACAGTTAGTAGACCTCGCGTTAAAAAAATATATTATTTTTTCTTATTTAATAAATCAAAATCAAAATTTCCACAAAAATAAGATTATGTGTAAGTAGGTACCAACATAAAAATCTACCTAATTTATTTTTTAAAAACATGATGATTCCACCAGTGGCATGGCGGTTTTCACTAAAGTGCGTTTGTGCGCTGAACCCCCATTTAAAAGATAATAAAATAAAAGAAACTTGTTTTATAATATTGTAATATACAAATAATATTATTATAAAACAAGTTCGATCGAGTTCGCCGCAGAATGATCATTGATTGCCTTTGCACCGGATGAAGCTATACTCGAAAACTTATTTAGATACTATTTAGATTAATCTTTACTACGAATTGGTTTACATTATAAACATCAAAAAATATGCTACGGATAAATTGAACCTTTTACTACCTTTTGTATGGATTTGAATTACAATAAAATTATTATATACGAAACAAAAAATATAAGCGTAAACTACTAAAAAAACGTTTTTTTACGACTTAAGTAACTATGAAGTAGTATGAGAAACAATTTTTAAAAATACCCCTTTGGCTAAGGCTATTTTTAACCTTTTTATGATTTTACTTTTTTGCGTTCTTATAATGCGTTCTTATGCACAAAATAAATAAAAACCACTTTGATTTTAAATTTTTAAGGCGTGAGAATCAAAATATTTCTAGCGTTTATATTCCCCTTTTTTATATTATTTTCAGCAAACGTCGCATTGTCAAGTCGCTAGTTATGTAATTTATTTTTGAACTTACTTCAGTATTGTTTTGGATATCAAATTGAAAACGGTTGCGTTTATAGGTTGACGCTAATATTGTCATGTTTTTTTTTAAATCGCTGAAAACGGTGTTGTGTACATAAAAAATAATGCTAATAATATAAATGAAAAAAGGTTGGAAATTAAAAATAAAAGGCCTCCGCGTCCACTTATATATTCTACGTAATTATTATTGTTGTAAAAACAATAATAATTAGCAACTTGCATTGCTGTAAAAAACATTAAACAATTTAATTCCGCTAAATGTAAATTTTGATTAGATATATCTTCTCTTGGATTTCTGAACCCCCTGTTAAAAAGACCACAAACCGCCACTGGATTCGACGATAGATCACATTTGATAAAATAATATCTAACCATTAAAACGGCCGCCTTTAACCGGAACCGGAACATAACAAACAAATATTCTAAAAACGAAAGACCCAAAATTCTACAGTATTCAAAGATAAATAAGAACTATATAATATTTGTTTATATATGTCTTTGGAATTATCTCTGACGCACGGCTTTTACTGCGTGTAAGACGCTTTCCATGACCATGTATGACTAGATGATTGTCCGCAAACCGGAATTATCACACCCTGCCATTGCGAACACATAATATGATTGATTATATTTTTTAGCCGACGTTTCATTACGTCAAAAACGATTCATCATCGGATGGGTTATGGATGAATCAATAGATCAATAGATACTTTCTAAATGAAATTTCAGATATTGTACAGTTTTATTTTATGCATTACAATAAAATCGATGAGAGATTAACCCAACAAAAAATAATGATCAATGTAATTTTAGATAACCAGTCATCATGATCTTCTTTAGAAGTTCGGTTATACCCCTGAAAAGATAAACATGAAGGTAGTATGGGGCGACTTTGATCATCGAGTATGGCCGCATAATTCACACTATCATCACCCAAAATTATACGCCTCTATCCATAATTTTTTTTTCATAGCAACGAGGCTTCGAAAATAAGCGTCAAATTAGTTGGTTTATACTTATACTCAAACAATATATCGTAGGCATACTGGCAAAACACGTTAAGTGGGAAATTTATTATCCCGAAAATGACAATAAATTTAATGTTTTTATCATGAAAGTCACCAATTATCACGGAAATCACCTAAATTTCCAATTTAAGTGGGGTTATACCAAGAATCTGTTTTCAGCCCACTGCTATTCATAATGGAAATGACTAATGAATTATCAAACGATTTAAGAAATGAACAGTATTCTCAAGACCATGCTTTTTGAATAGCCTGGAAAGGTGGAGAAAGATCCTTTAGGATAATGGCCTAAACATTTTTTTTTTGTATTTCATACAATTTTTGAAAATACACTTTTATGTTTTTTTTCTTGATTACCATACTAGGCTAATGCCCGTGCTAAGGTAATCATACATGATATAAGTTATACAGTGTATGAACTAGAACAAAATATAGGTTTGAAATAGAAATTATAAGATATTAGAAACAAGAAACAATTCAAATATAAATAAAATCTCCGATATTGATAACACAATTTACAATGTCAACACAGATCCATTGAAATGTGCAAATATCTTAAACAATTATTTTGGGTCAGTTGGTGAAAAATTAGCAATTAAAATAAAAAAACAGAGATAATGATAATTATAATCTACCAACACCTTTCATTCCTTGTAACACACTAACACAATTTCAACGAACTAACTCTGATGAAATCAAAGATACTATTAATGAATTAAAAGGAAATTCTTCCCCTGGTTATGACAATATTTCTGTAGAAATACTTAAAAGAAATTCTGACTCACTTTGCAAACCTTTGGCACACATCATAAATACAAGTTTTGTTAATGGCAACTTTCCCTTAAATTACAAAAAAACTATTATTACCCCAATTTTTAAATCTGGGGACCCCTGTCTAAGCAGTAACTATAGGCCAATTTCTCTTACTTCAAACATTGCAAAAATATTTGAAAAAGTTGTAAAAAAACAAATATTTAAATTTGTGAAAGAAAATAATATATTAAATACACATCAATATGGTTTTAGAGAAAATTTGAGCACTCAAGATGCTATCGTTGATTTAACATCTAAAATTTATAAATCTTTAGATAGTAAAAAAAAATGTATTGGAACATTTGTTGACTTAAGAAAAGCATTTGACAGTATATCGCACTCTAACCTTATCTCTAAACTAACGAAAATTGGTATAACTGACAATGCTTTAACTTGGATCGAAAATTATCTATTTAATAGAGAGCAATTTGTTAAATTAAAGGGCCTTATGAGCGATTCTCAGACCACGAATTTTGGCATCCCGCAGGGAACTGTACTGGGGCCAATTCTTTTTATCATTTATGTCAACGATATGTTTAAACTTAACATCAAATCTAAACTCATTTCATATGCAGACGACACAGCAATTCTAACTGAGGGTTTAACTTGGAATGAAACCCAGAAAACAGCAGAATTAGACTTAAACATCCTAAAAAAATGGTTCGACTCAAACTTGCTGTCACTTAATACGGAAAAAACCTTTGTAATACCGTTCACCATTAATAAACATGCATTCCCTGAAAATTTAAAGATAAGTATACATTCATACAATTGCAATAGAAACACAAATTTATGTAAACCTGACTGCTCTGTACTCACTGTTAAAACTAATATAAAATACCTCGGTGTAATTATAGATAGCAATTTAAAGTGGAAAATACAAATCAATGCAACAGTAGAAAGATTAAGAAAATTAATGTACATTTTTCTTAGAATACGAAACATGTTAAATTTTAATCTATTAAGAACTATCTATTTCTCACTGATCCAATCTGTATTACAATATGGAATTCTTGGTTGGGGTGGTGCATTCAAAACTTCTCTCATGCCTTTAGAAATCATCCAAAAATTATTAATAAAAATAATTCTAAAAAAACCATATGACTTCCCCACCATAAGATTATTTCAAGAATTTAAAGTCCTTTCACTACACAATATTTATAAAAAAATTACACTTTTACAAATCCACAAAGATTTTTTCAACAATGATAACTCATTATCTATTTCAAACAGCAAAAGACCAAGTATTCTTGGCTCTATAACTATACCGCGTTGTAATACCACTACAGCCCAACATTTTTATAAATATATTGGAGTCAAGTGGTTTAATCAGTTACCCCTTAACTTAAGATTGGAAATTAATTATAAAAAATTCAAAAGTTCTATAAAAACACTAAATCATTAGCATATTACAATAATTCAATTTAATAATACAATAGAATGTCTCTCGACAATTGACTTTGGAAATCCATTTACTTTTATATTCTTTTCTCTTTTCTCTCTTCCTCTTTCTCTTCTTCTTCTTTTTTATACTGTTTTCTTTTTTTTCTATTCTATTTCATATATCTTGTTTTGAATATGTATATGTATTATATATATGTATATATATATGTACATATATGTATATATATATAAAAATATATATTATAATTCTAAAAAAATATGTTAAATAGTTTTTCACACACGCTGCTCCACCTTTTTTACACGAGCATGCTCTAAAAAAAGGTGAATCACGTTATATAAAAAATGTATCTGAAAAATGTAATGTCATTATTGTATGTACTAAAATAAATAAATTAAAAAAAAAAAAAAAAAAAAAAAAAAAAAAAAAAAAAAAAAAAAAAAAGATAAAGAAAAAAGATAAAAATATTTAAGGTAAAATATAACAAGATATATGTATACGTATGCACATACAAATACATATGCACATACATACACAAATACATATAAATACATACAAACACACATATATAAATATATATACATATACATATATATATATATAAATATATAAAGGATTATAAAAAAGAAAATGTTTTAAAGAAGTTAAAAATAAAATACTATATAAAAAATAAAATACTAAAATATAACTATATAAAATACTAAGAAGTAGGATTTAAATATGTTAATCTATAATTTTTTTTTTTTATGAAAGCTAAAATTTTTACTGGAGGTTTGTCAAGTATGATATTTTATTTAGTTGATTTAATTATTTTCTTTTCTTTTAAAATGGTTAGGAAGTCATATATTCTTTAAAAAAATCTCGTCCCCTTTCGAATATCCAATTTTGAACACGAATAGTAAAAAGGGAAATTAGCAGGAAAAAGACTGAATATTTGTATTTGCCATTTGATGCCACAAATGCTGTAACTCCTTCGATGCATCTGGATGGAGTAACATTAGCCAACTGTGACTCATTTAAGTATCTGGACTCACTCATTCACACGTGTGCAACGGATATCAACCATATAATAGGTGTGGGATGGATAAAATTTAGATCCATAAAAGGAATCTTGTGTGACCCGAAAATGCCAATAAAACTTAAAGGAAAGACTGTTGTTAGACCCGCGATAATATATGGCTCCGAATGCTGGACTATGTACATCTATTACTCTAGGCAATTCGAAACATGCAATGCAAATTCTAAGGTGGTCGGCAAAGTATCACTAAAAGATAAGATTAAAAATTCACGCATCTGTGGTAGCCTGGATATCACGGATATAAACAGTAAGCTGGAGGAACAACAGCTAAGATGGAATAGGTACATAAGACGAAGACCACCAGACCACACAGTGAAGCAAGCAATGTCTATGAATTTTCATCGACAGTGATCCAAAGGAACTCCTGGATGAACCAATGCTCCAAAATATTACAGAAACGGCCTGGATGAAAGCAATACCCAGAACCGAAGATATAGCCTGAGAACGAGAAGAGCCGACCTCAACAGCCTACCTAAGCAATGAGTTGGGATAGTGTAAGGAAGAAGTAGAAGTACATTGTCATGAAGTTATTTCCGCTCTATAAACTGGCAGAGTAACAGAAGTCGTGTTAATTTTTTTTTATTTTTACAAATAAATTTAGCGTCCAAGTAGAAAAGGAATACGTGCCTTGTACTGTTAAAAAACAATAAAATCGATTTGCCTTACATATTGTCGGTTGAATTATGAAGCTGTTTTATTTTTAAATGTTTTCAGACAAAAATAATGTAAATGCATTTTGTAACTCTACGATTATAATAGTTTTGTGTCATTTATATTGTAAAGAATATATGTGTCTATAGATATATTATGTTAATAGATTTGGAGGCGATCTTTTTTTTACAATTTATTTTGGGATTGGCGTATCCTTCTGATAAATTTATGAAAAAATGGCAAATACTGCCCACTCCGAACAAGGACTTAGATACTTAGATCATCATGTTTTTTCACTCCCAAAACACATGTATAAAAATTTTTAAACGTATTTCGTAAACACGAGTGGTCGTTCACACATGTGTTTGTAAACACATCCTAGAACAAAGAACCCGGACTCACACAGATACGTACTTGCAGATGGTATCAGGATAGACGTAGCACGTTTGAAAAGAGGAGAGGATAAGCTTGTCCCAAATAATACCAAAACTCGCGAAGACTCTTTGTATGAAATTCAGCTCGCAATATTTCCTTGGGAGAAAATGTGGTAATCTTTAACAATTTCTTCATAGCTGATATTATCAAAATGACTAAGCCGTCAAACAAACGATGCGGTAATTACTGCATGATATTTTTAATAAATATTTAAATGTGAACTGAGGGCCTGTGGACCCCACTTTAAGAAATCCTGCTTTAAAAACTCATACATCTCCAAATCACGATTAGGTGTCTTAAAACAGTCTTGCATGAACCCCGTTAAAAAAATTATAGAAACATTTAATAAGCTTATGTTTCCCTGCAGGTTTATGGCTCCCAAACTCAGAGTGCCCATGGGCATTTTGATCTCAAATCCAAATTTATTTTTGTATGAAAAAGGCCGCGCTATCGTTTTACATAAAAATCACATTGAACATAGATTTTTCTACCTTCTCCCCCTCCCCAGGGACTGCTCCTTTATGTTTGCTGGTTTCATGCCAACTCAGAATCAAGTCAACTCAACACCTCTTCGAAAAGTCACTGTGTGTGAAAAAAATTGAAAAATAACCCATAACCTAGCATAACGTAACCTATTTAACCATTTTTTATACATTTTTTCATCACTTTTAATGACTTTTCAAATGAGTGTGAGTGTTTGTGTTTAGTTGATTTCATTCCGAGTTGTCCGGTCACCATGTTTGCTATCTGCCTTTGGCGTCTTAGATTCGCACGTGATTATTAATTAACATAATAATTTATTACCAATGTAGGTTTACTTTACCTGTTATGTGATAAAATCATCTTAATCGATGTTCCCATATTTATGATCATGGTCTCACACGTCGACCCATTAACCTTTTATTAAACGTTGTGGATCACCATGGAATTACGAAAAATCAGAATCATGTTAAAAAGATATAAACGGCACATTCACAAATTCTTGGAAATATTATAATTCTCAGTGATTACACAAGCCAAATTGATTTAATTGGGCAGATTAACTGAGCTCCATTTTGAGGATAATGTTGTGTAATTCACATTATCGATGCCTTTTTTCAGAAAGCCATTTTTTAAATTCTAGTAAATGCCTTAATATAAATGGAAAAAATTTGAAACCTTAAATAGTGTAAGTAAATTTAAATGTTTAAGTGTGAATGCAAAAAAAAACCTTTAATAGTAATTTTTTTTTTGTTTACATCGTTTCATGTTAACATCGTTTTGTTTTTACTAACGACACCTGTCTCTCGGAGCGGTATTAACTAGGAAACACACGGCACTAACTTCGCAGAGTAAAAGGTGAAAGCAAATATTGTGATGATAATAATTTTCACTGCGGCCGATAGATGGTGTTAATTTAAACTGAACAAAAAACCGTTATATTCAAATTTTATTATTATCACATAAGCAATAAGAGAATTTCAGATTTCTCCACAAATATAGGCTATGTTCGCCTATAAAAAGACCTAGACTCAAAATTCGGGGTACTCCACGGGGAACATATGAAAGAAAATAACAGACCGTGTTCATGTATACAATACTTTGGTGACAATATCCTTCGTAATGTTTTTTCCACGGTCGAGTGTCACTCCCCTATCGGGTGGCACCCGGGGCGGTCCCCCCCCCCTCTCTACGCCACTGCTCTTTATCACTGGTTCAACCTGACTCCACTGCTATTTAGTCCAGTCAAGATGAACATGAACATTCATTCATTCTGAAGTTTTCATATGTTGTTAGGACCTAAACCAATATTAAAAAAAACAAATTTTCAATTTCCAAAGTGCTGTGCGAGCGACGGTGGACCCAAAAAATCATTAAATTTTCGGATTTTTTTCAGTTTTTGCTCTATATCTCAGTGAAGGAAGGGTCTGACTGGAATAGTTAGTATGTTAACTTTTAAATTAAACTAAATTTACTACAATTTGAGATCAAAGTGCGCTATATGCAGCCATTGGTTCCCAAGATACAGTTCTTTGAAAATAGGCCATTTTTTACAAAAAGTGAAATTTTTTCGAACTGGTCCCTTATTTTGTGAAATATTTTCTAAAATACGCATCCCACGTGAAATATTATTTGAAATAAAGTTGTAGTTAATTTAATTAGCTTTCATTTGAGACTAGATTCATATCTGTAAACTTAGCGGTTCTCTCAAAAACGGCAGATAACCAAAAACAGTCACTAGTGGGTTTTGGAGGGAATGCAAATAAACTCTTACGTCCTTTTATTGGTTTTATTTATCAAACAGTTGCAATTTATTTATTTTTATTAGTGTTAACAAATTGTTTGATGAAAAAAGAAAAAAGATAAACTATCTTATTTTTGAAGATTGATTGATTTTTAAAGAACTTTTTTTTTCCATTTTCAGATAACTTCGGTGGTACTCATCTTAGCGGCCAGCGTGTTGAGTGTGCCAGCCCTTCCTTCGAAAGAAGTTAAAGAAGATATCCAGAAACTGGACAACAACAGCGGTAAAATCACCAAAGAAGAAAAAGAATTTATCAAGGCCATTGAGGAGAAGTTCAACATTACCTCCGCGAGTGACGAGAAAATTGACGACGATGACTCCGACAGTAATTTGAAAGTTCCATTCCCGGCTGTAATTGCAATTGAAATAGTAAACGATACCCTCATCGATGGAAAAGAAAAACGAACGATCGACGCCAATTTGGGATACGGATATAAAACCAATAATGGCTACTTCTATAGTCAGTTTGGAAAGAAGAATAATGCCAATACGGGAAAGTTTATGATTTACCCATATTCCCAAGAGGACATCCCACCAGGACCGGGTGGCGTGCCAGCTGATAGGGTCAATTATCACACCAAGGGAGTGTACACCAACAAACTGAAGGGGGAAAAAACCTTTGTCGAAATACAGCCCTCAAAAGCGTACCAGTTGGTTCCCATTGATAATGATCAACAGGAGGAGACACAGAGCAGCTATTCTCCAAGTGACGTCGTTTCTAACCTTCGATCGCAATACGAGCACGTGCAGTCTGTTGAAACTCCACCACCACCGCAGTATACCAACGAAGACCTCTACCAACAAACCCAATCTGAAACCCCGAAAGTTCTCTACTCTACATATAACGGTGGACATTTATCTGGCTTCAGCGGAAACTTCCCCAGTGTAATGCCAAACTACTACGTTAGTCCAACAAAGTTTTTGAACCATCCACAATACCAGTCATTCGGAGCACAGCAAAACCAAGAAGAGGAACGATTTTCTCCAAGAAGAGTTATTCCAGTTATTATTCTGAGAATACCAAGTTCTCAAATCCAAAGTCCTGTAGCGGAATTATATCCCAAGTTACCTCATAGCAACCCTTATGCCACTAATTTGAATCATATGAACCTCCAATCTCTTGTCAGTCAGTACCTTGCCAACTTCCAACAACAGTACGTAACACCTCCACACCAACAGCAGCAATATGTATCACCTCAGACTCAACAGCAGTATTTGGCTCCTCAACACACCGTTTCGTACGTCCAGCCGAGGAGGCCTCAGTATTCTACAGCAGATGTAGCCAGGCAGCAATACTTGGCCAGACAGCAATATTATATTTCGCAACAATCTGCAGTACAGCCAGATTTAGGTAGACTGCAGTATTCTCAAGCTGATTTAGCAAGATTACAATACTCTCATTCAACCCAAGCACCGGAGCCTGAAAATTTAGGGCGGATTCAATATGTAACTCAAGCTCCACACGATTCAAGACTGCAATACTCCGTGACGCAAGCTCCACCTGAGGAATCAAGTTACCCAGGCCTGCAATTCTCTGTAACTCCGGCACCCCAATACTCAGCAAGTCAATCACCCGATGAGCAGTATGTCCAACCAGGCCTTTCTAATTATGGACAACAGGAGTACAGCGATGATCAATCCGGACAATCATATCAATACGTTCAGTCCGGAGATGGAGTTCCTTCTTCTCAGATGACCTTCTCACAAGCGTACCGTGGAATTTCTCAAGGTCAACAAGAACATGGCTATGAAACTTCAGATGGCTCTCAGAACTTACCAATCTCAGAAAATTACCCGGATTCAGCTCACACAAGGGTTATTGTAAATCCCCGTTACCAACAACAACAACAGACCTCGCAGCAAGGACATAATTCGATCAAGAGTGGACAAAGTGAACGCGATTACGCAACTGCCACCCCGGTCTCAACAGCCCTTTCTCAGTCACAACTTCTTGTTAGAAAAAATCCTTATGGGTACTTTACTCAGCCCCAACAATCCGTTCAGATAATCCACGACGAACCTTCGTATTCAGAAGAAGCTCATGCTCAGCAAGAACAACAAGCTCAGGCCCAAGCTCAAGCTCAGTCCAAAGCTCAAGCACAGGTTCAAGCTCAAGCTCATGCCCAAGCAGTAGAAACTCCAGCTGCCGTTGAAGAAGCCCAAGCCAAATACGACTCTTCAGAGCCAACCAAGGTAGCTCCTCATACCCTTTACAACTTCCACGCACACCCTTATCCCAAAAGACAAATAAAAGTGTCCGAAAAAACAAGAAAGGAAGTGATTCCAAGCAGCAGAAGTAGACTAAATTATGGAGACAGGAAGGAAGTAGTGGCGACGAGGAAGGTAGCTAGTCGTAGTCGAAGAATTAGATCAGGAGAAGACACCAATATTTAAACAGTATTGTAAATTTTTAATTAACAACGCCTGCATTTAAAATTATTGTAACTTTTGATCCCAACCTATGTTAGAAACTTATTCGTATCTTACAATTTATTTCTATAGGTATGGACAAAAATGTGAATTTAAAACAGTAAATATGTCTTCACATATCGATCGTTCAGTTGATTAGTCAAACATCTAAAAAAAATGAGTTATGCAATTATACGTCAAAGTGTAACCCCCATCTGGTACAATACTCAGATTATTCATAAACTCCACCAAATCAATTATACCTAATGTAGAAAATTTATTTTTAACTCTTATCTTTATGAGTAAAATCTCAAATTATAATATTTAATTAAATGGAGACAATATTAAACTCAATCTCCTCAATCCTGGGTTCGAGTCCCAGTGGAGCTAATATCTTGTTCTGATTTTTCTGTCTCCAGATTTTCGATTGAGTTTCGCTAATATTGTCTTCATTTAATTAAATAGTGTAGAAAACTTAAAGTTAATTAAACAAAATGTTGATGTTTTTTTTTGAGCCACCAGTGGGAAATTTAAAAATATCGTACTAATGTACCGGACCGTTATGCCCCCTGCTGTTATTTTATACCAGATTTAATTTGTCAAACACAGATACCTACAAATAATATTTGAGCGTTCGAATATTGCTTTCTTCACTATCTCAAAACTCAGTATTGGGAGATTTCTGACTTATCAACAGAACGATCGTTATTTAATACGCATGCTAAAAATGCGAGTACATAAAAACAATCAAGAAAATTGAACTCCATATTTTAAAAAAAATCCATTGTAAATATTATTTTTAAGTATTTCATAAAAGCTTAAGTGTTTAAGGTATTCCATGTAAAATATATATTTTTACCAAATATCCTTTACTACACAGCATTGAGCTATTGAACAATAAAAAATGCGTAATACCTAAATAATTACCACATAATGTAAAATATGCAATACTTTGTTTATTGTTATTATACTCGTAATATATTTTGTAAAAAAACACTGTTCATTCCCGTGAACGTATCGTTGTGCAATATTTCAAACCTAAAATTTTTGTATGTTTATTTTTACTTATTTACTTAAAAGTGTAATAAAATGTTTTAAAAATAATGCTATGTCAGAATTTTTATTGATTTGGGTGCAACTATATATTTATTTATTTATTTATTTAATACAAACGGCATAAGTATGCCATAAACATTAATTACATGTCACAAATTCATATTCAAAATATTAGTAATGGTAAAACAGTGTATGTATAACAGTTAATTGTGACGATACATTGGGAAGTGACACCAGAGATACATTTACATGCAAAAATCTATAATAGAAATAAAATTAATAGTGACTAAAAAAATATGATAGCATAGCCGTCTTGTACATCTGTTCCGTGCAGTTAAATAGATCTATCACATCTGCATATCTATTAGTAACTTCATGCAACCTAGGTAAAAGTGAGTGTTTCGTATACTCAGTCCGATTATTGTTACATTTAAAAAGGGTTTTAGAACGAGTGGTTCTCGTGGGAATATGAAATTCAATGAGCTTAGTTAGATCAGGACTGTCTATTCTACCATTTACAATTTTGAACATTAATATTAAGTCTGATATAATTCTTCGATCTGACAGTCTTAGTAAATTTAATTCTTTCATCAAGTAATTATAATTTATGTTTTCAATGGGAATACCGAGGTTAAAATTAATATATCTTAAGAATTTGTGTTGAATTTTTTCGATTGAATCTGAATGTATTTTAAAATGGGGGGACCAGATCGAGGAGTTATATTCGACTTGACTACGTACTAAGGATGTATACAAAATTTTTAAAGTTGAAATATTCTTGAAACCTCTGGAATTTCTAAGAACGAAGCCAAGCATTTTGATACCTTTATTATAGATTGAGTTTATATGGGATATGAAGTTTAATTTAGAGTCAAAAGTTATGCCCAAGTCACTAATTTCTTCGACAGAGGTAAGGGTGGAGTTGTTAAGTTCATAAGGATGAATAATTGGTTGACTTATTCTGTAAAAACTTATTGAATAACACTTATTTATGTTCAGATAAAGTTTGTTAATAGAGCACCAACTAATTAATTTGTTTAAATTATTTTGTAGACAGGCACAATCTTCAGCGGTTTTTATGATTTTAAATATTTTTAAATCATCTGCAAAAAGCAATACATCTACATCTTTATCAAATATGTCAACAATATCATTTATGAACAATAAAAACAAAATTGGGCCTAAATGGGACCCTTGAGGTACACCACTGGTAGCTATAAATTGATTGGAATAGAACAAATTAATTTTTACAAGTAGAACTCTATCAGATAGATAGCTTGCAAACCAGTCTAAAAGTTTTCCGTCAATACCGAGCTTACGTAGTTTAACCAGTAGAATTTTATGGCACACTTTGTCAAAGGCCTTGATAAAATCTGTGTATATGGAATCGACTTGAGTTTTGTTAGCTAATGCATTTGATATAAAGTTTTCATATAATGAGAGATTTGTCAGAGTTGACCTGCCAGACAAAAATCCATGTTGATTTGGAACAATGAGATGGTTAATATATGGGGAAATTTTATCAAGAAGTAATTTTTCAAAAAGTTTCGGAATTATAGACGACCTCCGTAGTCCAGTGGGTAAGACTCTTGACTCACAATCCGGAGGTCGCGGGTTCGAACCCGGCATGCGCAAATAAATTTTATTTGATTAATTTGTGTTATTTCACAATTAATTCATTTAAAATAATATATAGTATATTTGCGGCGTGTTCCAGAGTGGAAGATACTATCAGTATCGCCCTGGTGTAAGACCACCATTCAGAATTGAAACGTTGCTTGAAAATGGCTTTAGCTGTGTTTGGTGACCAGATCTGAATAGCCAGGTACTTCCCAACCTTCCTCTTCCCCACCTCCTTCCCCTCCCCACTACCTTAAGCCTCACAACATACCCCAATTGGGGATGCCATAGTCTCACTAGCTCCAGACGGGAGCAGTTGAGATTCTTGTGCGGTATTTACTGTAAAAAAAAAAAAAAAAAAAAAAAAAAAAAAAAAAAAAAAAAAAAAAAAAAAAAAAAAAAAAAAAAAAAAAAAAAAAAAAAAAAAAAAAAAAAAAAGCTTACATATAGGTCTATAGTTAGTGACATCACTTTTATTACCCTTTTTTAGTATAGGTGTTAGATAACAACGTTTCCAAATGTCCGGGAAGCAACCTGTATCAAGCGATTGATTAAACAATAGACAAATCAGCTCAGCCAGTGAAGCAATACGTTATCAGGTCCGGCCTTTTTGTTTTTGTCTAGAGATTTAATTTTAGATTTAACGTCGTTTATATTGATGTGTACAGCAGGAATATGCATGCTCTCAATAAGGGAAGGTGGTGGTATGTAATTTTCTGGGATATCTTCGTCATATACACTTTTGAAGTAATCAGCAAAATAGTTAACCTTAACTTTCATATCAGTACTACTCTTATCTTTGAAGTGCATTGAAATGGGTAAACCTTGTTTGTTTTTTCTAAGAGAGTTTACATGTGTGAAAAAGTTTTGTATATTAGAGGGTATAGATTTTTCGATTCCATTTATATAATTATAATATGATTTTTTTGACAGTTTTTTACATTGAGTTCTGTAATTGTGAAATAACTTATAGTCGTTAAGGGATTTAGATTCTTTAAAGTTTTTGTGTGCAGTTTTTTTGCAAATAATCAGGTTGATTAACTCGCTGTTGAACCATTTCGGGAACTTCGCTTCTTTGAAATGTGAAAGTGGTACATAGTTTTCAATGGCCCTGTTGATAATTGTGTAAAAAATTTCAAGATTGTAGTTAATATTATTGTTGGGGTGAAGAAATGACCAGTCTTCATTTTTAAGATATTGGTTCATATTAGGATAGTCAGCTTTGGAAAAATTATAAGTAAAGTTAGGAAGAATAGTTGTGTCGTCTGGTGAGTTATTCAACAAGATAGTTATGCTTAAAGCGGGGTGGTGGCAGTCTAGGGGGAGGAGCTCGTCAACTGATTTAACAATGTGAATTGAGAGATCACTACAGAACACTAAATCCAGCAGCCGGTTATTGGTATTGTAGACTTGATTTACTTGATGTAGAGCGAGTAAGTTCGTCATATCTATTATTTCACGAGCATTTTCTGGTAGGCTTAAGTTGTTATAAGAGGTTTTATTCATCCAATCAATGCTAGGGGTATTATAGTCACCAAATAAAATTGTTCTGGCATCAGGGTATTTATTTTTAAAGGTTTCGAGGTCATCAATGTGGTTTCGGTAGACTGTGATGTTGGATCCAGGAGGAATGTAGACACATCCCAGTAAAATTTTACTTGATTTAGTTTTTAGTAATACAAATACCTGTTCTACGTCTAGATGTTTGCAAATTAATCGAGTGGATGGCAGTGATTTTTTGACTTTGATTTGATATATGTAAGTATATGAAAATCTCGTGTCACCATAGACATCCAAATGACTAGACAAGCAGTTACAGGTGAGGGGTCAAACCAAACCATGGAGGGCGAAGAGGGGAAAGATGACTGTGATTCGTTATACAATCAATCTGACAGTAAATAGGCATCTCGCATTACAATATCACCATTTAGTTCTTAAAAGCAAAATCTGCTTTGAATGAATAGACCTTTTTACATGGGAGCGCGAATTGCTTGCCACGATAATAACATATTTGCTAAGGCTAAATGCTCGCCCCAAAAAGACTCGCCCCAATACACATAGCAATATTTTGTTGCCGTGTTTAGTTAAAACACTATTACAAATGTTTCATAATTTACTTACCCCTGTAACCAGCGACGAGCACACTGGAGAACCGCCCACATTCGCTATGTGCACATTGATATGTAGATATATTGTATAGAATACGCTACCGTTTTGGCGTTGTATTTCGTTAAATGTATGGATGTTACCTTCTAGCTGTTCACGGCAAGAATGATGACGTCACACATTTTAGATTCAAGCGAGGCTCTATCCCCTCCCCATGGAGCGGGCCGGTTCCAAGGAGGAGCTCCAGCCGGCGCCATGTGGAGGGGGAAATAATACGTTTTTATCACTTAGGGCAGGTCCATGTATATTCATATGTCCGTGCGTGTCATGGTGTTTGTGTTCGCACTTCTCCGAAACGCCTCGACCGATTTTTATGAATTTTGCATGTATATTTGCTAGGAATGAGAATGGGTCGTAAAGCATATTTCATACCGCTAGGTGATTAGGGTGTTCCTATCCAGAAATTTTTTTGGCATTACAAAATAGCTATTACCCCAAATTTTCACCATCCTACCCCCACCTTCATATTTTTTAATAGCGATTTCAGTATTTTTGTATGAACAAATTTAACCGTCGCATCGAGACGTTCGTATTTTAAACCGAACGAAATTAATATTGATTTTCTTTATTTCATTTTCCTACTTTAGGATAAAAAATATATTACCTTTTTTTTTCATTTTACATTTAACTTTTAAGAGATCAAACAATGAATTTGTCCGTTACTTTAATGAAATACATTGAATAGAGAAAATGAATGGTTGGAGTTTCTTTTTGTTTTTATCGGCGGTCGTCGTCTACAGCGCTCCATTCCTCTTTCTGTCAGATCCCATCCCCACACACTTACAGTACATTCGTTATTTTTTATTTAACAACCAAAATATTCAGTAAAAATAATTTATATGGCAGAACAACGTTTGCCGGGTCACCTAGTATTTTGTACTTTTCGTAATATTGATGAGATATAAATGGCATATATATGGCAGAACAACGTTTGCCGGGTCACCTAGTATTTTTTACTTTTCGTTATATTGATGAGATATAAATGTAATTTATATGGCAGAACAACGTTTGCCGGGTCACCTAGTATTTTGTACTTTTCGTAATATTGATGAGATATAAATGTAATTTATATGGCAGAACAACGTTTGCCGGGTCACCTAGTATTTTGTACTTTTCGTAATATTGATGAGATATAAATGTAATTTATATGGCAGAACAACGTTTGCCGGGTCACCTAGTATTTTGTACTTTTCGTAATATTGATGAGATATAAATGTAATTTATATGGCAGAACAACGTTTGCCGGGTCACCTAGTATTTTGTACTTTTCGTAATATTGATGAGATATAAATGTAATTTATATGGCAGAACAACGTTTGCCGGGTCACCTAGTATTTTGTACTTTTCGTAATATTGATGAGATATAAATGTAATTTATATGGCAGAACAACGTTTGCCGGGTCACCTAGTATTTTGTACTTTTCGTAATATTGATGAGATATAAATGTAATTTATATGGCAGAACAACGTTTGCCGGGTCACCTAGTATTTTGTACTTTTCGTAATATTGATGAGATATAAATGTAATTTATATGGCAGAACAACGTTTGCCGGGTCACCTAGTATTTTGTACTTTTCATAATATTGATGAGATATAAATGTAATTTATATGGCAGAACAACGTTTGCCGGGTCACCTAGTATTTTGTACTTTTCGTAATATTGATGAGATATAAATGTAATTTATATGGCAGAACAACGTTTGCCGGGTCACCTAGTATTTTGTACTTTTCGTAATATTGATGAGATATAAATGTAATTTATATGGCAGAACAACGTTTGCCGGGTCACCTAGTATTTTGTACTTTTCGTAATATTGATGAGATATAAATGTAATTTATATGGCAGAACAACGTTTGCCGGGTCACCTAGTATTTTGTACTTTTCGTAATATTGATGAGATATAAATGTAATTTATATGGCAGAACAACGTTTGCCGGGTCACCTAGTATTTTGTACTTTTCGTAATATTGATGAGATATAAATGTAATTTATATGGCAGAACAACGTTTGCCGGGTCACCTAGTATTTTGTACTTTTCGTAATATTGATGAGATATAAATGTAATTTATATGGCAGAACAACGTTTGCCGGGTCACCTAGTATTTTGTACTTTTCGTAATATTGATGAGATATAAATGTAATTTATATGGCAGAACAACGTTTGCCGGGTCACCTAGTATTTTGTACTTTTCGTAATATTGATGAGATATAAATGTAATTTATATGGCAGAACAACGTTTGCCGGGTCACCTAGTATTTTGTACTTTTCGTAATATTGATGAGATATAAATGTAATTTATATGGCAGAACAACGTTTGCCGGGTCACCTAGTATTTTGTACTTTTCGTAATATTGATGAGATATAAATGTAATTTATATGGCAGAACAACGTTTGCCGGGTCACCTAGTATTTTGTACTTTTCGTAATATTGATGAGATATAAATGTAATTTATATGGCAGAACAACGTTTGCCGGGTCACCTAGTATTTTGTACTTTTCGTAATATTGATGAGATATAAATGTTATTTATATGGCAGAACAACGTTTGCCGGGTCACCTAGTATTTTGTACTTTTCGTAATATTGATGAGATATAAATGTAATTTATATGGCAGAACAACGTTTGCCGGGTCACCTAGTATTTTGTACTTTTCGTAATATTGATGAGATATAAATGTAATTTATATGGCAGAACAACGTTTGCCGGGTCACCTAGTATTTTGTACTTTTCGTAATATTGATGAGATATAAATGTAATTTATATGGCAGAACAACGTTTGCCGGGTCACCTAGTATTTTGTACTTTTCGTAATATTGATGAGATATAAATGTAATTTATATGGCAGAACAACGTTTGCCGGGTCACCTAGTATTTTGTACTTTTCGTAATATTGATGAGATATAAATGTAATTTATATGGCAGAACAACGTTTGCCGGGTCACCTAGTATTTTGTACTTTTCGTAATATTGATGAGATATAAATGTAATTTATATGGCAGAACAACGTTTGCCGGGTCACCTAGTATTTTGTACTTTTCGTAATATTGATGAGATATAAATGTAATTTATATGGCAGAACAACGTTTGCCGGGTCACCTAGTATTTTGTACTTTTCGTAATATTGATGAGATATAAATGTAATTTATATGGCAGAACAACGTTTGCCGGGTCACCTAGTATTTTGTACTTTTCGTAATATTGATGAGATATAAATGTAATTTATATGGCAGAACAACGTTTGCCGGGTCACCTAGTATTTTGTACTTTTCGTAATATTGATGAGATATAAATGTAATTTATATGGCAGAACAACGTTTGCCGGGTCACCTAGTATTTTGTACTTTTCGTAATATTGATGAGATATAAATGTAATTTATATGGCAGAACAACGTTTGCCGGGTCACCTAGTATTTTGTACTTTTCGTAATATTGATGAGATATAAATGTAATTTATATGGCAGAACAACGTTTGCCGGGTCACCTAGTATTTTGTACTTTTCGTAATATTGATGAGATATAAATGTAATTTATATGGCAGAACAACGTTTGCCGGGTCACCTAGTATTTTGTACTTTTCGTAATATTGATGAGATATAAATGTAATTTATATGGCAGAACAACGTTTGCCGGGTCACCTAGTATTTTGTACTTTTCGTAATATTGATGAGATATAAATGTAATTTATATGGCAGAACAACGTTTGCCGGGTCACCTAGTATTTTGTACTTTTCGTAATATTGATGAGATATAAATGTAATTTATATGGCAGAACAACGTTTGCCGGGTCACCTAGTATTTTGTACTTTTCGTAATATTGATGAGATATAAATGTAATTTATATGGCAGAACAACGTTTGCCGGGTCACCTAGTATTTTGTACTTTTCGTAATATTGATGAGATATAAATGTAATTTATATGGCAGAACAACGTTTGCCGGGTCACCTAGTATTTTGTACTTTTCGTAATATTGATGAGATATAAATGTAATTTATATGGCAGAACAACGTTTGCCGGGTCACCTAGTATTTTGTACTTTTCGTAATATTGATGAGATATAAATGGCATATATATGGCAGAACAACGTTTGCCGGGTCACCTAGTATTTTGTACTTTTCGTAATATTGATGAGATATAAATGGCATATATATGGCAGAACAACGTTTGCCGGGTCACCTAGTATTTTGTACTTTTCGTAATATTGATGAGATATAAATGGCATATATATGGCAGAACAACGTTTGCCGGGTCACCTAGTATTTTGTACTTTTCGTAATATTGATGAGATATAAATGGCATATATATGGCAGAACAACGTTTGCCGGGTCACCTAGTATTTTGTACTTTTCGTAATATTGATGAGATATAAATGGCATATATATGGCAGAACAACGTTTGCCGGGTCACCTAGTATTTTGTACTTTTCGTAATATTGATGAGATATAAATGGCATATATATGGCAGAACAACGTTTGCCGGGTCACCTAGTATTTTGTACTTTTCGTAATATTGATGAGATATAAATGGCATATATATGGCAGAACAACGTTTGCCGGGTCACCTAGTATTTTGTACTTTTCGTAATATTGATGAGATATAAATGGCATATATATGGCAGAACAACGTTTGCCGGGTCACCTAGTATTTTGTACTTTTCGTAATATTGATGAGATATAAATGGCATATATATGGCAGAACAACGTTTGCCGGGTCACCTAGTATTTTGTACTTTTCGTAATATTGATGAGATATAAATGGCATATATATGGCAGAACAACGTTTGCCGGGTCACCTAGTATTTTGTACTTTTCGTAATATTGATGAGATATAAATGGCATATATATGGCAGAACAACGTTTGCCGGGTCACCTAGTATTTTGTACTTTTCGTAATATTGATGAGATATAAATGGCATATATATGGCAGAACAACGTTTGCCGGGTCACCTAGTATTTTGTACTTTTCGTAATATTGATGAGATATAAATGGCATATATATGGCAGAACAACGTTTGCCGGGTCACCTAGTATTTTGTACTTTTCGTAATATTGATGAGATATAAATGGCATATATATGGCAGAACAACGTTTGCCGGGTCACCTAGTATTTTGTACTTTTCGTAATATTGATGAGATATAAATGGCATATATATGGCAGAACAACGTTTGCCGGGTCACCTAGTATTTTGTACTTTTCGTAATATTGATGAGATATAAATGGCATATATATGGCAGAACAACGTTTGCCGGGTCACCTAGTATTTTGTACTTTTCGTAATATTGATGAGATATAAATGGCATATATATGGCAGAACAACGTTTGCCGGGTCACCTAGTATTTTGTACTTTTCGTAATATTGATGAGATATAAATGGCATATATATGGCAGAACAACGTTTGCCGGGTCACCTAGTATTTTGTACTTTTCGTAATATTGATGAGATATAAATGGCATATATATGGCAGAACAACGTTTGCCGGGTCACCTAGTATTTTGTACTTTTCGTAATATTGATGAGATATAAATGGCATATATATGGCAGAACAACGTTTGCCGGGTCACCTAGTATTTTGTACTTTTCGTAATATTGATGAGATATAAATGGCATATATATGGCAGAACAACGTTTGCCGGGTCACCTAGTATTTTGTACTTTTCGTAATATTGATGAGATATAAATGGCATATATATGGCAGAACAACGTTTGCCGGGTCACCTAGTATTTTGTACTTTTCGTAATATTGATGAGATATAAATGGCATATATATGGCAGAACAACGTTTGCCGGGTCACCTAGTATTTTGTACTTTTCGTAATATTGATGAGATATAAATGGCATATATATGGCAGAACAACGTTTGCCGGGTCACCTAGTATTTTGTACTTTTCGTAATATTGATGAGATATAAATGGCATATATATGGCAGAACAACGTTTGCCGGGTCACCTAGTATTTTGTACTTTTCGTAATATTGATGAGATATAAATGGCATATATATGGCAGAACAACGTTTGCCGGGTCACCTAGTATTTTGTACTTTTCGTAATATTGATGAGATATAAATGGCATATATATGGCAGAACAACGTTTGCCGGGTCACCTAGTATTTTGTACTTTTCGTAATATTGATGAGATATAAATGGCATATATATGGCAGAACAACGTTTGCCGGGTCACCTAGTATTTTGTACTTTTCGTAATATTGATGAGATATAAATGGCATATATATGGCAGAACAACGTTTGCCGGGTCACCTAGTATTTTGTACTTTTCGTAATATTGATGAGATATAAATGGCATATATATGGCAGAACAACGTTTGCCGGGTCACCTAGTATTTTGTACTTTTCGTAATATTGATGAGATATAAATGGCATATATATGGCAGAACAACGTTTGCCGGGTCACCTAGTATTTTGTACTTTTCGTAATATTGATGAGATATAAATGGCATATATATGGCAGAACAACGTTTGCCGGGTCACCTAGTATTTTGTACTTTTCGTAATATTGATGAGATATAAATGGCATATATATGGCAGAACAACGTTTGCCGGGTCACCTAGTATTTTGTACTTTTCGTAATATTGATGAGATATAAATGGCATATATATGGCAGAACAACGTTTGCCGGGTCACCTAGTATTTTGTACTTTTCGTAATATTGATGAGATATAAATGGCATATATATGGCAGAACAACGTTTGCCGGGTCACCTAGTATTTTGTACTTTTCGTAATATTGATGAGATATAAATGGCATATATATGGCAGAACAACGTTTGCCGGGTCACCTAGTATTTTGTACTTTTCGTAATATTGATGAGATATAAATGGCATATATATGGCAGAACAACGTTTGCCGGGTCACCTAGTATTTTGTACTTTTCGTAATATTGATGAGATATAAATGGCATATATATGGCAGAACAACGTTTGCCGGGTCACCTAGTATTTTGTACTTTTCGTAATATTGATGAGATATAAATGGCATATATATGGCAGAACAACGTTTGCCGGGTCACCTAGTATTTTGTACTTTTCGTAATATTGATGAGATATAAATGGCATATATATGGCAGAACAAC